>BPTQ01000001.1:213958521-214608969 GCA_019973895.1 Chrysanthemum seticuspe | reverse complement strand
GGTGAACCAAACGTTTCTACACACTTCGAAATTCGTCGGTTGTTAGTTAAGTACTCCGACCTAGTGAACTATCTGGAGGTTACGAGTGAGGTCCTTTGATGCTAGTTACCCACTATTCCAAGAAAGCTAAAACACTAGACTTCTTCGGTGTACCTTTCAAGAATTTCTTCCAATAGAACCTTCCAGGTAAAGTCTACGGATGACAGTAACATGGGCCGCTAGGTTTACTGTTAGGTGGTTCTCTACTGGTTTGCTTGTAACGATGACAACGTCTAAATTTAGTTCGTCTTGAAGATGTGATACTTCGACTACTCGAACGTTACGTTATATAGGAAAATCCTAATGGATTGGGTTAAGAAGCTTCACAACTACGAGTTTTATGACGTTTCCTTTACACCCTTGTATAAGTAGAAGAATACCTTCCTAGACATGAGTTAGTCCTCCTAAACCTTAGGTTTTAAATGAACCGAATATTTGTGAAGTACTAACTTGGACCTCTCTGTGATCTCAGAATAGTAGTAGCTAAAAGTCTGTAGTATTACCTAAACCTATTTGTGTTGTAGTAGTACGGTTCTTAACGTCACTTATGATTCAAGGACTCATCCTCTTCATACAGTAAAAAGAGGCACTTCGCTTCTTATACGTAGTAAGATGTATACCTAACAACATGCTAATGAACTTCGGAGTACTTTTCCTTCAACTAGCCCTTTCCTAAGAGGCACGAGTTTAACGAGGTGGATGTGTAGGCCTTTTAGTTGTTGAACGGAATATACGAGTTGTTTCAATAGGAGGAGTTGTTCGTTGAGTTGGTTGACGGAGACAGTGTGTTTTGCTAGTAAGTGTCGTTGTTAGAGTTGTTTTAGTTAACCAAGGTATGTTGTTGTTGTTACGAGTTGGTTAACAGTCACTTCGATTACTTTGGATTCCAAATCCTCCTGATTGAGTACAGATCCTTCCATAAGAAGATGAATATGTTCCCACATTTCCTTTGCAGTATTTTGAGCATCAACACTTCGAAGAATTGGGTTAGGTAATCCTAAAAGGATATATTGCATTGCAAGCTCATCAGCTTCATAGTGTAGAAGTTCTGCTTGATTTAAATCTGCAACAGTAGCAATGTTCGTTTGGTCATCTCTTGGTGGATTGTCATTTGGATCGCCGGGTACAATGACAGTAGGCATCTGAAATGGACCTTCCAAGATAACCTTCTTTAAGAACTTTCCATGTGGCTTCTTCAGATCACAAAATCGAAAGAACCTTATCACCCATTGATCGTAGTTTCCTGGAGTGAGCATTGGAGGTCTATCAAGTGATCCAGCCTCATGAATTGATTGTTGGCTGCTTAAAGCTTCACACATCTTTGCAAACCAAGTGGGTTCCTTCATAGTGTTCCTAGATGGATGTTGATTGAAGTCATTCGTGTAGGGTTGAACTTGAAGACTTGGCGGTGTTTGAACCATTTGTGGTGGAGGAATTGCTCCAAGTTGTGGAGTATGTTGTTGATTAAATTGTTGTTGATAAATTGCTTGTTGTTGATTCCATTGTTGATGTTGTGGACTTAGTTGTTGTTGTCTTTGAGAATAAGTGTAAGGGAAATAGTTAGAGTATGGTGGTTGTGACATGTTGAAAACTTGTGTTGGTAAAAATGGATCTTTGTAGTCGAATGAACCTTTGTTGATGAAGTGTCCTTAGGCGTAGAAATCACAAGAAACCAAGTAGGACTTATACGTAAAAACACCAAAGTTACGCGTAACAAAGAGAGTTACGCGTAGTTTTAGCTTACGCGTAAGTAGGGTAAATGCACTAAAGTTATGCGTAGACACAAAGTTAGGCGTAGAAAGTTAGGCGTAGGATTACCTTATGCGTAAGACTAGGCTTAGGCGTAAGATGAATCTTATGCGTAGGATTCTACGCGTAAGCTTTATGCTTATGCGTAAGTTTAGGGTTTTGCCCAAATGATCTTTTACACTATCACAGTGCAAAAGATATCCAAAGTCGACGTATTTTCAGGCTTATCCAAGCAAGAAAACATGGAGTAAACCATGAAAACGAAGATCAAACCAAGGAATAACTTACGCGTAATATTAGGGTTTTGATACGCGTAAGATTACTCATAAAAAATGATGTTGCCCAAATTTGTTCTAAACCAGATTTTTGTTATGGAATAGCCTCAATATCTCCAAAATAACACAAAAGTGTGAAACTTGATGAATCAAAACAGCTAAACGGGTTACGCATAGAACGACACCCACGAACAAAAACAAGCTTAAAAACTTAGATCCACGTGTAAAGTTTGAAACTTTTTGCCAAGAACAAGTATTTTAACACCTTAAAACGTTGAAAGTACAAGAATCTTGGATTAAAAAGTGTAAAAAACGAGTTTTTAAGCAACCCAAAGATCACGTTAGCTTTACGCGTAAGACCAAAAACTTACTTCAAAAACAATAACGATCCACCCAACTATTTGGCGATTGATACCACTGTTAGGTCACTAGTTTTACAACACAAGCTTAATAGAAAGAGATAAAGGCGATTGAACAAGTATCCAAACACACACACATGATATAAAGGAAACGGTTATGCGTAGAGAGTGAGTGAAAGAAAATAACTTGAACAACCAACCCTCAAGTGAGGGTTATTACATAGTATTTATAGGCAAGGAGCTAGGGCAACACTCCTACTCCTTCCCTTTTCCTTATTGGACATGGGCCTAAGCTTATGGGCCTTCTACATAAGCTAGACCTTAAACAAACATAAAGGCCATAATAAGCTACCTATTACATATAAGAAACTAACACTTGAATTAAGGTTTAGGAGTGATTCCAACACATAAGAATAATTCACCCATTAATAAGATTACCCAACGTACCTAGTGGGCTCTTATTAGATTCGTCAACCTAATATGTCCGCTACCCACATGGATCAACACTATTAATGTTAGGTTATCCGTAACCCATGCACACAACGTAAGTAAATAAATACTTGAAACTAGTATTAAATGCCCATAATTGGCATATATCGATAAACGTGTACTCGAAACATTAATTACTTATTTATTACAAAACATTTCCATTTTTAGTCGTTAGTTTCCATTTAAAATAGTAAATAACAAGATAAGTCTTGTTATCGATATTTTTAGTATAAAAACCCTTTTTATTATTTATGTTTCATAGTCTATTAGCATTTTCATATATATGTTTTGTCAAATCCCAATATTAGTTTTATATCGTTATTCATTTTGAGTCCACAAGCACGAGTCATGATTTCTCGGCTTTTAATCAAACAATAGTCCAAACTATACTAAAGTCCATGTTACGGCGTTGTCGGGGTCAACTATTGACTAAAAAGTCAAAGTAACACCGTCGTTGCTCAAAGTTGACAATTTATATATATCAAGTCCAAATTAAAAGTCATAATAGCGCAATTCAATCCCAAATCAACTCCAATCAATCTCGCCAACCAATCAACCAACCAAATATACCCGAAACCAATGTTATGACCCTAATCTAGAAGCTTTTCGGCTCTACGCGTCTCATTCAACACCAACAACATCAACCAACAAGCTACCAAAATGACCCGAACCGGACCCAGGTCCTTGTGGGTCACGTACGCAACCCAAAGGGCTCATACATGCCCTAGGTGGCTCGTACACCACTTCCATCCCAACCAAACACTACCAAATCAATACCACAACATCCAAATACAATCAATCAACCTCCAATCATCAACCAAACATCAAACCCAACATCTATTCTAACCAAAGACATGAAACTAGACCTAAAATGCAAAAACCCAACAATATGATACACCACATGCTTCCCAAACACTAGCTACATGTTTATTTAGGTGTTAATTAGATTTAATCCCACGTTTAAACCAAAAGCCCTAAAAATTACAATATGGTCGAGCCATATTTATGCCATACGTGGCTTCTTAAAGGTCAAACAAGCTTTACCCATGTTCCATTTACCTTATTCAAGCCCGATCTACAATATTTGATGAAAACCTTAAAAGTACGAATCTTAATCTTAAGATTTGAAGGTGTTAATGAAGGTTTAAGTGAGAGTATTATATGTGGATAGAAAGAGGATGAGAAGAGCTACAAGATGGTGGTGGAGGTGTAGTACCACTCGCCGGGTTTTTGGCCGGAATGTGGCCGGAATGTGGCCGGAAGGTGGCGGCAGTGGTGGATAGTTAGGGTTAGGGTTTATGTAATTTGGGGGAGAGAGATAGTAGAGAGAGAAAGGGATGAGTAGGTGATTTTTAGAGAGAGAAAGTGAAGGGATAAAATGAGGAGGGGATGGGGTATATATATTTAGAGATAGGGACTCAAAAATAAATAAATATGGGAGGAGGGGGCGCCGGCCTAAGCAAAAGAGGAGGGGCTGAAGCCGTCATTTTTCATAAAACGTCCCGTTTACCCATTCCCGAGCTCATATATTGTCCCTCGAGTGTCCCACGACGTTCATTCGACTTAATAATATTGTTATTTATGTTTTTCCACGAGTTTTGACTATTTATTTGTAAATTTTTGAGTTACGGTCTAAAAGTTACAATATTTCTCGTTTTAGGCTTTTCTAGTGCCGAATCGAATAGTGCCTACCAAAAAGAGTTAAAACTCACATGATAACTCGTTAAATAATGAAATAAACCATAAAAACAAATAGACGATATAAAATCAAGTCACGGTTGATAAAAATAGTGTTAAAGGCAAAACTTGGTTTAGTTTAACGTAATGCGGTTACCTAAAATAGACTCCCTAAATTGCCAGTTGTCACAGTTATGAATGACAACAAGTGAATCATGATTTTTCTCAACAAATCATAACATGTATATAAGGACATAAGGATCGGTTCGTCATACATTACCGATGAATAATATCACAACACAAGAATATAAGAAATACAACCATAGGATACATAGAATACATCATTACATAGTATTGTTCACAACCATAGGTTACAACATCATAATTCTTGTTCCAAAGTTACGAACCAAAAGGATACAAGCCTTAATGCCTCATATGACGGCTTTATGATACATACTAAGATAAAGATGACTAGAATCTACGCATCTCCCGATGCGTCATCATGACGACGGCGACTCTCCTCAACCATGGCTGTCAAATCTCGGATTTGCTGCTCACGTGCTAGATCTCTCGCCTCGAGGTCATCAATCCTCTCCTTTAGGATAACAGTGTGAGCATGAGTGGATGCAAGCTCGTGATGCAAGACTCTCTGTTAGGAATTAGAAATTCCAGGTATTAAAGAGTCGGTCACCTCAAGTATATGTAATCGTTAGAAAGCTCGTAGTCGTAGTTCTTTTAAGTTAAGTAGTATTTAGTTACGTAACACCGTGGAGGACGGACGGGTCTTTACCCACTGTATGCCTAATCCACAGCCCGTTGTGTGGCGTTTTATTGTAAGACTATAAATACTCTCTACCTTCCAAGGTAGAGAGTTGGAGCTCATAATAAGATCTTTTCTTTCTCTCACTAAGTTCCCTAAACCTCTAACTTTCTCTCTCTAGAACTCACCTTTATACGCCTACTTTGTGTTATGGTTTGATGTGTATGTGAAATC
Organism: Chrysanthemum seticuspe; assembly: GCA_019973895.1. NCBI lineage: Eukaryota > Viridiplantae > Streptophyta > Magnoliopsida > Asterales > Asteraceae > Chrysanthemum > Chrysanthemum seticuspe. Next base: position 214,603,387 of record BPTQ01000001.1, on the reverse strand, counting down.
CAATAGCCTACAACTGGTATCAAGAGCCATGGTTAAATCATATCTTACATATCTTTGGATTTCTAGTGGTTTTTAGGTGGTTTTTGAGTTTGAAAAAGTTTAGTGGTTTTTGCATCATTTGGTTGATTTCTAGTGTTAAAGTTTGGATTTTGGTAGTACTTTTGTGTTTAGAATCATCTCAAGTGTTTAGGTTTTGATTTAGAAGGTTTGAATCATAGTGGTTGGGTTGTTTTTGGATTGAAAAGTGGTGTTTATGTGTTTTTCATGCTAGCGACTTGAGCCACGGAAAAGTTTTCTTGGTAGCGACTTGCTTTACAATTTGGTAGCGAGTTGTAGTTGAAAGTCGTAGCGAGTTAGGGTTAGCGACTTGTCTAGTGAGACAAGCCGACAAACAGTACACTTAGTGGATTCTCCACTACGGGTAGCGAATTGGTGGACGTTAGCGATTTGTACTTTTGTTCGTTAGCGACTTGGTGTTAGCGATTTGGTGCATAGCGAGTTGCTATTTAGTGACTTGACATTTTAGCGACTTGGATCTTAGCGAATTGCTGTCAAAATTTTGCTAGCGACTTGTATCTTAGCGAGTTGTTATATAGCAACTTGACTGTGTGTTAGCGACTTGGGATTATAGCGACTTAGTAGTTAGCGACTTGGTTCAAGATTTCCTAGCGACTTGGGTAATATCTTTTGAATACGGTTTTCTCTTGATTTAGTAAAATCCCGTGAAAGAATCTATTTCCCAGTTTAATCATAGAGTTATAAAATCCCGTTTAATTTGTCATCATGTCTACCAACGCTCCTACAATCATCTCCACTGTTGCCGAGGATGTTCAAGCAGCTGGTTCAGATACTCGTCCACCCATGCTTGACAGAACTGACTACGACTCGTGGGCTCAACGAATCAGATTGTACTGTCTTGGAAAGGAAAATGGAGTCAACATTCTCAAATCCATTGATGAAGGACCATATCGGGTTGAGACGACTAGAGACTTAATTGATACAGCTGAAGATGGAACAATGATCTATGGAATTGACAGACCAAAGACATATGATGAGCTCGATGATAAGGAGAAAAAGAGATTCGATGCTGATATCAGGGCTTCTAACATCGTACTTCAAGGTCTTCCAAAAGATATCTACAAGCTGATCAATCACAACACCGAAGCGAAGGCAGTATGGGATAATGTCAAGATACTTCTCTCAGGTTCTGAATTAACTATGTAAGACAGAGAATCACAACTCTATGATGAATTTGAACACTTCAAGATGAAACCAGATGAGAGTGTTTATGAGTACTATGTGAGATTCCACAAGCTTGTTAATGATATGAGGAACATCAGAATGACTATGCCTAACATTCAGCTGAACTCAAAATTTGTGAACAACATGAATCCCGAATGGCACAAGTTTGTCACTTCTGTTCAAAGCTCAGGGAGAAACAAGCTCAACAAATGAGAGACATGCCATGTTTGAAAAGAGGATTCTTGATCAGTTCAAAGCTCAGGGAGAAACAAGCTCAACAAATGATTCAACTGCTTTTTACACAAATGATGGGATTACCACCAAAACTTCTCAAGTTGTACCCACGGGAGATGGTAATCACAAACTCATTCCTGATCCAAGGTTCAAGCAACCAGATGCTAATGCTGTCATGGAACATTTCATCAATCAACTGGTACTCATGGTTAAAGAGAACAGGACACTTTCACCTCACACTAACAGACTTCACACCAACAATGAGATCAGAACCGCCTCCAATCTTCACAATCATGCTTTGATCAGAGATGGGAAAATAATAGGGCAGCCAGTTCAAGAAAGGCAGTTTGATCAAAGAAAGGGTGGAGCAGGTGGAGGTTATGTTGCAAATCAGAATCGGGGAAGGAATGGAAATCAAGGTCAAGCTAAGCAGATCAAATGCTATAACTGTGGTGGTGAGGGACACATTGCAAGGAACTGCACATCACCAAAACGCCCTCAGAATGCTGAGTACTTCAGGGATAAGATGTTGCTTGTGCAAGCTCAGGATAATGGTGCAGCTTTGGATGAAGAGGAGTTATTGTTCTTGGCTGAGGGAAATGCTAAGACATATGATGCAGATGTGGATGAGCAACCAATTCAGGAGATAGGCCATAATCATCAGAATGCCTTTCAAGTAGCTGATTGTGATGCATACGACTCTGATGTTGATGAAGAACCCACTGCACAAACCATCCTCATGGCTAGCATTTCTCCAATGGTCTCTCCTAAAGTCTCTTCATCTCCACAAGCTGGTCCATCCAAAGACAAACTCATTTCTGAGGTATTAAAATTATACGATGAAGTTGATGAGCAAAAGATACATAATGAAGTACAATCAACTGTAATTATTGAGTCAGATATTGAAAATATGGGTAATATCAATGTTGTCCCATATGATCAATATGTGAAACAAAGTGAAAGTGAGATTGTACCAAGTAATGCATCTTCTGCAGTCAACAATGATTATGTTTTTGATGAATTCACTGCATGTGCACCTGATGATTCTGTCATCTCTGAACTGAATGCCTATAAAGAACGTGTTGCTATTTATGAACAACGTGCAAAATTTGAGTTGACCACCCGTGAGCAGGAAATGGATGACCAAATGCGTACAACTATTAGAAAAAGTAGGTTTAGAGAAGAAGTATTAAAACAAGAGTTAAACTCCTTACAAGAAAAGCTTTCTAAAACTGCTAAGCAAAAACAAGAACTTCAAGAAAATGTTAAAATGCTTAAGCAAGAATTCAGTGCTAAGGAATCAAAACTTTTGAATGATTTTTCTAATCTAAAAACCTTGAAAAACAAGCTTGAAAATAAGTTGTACGTACAAGGAAATACCATTCAGACTGCTCACTTAATCACTAAGCATAGAGTATTAAGCGATAAGCATAGCATTCCCCTTGTTGAGGAACCAAATCCAGAGGTCATTAAAAAGGCTAGAAATGCTCATAAGGTTCTTTATGATGGCAATGAAATCCTTAAACCTAGACAGAAACCTAGTTGCGTTGAGTGCACTGAGGAAGATAAGAAATCAGATGAAGTCAATAGGGAAAAGATGAACAAGAAATTAGATGATCCTAAATGTAAAGAGGAGAAAATAAAGATCACACCCCATGATTACAAGAAGGAGAATTGGATTTCCTTGAACATGTTTAAGCCTCAGACGTTGTTAACACCCGAACAAGTGTTCTGGAAAAGGATTTAGATAAGCAAAAGACAAAGAATCTTGTTGTAACGAACCCTCCCTTTAGGAAAATGCCTTCAGCGACTGTGTATCCTCCCAATACACCAATGCATTTACTTCCTAGGACTATTGCCACTAAAAGCAAGACCTTAATCAGTCAATATGTTATTTTTCAACTATTTGTTGATTTTGAGAAAACTTGTAAGAAAAGGATCACACCCACTGGCATAACTGAAGGGGAAAGGGGTTTTGAGAAAATGAAAGAATGTTATTTAACTGAAGTCATGCCTTTCTTTAAACAGCTAAAAGATCATTTTGAAAGTCTTAAAAAGGGAATGAACTTAGACATTAAAGAAATGGAAAAGGAGTTTGATGCAATGATAGTTGAGGTTAGTGACTATGAGCGAGCACTAAAATATAATGAGATTGAGAAGAAGAACTTGCATACATTAAATGAGACTCTTATTACTGAATGTGTTGCTCAAGATGTGTTTTTCACTGCTACAAATTGTTCTATTAATGCTTCCCAATTTCATGAATTATCTGTTGCCCTGAAAGTCTCCCATGATCGTGTCATTGAGCTTGAAAAAACTAATTCTAAACTAAATGAGAAAATTGAACTGGATGATCACGACAATTTGGTTAAACATTTTTCTAAACTAGAAGTTGAGCATTTTAATTTACAACTAAAATATCAACATCTTAAAGAAAATGTCAAAACTTCAAATATCAAGACATCCTCAGATGCTCCAAAGTTTGATGCAGTTTTTCAAATTAACAAACGTGATGAACAGATCCAAGCTCATTGCAACACGATCAGAAAGTTGAAAGCCCAAATCTCTCAATTAAAGGGTCAAACGAACAATATGACAGGCTCCCAAATGCCTCCTCCTCTAGATTCTCAGAATTCTCAAACGTTTCATCTTCAAAACTTAGTAAATGCATTACAAAAGGAAAACGAAAGTTTTCTAGAAGAAAATGAAAAGGTTAAATGTCATTTCAATGAGTTATTTGAATCAATAAAGGTCACTCGTAACAAAAATAACGAACAAATAGCTTCATTGCAAAAGGAAATTGAGAATCTGAAGAGCCAGGTAAAAGGGAAAATGCTAATGACCAATGGGGAGAATGGTGTATCAAAGATTCACTCTTGCAATAAATATGTTTTGTCTGTGAAATATGTCCCCCCTCATCTCAGGAATAACAAACTTGCTATTCAAACATATTTCTCATCCCTTAAGGACTGTCTAGAATGTCTCCGTGAGATTGTTGAAGAGGATAAGTTAGAGAAACCACTTGACAATGCAATTGGGCATGCATGCTTATATGCCAAACGATCTCAAGAAATTCTAGAATGCTTAATCACAATATGCCCTAAGTCCTTAGGTGAGAGAGTTAATCCTTTGATTCCGTGTTCTATGCCTAGTGCCAAGTATGATATTCATTCGATGCCCAATGTTTTGAATGTGAACTCTAGTGTGCCTTCTAGAAGTACAAATTCCAGCACTTCTAGTGTTAAGAAAGTGAACCTTAGTATGCCTGCATGTAGTTCAGATCCCAGCACATCTAAACAGGAGAAGCAAAGAGTAGCAAAACCAACTAATGTTCCCATTCCCTCTACAGGAGTAATCAGTGACATTAAAGCGAGCAGGTCAAAGTCTCAAGACAATACAAGGAATGACAGGACCTCGCAAGCTAAGAATGTGCATTGGAAGAAAGTAGAAGACCAACCTAGGAACTTTAAGTTTGAGCCGAATAAAACGAATCGTGTTGATTCTAGTATTAGCCATAGGCGTACTGTAATTAATTCGAATTCTGATACTATTTTCAAACCTTGTAATGATGTCTGCTTGAATTCTGTTGCTAATCATGAATGTGGTATGAATACTTTGTCTAATACTGTCAAATCCCCAGTGAATCTTGTCAATGAAAAATATCATGCTAAGAAGGCAAAAAGGCAAAGGCGAAAGAAAGTTAGAAAACAGTGGAAACCCACAGGAAGAACATTTAGTAAGATAGGCTATCATTGGATACCTGTTGGTCATAAGACTAATCAGACAATGCCCACTAGAAAATGGATGCCTACTGGTAGAACTATTACCTTAAGAAGTGAGCACACTTTGAATATGGCTAATAAAGACACTAGTACTGCATCTATTCATAATGATTCCATTGCCTTAATTTCTGATATGAATGCTTCTATTTCTGATGTGGGTGTTCCAACCATTGTTACTAACCAAATGGAACCCATTCTTGCCTGGTGATCCCAATTATCCAGTTATCCATTCTTGTCTATGTTCAACTGCAGATCGTTCAAATCGTTCTGTGGTACCTGGACTCAAGCTGTTCCAAGCATATGACTGGCGACCGGTCGCGGCTCATGAACTTCGTGAGCAAATTTATCGGGACAGTTAGATTCGGGAACGACCATTTTGGAGCTATTATGGGTTATGGAGATTATGTGGTTGGTAAAAGTGTAATTTCCAGGGTATATTATGTAGAAGGTCTTGGTCATAATTTGTTCTCTGTTGGTCAATTCTGTGATTCCGATCTAGAAGTAGCTTTCAGAAAACATACTTGTTTCGTTAGAGAATTTGATGGTGTAGAATTGTTAAGAGGTACCCGAGGTTCAAACCTATACACCATATCTATCGATGACATGATGAAGTCCTCTCCAATCTGCTTGTTGTCAAAGGCTTCTAAAACAAAGTCTTGGTTATGGCATCGTCGTCTCAATCACTTGAACTTTGGTACCATAAACAACCTTTCCAGAAAGGATCTAGTCAGAGGCTTACCCAGATTAAAATATGAAAAAGATCATCTTTGCTCAGCTTGTCAATTGGGAAAAAGCACGAAATATGCCCACAAACCAAAACCCACAAACTCTGTAATGGAAGTTCTTCATACCCTTCATATGGATCTGTGTGGTCCAATGAGAGTGCAAACTATTAATGGGAAGAGATATGTGTTAGTAGTGGTTGATGACTACTCCCGATTCACTTGGGTTAAGTTTTTGAGGACAAAGGACGAAACTCCAGATGTCATCATTAAACTCATTAAACAACTTCAGATCAGACTCAACAAAACAGTTCGAATCGTCCGAACTGACAATGGAACTGAGTTTGTTAATAAAGTACTCAATGAATTTTATGAAAATGTTGGAATCAGTCCTCAAAGAAGTGTTCCTCGAACTCCTCAACAGAACGGTGTAGTTGAAAGACGAAACCGAACTCTTGTAGAAGCTGCAAGGACAATGCTGATCTACTCAAAGGTTCCAATGTTTCTATGGGCTGAAGCTATTGCCACTGCTTGTTACACTCAAAATAGATCTCTAATTCACACATCTCATGGAAAGACTCCATACGAGCTTGTCCACAATCGAAAACCTGATCTATCATACCTTCGTGTGTTTGGTGCTTTATGTTATCCAACTAATGATGGTCAAGATTTAGAAAAACTGAGAGCCAAAGCAGACATTGGAGTATTTGTAGGCTATGCACCAAACAGAAAAGGTTACCGAATCTACAATAAGAGAACCCGAGATATCATGGAAACAATTCACGTTACGTTTGATGAGCTGACCGGTCAAATGGCTCCTGGACAATCAAGTTCAGGACCCGCACTTCAAAACAGTCCCATTGGTTCATCCCTTGTACCAAATTCCTCTCCTGCTATTCCATATGTACCTCCAACTGAAGATGATTTGAAGAAATTGTTTGATCCGATGTTTGATAAACTCTATGAGCCAAGTGCTATTGAACTGACAATTCCCACAATAGAGGCTGCTCATATCCCTGAGAATGAATTCAATCCTTCAGTCTCAATTTCATTAAGTCAAGAAGCACCTGCTGCTGATAACTCAGTCTCATCAACAAATCATCAATCTTCGAATGTACATCATGGAACTATTTCTGGCATCAATGATGAAGTTAATCCCTTTGCTACTCCTGAAGATGCTCCATTTGAAAAAATATTTGCTCCTGAATCATCATCTGAACCATCTTCTTCAGGAGACATCGACTCTGCTACCTCAGTCCCTCAACAACTGCCACATGAACACCTTAGAAAATGGACTCACGATCATCCATTAGACAACATCATTGGAAATCCCTCTCGTCCTGTATCAACACGGAAACAACTTGCAACCGATGCCTTATGGTGCTTCTTCAACTCCGTACTCTCAAAGATCGAACCAAAGGATGTTAAAACTCCCATGAATGAAGACAGCTGGTTCAATGCTATGCAAGATGAAATTCATGAGTTTGATCGACTTGATGTATGGGAGTTAGTACCTGCTCCATATTGTGCTATGATTATTGCTCTAAAATGGATCTTCAAAGTGAAACTTGATGAGCATGGTGATGTGTTGAAGAACAAGGCTCGATTAGTTGCTAAAGGATACCGTCAAGATGAGGGTATTGACTTTGAAGAATCTTTTTCTCCAGTTACTCGAATCGAGGCAATCAGAATCTTTTTGGCTAATGCTGCTAGTAAGAACATGGTAGTCTATCAAATGGATGTAAAGACGGCATTTCTGAACGGAGATCTTAAAGAAGTCGTCTAGGTCAGCCAACCAGAAGGTTTTGTGAATCAAGAGCATCCTACTCACGTTTATCGTTTGAAGAAGGCTCTTTACGGTTTAAAGCAAGCTCCAAGGGCATGGTATGATATGCTATCAAAGTTCCTTCTATCTACCGGATTTAGCAAAGGAGCAGTTGATCCAACATTGTTCACCAGGAATTCAGGCAAACATTTAATTCATGTTCAAATTTATGTTGATGATATCATCTTTGCCTCGACTGACCCCAATGAGTGTGACCATTTTTCAAATGAAATGGGTTCTAAATTTCAAATGTCAATGATGGGACAAATGTCATTTTTCTTAGGACTACAAATTTCACAAAGTCCCGGAGGCATTTTCATAAATCAATCTAAATATGCAAATAAGATTTTAAAGAAATTTGGATTTGATTCAAGTGACCCTGTTGACACTCCGATTGATTCTCAAATGGTTTTCAATTGGTTCCAAATGGCAGATGAACAATACCAAATAGACCGACCAACTTTACTTTATGTACGGTGATATAAGGATGATAAGGTTAGGTATTTGTTCCCATGATCCGCCAAAACCGGAGGGATCTACCCAGGGACTATCCACTAGTTAGTGTAGAGTTCTTAGGTATGATGATAAAAGGAGAAAAATGAGATATGGGAAGAGTGCGGACTGAGACAGAGCAAGTACTGGAATAAACCCAACAAGGTTCTTGCTATGAAGTCTCGGTAAGCACTGAAGGGGTTGAAGAATGAAAAAGAATTGAATGAGAAAAGGGTGAAAAGAAATAGCCCTCCATTTCTTCAACCGTAGGGCAGAAACCGGGTACAATTCATATGCTACTGATGGTAACATCGGTATTGAAGACAAGACGTCATGGACCCAGTGACGCTATGCACTACAACTTCCCAAACCACTCAAATTCCTCTTAAAAGGACTTGTTTAATTCTCACGGGGAACCTACATAATCTATCGACTTTCTCTTAGAGTTTGTTGATATTGAAGAAGGAGACCCTCTCCCTAGTCTCCGGCACAGGATCCAAATATGCACAAATTGAGTCTAGAGCCACGAGATCATCCATAAATCTCATTAGGACACATTAAATGAAGACTCTCTGTTTCACACAATGTGGAAAAAGAGATTATATCTTGAGTCCTACGCATTATCCTTGTGGTATTTCCAGAACATCTGAGTGATATGCAAACATATTCACAATGAAGATGAAAAGCCTTCTGGAGTCAACATGAAACAAGCTCCTGGTGGGTGGCATGTGAGATCTATTCAATAGATCAACCATGTGACAACTGAACAGAAACAATGGAGCGATTCAATCTTTTGAATCAATCCTGGTTCAGGTTATGGATTGACGGATACCTTTGAAAAACCAGTCATTGTGCTTAAAAACTCTTTTCTTTAGCACATCGACCGTGTACGAATATTTCAAATCAAAAGGTGTTTATGATTGATAATTGATTTTCATTAAAACCTTCGTTGTATTGCAAAAACAATTTCTATTGTGCGATACACGATTGTTTTTCAAATCTCTTTTCATCAATCAGTGAATTTCTATTCGCTGGTTCACTCACTCCGTGTTGTCTTCTTTGAGACGTTCCGGTTTGAGAACAGCTAGAGCAGCTGTGAAACCCTATCAAGGAAATTCTTCAGAATTATACCTGATCACAGGCAGTACTTGTACTGATCAACGGGGAACCGTGGGCCGTGTACCTCAATTCAACGAAAGTGATCAAAGACACTTTCGTGCGCTTTATTGCTAACTGTTTTATGCAAGTACACCCGACGTTTGCAGCTGATCAGAATGAAGCGGTCAATCCATAGCCGCATGCTCACACCACACATTCATCTCAAAAGAAATCATGATAAGTGCATCAATGACTCTGATATTTTCACTCCATGCTTCTGCTACGCTGCTGCCAATATCATGAATCAACGAAAGCTTCCACTACTCTGATGAGAAGATATCATGATCCAGAATGTGAGCATGTCAGTCCGAAAGTCACAACATCACATAATACCAACACCACAATGGATGACTCAGAGATTTTTGTTAGCTGATGATCTCAAAAGCTGGCTCAAAATTATTATCACGTGGATCAGTAAAAGACCTCCACTTGGATTAACCAAACATGCAATGAGTGGAATCAATGACTACGAGCTTCGGAGCAAAGTACTACATCAAGAATGAAAGAACAATTGTTAATGTTATATCTGTTTGTATTCAATGTAATTTTTGTATATGTTTGAGGTGACCTCCCTTAGGGGGAGATTGTTAGGAATTAGAAATTCCAGGTATTAAAGAGTCGGTCACCTCAAGTATATGTGATCGTTAGAAAGCTCGTAGTCGTAGTTCTTTTAAGTTAAGTAGTATTTAGTTACGTAACACCGTGGAGGACGGACGGGTCTTTACCCACTGTATGCCTGATCCACAGCCCGTTGTGTGGGGTTTTATTGTAAGACTATAAATACTCTCTACCTTCCAAGGTAGAGAGTTGGAGCTCATAATAAGATCTTTTCTTTCTCTCACTAAGTTCCCTAAACCTCTAACTTTCTCTCTCTAGAACTCACCTTTATACGCCCACTTTGTGTTATGGTTTGATGTGTATGTGAAATCCAATAGCCTACACTCTCTCTCATCCTAAAGCAGTGTCTCTCAACGTACTAGCATCTCGAACTGTAGTCTCCAACCTCTGAGTCAATCGGTTCACAACCTCTCTTGCTTCCATGATTTGAGTACTCATCATATCGAACATAATCTCAATGGAGTAGCGACCTATCACAAGGTTTTCGACCTCGTCCTCCAAGCTCTTTATCCTAACCAGTGGAATCTCATCATAATGCGCCAGGAGCTCACTCAACTGGTCTTCGTGCCTGACGAGTCTCGTAGCCAACAGAGGAATGGTGTGGTGTACAGGCTCACCGTTAACAGGCAGAACTGGAGCTGGTGCAGTAGTTGAGCTCTCTCCAAGCTCAAATGAACTAGGTGCTCCTTCCTCTTCTCTCCAATGTCGAAGTAAAGGTATCAAAAATGACCATCGCCTAGCACCGGATTTCTTCCTTGGTCTGGTCTCATTATCCACTTGAGTAGGCATGTACGGATCAGATGGTGATGGTGAATAGCACTTGATGCAAAGCGGTAGAAGTGGCTCACTAAAAGTGTCCAATAGAGGTGATGATGTAGGCGGTGATGAAACAGGAACAGTAGTGGTCTGATGGTAGAACACAGTAGGTGGCAGTGGTGATGAAGTAGCAGTAGGTGGAACAGCAGGTGAAACTGGTGATGACTGAGCAGGTGGTGACTGAGTTGATGCTGACTGAGCTGGTGGTATCACACGAGTCATAGTGATGGATCGCACACGCTTCCTAGCGGTGTGTTTGAAGGTCTTACCTTTAGGATGCAGTCTATAAGGTACTCCAAACGGTTCAGGCTCATATGGCTTAAGAACACGGATCCTACGTCGGCGATGACGGATCGCTAGGGAAGATGATCCAGAAGAGTCTGATGAAGCAGAGTCGGTGCTCTCGGATGACTTGGATGATCCATCATCCACAGCGACATCTGAAGCAAGTAACCATTGCTGCGACATATAGTACTGATCTAGGGTCATAGAAGTAAAAGCATTGTGCTCTTGAGAATGAGCAATCATAGCTGGAGCAGTAGGGGTTCAGGCAACTTCACCTTCCTCAAAAGGTTCAGTCTCGTCCGAAACAGTAGCTGGTATGACTGGACTGGGATGATGTAAGATATAACTTATCACTTACACATCAAACCATAACACAAAGTAGCATATAGATGGAATTCTAGAGAGAGAAAGTTAGAGGTTTAGGGAACTTAGTGAGAGAAAGTGAAAGATATTATTATGAGCTCCAACTCTCTACCTTGGAAGGTAGAGAGTATTTATAGTCTTACATAACTCGCCACACTTTGGGCTGTGGATCAGGCATACAGTGGGTAAAGACCCGTCCGTCCTCCACGGTGTTACTTAACTAAATTACTACTTAACTTAAAAGAACTATGACTACGAGCTTTCTAACGATTACATATACTTGAGGTGACCGACTCTTTAATACCGGGAATTTCTAATTCCTAACAATCTCCCCCTAAGGGAGGTCACCTCAATCATGTACCAAAATTACATTGAATACAAATAGATATTACATTTAACAATTGATCTTGCATTCTTGATGTAGTCCTTTGCTCCTGAGCTCGTAGTCATTGATTCTTCACATTGCATGTTTGGTTATTCCAAGTGGAGGTCTTTTACTGATCCACGTGATGATAAGTTTGAGCCATCTTTGGAGATCATCAGCTATCAACAATCTCTGACACATCCTTTGTGGTGTTGGTATTTTGTGAAGTTGTGACTTTGGGACCGACATGCTCACATTCTGGATCATGATATCTTCTCATCAGAGTAGCGGAAGCTTTAGTTGATTCATGATATTGGCAGCAGCGTAGCAGAAGCTTGGTGTGAAAATATCAGAGTCATTGATGCACTAATCATGATTTCTTTTGAGATGAATGTGTTAAGTGAGCATGCGGCTATGGATTGACCGCTTCATTCTGATCAGCTGCAAACGTCGGGTGTACCTTCATACAACAGTTAGCAATAAATCGCACGAAAGTGTCTTTGATCACTTTCGTTGAATTGAGGTACACGGCCCACGGTTCCCCGTTGATCAGTACAAGTACTGCCTGTGATCAGGTATAATTCCGAAGAATTTCCTTGATAGGGTTTCGCAGCTGTTCTAGCTGTTCTCAAACCGGAACATCTCAAAGAAGACAACACGGAGTGAGTGAACCAGCGAATTTTAAGTCCACTGATTGATGAAAAGAGATTTGAAAAACAATCGTGTATTGCTCAATAGAAATTGTTTTTGCAATACAACGAAGGTTTTATTGAAAATCAATTATCAATCATAAAAACACCTTTTGATTTGAAAAATTAGTACACGGTCGATGTGCTAAAGAAAAGTGTTTTTAAGCACAATGACCGGTTTTTCAAAGGTATCCGTCAATCCATAACCTGAACTAGGATTGATTCAAGAGATTGAATCGCCCCATTGTTTCTGCTCAGTTGTCACATGGTTGATCTATATAATAGATCTCACATGCCACCTACCAGGAGCTTGTTTGATGTTGGCTCCAGAAGGCTTTCCATCTTCATTGTGAATATGTGAACACATCACTCAGATGTTCTGGCAATACCACAAGGATAATGCGTAGGACTCAAGATATAATCTCTCTTTCCACATTGTGTGAAACAGAGAGTCTTCATTGAAAGTGTCCTTATGAGATTTATTGATGATCTCGTGGCTCTAGACTCAATTTTGTGCATATTTGGATCCTGTGCCGGAGACTAGGGAGAGGGTCTCCTTCTTCAATATCAACAATCTCTAAGAGAAAGTCGATAGATAATGTCGGTTCCCCGTGAGAATGAAACAAGTCCTTTTAAGAGGAACTTGAGTGGTTTGGAAAGTTGAAGTGCAGTGCGTCACTGGGTTCATGACGTCTTGTCTTCAATACCGATGTTACCATCAGTAGCATATGAAGTGAACCCGGTTTCTGCCCTAAGGTTGAATAAATGGAGGGCTATTTTTTTTCACCCTTTTTCTCATTCAATTCTTTTTAATTCTTCAACCCCTTCAGTGCTTACCGAGACTTCATAGCTAGAACCTTGTTGGGTTTATTCCAGTACTAGCTCAGTCTTAGTCCGCACTCTTCCCATATCTCATTTTTCTCCTTTTGTCATCATACCTAAGGACTTCTACACTAACTAGTGGATTGTCCCTGGGTAGATCCCTCCGGTTCTGGCGGATCATGGGAACACATACCTAACCTTATCATCCTTATATCACCGTACATAAAGTAGAGTTGGTCGGTCTATTTGGTATTGTTCATCTGCCATTGGAACCAATTGAAAACCATTTGAAAAATCAATTCAGATACTTGTGATATATTATCAAAGCATTTTGTACCTGAATTGTTTTTGATATTTTTAGAACGAGAACTCCCCCTCAACATGTGCATCAAGTATTGAAAATGTTTTTGCACACAGAGGCAAGAGAAGGAATTAACTTCTTTTGATTACCATTTTCTAAAAGATATCAACATCACTTCCTACATCAAATCAAGTAGATATAGCATTTCCGGGAAGGATGAGGTTTCCATAAAATTGCTCCCCCTCAATATGTGCCTCGAGGTTTGAAAAGAGTTTTGCACATACTAGAGGGAACCTGCACATTAGGATGAATGATCACGTTTCAAATCAAAGGTTTAAGATAGATGCTCCCCCTCAACATGTGCATTGAAAATTTGAAATCGTTTGTCACATGTGGGAAGGACAGCATGTACATTCTTGTGAAACCATTTACCGAATTATCAGTTTAAATCCAATTTAAATCACACATTCTCCCCCGATCACAATTATCAAATCATTTGAGATTTGTGATCTCTTATAGATTTAAATTGATTTTGAAAGCTTTTAAGGGGAATTGTGACTTGATTGTGAAAGCGTTTGAACTGATAAGGATCGGATTTTAAGACTTTAAACTCCATAGATAAAACATGCATGTATATCTTTTGAAAACAATTTAATGCCAAATAACTTTTTAATTTACTTGAAATCATTCTCCCCCTCAATCAATGACATAGGTTGTTGATTGAGAGATAGAGATTTTGACAAATAAGTCCTGATGATTATCAAAAAATAGAAACCGAGTTATTTTTCAAAGCATTTGGTTTTCAGCAGATAGGAGTTTATAGAATCAGAGCATGGAATGTGAAAACATGTTAATACATGGCTCTGTTCTTTCTTTTAAAACCGGGTTATTGCCTGAAAATGACAATAAACCATTTCTCTTTCTCCCAAAAAAATTTTTTTTTTTTTTTTTTTTTTTAAATTCGAACAATATCTAAAGACCCGTGTCATTCTTTGAATGACAGCACAAAGACCGTAGATATAATCGAATTGGAAAAAACATGACAAAATGACAATATTTTTTTGAGGATTTTTTGAATTTTTCAAATTTTTATGGATTTTGAAAGTTTTATAATTTTCTATTTTGTTTTTCGAATAGATATATACAAGAGATAGATAAAGATAGACCTTTACTCCTCGTCTTCCTCCTGAAAACGTTTGAGAGTTTCTGGTTGAAGGCTTTTCAAACCAAGTCGTGGAAGAATAAACTCAAAACGTTCTCTTGGAAGAGCTTTGGTGAAGATGTCTGCTAACTGATATTCAGACCTCACAAAATATAGTTCCACCACACCCTTTTCCACATGTTCCCTGATGAAATGATGTCGAATGTCGATATGCTTTGCTCTTGAGTGTTGAACGTTGTTGCATGAGAGAGCAATAGCACTTTTATTATCACAGTACAGAGGGATTTTGTTGAATTCAAAGCCATAGTCAGATAATTGAGATCTCATCCATAAGATTTGAGCACAACAAGATGACATGGCTATGTATTCAGCCTCTGTAGAGGAAATAGAAGTACTCATTTGCTTCTTTGAAGACCAGCTCACAAGCTTATCACCCAAAAACTGAGCACCTCCTGACGTACTTCGACGTGTATCTTGACAACCTGCATGATCAGCATCTGCATAGGCCGTTAGTGACATACCGGTGTCCTTCGGGTACCATAGTCCCATATTGATGGTTCCTTGGAGATACCGAAAGACCCGTTTAACTGCTTCAAGGTGCTTTTTAGTAGGCTTAGCCTGGTATCTAGCACACATGCAAACAGCGAACAAGATGTCTGGTCTACTAGCAGTGAGATACATCAGGGATCCAATCATACTTCGATATTTCGTTTGGTCAATCATGATCCCTGAGAGGTCCTCATCTAGTTTGGTTCGGTCAATCATGGGGGTGTCAACAGGGTCACTTGAATCAAATCCAAATTTCTTTAAAATCTCTGTTGCATATTTAGATTGATTTATGAAAATGCCTCCGGGACTTTGTGAAATTTGTAATCCCAAGAAAAATGACATTTGTCCCATCATTGACATTTGAAACTTTGAACACATTTCATTTGAAAAACGATCACATTCCATTGGGTCAGTCGAGGCAAAAATAATATCATCAACATAAATTTGAACATGAATCAAATGTTTGCCTGACTTCCTGGTGAACAATGTAGGATCAACTGCTCCTTTGATGAATCCGGTTGATAGAAGAAACTTTGACAGTGTATCATACCATGCCCTTGGAGCTTGCTTTAAACCGTAAAGAGCCTTCTTCAAACGATAAACGTGAGTAGGATGCTCTTGATTCACAAATCCTTCAGGTTGGCTGACGTAGACGACTTCTTTAAGATCTCTGTTTAGAAATGCCGTCTTTACATCCATCTGATAAACTACCATGTTCTTACTAGCAGCATTATCTAGAAAGATTCTGATTGCTTCGATTCGAGCAACTGGAGCAAAAGATTCTTCAGAGTCTATACCCTCCTCTTGACGATATCCTTTAGCAACTAATCGAGCCTTGTTCTTCAACACATCACCATGCTCATCAAGTTTTACTTTGAATATCCATTTTAGAGCTATAATCATAGCACAGTCTGGAGCAGGTACTAGCTCCCATACATCAAGACGATCGAACTCATGAATTTCATCTTGCATGGCATTGAACCAGCTATCTTCATTCATAGCAGTTTTAACATCTTTTGGTTCGATCTTAGATAGTACGGAGTTGAAGAAACACCATAAGGCATCGGTTGCAAGTTGTTTCCTGGTTGATACAGGACGAGAGGGATTACCAATGATGTTGTCTAAGGGGTGATCGTGAGTCCATTTTCTGAGGTGTTCATGTGGCAGTTGTTGAGGAACTGAAGTAGCAGAGTCGATGTCTCCTGAAGAAGATGGTTCTGATGATGATTCAGGAGTAGCAAATATGTTTTCAAATGGAGCATCTTCAGGAGTTGCAAAGGGATTAACTTCATCAATGATGCCAGAAACATTTCCATGATGTACAGTTGAAGAGTGATGATTTGTTGATGATACTGAAGGATCAGCAGCGGGTGCTTCTTGACTTAAAGATATTGAAACCGAGGGATTGACATCATTTACTGGAATATGAGCATCCTCTGTTGTAGGAATCAGTACCTCATTAGTAATTGAATCATACAGTTCATCAAACATAGGATCAAACAATTTCTTTACATCATCTTCAGATGGAGGTACATATGGAGTTTCTTGAGAGGAGTTTGGAACAAGGGATGAACCAATGGGACTGTTTTGAAGTGCGGGTCCTGAGCTGGAGTGTCCAGGAGCCATCTGACCGGTCAGCTCATCAAACGTAACGTGAATTGTTTCCATGATATTTCGGGTTCTTTTGTTGTAGATTCGGTATCCCTTTTTGTTTGGTGCATATCCTACAAATACTCCAATGTCAGCTTTAGCTCTAAGTTTGCCCAAGTCTTGACCCTCATTAGTTGGATAGCACAAGGCACCAAACACACGAAGGAAAGATAGATTAGGTTTTCTGTTGTGGACAAGTTCATATGGAGTTTTTCCATGAATGGTGTGAATCAGGGAACGATTTTGTGTGTAGCATGCAGTGGCGATTGCTTCAGCCCAGAGAAACATTGGAACCTTTGAGTAGATCAGCATTGTTCTAGCAGCTTCAACTAGAGTACGATTTCGTCTTTCAACTACACCGTTCTGTTGTGGGGTTCGTGGAACACTTCTTTGATGGCTGATTCCAACGCTTTCATAGAATTCACTAAGTTGTTTGTTGACAAACTCAGTTCCATTGTCTGTTCTGATAATTCTGACAGTCTTGTTTAGTCGAACCTGCAGCTGTTTGATGAGTTTGATAATGATATCAGGAGTTTCATCCTTTGTCCTTAAGAACTTGACCCAGGTGAATCTAGAGTAATCATCAACCACAACTAACACATATTTCTTCCCAAAGATATTCTGCACCCTCATTGGTCCACATAAATCCATATGAATCATATGAAGAACTTCTGTGACAGAGTTAGTAGGTTTGGGTTTATGGGCATACTTCTTGCTTTTTCCCAATTGACATGCTGAACAAAGATGATCCTTTTCATACTTTAGTCTAGGTAAACCTACAACTAAGTCCTTTCTGGAAAGATCATTGATGGTGCCGAAGTTCAAGTGATTGAGACGACGATGCCATAACCATGACTTTGTTTTTGAAGCCTTAGATAACAAGCAGATTGGAGATGCCCTCATCATGTCATCGATAGAGATGGTGTAAAGGTTTGAGCCACGAGTTCCTTTCAACAGTTCCTTACCGTTAAGATCTCTAACAAAGCAGGTATGTTTTCTGAAGGCTACCTCTAGATCAGAATCACAGAATTGACCAACAGAGAACAGATTATGACCTAAACCTTCCACGTAATACACTCTCGAGATGACACTATCACCAACTACATAATCTCCATAACCCATTATAGCACCGAAATGATCATTACCAAATCTAACAGTCCCGATGAATTTGCTCACGAAGTTCATGAGCCGTGACCGGTCTCCAGTCATATGCTTGGAACAGCCTAAGTCCAGGTACCACAGAACGATTTGAACGATCTGCAGTTGAACACAGACAAGAATGGATAACTGGATAATTGGGATCCCCATGCAAGAATGGGTTCCATTTGGTTAGTTACAATGGTTGGACCACCCACATCAGAAATAGAAGCATTCATATCAGAAAATGAGGTAATGGAATCATTGTGAATAGATGCAATACTAGTGTCTGTATTAGCCCTATTTACAGTGTGACCACTTCTTAAGGGAATAGTTCTACCAGTAGGCATCCATTTTCTAGTGGGCATTATCTGATTAGTCTTATGACCAACAGGTATCCAATAAAAGCCTATTCTGCTGAATGTTCTTCCTGTGGGTTTCCATTGTTTTCTAACTCTCTTTCGTTTTTGCCTTTTAGCCTTTTTAGCATGAATTTTAGCATTAACAAAATTAACTGGACAATTAACATCATTAGGCAGAACATTAACATCACATCCATGATTAGAAACAGAATTCAAGCAATCATCAGTACAAGGTTTGCAAATAGTATCAGAATTCGAATTAATTACAGTACGCCTATGGCTAATACTAGAATCAACACGATTCGTTTTATTCGATTCAAACTTAAGGTTCCTAGATTGTTCTTCTACTCTTTTCCAGTGCACATTCTTAGCTTGCGAGGTCCTATCATTCCTTGTATTGTCTTGAGACTTTGACCTGCTCCCTTTAATGTCACTGATTACTCCTGTAGAGGGAATGGGAACATTAGTTTGTTTTACTGCTCTTTGCACCACCTGTTTAGATGTGCTGGGATCTGAACTACATGCAGGTGCACTAAGGTTCACTTTCTTAACACTGGAGGTACTGAGATTAGTACTCCTAGAAGGCACATTTGAGTTCTCTTTCCTAGTCTTGACAGATCTAGAATCTGTACTACTCAAGGGTACACTACGGCTCACATTCAAAACATTGGGAATCGAGTGCATATCATATTTGGCCTTAGGCATCGAGCATGGAATCAAAGGGTTAACTCTCTCACCTAATGTCTTAGGGCATATTGTGATCAAGCATTCTAAGATTTCTTGAGATCGTTTGGCATATGAGCATGCATGTCCAATTGCATTATCATGAGGTTTCTCTAGCTTATCCTCTTCAACAATCTCACGCAGGCATTCTAAGCAATCCTTAAGGGATGAGAAATATGTTTGAATGGCAAGTTTGTTGTTCCTTAGATGAGGGGGGACATATGTCACAGATAACGCATATTTATTACCAGAGTGAACCTTAGATACAACATTCTCCCCATTGATCATTGGCATTTTCCCTTTTACCTGACTCTTCAGATTCTCAATTTCCTTTTGCAATGAAGTTATTTGTTCGTTGTTTTTGTTACGAGTGACTTTAATTGATTCAAACAACTCATTGAAGTGACGTTTAACCTTTTCATTTTCTTCTAGAAAACTTTCGTTTTCCTTTTGTAAGGCATTTACTAGGTTTTGAAGATGAAACGTTTGAGAATTCTGAGAATCTAAAGAAGGAGGCATTTGGGAGCCTGTCATATTGTTTGTTTGACCCTTTAATTGAGAGATTTGGGCTTTCAACTTTCTGATCGTGTTGCACTGAGCTTGAATCTGTTCATCACGTTTGTTAATTTGAAAAACTGCATCAAACTCTGGAGCATCTGAAGATGTCTTGACATTTGAAGTTTTGACGTTTTCTTTAAGATGTTGATATTTTAGTTGTAAATTAAAATGCTCAACTTCTAATTGAGAAAAATGTTTAACAAAATTGTCGTGATCATCCCGTTCAATTTTCTCATTAAGTTTAGAATTAGTTTTTTCAAGCTCAATGACACGATCATGGGAGACTTTCAGGGCCACAGATAATTCATGAAATTTGGAAGCATTAATAGAGCAATTTGAAGCAGTGAAAAACACATCTTGAGCAACACATTCAATAATTAGATTCTCATTTAATGTATGCAAGTTCTTTCTCTCAATCTCATTATATTTCAGTGCACGCTCATAGTCACTAACTTCAACAACCATTGCATCAAATTCCTTTTCCATTCCCTTAATATCAGTTTCCACCCCCTTTTTAAGACTCTCAAAGTGATCTTTTAGAAGTTTAAAGAAGGGCATGACCTCAGTTAAATAACATTCTTTCATTTGTTCAAAACCCCTTTCTCCTTCAGTTATACCTGTGGGTGTGATCCTTTTCTTGCAAGTTTTCTCAAAATCAACAAATAGTTGAAATATAACGTATTGACTAATTAATGTCTTGCTTTTAGTGGCAATTGTTCTAGGTACAAGATTGTTAGGAATTAGAAATTCCCAGTATTAAAGTGTCGGTCACCTCAAGTATATGTAATCGTTAGAAAGCTCGTAGTCGTAGTTCTTTTAAGTTAAGTAGTTATTTAGTTAAGTAACACCGTGGAGGACGGACGGGTCTTTACCCACTGTATGCCTGATCCACAGCCCATAGTGTGGCGAGTTATGTAAGACTATAAATACTCTCTACCTTCCAAGGTAGAGAGTTGGAGCTCATAATAATAAGTTCACTTTCTCTCACTAAGTTCCCTAAACCTCTAACTTTCTCTCTCTAGAATTCCATCTATATGCTACTTTGTGTTATGGTTTTGATGTGTATGTGATAAGTTATATCTTACAATTGGTATCAAGAGCCATGGTTAGATCATATCTTGCACATCTTTGGATTTATAGTGGTTTTTAGGTGGTTTTTGAGTTTGAAAAAGTTTAGTGGTTTTTGCATCATTTGGTTGACTTCTTGTGTTAAAGTTTGAATTTTGTTGGTACTTTTATGTTTAGAATCATCAAAAGTGTTTAGGTTTTCATTTGGTAAGCTTGAATCATCTTGGTTGGGTTGTTTTTGGATTGAAAAGTGAAGGTTACTTGGTTTTTCATGTTAGCGACTTAGCTCTCGGAAAAGTTTCTTGGTAGCGACTTACTTCACAGTTTTGTAGCGAGTTACAGTTATAAAAGCTAGCGAGTTAGAGCTAGCGAGTTAAAGTACAAGTAGTGGAATCTCCACTACGGTTAGCGACTTGTGGTAGCGACTTAGTCTGTAGCGAGTTGCTCTTTAGCGACTTGCATATCTAGCGACTTGTGTAGCGAATTACTGCACAAATTTGGCTAGCGAATTAGTCTGTAGCGAGTTACTACTTAGCGACTTGCTTTTCTGTTGGCGACTTGGGACTCTAGCGACTTAGACGTGTAGCGAGTTAAGGGTTAGCGACTTAGTGCACTAATTTCTAGCGACTTAGTGCATTATTTGGTAGCGAGTTAGCACTTTATCATCTAGCAACTTGAGTGATTGTATACGGTTTTCTCCTGATTTAGTAAAATCCCGTGAAAGAATCTATTTCCCGGTTTAATCATAGAGTTATAAAATCCCGTATAATCTGTTAACATGTCTACCAACATTCCCACTGTTCCCACTGTCATCTCCACTGTTGCTGAGGATGTTCAAGCAGCTGGCTCAGATACTCGTCCACCAATGCTTGACAGAACTGACTACGATTCTTGGGCTCAACGAATCAGATTGTATTGCCTTGGAAAGGAAAATGGTGTAAACATTCTCAAATCCATTGATGAAGGACCATATCGGGTTGAAACGACTAGAGACATACTTGATACTAATGAAGATGGTACTCCTGTCTACGGAATGGACAGACCTAAGATGTACAATGAGCTTGATAATGAGGAGAAAAAGAGATTCGATGCAGATATCAGGGCTTCAAACATTGTTCTTCAAGGTCTTCCTAAAGACATCTACAAGCTGATCAACCATAACACTGATGCAAAGGCAGTTTGGGATAACGTTAAGATGCTTCTCTCAGGTTCAGAATTAACTTTGGAAGACAGAGAATCCCAACTCTATGACGAATTTGAGCACTTCAAGATGAAACCAGATGAGAGTGTCTATGAGTACTATGTGAGATTTCATAAGTTAGTTAATGACATGAGGAACATCAAGATGACTATGCCTAACATTCAGTTGAACTCAAAGTTTGTGAACAACATGAATCCCGAATGGCACAAGTTTGTTACATCTGTGAAACTCACTAAAGGATTGAAGCATACAAACTATGAGCAACTCTATGCCTTCCTCCTTCAGAATGAGAGACATGCTATGTTTGAAAAGTTGATTCTCAATCAGTTCAAAACCAACCAGGGTGAGACAAGTTCGTCTAATGACTCAACAGCTTTCTACTCAAACATTGGAATCACAACCAAAGCATCACAAGTCATACCCTTGGGAAATGGTAATCACAAACTCATCACTGATCCTCAGTTCAAACAAGCTGATGCTGATGCACACATGGGTAACATCATTAATCAACTTGCTCTTCTCATTAGTCAAAACATGAAGTCTCTCCCACAAACCAACAACAACCTCAGAACTGCATCTAACCCACATAATCAAGCCACTGTTAAAGATGGAAGGATCGTGGTGCAACCGGTTCAGGAAAGACAGTATGATCAGGGAAGGGGTGGTGCTGGTAGAGGATATGTGGGCAACCAGAATCGAGGAAGAAATGGTAACCAAGGTCAAGCTAAGACAATCAAATGCTACAACTGTGGTGGTGAAGGACACATTGCAAGGAACTGCACATCACCAAAGCGCCCACAGAATGCTGATTACTTCAGAGATAAGATGTTGCTGGCACAAGCTCAGGACAATGGTGCTGCGTTGGATGAAGAGGAATTGCTGTTTCTTGCTGAGGGCAATGCCAAGACCTTTGATGCAGATGTAGATGAGCAGCCTGTTCAGGAGATAGGTCACAATCATCAGAACGCCTTTCAAGTCGCTGACTGTGATGCATACGATTCTGATGTAGATGATGGACCTACTGCACACACAATCTTTATGGCTAGCATCTCTCCAATGGCTTCTCCCAAGATCTCTTCTTCACCACAAGCTGGCCCATCCAAGGACAAACTCATCTCTGAGGTATTAAAGCTATATGATGATGCTGATGTGCAACAGATGCATGACAAAGTACAACCAACCGAAACTTTTGAATCAAATATTGAAAATACGGGTAATATCAATATTGTCCCATATGATCAATACGTGAAACAAAGTGAAAGTGAAGTTGTACCTAGTGATGCATCTTCTGCAGTCAACAATGACTATGTCTTTGATGAATTCACTGCATGTGCTCCTGATGATTCCATTATCTCTGAACTAAATGCCTATAAGGAACGTGTTGCCATTTATGAACAACGTGCAAAATTTGAGTTGACCACTCGTGAGCAGGAAATGGATGACCAAGTGCGTACAGTAATTAGAAAAAGTAACTTTAGAGAAGAAGTATTGAAACAAGAATTAAATTCTTTGCAAGAAAAACTTTCTAAAACAGCTAAGCAAAAACAAGAACTTCAAGAAAACGTGAAAATGCTTAAGCAAGAATTTAATGCAAAAGAATCAAAGCTCTTGAGAGATTTTTCTAATCTGAAAACTTTGAAAAACAAACTTGAAAACAAGTTGTACATACAAGGAAACACCATTCAGACTGCTCACATGGTCACCAAACATCGAGTCTTAAGCGATAAGCATAGCATTCCCCTTGTTGAGGAACCAAATCCAGAAGTAATCAAAAAGGCTAGAAATGCTCATAAGGTGATTTATGATGGTAATGAAATTCTTAAGCCTAGGCAGAAACCTAGTTGCGTTGAGTGCACTGAGGAAGATAAGAAATCAGATGAAGTCACTAGGGAAAAGATGAACAAAAAACTAGATGACCCCAAATGCAAAGAGAAGAACATAAATATCACTCCTCATGATTATAAGAAGGAAAACTGGATTGCATTAAACAAGTTTAAGCCTCAGACTTTGTTGACTCCCGAACAAGTCTTCTGGAAAATGGATTTAGATAAGCAGAAAGCCGAAAATATTGTAGAAACAAATCCTCCCCTTTGGAAAATGCCTAAAGCTACTGTATATCCTCCTAACACACCAATGCATCTTGTTCCTAGAACAATTGCCACTAAAAGCAATATCTTAATTAGCCAATACGTTATTTTTCAACTATTTGTTGATTTTGAGAAAACTTGCAAGAAAAGGATCACACCCACTGGCATTACTGAAGGAGAAAGGGGTTTTGAACAAATGAAAGAATGTTATTTAACTGAGGTCATGCCCTTCTTTAAACTTTTAAAGGAACACTTTGAGAGTCTTAAAAAGGGGATAGAAACTGACATTAAGGGAATGGAAAAGGAATTTGATGCAATAATAGTTGAAATTAGTGATTATGAGCGTGCATTAAAATATAATGAGATCGAGAGGAAGAACCTGCATACATTGAATGAGAATCTTATTACTGAATGTGTTGCTCAAGATGTCTTTTTCACTGCTTCAAATTGCTCTATTAATGCTTCCAAATTTCATGAACTATCTGTGGCCCTGAAAGTCTCCCATGATCGTGTCATTGAGCTTGAAAAAACTAATTCTAAACTTAATGAGAAAATTGAACTGGATGATCATGACAATTTGGTTAAACATTTTTCTAAACTAGAAGTTGAGTATTTTAATCTACAACTAAAATATCAACATCTCAAAGAAAATGTCAAAACTTCAAATTTCAAGACATCTTCAGATGTTCCAGAGTTTGATGCAGTCTTTCAAATAAACAAACGAGATGAACAGATTCATGCTCAGTGTAACACGATCAGAAAATTGAAAGTCCAAATATCTCAATTAAAGGGTCAAACGAACAATATGACAGGTTCCCAAATACCTCCTTCTTTAGATTCTCAGAATTCTCAAACGTTTCATCTTCAAAACCTAGTAAATGCTTTACAAAAGGAAAACGAAAGTTTCCTAGAAGAGAATGAAAAGGTTAAACGTCATTTCAATGAGTTGTTTGAATCAATTAAAGTCACTCGTAACAAAAACAACGAACAAATAACTTCATTGCAAAAGGAAATTGAGAATCTGAAGAGTCAGGTAAAAGGGAAAATGCCAATGATCAATGCGGAGAATGTTGTATCTAAGGTTCACTCTGGTAATAAATATGCTTTATCTGTGACATATGTCCCTCCTCATCTAAGGAACAACAAACTTGCCATTCAAACATACTTCTCATCCCTTAAGGATTGCCTAGAATGTCTGCGTGAGATTGTTGAAGAGGATAAGCTAGAGAAACCTCATGATAATGCAATTGAACATGCTTGCTTATATGCCAAACGATCTCAAGAACTCTTAGAATGCTTGATCACAATATGCCCAAAGTCGTTAGGTGAGAGAGTTAATCCTTTGATTCCATGCTCAATGCCTAAAGCTAAGTATGATATGCATTCGATTCCCAATGTTTTGAAAGTAAACCGTAGTGTGCCTTTAAACTGTTCAGATTCCAGATCTGTCAATGGTAAGAAAGAGAACTCAAGTGTGCCTTCTAGGAGTACAAATCACAGTGCCTCTAGTTTTATGAAAGTGAACCCAAGTGCACCTGCATGTAGTTCTGATCCCAGCACATCTAAACAGGTGGTGCAAAGAGTAGTAAAACAAACTAATGTTCCCATTCCCTCTACAGGAGTAATCAGTGACATTAAAGGGAGCAGGTCAAAGTCTCAAGACAATACAAGGAATGATAGGACCTCTCAAGCTAAGAATGTGCACTGGAAGAGAGTAGAAGAACAATCTAGGAACCTTAAGTTTGAATCGAATAAAACGAATCGTGTTGATTCTAGTATGTGCCATAGGCGTACTGTAATTAATTCGAATTCTGATACTATTTGCAAACCTTGTACTGATGATTGCTTGAATTATGTCTCTAATCATGAATGTGATGTTAATGTTTTGTCTAATGATGTTAATTGTCCAGTTAATGTTGTTAATGCTAAAATTCATGCTAAAAAGGCTAAAAGGCAAAAGCGAAAGAGAGTTAGAAAACAATGGAAACCCACAGGAAGAACATTCAGCAGAATAGGCTTTTATTGGATACCTGTTGGTCATAAGACTAATCAGATAATGCCCACTAGAAAATGGATGCCTACTGGTAGAACTATTCCCTTAAGAAGTGGTCACACTGTAAATAGGGCTAATACAAACACTAGTACTGCATCTATTCACAATGATTCCACTACTTCACTGTCTGATATGAATGCTTCTATTTCTGATGTGGGTGGTCCAACTGTTGCTACTAACCAAATGGAACCCATTCTTGCATGGGGATCCCAAATATCCAGTTATCCATTCTTGTCTGTGTTCAACTGCAGATCGTTCAAATCGTTCTGTGGTACCTGGACTCAGGCTGTTCCAAGCATATGACTGGAGACCGGTCACGGCTCATGAACTTCGTGAGCAAATTCATCGGGACTGTTAGATTTGGTAATGATCATTTCGGTGCTATTATGGGTTATGGAGATTATGTTGTTGGTGATAGTGTCATCTCCAGAGTGTATTATGTGGAAGGTTTAGGTCATAATATGTTCTCTGTTGGTCAATTCTGTGATTCTGATCTAGAAATAGCCTTCAGAAAACATACCTGCTTTGTTAGAGATCTTAATGGAAAGGAACTGTTGAAAGGAACTCGTGGCTCAAACCTTTACACTATCTCTATCGATGACATGATGAGAGCTTCACCAATCTGCTTGTTATCAAAGGCTTCTAAAACAAAGTCATGGTTATGGCATCGTCGTCTCAATCACTTGAACTTCGGCACCATCAACGATCTTTCCAGAAAGGACTTAGTTGTAGGTCTACCTAGACTAAAGTATGAAAAGGATCATCTTTGTTCAGCATGTCAATTGGGAAAAAGCAAGAAGTATGCCCATAAACCCAAACCTACTAACTCTGTCACAGAAGTTCTTCATATGATTCATATGGATTTATGTGGACCAATGAGGGTGCAGAATATCTTTGGGAAGAAATATGTGTTAGTTGTGGTTGATGATTATTCTAGATTCACCTGGGTCAAGTTCTTAAGGACAAAGGATGAAACTCCTGATATCATCATCAAACTCATCAAACAGCTGCAGGTTAGACTAAACAAAACTGTCAGAATTATCAGAACAGACAATGGAACTGAGTTTGTCAACAAACAACTTAGTGAATTCTATGAAAGCATTGGAATCAGCCATCAAAGAAGTGTTCCACGAACCCCACAACAGAACGGTGTAGTTGAAAGACGAAATCGTACCCTGGTTGAAGCTGCTAGAACAATGCTGATCTACTCAAAGGTTCCAATGTTTCTCTGGTCTGAAGCAATCGCCACTGCATGCTACACACAAAATCGTTCCCTGATTCACACCTCTCATGGAAAAACTCCATATGAACTTGTCCACAACAGAAAACCGAATCTATCTTTCCTTCGTGTGTTTGGTGCCTTGTGCTATCCGACTAATGAGGGTCAAGACTTGGGCAAACTTAGGGCTAAAGCTGACATTGGAGTATTTGTAGGATATGCACCAAACAAAAAGGGATACCGAATCTACAACAAAAGAACCCGAAATATCATGGAAACAATTCACGTTACGTTTGATGAGCTGACCGGTCAAATGGCTCCTGGACACTCCAGCTCAGGACCCGCACTTCAAAACAGTCCTATTGGTTCATCCCTTGTCCCAAACTCCTCTCAAGAAACACCATATGTACCTCCTTCTGAAGATGATGTAAAGAAATTGTTTGATCCAATGTTTGATGAACTGTATGAGTCTACTACTAATGAGGTGCTGATCCCTACAACAGAGGATGCTCAGATTCCAGTGAATGAAGTCAATCCATCAGTTTCAATATCTGTAAGTCAAGAAGCACCTGCTGCTGATCCTTCAGTCTCATCAACAAATCATCATTCTTCAAATGTACATCATGGAAATGTTTCTGGCATCAATGATGAAGTTAATCCCTTTGCGACTCCTGAAGATGCTCTATTTGAAAACATATTTGCTACTCCTGAATCATCATCAGAACCATCTGCTTCAGGAGACGTTGACTCAGCTACCTCAGTTCCTCAACAAATGCCACATGAACACCTCAGAAAATGGACTCACAATCATCCATTAGACAACATCATTGGTAATCCCTCTCGTCCTGTATCAACCCGGAAGCAACTCGCAACCGATGCCTTATGGTGCTTCTTCAACTCCGTACTATCTAAGATCGAACCAAAAGATGTTAAAACTGCCATGAATGAAGATAGCTGGTTCAATGCCATGCAAGATGAAATCCATGAGTTCGATCGTCTTGATGTATGGGAGTTAGTACCTGCTCCAGACTGTGCTATGATTATAGCTCTCAAATGGATCTTCAAAGTAAAACTTGATGAGCATGGTGATGTGTTGAAGAACAAGGCTCGATTAGTTGCTAAAGGATACCGTCAAGAAGAGGGTATAGACTTTGAAGAATCGTTTGCTCCGGTTGCTCGAATCGAGGCAATCAGAATCTTTCTGGCTAATGCTGCTAGCAAGAACATGGTAGTATATCAGATGGATGTAAAGACGGCATTTCTGAATGGAGATCTTAAAGAAGTCGTCTAAGTCAGCCAACCTGAAGGTTTTGTGAATCAAGAGCATCCTACTCACGTTTATCGTCTGAAGAAGGCTCTTTACGGTTTAAAACAAGCTCCAAGGGCATGGTATGATACGCTGTCATAGTTTCTTCTATCAACCGGATTCAGCAAAGGAGCAGTAGATCCTACATTGTTCACCAGGATGTCAGGCAAACATTTAACTCATGTTCAAATTTATGTTGATGATATTATCTTTGCCTCGACTGACCCAATGGAATGTGATCGTTTTTCAAATGAAATGAGTTCAAAATTTCAAATGTCAATGATGGGACAAATGTCATTTTTCTTGGAATTACAAATTTCACAAAGTCCCGGAGGCATTTTCATAAATCAATCTAAATATGCAACTGAGATCTTAAAGAAATTTGGATTTGATTCAAGTGACCCTGTTGACACCCCCATGATTGACCGAACCAAACTAGATGACGACCTCTCAGGGATCATGATTGACCAAACTAAATATCGAAGTATGATTGGATCCCTGATGTATCTCACTGCTAGTAGACCAGACATTTTGTTCTCTGTGTGCATGTGTGCTAGATACCAGGCTAAGCCTACCAAAAGGCACCTTGAAGCAGTTAAACGGGTCTTTCGGTATCTCCAAGGAACCATCAATATGGGACTATGGTATCCGAAGGACACCGGTATGTCACTAACGGCCTATGCAGATGCTGATCATGCAGGTTGTCAAGATACACGTCGAAGTACGTCTGGAGGTGCTTAGTTTTTGGGTGATAAGCTTGTGAGCTGGTCTTCAAAGAAGCAAATGAGTACTTCTATTTCCTCTACAGAGGCTGAATACATAGCCATGTCATCTTGTTGTGCTCAAATCTTATGGATGAGATCTCAATTATCTGACTATAGCTTTGAATTCAACAAAATCCCTCTGTACTGTGATAATAAAAGTGCTATTGCTCTCTCATGCAACAACGTTCAACACTCAAGAGCAAAGCATATCGACATTCGACATCATTTCATCAGGGAACAAGTGGAAAAAGGTGTGGTGGAACTATATTTTGTGAGGTCTGAATATCAGTTAGCAGACATCTTCACCAAAGCTCTTCCAAGAGAACGTTTTGAGTTTATTCTTCCACGACTTGGTTTGAAAAGCCTTCAACCAGAAACTCTCAAACGTCTTCAGGAGGAAGACGAGGAGTAAAGGTCTTTCTTCATCTATCTCTTGTAAATAGTTATTTGAAAAACAAAATACAAAATCATAAAAATCCTCAAAAAATCAAATAGAAAAATTTAAAACTTTCAAAATCCATAAAAATTTAAAAAATTCGAAAAATCTTCAAAAATATTGTCCTTTTTGTCATGTTTTTCTCGGTTCGATAATATCTACGGTCTTTGTGCTGTCATTCTAAGAATGACACGGGACTTTAGATGTTGTTCGAATTCTTAAAAAAAAAAAAAAAAAAAAAAAAAAAAAAAAAATCGAAAAAATCAAAAAATATTTTTGGGAGAAAGAGAAATGGTTTATTGTCATTTTCAGGCAATAACCCGGTTTTAAAAGAAAGAACAGAGCCATGCTCTTTCATGTTTTCAAAATTCCATGCTCTGATTCTATAAACTCCTATCTGCTGAAAACTAAATGCTTTGAAAAATAACTCAATCTCTATTTTTTGATAATCATCAGGACTTATTTGTCAAAATCTCTATCTCTCAATCAACAACCTACGTCATTGATTGAGGGGGAGAATGATTTCAATGAAATTAAAAAGTTATTTGGCATTAAATTGTTTTCAAAAGATATACATGCATGTTTTATAAATGGAGTTTAAAGTCTTAAAATCTGATCCATATCAGTTAACACACTTTCACAATCAAGTCACAATTCTCCTTAAAAGTTTTCAAAATCAATTTAAATCTATACGAGATCACAAATCTCAAACGATTTGAAAATTGTGATCGGGGGAGAATGTGTGATTTAAATCGGATTTAAACTGATAATCAGGTAAATGGTTATAAAAGAATGTACATGCTGTCCTTCTCACATGTGACAAACGATTTCAATTTTTCAATGCACATGTTGAGGGGGAGCATCTATCTTAAACCTTTGATTTGAAACGTGATCACTCATCCTAATGTGCAGGTTCCCTCTAGTATGTGCAAAACTCTTTTCAAACCTAGAGGCACATATTGAGGGGGAGCAAAATTCATGGAAACCTCATCCTTCCCGGATTTGCTATACCCACTTGATCTGTTGAGGGAAGTGATGTTGATATCTTTTAGAAAATGGTAATCAAAAGAAGTAAATTCTTTCTCTTGCCTCCGTGTGCAAAACATTTTCAATACTTGATGCACATGTTGAGGGGGAGTTCTCGTTCTAAAAATATCAAAAACAATTCAGGTACTAAAAGCTTTGATAATACATCACAAGTATCTGAATTGATTTTCATATGGTTTTCAATTGGATCCAATGGCAGATGAACAATACCAAATTGACCGACCAACTTTACTTTATGTACGGTGATATAAGGATGATAAGGTTAGGTATTGGTTCCCATGATCCGCCAGAACCGGAGGGATCTACCCAGGGACAATCCACTAGTTAGTGTAGAAGTCCTTAGGTATGATGATAAAAGGAGAAATGTGAGATATGGGAAGTGTGCGGACTAAGACTGAGCTAGTACTGGAATAAACCCAACAAGGTTCTAGCTATGAAGTCTCGGTAAGCACTGAAGGGGTTGAAGAATTAAAAAGAATTGAATGAGAAAAGGGTGAAAACAAATAGCCCTCCATTGATTCAACCTTAAGGCAGAAACCGGGTTCAATTCATATGCTACTGATGGTAACATCGGTATTGAAGACAAGACGTCATGGACCCAGTGACGCACTGCACTTCAACTTTCCAAACCACTCAAGTTCCTCTTAAAAGGACTTGTTTCATTCTCACGGGGAACCGACATTATCTATCGACTTTCTTTTAGAGATGGTTGATATTGAAGTAGGAGACCCTCTCCCTAGTCTCCGGCACAGGATCCAAATATGCACAAATTGAGTCTAGAGCCACGAGATCATCAATAAATCTCATTAGGACACTTTCAATGAAGACTCTCTTTTTCACACAATGTGGAAAGAGAGATTATATCTTGAGTCCTACGCATTATCGTTGTGGTATTGCCAGAACATCTGAGTGAAGTGTTTACACTTTCACAATGAAGATGGAAAGCCTTCTGGAGCCAACATCAAACAAGCTCCTGGTAGGTGGCATGTGAGATCTATTATATAGATCAACCATGTGACAACTGAACAGAAACAATGGGGCGATTCAATTTCTTGAATCAATCCTGGTTCAGGTTAGGGATTGACGGATACCTTTGAAAAACCGGTCTTTGTGCTTATAAACTCTTTTCTTTAGCACATCGACTGTGTACTAATTTTTCAAACCAAAAGGTATTTTTATGATTGATAATTGATTTTCAATAAAACCTTCGTTGTATTGCAAAAACAATTTCTATTGAGCAATACACGATTGTTTTTCAAATATCTTTTCATCAATCAGTGGACTTAAAATTCGCTGGTTCACTCACTCCGTGTTGTCTTCTTTGAGACGTTCCGGTTTGAGAACAGCTAGAACAGCTGCGAAACCCTGTCAAGGAGATTCTTAGGAATCCTACCTGATCACAGGCAGTACTTGTACTGATCAACGGGGAACCGTGGGCCGTGTACCTCAATTCATCGAAAGTGATCAAAGACACTTTCGTGCGATTTATTGCTAACTGTTGTATGCAGGTACACCCGACGTTTGCAGCTGATCAGAATGAAGCGGTCAATCCATAGCCGCATGCTCACTTAACACATTCATCTCAAAAGAAATCATGATTAGTGCATCAATGACTCTGATATTTTCACACCAAGCTTCTGCTACGCTGCTGCCTATATCATGATTCAACAAATGCTTCCGCTACTCTGATGAGAAGATATCATGATCCAGAATGTGAGCATGTCGGTCCCAAAGTCACAACACCACAATGGATGTCTCAGAGATTTTTGATAGCTGATGATCTCCAAAGATGGCTCAAACTTATCATCACGTGGATCAATAAAAGACCTCCACTTGAAGTAACCAAACATGCAATGTGAAGAATCAATGACTACCAGCTTAAGAGCAAAGGACTACATCAAGAATGCAAGATCAATTGTTACTGTAATATCTATTTGTATTCTATGTAATTTTGGTACATGATTGAGGTGACCTCCCTTAGGGGGAGATTGTTAGGAATTAGAAATTCCCAGTATTAAAGTGTCGGTCACCTCAAGTATATGTAATCGTTAGAAAGCTCGTAGTCGTAGTTCTTTTAAGTTAAGTAGTTATTTAGTTAAGTAACACCGTGGAGGACGGACGGGTCTTTACCCACTGTATGCCTGATCCACAGCCCATAGTGTGGCGAGTTATGTAAGACTATAAATACTCTCTACCTTCCAAGGTAGAGAGTTGGAGCTCATAATAATAAGTTCACTTTCTCTCACTAAGTTCCCTAAACCTCTAACTTTCTCTCTCTAGAATTCCATCTATATGCTACTTTGTGTTATGGTTTTGATGTGTATGTGATAAGTTATATCTTACAAAGATGCATTGGTGTATTAGGAGGATACACAGTCGCTCTAGGCATTTTCCTAAGGGGAGGGTTTGTTTCAACAATATTATCCGCTTTCAGCTTATCTAACTCCTTTTTCCAGAAGACTTGTTCGGGAGTCAACAAAGTCTGAGGCTTAAACTTGTTCAAGGAAATCCAGTTTTCCTTCTTGTAATCATGAGGAGAGATAATTATGTTTTTCTCTTTGCATTTGGGATCATTTTGTTTCTTATTCATTGTTTCCCTAGTGATTTCATTTAATTTCTTATCTTCCTCAGTGCACTCAACGCAACTAGGTTTCTGCCTAGGCTTAAGGATTTCATTACCATCATAAAGCACCTTATGAGCATTTCTAGCCTTTTTAATTACCTCTGGATTTGGTTCCTCAACAAGGGGAATGCTATGCTTATCGCTTAAGACTCGATGTTTGGTGATCATGTGAGCAGTCTGAATGGTGTTTCCTTGTATGTACAGCTTGTTTTCAAGTTTGTTTTTCAAAGTTTTCAGATTAGAAAAATCTCTCAAGAGTTTTGATTCCTTTGCATTAAATTCTTGCTTAAGCATTTTCACATTTTCTTGAAGTTCTTGTTTTTGTTTAGCTGTTTTAGAAAGTTTTTTTTGCAAAGAATTTAATTCTTGTTTCAATACTTCTTCTCTAAACTTACTTTTTCTAATTACTGTACTCACTTGGACATCCATTTCCTGCTCACGAGTGGTCAACTCAAATTTTGCACGTTGTTCATAAATAGCAACACGTTCCTTATAGGCATTTAGTTCAGAGATAATGGAATCATCAGGAGCACATGCAGTGTATTCATCAAAGACATATTCATTGTTGACTGCAGAAGATGCATCACTTGGTACAACTTCACTTTCACTTTGTTTCACGTATTGATCGTATGGGACAATATTGTTATTACCCATATTTTCAACATTTGATTCAATAGTTTCAGTTGATTGTACTTTGTCATGCATCTGTTGCACATCAGCATCATCGTATAGTTTTAATACCTCTGAAATGAGTTTGTCCTTGGATGGGCCAGCTTGTGGTGAAGAAGAGATCTTGGGAGAGACCATTGGAGAGATGCTAGCCATAAAGATTGTGTGTGCAGTAGGTCCATCATCTACATCAGAGTCGTATGCATCACAGTCAGCGACTTGAAAGGCGTTCTGATGATTGTGACCTATCTCCTGAATAGGCTGCTCATCCACATCTGCATCATAGGTCTTGGCATTGCCCTCAGCAAGAAACAGCAATTCCTCTTCAACCAACGCAGCACCATTGTCCTGAGCTTGTGCCAGCAACATCTTATCTCTGAAGTAATCAGCATTCTGAGGACGCTTTGGAGATGTGCAGTTCCCTGCAATGTGTCCTTCACCACCACAGTTATAGCATTTGATTGACTTAGCTTGACCTTGGTTATCATTTCTTCCTCGATTCTGGTTGCCAACATAACTTCTCCCTGCTCCACCTCTTCTCTGATCATACTGTCTTTCCTGAACTGGTTGCCCCATAAGTTTCCCATCTCTTATCAAAGCATGGTTGTGAAGATTGGAGGCGGTTCGGATCTCATTACAGGTGTGGAGTTTGTTGGTGTGAGGTGAAAGTGTCCTATTCTCTTTAACCATGAGTGTTAGTTGAGTGATGAAATGTTCCATGACAGCATTTGCATCAGGTTGCTTGAACCTTGGATCAGAAATGGGTTTGTGATTATCATTATTCATGGGTGCACCTTAAGAAGCATTGTTGGAAGTCCCATCATCTGTGAAGAAGGCAGTTGAATCATTTGTAGATCTTGTTTCTCCCTGACCTTTGAACTGATCAAGAATCCTCTTTTCAAACATGGCATGTCTCTCATTTTGAAGGAGGAAGGCATAGAGTTGCTCATAGTTTGTATCCTTCAATCCTTTAGTGAGTTTCACAGAAGTGACAAACTTGTGCCATTCGGGATTCATATTGTTTACAAATTTAGAGTTCAACTGAATGTTAGGCATAGTCATCTTGATGTTTCTCATGTCATTCACCAACTTATGAAATCTCACATAGTACTCATAGACACTTTCATCGGGTTTCATCTTGAAGTGTTCAAATTCGTCATAGAGTTGGGATTCTCTGTCTTCCATAGTTAATTCTGAACCTGAGAGAAGCATCTTAACATTATCCCAAACAGCCTTTGCATCAGTGTTATGATTGATCAGCTTGTAGATGTCTTTAGGAAGACCTTGAAGAACAATGTTTGAAGCCCTGATATCTGCATCGAATCTCTTTTTCTCCTTATCATCAAGCTCATCGTACATCTTAGGTCTGTCCATTCCGTAAACAGGAGTACCATCTTCATTAGTATCAAGTATGTCTCTAGTCGTCTCAACCCGATATGGTCCTTCATCAATGGATTTGAGAATGTTGACACCATTTTCCTTTCCAAGGCAATACAATTTGATTCGTTGAGCCCAAGAATCGTAGTCAGTTCTGTCAAGCATGGGTGGACGAGTATCTGAGCCAGCTGCTTGAACATCCTCGGCAACAGTGGAGATGACATTAGGGACGTTGGTAGACATGTTAACAGATTATACGGGATTTTATAACTCTATGATTAAACCGGGAAATAGATTCTTTCACGGGATTTTACTAAATCAAGAGAAAACCGTAAACAATCACTCAAGTCGCTAGATGATAAAGCTCTAAGTCGCTAGAAACAAATGCACTAAGTCGCTACCAATTAATTCGCTAGACAGCCAAGTCGCTAGAATCCCAAGTCGCTACCAGAAAAGCAAGTCGCTAAGTAGTAACTCGCTACAGACCAAGTCGCTAACCAAATTTTGGCAGCAATTCGCTACACAAGTCGCTAGAAACACAAGTCGCTAAAGAGCAACTCGCTACTGACCAAGTCGCTACCACAAGTCGCTACCCGTAGTGGAGATTCCACTACTTGTACTTTAACTCGCTAGATCTAACTCGCTAGCACCAACACTGTAAGTCGCTACAAAAATGTGAAGCAAGTCGCTACCAAGAAACTATTCCGTGAACTAAGTCGCTAGCTTGAAAAACCATATAAACATCACTTTTCAATCCAAAGACAACCCAACCAAGATGATTCAAGCTTACCAAATGAAAACCTAAACACTTTTGATGATTCTAAACATAAAAGTACCAACAAAATTCAAACTTTAACACAAGAAATCAACCAAATGATGCAAAAACCACTAAACTTTTTCAAACTCAAAAACCACCTAAAAACCACTATAAATCCAAAGATGTGCAAGATATGATCTAACCATGGCTCTTGATACCAATTGTAAGATATAACTTATCACTTACACATCAAACCATAACACAAAGTAGCATATAGATGGAATTCTAGAGAGAGAAAGTTAGAGGTTTAGGGAACTTAGTGAGAGAAAGTGAAAGATATTATTATGAGCTCCAACTCTCTACCTTGGAAGGTAGAGAGTATTTATAGTCTTACATAACTCGCCACACTTTGGGCTGTGGATCAGGCATACAGTGGGTAAAGACCCGTCCGTCCTCCACGGTGTTACTTAACTAAATTACTACTTAACTTAAAAGAACTATGACTACGAGCTTTCTAACGATTACATATACTTGAGGTGACCGACTCTTTAATACCGGGAATTTCTAATTCCTAACAGATGAGCTGGCATATTGACAGTCGTAGAGGACATAGTGTTTTCCATCTCAGTGTCTGAGGACAGAACAACCGGGTGGGATGCAGACATGGTACTGTAACAACCCATAAATTAATGTAAGTAAAATGCCAAATAATATATATTAACAAGATTTTAGTTAGCTAGGCATATTTGCCAAGCAAACCTCTATGCCTAAATAAAATAAATGCAATTTACTTATGATCTAGTGATGCATTCATCCTAATGCATAGAGTCACGGAAGGGCGTAAGGCAGTGGTGTAAAATAGTCCCGTTTTAAAAGTGCGGTTATAATCCAAAATGTTTTTTTTGAAAAACTCTTTGGTTCTCTATAACCTTGGCTCTGATGCCAATCTGTAACACCCTCGAAAATCTTAATGAAAGCGGAAGACTAATTCGGGTGTTACTTGAATGGAGATCATAGTCAAAAATTATAGAAAACGACTCGAAAGACACGTTTTATTAAAATAGTTATTATTCATCGAAAACTCATAGTTTGTTACAAAACGTTGTAAATAGATCAAGTGTTTTTCCCAAAAGAAAGGTCATGAGTTTGAAATAAATGACAACTTTTATGTTTTACACCACCAGATAAGCCTTGCCATGCCCCATTCCGCGCCTTGGTCATAATCTTCACTGATTACCTGAGATAACATGCTTAAAAGGTCAACAAAAATTGTTGAGTGAAATTCATAGGTTTAAAATAGTTGAACACAAGTATAAGATCGTGATCATTGTAAACTAACAATATCATAAGAAAAATCACAGATTATTATGCGCTAAGCTCATGAAACCAATACTCAACTGCATACACCAAATTACCAGTGTACGTAAGTGTGCCCCAAAGGAGGTAATAGCCAATTAACTAAAGAAATTCAATATGGTGCGCCCCGGTTATTTCTCTATAACCGAAACAGGGTCGTAAATCCCCATAGTACTATTCACGATATCTACGTTCACTCGCGGTGATTAATGGTTCATGATCAGGGGACTTGTGGCTAAATACTTAGGCAGTACCAATAATCAAGAGGATAGAGCATTTATGAAAAACCTTGTGTTCTAGTTTAGAGCATGTATCTCCCTCGAGGGGTTTGTAAAATAAGTAAAAGCGAGGCTATGAACTCACCTTGATGAAAATGAACACGCACAAATAGATCAAGCATAATGTAGCGGGGGTTCCAACTCGAAACCTAAAATGATGAGATGGCGAGTCTCAGTAAAATGAGCATTTTGTTTCGCGACCAAAATAATAGAGCATTGAATATTCTTATTCAATAGATCATTGGATTGTCCAATCCAATAGTGTGCGTGCGTGATTAACGTTTTAAGTTAATTTACATGCTACATTGCCTTAATTAATGATCCTCACTTACGCATAAGTGAAATGTTTTCTCCCGTTGTGATCTTAATAGATTTGTTGAGTATTTTAACGTGTTTAGATTCCTGGTGTGTTTTATTGGATTTATATATATAATTACTAGCCGCAGGTTCAAGAATTATTTAAGATAAAATTAAAAATATAGTTTTTAAAATATCGTTAAACTTAATATAATGTTCACAATAAAAATAAGTTTCTGCCAATCATAATCATAAAAGAAAAAAGATACATATCTATTATAGTAGGGCATAATAAAAAATGAAGAAAGATACTCATAATCTATGAAGAACATCTTTATACACGACGTTTGTTGTAGCATTGGTGTAGTTATCATCTTTATCACAACATAACACTTTAAGACCTTTTTTGCTCTTTACTCTTGAAACAACCATATAAATTTGTTCATGTGAGAAAACCGGACGTTCCAAATAAAGTCCAACCTTTTCCAAAGTTTGACCTTGACTTTTGTTTATTGTCTTGGGAAAAGAAACAAAACTTGGAACTGTCTTCTATTAAGCTGAAAAAGCATTTTCTTATCGAAATGGGTTATCATCCAAGGAATAGCGCAAACATCGCCCAATTTACCTTCTGATATAATTTTTGCAATAATGTTATAGAAAAAAAATATTAAACGAACATAAATAAATTGATGTTTTTTAAAACCGTAAGAAAACTACATATATATATACTCCCACCTTGGACATTTTTATCACCATAATTAAGGAATCATTGAGAATAAACATAGTAATAAGTATTGCAGAAATAGTAATAATATTACTAAAAAAATAAGTCCCTGCTGTAGTTACTGTCCAGTCCCGATATCTTTAATTTTCTTTTCAAAAAAATTTAGGATATTATGATATTGAACACTTTCATACTGTGACATTTGCATGAGACTCTGTTGCGGCAGATCCAATATTAACAATGTTGACGATAGGAGACATAGTCGCATAAACCTGCAAGTACCAATATAATGGGTGTATCTTAGAAAGCAGGAAAACTAATAGATAAGATGGATTGTTTTTGTTTGTCGGGTAAACGTATAAGAAAATTATGTAATCACTTGATAGGCATAAAACACAATGTGACAAATACGGAACTATTTTGAGCAGTGATTTCAAAATAAAAAATGGGAGCTAGGATTTAGAGCATTTAGGTTGATGTGCCCATTCCGGCCATCCATCGTATTCTATTTCCATGTAAGTTTATTTATTTAGCCTTTTTACTCAGAAAGTGCCTTATGCAGTCCCAAACAACGCTGCGGTTAAATAGAAAGAATATAGGACATGTCAATCGCAGGGGAGAATAAAACTCACCAAGGAACGTTTATCTGGTGAAAGAGATGTATCAGTAACTGTCCGTCGCAAGCTTTTTGCAACAATATTCTTCTGAAGTTTCCACCCCTTTTCGACATTATAAATCTTAATGTGGCTTCCCTGTTACAGAAGAAAATTTTACTTGTGTACAGCAATAACCGACAACGGCTACTGATTCAACGTACTTTGTCGTTAAATATTATCAAAACTTCATTAAGAGGAAAATAAATACCTGAAACGCGGGAACAAAAAGGGCACCATCGTTTGAAAACTGTGAAACATAAGCCCGAGTAGTCAATTGGTCTATAATAGAAGTACCTTTAACAGGCAAATATTTGTTCATAAGATGACACCGATCAGCTGAAGAGAATCTCCCTCTACCCGTATAATTCCCTTCTCGGCCAGCCAACATTTTAACCGGCGAAACAGGAACCTCCTGCCTTCGTGGAAGTACACGTTTCAACTTGTCATGAGGTTTAGATCTCATCTTTGTTAACTGAGAAACTTCATGATCGAGTTCATTTTGTGACGAAGGTTGAGGACTGTCGTGATCATCTCCAACAGGAGAAGATTCACTATCGGAAAAATCTGGGTCTATTTCCAATCTACTTAACGCGTAACCCATATCACCTATAGCCGTGTTCCAAGCCCTAAAGTACATTTTACCACAAATAGTTTGTAAATGATTCGAGACTTAGAAAAAACATAAAGCATTACAAAATGCTCTTTCATATCATTCCCGGATTCGGCTTGCAAACCCTGAAAACAAATATATCATACATTATATCTCGGTTCTAAGGTACCTTAAATGGAATCTACCATTAGTTACACACTTTTTATTCTCCACGTTAAGATAGTTATTCTAGATTCAAAGACGTTACGTATTCGTTGGAAAACTTATGACAAACACCTTTTGTTTTTAGTATTTCACTAATGCTTAATGTAACTCAACTGTGTTCTGTACAATTAAACATGCATAATATGTGACATTTCCCTTAAGATTTGAAGTAAAATTTTGAGGCTCTTTTCCATTTCATGAAGAGTTCCACCTATGCCCCAGGGCAACATAATCAATTTTCAACATGTATCTTGCCCACCAATATTTATTCATTTGGATTAGCACTCTAAGATTGGTATCTTGTTCTAAATTACCAAATTGATGCTTCCGATAATTTTTTTTACGGACAAAATTACTATTACTTTCTGATATGGCAATGAACTAAAAGAAATCCAAATCACTGATTATTATGTCATCTAATTGTCTACTTGTATTATTTGTTTGCGAGCGGTAGAAATCAGTTAACTTTATCTATGAAGATTTAATACTAAACCTGGAGGTTGATGTTTATGACCATGGTCAGTTCCCTTTCTTTCCTCCAGGAGGTTCATCTTTTTATGCTTTTTCTTTTTTGTGAAAGTCTTATGCAAAGGAAAAGCCTGGGGAAGTAGCAAAGCAATCATTGAGTTGCCTATCTCTTGTCCAACTGGATAAGAATCACTCTTCTCAGAATTATCAGCAATAACCATCTCATCTTTTAACTGTGAATCTGTTACACATTTCTCAAAAACTGAAATTCCGGGATAATTTATCTTGTTTTACACTACAGGTGCTTTTTTGGATAGAATTCAGCTTCTCGTTTATAACAAAGGTACTTTCTCTAGGGATTTCAATGTCTGCATAGAAAAATGATGTTATCTACTATACAAAGCATTCAATTAAAACATTAATATCCAAAAATATGGTAACAACTGGTAACAATATAGAAAACAGATACCTAAGAATGGATCCATAGTATCCGGTGCATAGAGGTCCAAATGATCCAGCAGCTGTGAATCCTTATGTACATGTGGATCTCCTTTATCATCTACTGTCTTCGAGGATGCACAGATTAACCATTGAGCTGAACATGCTCTTGTTCCTGTGAATATATTTATAAAAGAATCAAAATTAACCATAACACAAAGACAAAGGAAACAATATTTATACCTAACAACTCATGGTCTTTTATTTATTTTTATAGAAAGACGGTATATGTTACCTTCTTGATACGAACTTGCCGCCTCTCATCATCTAATGGTCCTTTAAAATGAAACTTATCTCCGATCAGGAGACCAATAGGAAGTGCAGAACCTGATTATAAAAAAAGATAACCAATAGTTTATCAAGAAGTAATCCAAATGTTAGTAACACGAAATCTATAACTTATTAATTACAAACCTCCCATAATGTATTAAATAGCACCGAATCTGAAGTAGCGATTATCAGCTTTTCATTGGCATCTTTTCCTCCACTCAATCAGGACCTCTAATAGTTGGAACATGATAACACCTAGAAAAGCAAGCAATCGTTAACATAACCATATGTAAATTCATAATATCTGCTATTAGCTACATATAAATTGTTTGCAGCATAAAAATTGAAATGGAATTGAAATTTCCCACCCGTCAACTATTATAGTTTAGCATAAAGTGTCCTTTGTATCAAGACAACTGTAGATAACATCCTTGCACCATATATACTGCGAAGATCATTTCCCCATTCTTAATATGCAAGTTTTATATTCTTAACTAAGTGCTTACCCAGCAAGAAAACATCGATGATGAAGAACGCCTTTGAAATTCTGTGATGAATGAAGCGAACAACTAATTGACAAAAACATGAAAACAACAATCAGTTTCTAACCAAAACTCTTGCTAACTTACCCGTCAACTATATATAAATATTATGTCATATCACTTATCAAGTTAGCATTGCATAATT
This sequence comes from Chrysanthemum seticuspe, assembly GCA_019973895.1. Classification (NCBI taxonomy): domain Eukaryota; kingdom Viridiplantae; phylum Streptophyta; class Magnoliopsida; order Asterales; family Asteraceae; genus Chrysanthemum; species Chrysanthemum seticuspe. The sequence continues at coordinate 214,560,878 of BPTQ01000001.1, read as the reverse complement.
TTACAAAGAAACTGGTACTTCTACTTATACGCTTTTGAGCTTTTTGTGTTTTCATAGCGCAGTAAGCTATTAATCTTACCCGAACACCCCTAACTATTTATTTAAATATCTACCACCCTTGTCAGCTGAATCGGAGAACCATTACCCTACCATATTATTAAAAGGAGGGGAAATACCTGAATAGTCTTTCCATTTGAGGCAGTTACTATGTCCCTTGACCTCATTCATGTTCCCATGGTCATGTTTTCACAAGCTGCTACAATAAAATGAACCTGCAATGGCAAGACCTTTTGTCAAAATATTGCATAATGTGAGGTGTTGCTTTATCGACATTTCATCATTTTGCAAATGTGTGCTAAATACAACATGACAATACAGTCATGTCTTCATATTTAGGGGTCCAACCTTAGTGATCATCTACTATAAAAAAAGGATAGGCAGGGATCACTGCAGGATTTTGTGCCACCACGGGTCATGGTGCCACAGCAGGTCCAAATGCAATCATGACAATATAGTCACATGTTTCCAGTTTATGCTTATTGCTGAACCCCTCTGTGAAAAAGAGCAACTCTTTACAGGAAATTAATATTGAACAATTGACCAAACATCAATTTAAGAATGACAAACCTGTGCCTCAAAGACATACATGCGGCTCTGGTTATTTGCCCAATATCTGTATAAAAATAGAAATAGTAAGTAAATGCCTATGAAAAGTCTACAACTAAAGCCAATATAGTTAACTATGTAACATGCCATTTCTTCATATTCTATTTTATGCAGATATATATTTTGTATGTGATTCATAAATCACTAAAAGAGCTAAAATACAATGAATCTGAATACATATAGTCTTGCACACATTATAAACAAATGTGTTGCATACAAAGTTCAACTTAATTCGTTTGCAGCCATCATTCTAGCAAGTAAGCAAACATCCAAAAGACTGCCATCATGAGATCCCCTTTATCCATTAGGCGTTTAGTGAAAAAAATATGTACCTTGAGATCTCATTTATTTATTCCATTCATGTGTTGTTTTCTAGGCAATTGTCTTTCAAACAGTGTAGATTGCATAGTTAGGTAGCGGAATTCAGACACCCTGTTATGCAGAACATAAATAAATATACATATACAACCAAAGACACACAAATATACATATAAACCAAAAGAAAAATGACGTCGTTTTAGCATTCTTCGGTCCAAATCGAGATTAACGACACTGAAAGCAAAATATCCATGAACTAATAAAAGATTCAGTGCTACCTATTTGCATCTTGAAGTTCCTATCTTGAATGTATCTAAACCAACGAAGCCAATACATTTAGATGATATAACTTGCATAAGATATTAATGATAGTTACATCTCTTTAGCATATTTACAAAGTTCTGTCAAAAAGACATACCCAACTATCGTTAACTTAATAATTAAAAAATGCTCATTTATAAGCAACCCCAAGCAACCTTTAGTTAAATCATTGAAAGGGGTTGGTTAGGATTCCTTATTAGAAGAACTTGTAATATTGAATGCTTCTGTTTTCGCATTGAACAACCCTTTATATTCATTTTTAATTAGCAAATCCCGACAACCCTTTTATATGCATTTACAAATATTCAATCCAAACAACCTCTTTATTATCATCAGACTACAAAAAACATGATTCATTATCATCATCCAGGTTAAAATAAAAACATGTAGCTGAGCAACAAAATTATCAAAATAAAAATTAATAACAAATAACTGATAGTACCACAAATCAGGCGTCAATTAGCTCACTGGAATCAGTTTTCCGACATTCCACCAGAACACGCTCCCTATCATACTTATGTATATCAAATTTATCCCCTGTCATACTTTTCAATCATACTTTTTCAACACCACTTATAACATATATATACATAACAACTAACAAATTATAATGACAGGAAAAACATATGCATTATCATAACAAAAATAATTAAAATACGGAATTGATTAATGATTGAAGCCAACTAACCTCTAACTCCAAAAATTAAGTTGATGAATATTGAAAAAAACAATAACCAAAGAAAACAAAAGAATCCGTACAATATTATTCATATTGTTGATGAATAACCAATTATGTGTCGTAATTAAAATTAGGGTTTGAATAGGGATCCGATTTGGGGGAAATGGGATAACGGGAATTGGGGGAAATATTAGGTCATTCTTGATATGCATTATAGTTTAAGAAACGGGGGATTCCACATGATGTTTTTGGTATATTCGAAATGTAACTGATTTTGCTGTGGTTTTTTGGGTAACAGATTATGATATTTCACGCATTTAATTTGATAGCGTTTTGATTGAGAGGATGAAATCAAATTTGGGGGAAACGGATTAGCCTTTAATGCCTGAAGGTGGGTTTATTTGATCGGACGGTTGGCATAGTTTTGGGGAAAAGAATGCCACGTGGCATTTTATTAGAATTTTGGGAGAGATCTCATTCAAACAAACCCTCTTTTATATGGAGGAGGGATAATCTTATAAATATATATATATATATATATATATATATATATATATATATATATATATATATATATATATATATATATATATATATATATATATATATATATATATATATACGTAATACATTTAACGTTATCCAAAAATAAAATACTCATATTATCAAAATACTCGTCTTTACGAAGTTTTGATGGGTTTATAAGTTTTTCTAAACTTTTCCTGAATTTTACACTTTTTACCCTCAAGTTATAAAAAGTACGAGTTTAGTCCCTCTAGTTTGAGAAGTTTACACTTTTCACCTGAAATATACTTTATAGTAAAACTTTCAGAAATGACACTTTCAACCCTTGATAAAACTGAATTTACGAAAACAGTCCCTCTAAGTTTATTTTATACACTTATAACCTTTACTTTTCACACTTGTCACATTTAACCCAAAAGTTTATTAATACAAGTTTTTGTTAATTACAGGATCGGTCCTTGTGGTTTCCATGCACACACATGAATGCGTATAGTACCCTTTTATTTTCGAAATGGACATTTTCAGCCCCTAGACCTTCATAAAATACTTATTTCACATATAAAATGACCCTTTCACTCTTTATAGGTCACGGTTTTAACCCCAAGTATAGCATATTTTGCAAAACACATCTGAAATCCTTTTTATAAAACGAAACTTTGTGAAAATGATCTTAACTTATTTCCAACTTATCATTAGTGGTTATTGGCTTATTATTAATCTATTGGGCCGGGTTGGACTTTCATTGGGCTTTATTTGGGCTTATTGGGCTCGGTAACTGGGCTTCAGGCCCATTAGTGTTTTACGTAAGTTTTACAAGTATACGAGGGATGAGAAGGTTTTGTAACTCCTTTCCACTAAGATTTCAAGTTGTTTTAAGTTCTTGTTTTAGCTAAAGTGTGAGCGAGTGTGTCGTTTTAAGGTGTTACTAGACATATATGATCGATACTAGGACATTAGGGTGCGTTTAACTATTCTAGTGTGTGATATAACTTAAATTTTAGCGTGACATAATCAAAAGGAATTGACAAGAGTTTGGAAGGGACTTACAATCACTCGTATGAGTGGAGATGAAAGCAACGAGATGAGCTAATAAGAGTGCTAGCAAGACCCGTGTTCTCCTTATAATATTACCCGTATCCTTATTTTACCCAAGTTTCTCCTATTTTCCCTTGCAACGTTTTCTTTTCCTTGTTCGACTTCCACAGTGGACGATTTCTTGTTATGAGTGTGTAAGAGTTTGAGTGAGTTAGGGATGTGTATGTTTTTGATATTCTTGGTCAAGTATTGGTGTAGTTTATAAAGTAAACATTAGCATGGCCATCCCATTATTTAATCTCTTAGCTCTCCTAGTTCTAGGCTTATTAGTCATGTGTTTTTTGAATGTGGCCATGTTTGTGAAATGTTGCTAGGCGTTGGATTTGGGGCAGCCAAGTTCTAAGCATGCCATGGCTTGTCAAGTCATTAGAAACATAAGATCCAATGGGTCTTGGGGTCAAAGTGGGTTTAGGTTATTAAACTAATCATTTGTAGGGTGGTTTGTCTCCTTTGTTCACTCTCACACGACAACACAAAGAAATCAAAGGGGAGTGCTTTTGTTTTTAGTTGGGTACTCTTGGCTAGTTTGGTTTTGTTTCACGCTTGGTTACAAAAGGAAGAAACACAAAACATATTAACCCTAATCTTCTAATACATATATATGGCTTTAGGATTGGTCTATTAGACGAGGCCCAGAAAATAAAAGAAGGGTGTTGGGCTCGGTAAGGGGATGAGGCCCATGGGAGTTTTAAAGGGTTTGGGATTGGTGAGTTGGATGCGTTCAAAGGCTAGCCCAAGAGTAGCATTAATCCGTTAGGCTCGAACAAAATAATGAGGCCCAAATAGTGTGAGTTTGATCCGATGGTAAGGCCCATTAACAAGTTGGGTTGAGTGGTGAAAAGTCAAATGAGTTCCGAGGCCCAATACGAATTTGAATATAACTTTTATTATAATTTAATTCGTATTTTACAAATTTTTACATATTCATTACGTATTTTAAGGTTATCAAGATCGTGGGGAATTTTATTCTGATCACAACGGTATATTTATGAACGCTCAAGCTGCGTTGATCATGCATATGCCAAATGATATGCAAATGTGATGTTTAGAAAATTTCATGACGAAATAGATCGTGTTTAATTTCTGATTAAAGCGTTAAGTACATTTAAATTTTCCGAGAGCTTACAGTTGGCTTATTGCACCATTAAAGAATGGAGCCTACACTCGACTATAAAAGCATTTTGTAGACTCAATTGTTAGACACACAAAATATCACACATTCTTATCTAGTTGTTTCAAAACCAATATCTGTTCTTTTCAAATTTGTGTATCTACAATCCATTTGGGGAAATTGTTTATGCAAGTTCCAAGTCATCTACCATGAGTGCACATGTTGGTTGACTAGTTGTGTTAAACTTGGGGAGCGATCGGCATTCTAGGATTGCACCACGGTCGTGTCAAAATTTCGCTTTCAAGGCAGTGGTTTTTCCACGGCACAACTTGGGTCTCGATAAGTTCTTTCTTATTTTGCAAACTTTATAACTCGTTATTATTATTTATTGTTCTCATTCTTTGTTAGCTGACACAACTACTTGTAACAATTTTTTTCCACGGCACAACTTGGGTCTCGATAAGTTCTTTCTTATTTTGCAAACTTTATAACTCGTTATTATTATTTATTGTTCTCATTCTTTGTTAGCTGGCACAACTACTTGTAACAATTTGAAAGCGAAATTCTTATCTTCTTTTAATGGATGTGTCAATTAACAAAGTTTTACCAGACTTATCAAAATTGGAACCACTTGATGGAACGAACTACAAGCGTTGGTCACAAAAACTTTTGATTTTCTTTGAACAACTAGAGATAGATTATGTTTTGTTTCAAGATTTTACTGAAACTGCGATCGCCACTCCTTTAACTGAACAACAAACAAAAGAAAGAGAAGAAGCGAAAAATAAGTATGAAAAGAATAATAGGACTGCTAGAGGTAATCTTTTAAACAATATGATAAATTCTCTTTTTGATCTTTTCATTACTCAAAAATCGGCCAAGGCTATTTGGGAAACTTTAGAGAAAAAATATGGGGCTGATGATGCTGGTAAAAAGAAGTATGTTGTAGGAAATTGGTTACCGTTTCAGATGGTAGATGATAAACCAATAATGGAGCAAGTTCATGTGTACGAGAATTTGGTGACTGATGTTCTGAATGAAGGTATGAAGATGTGTGAAATTTTGCAAGCAAATGTGTTGCTGGAAAAGTTTCCACCCTTATGGAATGACTATTGCAATCAACTCAAACACAAGAAACGTGATCTCTCACTCCAAGAACTCATTAGCCACATGAGAACCGAGGAAGCAAACCGTCTCAAAGATAAGCAAATCTCTAACTCTTTTAGTTCAATAAAAGCTAACTTGGTAGAATATGGTGGCACCTCCAATAGGAAAGACAAGAACCTAAAATATGGATAACAGAAAAAGAAATTTGTTCCAAGACACACGGATGGAAAAAATCAGAAAACAACAGTTTCTTGCTATGTTTGTGGAAAATCTGGACACAAAGCCTATCAATGCAAAAAAACGCAAGGATCAACAAAACTCTAACCAAAGACATGTCGCACCACAAGCCAACCTAGTTGAAAATGATCAAATCATTGCTGCAGTGGTTGTAGAGACGAATCTAGTGGAGGATAAAGCTGGATGGATTATGGACAGTGGTGCATCAAGGCATCTTTGCAATAATAGGGGACTATTCCATGAATCTGAAGAAGTTAAAGATGGTGAACGTGTCTTTATAGGAAACTCTCAGACTGCTGGAGTGCTCGGTAAAGGAAAAGTACTTCTAAAATTCACTTCTAGTAAAACCTTGGCCTTAACTAATGTCTTATATGTCCCTTCCCTTCGTAGAAACATGGTTTCTGGAAGTTTACTACTTAGGGCAGGATTAAACAATGACTTTGTGGGGAAGGGATATGTGGTTGATGGCTTATTTGTACTTAGCATTGATTCTTCTTCTAATGCAAGTTCTTCCACTTTTGCCTACATTGCTGAGTCCCCTAATATGTGGCATGGTAGATTAGGACACCTAAATCTCGCATCCATAAAAAAACTAAAAGTCATGAACTTGATAGATGTCGTGAATGAAAAAGAATTTCAAAAATGTGAGATATGCGTTGAGGCAAAATATGCGAAAAAACCTTTTAAAAATGTCACATATAAGAGCACTCAATTACTTGAACTAATACACTCCGATTTGGCTTATTTCAAAAACATAATGAGCAAAGGGGGTAAAAAATATTATATGACTTTTGTGGATGATTATTCGAGATACACTAAAGTTTACCTCCTAAGGTCTAAAGACGAGGCTGAAAATATGTTTTTAAAATTTAAAGAAGAAGTAGAAAACCAATTAGACCGAAAAATCAAACGACTTAGATCTGATACAGGTGGAGAATATAGCTCCAATTTCCTTAAATAATTTTGTGAGAAACATGGTATTGTTCATGAATTCAGTGCACCTTATACACCCTAACAAAATGGTATAGCAGAGAGAAAAAATCAAACGCTGAAAGAAATGATGAATGCGATGCTATTAAGTTCAAGTATGTCTGATAATATGTGGGGTGAAGCTGTTCTCTCTGCGTGTTATATTCTGAACAAGGTACCTCACTGATGAGTGTCTAAATACTCATCATTTTTGTACTATCTAGACTGCAAAAACATCTAAAAACACTCAGAAATGCATCAAAATGATGAAAATATCACAAATCAGTGTTTTTTGGTTCACCATGTCACTGGTGTACGTGTGTACAGTGTGGTAATGATATTCGTAACGGGAGTTGTTTGTTTTGTGGTTCGAGTAATTCATTTGATTATGATCCTAATCCGAACTCATTTAACGACCCCTCAAATTTTTCTAATTACCCACCACAGCCCGACTTATCTTCATATAATCAACATAACTGCTGTGAATTTTGTGGAGGTCCTCACCAAGGATTTGAATGTCAACCCGGAAACACGATTGTCTATGAACAGTTTTCCGGTGATGCTCAGAACTTTGGCTATGACCAATATCCATATGATTCACCAACCCAGGCTCAACAGTTTTACTGTTGTGAGAACTGTGGAGGTTCCCATTTCAGCTCTGATTGTCAAACAGGGAATCCATTTCCTTGTAACAATTACGACTATCCATATCACGACCAATCTCCACAGTGCCTAATGACTCAAACTCCTCAGCAAGCCCAACAAGACACTTATCTAGAGCTTCTGGAGTCAGTGAAAAGAACTGAGGAGTTGAGTAAGACAGCATTTCATAATGTTCCCAGTTTTTCTTGTGTATATTGTGGGGGTCCTCATGATGATTATCAATGTCAACCTTCCGGTCTTGACAAATCTCCACTCCCACAATGTCCCGTCATTAAAAATTCACATGAGAAATCCATGGAAGAATTGCTAGCTGAAGAGCAGGCTGCTAAGATAAATTCCCAAATTGCTTTTGAAAAGTCTATTAGGGAATTAATTGCAAAAGAAAAAGCAGCCAGATCTAGCTCTCAATTTCGTTTTATTTCTGATGACAGTGATGATGAGGATGCACTTGGTATCCTACAATTTTATAAAGATTCGTCAAGTTCATCAGTGGATATCCCAGCAGTTGAGATTCATTCTCAAGCAACTGCCATCACACCCAAAGCTTCCACTCACTCTCTGAACATTGGGGACGAGCATCTTGACACTGTTCCTGAAAAGGAATCGGACGAATTCATAAAGTCTAGTGTTGAGAACCTTGTCCCAATCCCAAGAGAGTCACAGGGAATTCTCGAGCATTTGTGTGATATCCCTACTCCTCTTGTCTTCCAAAATGATCATATTGAGATGTTCTCTGATTCTGATGAGGACTATTCTTTATCTTGTGGAGACATAAGTTATGTGGGTGAGTTACCTTCTGAGCCTGTCAGCTTAGGAGAAGAGAATGATGAAGAAATAATCCAAGACGAAGCTCTTCGTCTTACATTATTGAATGTTAATCTTCTCATTTCTAGAATCGAGGCTTTTAATGAAAAGCCTACTTCATATCCTATCCCCTTTGAGGATAGTGAACTTTTGTTCGATGATTCTATTCCGGAATTGCAAACGTTCCATTTTGATCATATGGGAGAGAAGATTAGTGGTATTACCACTTCTCATTCTCATAATTCTCTCCCCGATTATGAATCATTCACTTTTGAGGAGTTCTCCAGTGAACTCAGTCAAATCAATCCCGAATATGAATCATTCTCCTTTGAGGAGTTCTCCTGTGAACTCACTCATATCATATCTCCACTGGAGTATGATAACTTCTATTTTGATCTAGACACACCCGGGATATGTCTAGACCAATTGAGCTTAAAAGATGAAATTCATGCTATCATGAATTCCCTTTCTGATGATGATGAGTTAGTCAAGATTTTTATCATGACTTTCTTTCTCTTCTTCACCTATCCCGTGGCTTCTCCTGTTCTTCATTCCTTCGGGAATGAAGACATTATCTTTGACCCCGGCATTTTCATTTATAATTTTTGAGCCGGTTCTATGTATATCTCATCGGTGTGGAACTTTCATGTATTTCAATGTTTATACAAACATCTTTAATGAAAGTCCGATGGAGATTGTCTCTTCCACTTACTTCCCCATGAACAAATTAATTCGGGGTCGAGTCAAGCTAGCGACTCGGTAATCAAAAACAGTAGTTAAACATGGGTTTTCACCCATGTGTACCACCCTAGTGTGGGGGAGATACCCCACATGTTGTATATAGACCTTAAAAATGAATGAAAATTGTAAATATTAAAAAAGAGAATAATTGTTGTGTTTCTACACTTAGGTAGTAATGTTATCTTTTTACGTTCTAAGTTTCGGCATAACAGCCGATACTTTGAATATTGAGGACAATATTCATTTCTAAGTGTGGGGGGGAAATTCTGGCGAATTTGATCATAAATGTACCCTTTTAGTCCCTTTTTCCCCCAAAATGGCCAAATTTTAAAATTTTTTATTTAATGGAAGTACTATGTACTAAACACAACAAATGGTAATCAGTCCACCATGTCTAACCCACATAAGGATTGGCTAATCCAGGAGCAAACGGCTCTTGGTAAAGATATCTCAAATCCGTTTATGGCTTGCAATTTGCCCAAAATTGTATGGTGTTCAGCTCACCATATCTTTAACTAGTGAAAAGTTGGCTAGCCCGCAAGTTTATGGCTTGTGGTAAAGGCAGTTGGAAATCCATAATTGGTAATCGGCTCACCAAAGATATTTTATCTAAGAGTTGGCTAGTCCAGAAGCAAACGGCTTCTGGTAAAGACAAATCAAATCCGTTCACAGCTTATGATTTGCTCAAAATCATTTGGTTATCATTGTACCAAGGTTCTTACTTGAACTAAAACAATTGGCTACTCCAGAAGTAATGGCTTTTGGTAAAGAGATAAAATCCATTAAATTTTCTCAAATCATTGCTAGGGACTAGCAATATCTTAGTGTGGGGGATTGATGAGTGTCTAAATACTCATCATTTTTGTACTATCTAGACTGCAAAAACATCTAAAAACACTCAGAAATGCATCAAAATGATGAAAATATAACAAATCAGTGTTTTATGTGTTTTAAATGCAAAAATATCAAAATCAGATGAAAAACGTATCAAGTTTGCATAATTGGCAGTTTTAGTCCCTCAAATTTCAAAAGTTGTCAAAACTAGTCCCTGGTAATTCAAAAACTTGTAAAATGTCATTTAAGGTCCATGAGATTCAAAAGTTGTCAAAATAAACCCTTTAAAGTTTAAAATCTACAAAATGACAACTTTAGTCCCTGAACTTTGAAAAATGTCAAATATAGTCCTTGGTTAATTTAAAAAGTGAAAATTATCAAATTTTAACCTTGTACTATTCATAAATGACAAAATTGGTCCTTATGATAAACTTTTGGAAAATTACAAGTTAGGCCCTTAAAGTTTCAAAGTTGACAATTTTAGTCCTTGGACTTATAAAAAATGGAATTTTATGAAACATTTGTCCATGTACTAACCATATTTGGCAGGTTTAGTCCTTATTATAACTTTGGAAATGTTACAGGATCAGTCCCTATACTTTCAAGAATTACACAAATGGTCCTTGTGCCTTATAATACCAAACGGACCTATATATATTACCCAAGTCCAAACTAAACCCAGCTGGCCCAAAAATACAACCCGACCCAAAAATTTAAAACAAGAAAACCGCCTACACTGTTCCTCCATCTCTCCCCCCTCTGCAAACCCAAAACCAGCCATGGTGTTCTCATCACCCTTATCTCACCAGCTGTAAAATCACCTTTCCACCTCCCCCCTCCACCTCTACATACTCCCAAGAAGCAATTAATGCATAATACCTGCTTCAAGACTTTTTTCCCGCCAAAATGCCACTTGGGCGGTTGTGATGATTTCAAGCGATTCAATGGTTGGATTTAAGTGGGATTTCATCAGAGGTCGACAAGGAACAAAATGAATCAATAAATATCAAAGGAGAAGCAGAGGAGAAGATTAAGTAGTGTAATTTTTATTTTATCATGTCGTTTTTAATAATTTAAGTTTTCCAGTTCATGTTTAAGTTTCCAGTGTTTTGTAATCACATTTCAGTGTATTTTCAACTTATTTACAGTTTCAATTTCAACTATTGTTCATAAATTCAGTTTATGAAATTTCTTGTTAAAAATCTAAAATCAGCCTAAAGTTATTTATAAGTGTTGTTAAGAACTCTAAATCTCTTATAAGCTCTTTATAAAGCTTTTATAAGATTCTAGAAGTTATAAAAGTCAGTTTAATTTCAAAGCACAAAAATTACCAAAAATAGCAACAAATTAGTTAAAAATAAAAAATCCATGGAAAATGGTACAAGAAGCTGAGCAGAGCTGATCTTGGATTAATCTTGGTTTTAGAGCTTCTTGGGAAGCCTTAGGTTATGTTCTCAGGCCTTGAATCTCAGTTGAATGCTTGAACTTATTTTGTAAGATATTTCTTGAAAATTTGTAATTCTCAGTCTAAATGCTTGAATATTGTTAATTCTATTTTTATCCTGTCTCATTTTAGTTAATATAAGTTAATCTATAGTTTTTATGGTTTAAAAAATTGTTTTAGTAAAATAAGCTTCATAACAGTCCTAATAAGGGGTGTTTGGATCTGCTGAACTAATAGAGTTTAGTGTTGTTTTAATTGTTGTTATTACTTGATACATGTTACCTTAGTTCTATATAGCTCAGTCAAACACATAGATATAATCCTTATTTAATAAAAAGTCAAACTTAGTCTTAATCCTACTTAAACAGTTTACTGTTAAGATTTTAAGTTGTAAAACTTATCATACATGTTTAAAAGTTGCTATTATAGCCCTAGATAACTTAATATTACCTTATTACATCATATTTAGTTTATATAATCAATCAAAAGTTCATCATAGTCAAACTAGTTCATCTACTTAAAAAGTCAAATTTTACTTAAGCCATTTTTGAATAAAATGTATAATTTTGTGTAGGATTCAATATTAGGATTTAGCTTAAATGCTTTTGGGATAGTAAACTTTAGTTGCTCTAGAAAATTAGAAAAATAATAGCTTACTCTTATTCAGCTTATTAACTGCTTATCTACTTGTTTCTTTTGAGACCCATTTCTGAAACATGCCCTGTGCAGCCCTGCACCTCCACAACAGTGGGCATCACCACCACTTTGGTGGGTCCCACAGGCCACACCAGTGGACCCCACTGGTGGTTCTTGGTTCCTTACCACTCACCACCCAGCTGACTATCCATTTCAGTCAATCTTTTGAGCTTAAGCTCTGTGGACCCCACTCTTAGATCAGCCCCAATTTTGTCCCATTTCTGAAATTGAACTAGTTTAACTTTGCTTAATCTTTGGCTTAAACTGCTTTTCAGAAGTTTAGGATGGTTGGAATAGGTTAGTATTAAGTTAATATAGCATAACCTAGCTTATGTGTTCATTTGGTACTCATCTGTGAATTTTAGCTTATTTTGAAGTGCTTATTTATAAGCCAATCCATTGCAGTTGCATTTTCCTCCACATAAGCATATGTTTTTATATTTTTTATAAACTTAGAATAATATTTTAGCATTTTCCTGAATTTTTCAGATTTTTCCATCACTGTTTAGTATTTTTCCTTATTTAAACTAGTTTTTAATCCTTTTTAAATAGCTTTTAATACAAATAAATCAGAAAAAGCTTGAAAAAATATGTTTTCAATTTTCCTAGATTAAGATAAATGTAAAAGTCATAAAAAGTATTTTTCCATAATTTTCTTAGCTTAAATAGTATTTTTTAGCATTTTAATTAGTTTTAAATAGAATTAAATTCATAATAAATACATAAAAAGTCTAAAAAATATATTTTCAGTTTTAAAATAAGTTTTATCATATTTTAGATTTTTCTAAGTTATAATTTCATTTTTCTAGGTTAATTTTGTATTTTCTTATATTTTAGTGCATTTTAAATACTTAAAAAATAGTTTTTAATTAATAATAATTAAATAAATAGTTATAAAAATAATTTTCTTTTTCTAATAATTTTCTTTTATTATTAGGATTGTAAAAATGTCATTTTTATATTTGTAGGCCTTTTATTTCTTAAAGCTCACGTTTTATTTTGTACGTTTACGTAATTTTATTTAAACGTACGTTTTAGGTTTTAAACGTTCATCACTTTAAAAATAGTGATAGCGTTTATTTAATATATTTTAACTTTTTAATTTCTTTTAATTTGCATTTAAGTCGCTATAATTTATTAATCTTTTCTTTAGGTAATTTTCCATCAATATCCTTACTGATCACTATCCTTAGTGATCATTCTATCATCTGATCAAGTGTTTATACACCAATTCATCCTCCGTGGGACTTAACGACCCAGGAATCCACTGTATTCCTCTGATCTAAATTGCATTTGGTGTGTGAGCTGTTTTGAGTTTCTTACGGTTGGTCATTCACAAGTGGCTAGCTTGCGTGAGATAACTTGACGGTTTTGCACCAATCACTCACAAAAAACTTGATAAAACCCCTTATGAATTATGGAAAGGATTCCCGCCTAACCTCAAATACTTACGTGTGTGGGGGTGTTTAGCTAAAGTTGCTTTACATGATTTTAGGAAACCTAATATAGGGTCTAAAACTTTTGATTGTGTGTTTACTGGGTATGCTACAAATAGTGCTGCGTATAGGTTTATGTGTTTACATGATAATTCTATTTGTGAATCTAGAGATGCATAATTTTTTGAAACCATTTTTCCTTTAAAGAAAAATGAGATGTCTAGCATTGCTGGTTCTTCTAAAGCTCCTAATATTTCACCTTGTGTGCCTATATCTTCTTCTATTTCAAACATTCAAAAACATGAACCTAAAAGAAGTAAGAGAAAAAGAAATGAAAAGAGTTATGGACCTGATTTTATTAATGCATTTCTTATTGAAAATTGTGACATTGATAGAGTAAATGAGGATATTGTTTCAGTTTTTTTATTAGAGGAAGATCCTAAAACTTACAAAGAAGCAATAAAATCCATTGATGCTAGCTTTTGGAGAGATGCTATAAATAGTGAGTTAGAATCCATAACGACAAATAATACTTGGGAATTAGTAGACCTGCCTAAGGGTTTTAAACCAATTAAATGTAAATGGATATTTAAAAGGAAAATGAGACATGATAATACTATTGAGAAGTTTAAGGCTAGACTTGTTGTCGTAGGATATTCCCAAAAGAAAGGCATTGACTACTTTGATACTTATTCTCCGTTTACCAAGGTTGCAACAATTAGATCACTAATTGCCATTGCTACCATACATGGACTTGTCATACACCAAATGGACGTAAAAATGGCTTTCTTAAACGGTGATCTAGATGAAGAAATTTATATGGAACAACCTGAAGGTTTAGTGGTATCCGGTAAAGAGAACAAAGTATGTAAGCTTAAAAAGTCACTATACGGCCTTAAACAAGCCCCAAAACAATGGTATTTGAAATTAGATCATACATTAGTGAGAAATGGCTTTGTTGTAAATGCATCATATACTTGTGTGTATACAAAACTTGTTATCTGATTGTGTGATTATTTGCTTATATGTAGATGATATGCTCATATTTGGAACCAATATCAATGTTGTTAACGAAACAAAATCATTTTTAGCTTCTCAATTTGATATGAAGGATTTAGGAGAAGTTGATGTAATTCTTGGAATTAAAGTGAGAAAAAGTGAAAATGTATTTTCATTATGTCAATCTCATTATATCGAGAAAATACTAAAAAAGTTCAACTACTTTGATATTGATCCAGTGAAAACACCATATGATGCTAGCATATGTCTTAAAAAGAATAAAGGTCCTAGTACTTCTCAATCTAAATATGCTAAAATCATAGGTAGTGTGATGTTCCTCATAAATTATACTAGGCCTGACATAGCATATTCGGTGAGTAGATTGAGTAGATATACTCATAACCCAAATAGTGAACACTGGAATGTTATTGAACAATTATTTGCATATCTTAAAGGTACTACGAATTGGTGTTTGCATTTTAATAAATTTCCTGGAGTGTTGGAAGGATTTTGTGACGCAAACTGGGTAAGTGATACTGATGAAGTAACCAGTGGTTATGTTTTTACATTGGGGGTGGTGCTATATCATGGAAGTCTACTAAACAGACTTGTATAGCACGCTTCACCATGGAATCTGAATTTATTGCTCTTGAGTTGGCAGGTCAAGATGCAGAATGGTTAAGGAACCTTTTAGCTGATATTCCACTATGGAGAAAACAACTAGTGTCTGTTTCTTTGCATTGTGATTCACAGGCGGCCATTGGAATTGCTAAAAATAGTGTGTACAACGAAAAAAAGAGACACATACGGATCATCGAGGAATTGCTAAAAAAGAACCTAGCAGACCCTTTTACTAAAGGGTTGGCTAGGAAAGTGGTTCTTGAATCATCGATGGGGATAGGGCTTAAGCCCATAGATTGAGATAATGTGGCGGATACCTTTCAAGGTAAAACGAAACTACATTATTCTCCTTGTGCATCCCTTATGGTCGTAATAGTGCATTTGATGAAGATGAGCCTAGAGCTCTTAATGATTCCATAGCCCCGTCATTTGGGTGGTCCTTATGAGATGGACTTGATGGATACACTAATTTATGTTGAGGCTGAGTCTTTATGACTCTTAATTGTGTAAAAGTTCTTTTATGAGACGAGCTTAACCCACCTTAGTAAGTGTGAAGGTGGGCCGCCTTCTATGAAAGACTTGGGTTGTCTTTCTAGAGCACTTACGAGTACCAAAGGTTCGCGCATGGCCATTAAAAGCGCTCTTGTGATTATATCGCGGAACTTGCTTAAATTTAAGAGTTTATAGGTGTTGTGGAACTTGATTCTATGTGGTTCAAGTATAATTCACCACTTCGACTTATTGGTCTCCTCATTTCACTATGTATCAATTCAAATCTTAAGATATTGATACAAATTTATATCACTCTTCTGTTGCCTCAAATTCTTTTATTTAGTAGCAAGCCATTTGTGGGGGATTGTTGGGATTATATTGAGTTAATGGCATGCTACTTAGTTTTTAAACCTTTATTTCAATATTCAATGGTCTTAAATCCATTCGTCAGTTTTGATTGACCAAATGAGATGTTTCATTTGAATATTAATTATTTTTAAAGATATCTTGAAGTTGGCTTATTGCACCATTAAAGAATGGAGCCTACACTCGACTATAAAACCATTTTGTAGACTCAATTGTTAGACACACAAAATATCACATATTTTTATCTAGTTGTTTCAAAACCAATATTTGTTCTTTTCAAATTCGTGTATCTACAATCCATTTGGGGAAATTGTTTATGCAAGTTCCAAGTCATCTACCATGAGTGCACATGTTGGTTGACTAGTTGTGTTAACCTTGGGGAGCGATCGGCCTTCTAGGATTGCACCACGGTCATGTCGAAAATTCGCTTTCAAGGCAGTGGTTTTTCCACGGCACAACTTGGGTCTCGATAAGTTCTTTCTTATTTCGCAAACTTTATAACTCGTTATTATTATTTATTGTTCTCATTCTTTGTTAGCTGACACAACTACTTGTAACAATTTTTTCCACGGCACAACTTGGGTCTCGATAAGTTCTTTCTTATTTCGCAAACTTTATAACTCGTTATTATTATTTATTGTTCTCATTCTTTGTTAGCTGACACAACTACTTGTAACAAACACTATATTTGATAGCCACGTTTAGTAACAGCTGATTATCTGATTATCCCAAACACCCCCATAGTTTAATTTGTACATGATGTGATGTTTTGACCGCGCATTGCAGAGAATGCTAGAGCATTTAGTTTGTAGCAATGAGATAGTTATAAAGATTATAAAAAAATAACATTTCATCATCTCTAAAAATTAGATGCTTATGTTTAGAAAAAACAATTGTTAATTAGATGCTTATGTTTAGAAAAACAATTGTTACTGGAATAGGAGATAGAGCTTTAGATTGAGATGGAGAAAGAGATTATAAAAAGAGATTATTTTTATAAGCTACATGAAATAGCATTTGATTTTTGGAGATTATGAATGATTAAATTTTTATAATCTCTTATAAGTTATGTATACCAAACCAAGATTACATTTCAAGTAGCTTTAATTAAAAACAAAAATAAATAAATAAACATTGTCTTGTGACAAACATACCATATATAGAATTACTTTTCTTTGTAAAGCATTAGGCAAAAGTCTTGTGGAAAAATAAATGGGGGTTTGAATAGTGTTACCTTTTTTTAATTACTTTTCTTTGAAAATTTGATGTGAGATCAACAAATATGACAGTAAGTTAAATGCAAGTAAAGATATAAACAATCAAACCACAACACGAGGATTTATAGTAGTTCGGTCTACAAGGACTTTCTTTCCTTGCCCTACTTCACTCCCCGAGTTTTCAACCCGAGATGATCCTTTTACTATTAAACAAGCTCCTTTAACCGGCGGATAAAACCTTACATGTTGCTTACACAATATTTCTGATGCTAAGCTAGATGTTCAGTTCTTTACAAGGTACAACCACTCCCGTCACACTGTGTATTTTGAGGACTAAAATACTAACCGATCACTACAAAAGGTTATGGTGGTTTGGTACAGCAATGATATATGATGAAGTACAATATGCAATATAATATACAAATGGAGACTTGCAGCAATTCCTTGAAGCTAGTAAGTCTTGAGTGATGATGATGATCTTCTTGCTATTAAGAAGGTTAGAGTATAACCACTGAAACAAATATGAATAAGTATGATAATGATTATTAAAAAATAAAATAGTATATAGATAATTATAATTGTAAGTGATAAAGAAAACAAGAGAGAATTAGCTTCTATTTCTAGCCAAAGAGCACAAAGGCTCACGGTTCACACGGACTCCTTAAAGGGGCCCGCCCTTTATAAAAAAGGGTTCGTAGACCTCTGACAGAGAATCTCCAAAATCTTTGAAAATCTTTCCAAAATCTTATGCAAGATTTTTCCAAAATCTTCAATCTAAGCAAATTATATTGCAAGAGTTTACTAGATTAGGATGATCCAATGCATGATGTATTAACATATATTTTTTTGGATTTAAATGTTTTATGAAAGTTAACTAGTTAATATATAACTGTAAGTAGCTAAAAAAAATGTTTATTAAGTAATAATGTGTTAGTCTTTGTATGAGTAAAAATGATCTGTTTACTTGTACTAATACAAAACTAATTTATTATGATATAGACATTTTTAAAAACATGTATAATACAAAGATATTTGTGCATACAACCATTTAAATTATCACTATATGATATGTATTTAAAACTTAGTGATATGAGAGAAGAGTTGAAACTATATATAAAAGACTTGACAAATTTTATATTTTACGTAAATAAAGTTTACTATTGTCGTCAATAAAATTTAGCAAAGATCGTAAAATCTATACTACATATAATAGAAAAACAGTCAAAGTTGAAAAGTTGAATTGTTGAAATTGGTCAAATGAGAGAGAAATACGTAGTGAAATTAATATTTTTATTAAAACACCTCATTACTTAAAAGTACAATAATTTATTCACATTGTACAACCAATTAAAAGCACGTCTACTAAATTAAAAACAACCAATTAAAAGTATAATAAAATTTTCATAATGTACAATTTAAAGAAGCTACAACATAATCCAAAATATAAAATAATTAAACACACTAATTAATGTTATTTTTAAAACACCCTAAAATGAAAAGTACATGCTATTATACACATTATACAAATTAATAAAGCACACAAAACTTCATACAAGCTAACAAGTTGATGTTACATATAGTTTTGAAAACCGGACCAGACCGGAACAACGTGTTCATCCGGGAATCGGTGTCGCCATCGATTCGGCTAACCAATTAAAGCCATCCGAAAACAAACCAGAGAGGACTCGTTGAAACTAATACAAACTGGTGAATCAGGTCTCATTGAGATCTATTTCTCCGGTTAATCGTCACAGGGTACCTGCCTCCGAAACGCGCGGATACCCTGCTATATATAAAGGAAAAACCAAAAAGTAAAAAGTGAAAAGTTGAAACTAAAAGTGGAAATGTTGAAGATATATATTTCAAAAGGAACTATTAATACACATCGAAAACCGGGTTGACCCGAGACGCTTCAAACCCGGCGGGTTGACCCGGTTTAATTTGACTTGTTTTCGACCCAACCTGTCGGGTTGACTCAGTTTAAATTGACCTGTTTTTTGACCGAAACGGTTCAACCGGTTGAACCACCCAGGTCGAATCAGGTTTCAAATTTAACAAAATTATATGAGAAATGATAAAGTAGCTGTGGAACCCGTGACAAATTTGAAAAATGAGAGACCAAGTAATTGTAGTTTTTTTGTGTTTATATTGCTTTGACACATGTACTTTGTCATTTGTATAATGTTATTTTGAATAATATTGGTCTTGCTACACTTAATGGACTAGTATATGTGAATCGTCTTTTTAAAGTTAATATATATTGTATAGCCCTTTGTCCGGTATATCAATAATGTAAGTTTATTAGAATGACAAGATTTTAGTAGTTTTGTTATCTTTAGCGATAATTATGTGTACCCCAAACAAATAGCTTTGAACAATGCTTAAATATCTATGCAAATTTATAGTACAAAACAAGAAATGGTGGTCACACATGTTGGCTATACCTCAAAACTACAATATAGTTTTGCCAACTATATAATACCATTGCTTTTTGTAATGCTTGAATCTATTATTACTAAAATCTTAATAATTTAAAACAATCCAATTAGAAATATACTCCCACACTTAGATCGACTTCACATAATTTTCTTGAAAACTGTATAATTCTGCTGCTATGCAACCACGCTTCAGAATTATAGTTATTCGAAAATGATTCTTTAATGCTACAAATACAGTTTGTTGAAAGAAACTTATGGGTCGTTGAATTTTGCAGAAAATTAGACACCGCTGCAGCTAGGCACGGGTACTCGTCTAGTATAAATAACGTTTTTAGGCGATATTTGTATTAACACGTCTCTTGACTCAGAGTTTGACCCGATGTTTCGGATGTGCCATAAAACCCTGTTGACCCGAGTAAGACCCTGGCACGTTGGAGCGGGCTGACCCCGATGGCTGATCCATTTGATAAACCGAACCAACTTGATAAGTTTGACCCGGTAGGCCTTGTTGTATCAACGGATTGATATATTGGGCCAGTGATATAATAGAGAACTAAGTTGGGTCGGGTGAGTATATTGGGCCGGATAAGACAACTGAGCCTGCTTGTGAGGGATTAGTGTACTGGGCCGACATTTGATTAAGAAAACCAGGAGGAGGTACACAAACAGTGGCCAAATTTGGTTTTGCATGAAAAGACGTAGGGGTGGTGGTAAGACGTAAGAGTAGGAGGTTGCATGGACTTGTTAGCAATATTTGGAGCATTATTAGTATTCCCACTACACCCTAGTTTAGCCAATAGACCTTGCAAAGTCATGAGGTCATTATGTGTCAAGGTCGATAAGGGTGGAACAATAGAACTAGGTCTATTAGTTGACATGAGGCACTTTATTTTGCATACTCAAAAATCCTTGCATACTAAGGGATAAATCTCCACCCTCCATCTAGTTTGATCTAATGGTAGGGATTAACCTAAGATTTAATATGTCTAAACCTAAGTCCATGTTTTTTTCTTGTCTTTTTCTTGTCTTTTTATCTTTTTTATTTATTTTCTCATTATTTGTAATTTTTTGAATCACTTTTTTTTTTTTCTTTTAATTTCACGTTTATTTTATTTGTTTTTTTTGCTTTTTTCGTTTTATTTTTCGTCAGTTTTCATACGTTTTTGTCCGTTTTTTCCGCTTTTAATACGTTTTCGTCTGTTTTCATACGTTTTCGTCTGTTTTCATACGTTTTCGTCCGTTTTCGTCTGTTTTCTTACGTTTTCGTCCGTTTTGCATACGTTTTTGTCCGTTTTCTTACGTTTTTGTTTGTTTTCTTACGCTTTCATTCGTTTTCGTCCGTTTTGTTACGCTTTCGTCAGTCTTGTTACGTTTTCGTCTGTTTTTTTACGTTTTCGTCCGTTTTCTTACGTTTTTGTCCGTTTTCATACGTTTTCGTCCGTTTACTTACGTTTTCATCCGTTTTCATCCGTTTTCATCCGTTTTCTTACGTTTTCGTCCGTTTTCATACGTTTTCGTCTGTTTTCTTACATTTTCGTCCGTTTTCATACGTTTTTGTCTGTTTTCTCACGTTTTCGTACGTTTTCGTATGTTTTCATACCATTTCTTTTGTTTTTTTACATTTTTGTCCGTTTTCGTCCGTTTTCTTACGTTTTCGTCCGTTTTCATACGTTTCGATCCGTTTTCATACGTTTTCGTCCGTTTTCTTACGTTTTTGTACGTTTTCGTCCGTTTTCTTACGTTTTCGCCTGTTTTCTTACACTTTCGTCCGTTTTCCTATGTTTTCTTACGTTTTCGTCCGTTTTCATACATTTTCGTCTGTTTTCTTACGTTTTCGTCCGTTTTAATACGTTTTCGTCTGTTTTCTTACGTTTTTGTTCGTTTTCTTACATTATCATCGTTTTTCATAGGTTTATATACACTTTCGTTCATTTTTTTTACGTTTTCGTCCATTTTTAGACGATTTCATCTGTTTTTAGACATTTTCATACGTTTTCGTCCATTTTCATCCGTTTTTTATACGTTTTCGTCCGTTTTCATACGCTTTTTTCCGTTTTCATACGTTTTTGTATGCTTTTCATTCGTTTTTATACGTTTTTGTTCGTTTTCATACGTTTTCGTCTGTTTTTGCAGTTTTCATACGTTTTCATCTATTTTCTTATGTTTTCATGCTTATTATTAAACTCTATTATATTACATGTCTAATATCAATTGTGATATTTTATTATAAAAAAGTTATCACTTGTGATATTTCATAAACAAACAAGTATATTTTTTAACCTTTAATATCACCTGAGATATTTCATTGCTCTGTATATTTTTATATATTATCACTTATGTGTTTTATGATATTTTTATAATTTTCAGTTACAAGATAGTTTTTGTGCCTTTTATCGCAATTGACAAGCGCATATTTTATTAATGCAATCAATGTATTATACTCTTAGTAGAAATAAAAGGGTTAAAGTCTCTTTAGGTGAATTCTTATTTTGTTCAAAAAAATGCTTATTTAATGCAACACTTATTTGATTTTGAGAATATGTCAAGTCTCTTTTTTCATAGTTTGCTTCCTTTTTATTCATTTTGATATTTTTATATGTATTATCAGTTGTGATACTCAACTAAGAATGTGAAATATTAAATTCATACCAAATATGATAAGAATTTAGTATTTTACCAAGTATATATGAAAGAAATGATAATAAACATCACTTAGTATATTACTGTGATGATTCTGTTTATTATTTTTTATTTGTGTTTTTGAAAATATTTATGAAGATTTTTGTGTTTTATGATAATATGAAATATTAGAAAATGTGTTTAACTGAAAACAAAATGTTATGAAACTTTTGTTAGACTTGTGGTGGATTTTTCTATTTAATGGAGACATTATGCATGTTTCGATAGGTTTTATAGCGGAATTTAAAAATATCTATGGTTGAATCAGCAAAGTAAAGAAGTTATGGTTGAAGAAAGCACACATCTTTATAAACAAATTGATTAAGACAAATACCTGTGATATCACACATGATATCACAGGTGATATCACCTCACAGGTGATATCACATGATATCACATGTGATATCATTGGTGATATCACAAGTGATATAAACTATGATATCACACATGCTATCACCGGTAATATCACACATGATATCACAAGAGATATTAACGGTGTTATGACACATGATATCACATGTGATATCACAAGTGAGGTGATATCACATGTGATATCACAAGTGTTTGAGTTTCCTCAGTTTGTTTATAAAGATGTGTGTTATCTTCAACCATAGCTTATTTCGTTTGCTGATTCAACCATAGATATTTTCAAATCCCGCTATAAAACCTATCGAAACATGCACAATGTATCCATTAAATAGAAAAATCCATCACAAGTCTAACAAAAGTATCATAACATCTCTTGTTTTCAGTTGAACAACTTTTCTAATATCACATACATGATGAAGAATGTAATACTTTTCATCTTCCTTACAGTGTTATATCACAAGAGATAAATAAGTGTCACTTACAAATATCAAAATGAAAACGTCTGAAAACGGACAAAAACGTATAAAATTAAATGAAAAACGTATGAAAACGGACAAAAACGTCTGAAAACGAACAAAACGTATAAAAGCAGACAAAAAACGTATAAAAACGGACGAAAACGTATAAAAACAGATGAAAACGTCTGAAAATAGATGAAAAAGTCTAAAAATGGATGAAAACGTTAAAAAACGTCTGAAAACGAACGAAAACGTATGAAAACGGACGAAAACGTATAAAAACGGACGAAAATACATGAAAACGTAAAAATACAGACGAAAAAGTCTAAAAACGGACGAAAATACATGAAAATCAAAAAAACAGACAAAAACGTATGAATATGGATGAAAATAGCCGAAAACGTAAGAAAACGGACGAAAGCAGACGAAAACGTATGAACGCGTAAAAACACATCTGAAAACGTATGAAAAATGGACGAAAACCAAAGAAAACGGACGAAAACGTATGAAAACGAACGAAAACGTAAGAAAATAGATGAAAACGTATGTAAGAAAACATACGAAAACGTATGAAAACAGACGAAAACGTATAAAAATGGACGAAAACGTCTGAAAACAGGCGAAAATGTCTAAAAACGGACGAAAACGTATGAAAACGGACAAAAACGTCTAAAAACATACGAAAACGTATATAAACGTATGAAAACATACAAAAGCGTATGAAAAACGTACGAAAACGTCAGAAAACGGACGAAAACGTAAAAAAATGACGAAAACATATGAACACGAACGAAAACGTATAAAAATGAACGAAAACGTATGAATACAGATGAAAACGCATGAAAGCGGAAAAAAAAACTTGAATAAAAAAACTGTGAATTTAAAAAAAAAATCAAAAAAACGTGAACTAAAAAAGAAAAAAAAATGAAAAAGAGAGAAAAGAAATTAAAGTAGAAACGTGAAAAAAAAAAAAAAAAAAAAAAAAAAAAAACATGGACCTAGGTTTTCATATAAAATCTTAGGTTTATCCTCACCATTAGATCAAACTAGATGGATGGTGGGGATTTGTCCCTTGGTAAGCACCAAAATAAGAGTAAGCATTTAAAAATTTCTCTAGTTGACATAGAAGAAGAATTACCATGAACCCCGTTATGAAGAAACTTGCAATACTCACAAAAATGACAGGCACCCTTATTGAAATTGAAACATGGTTTGTGTACCTTTTTCATAGAAGGAGTAGAGCGGCGAGCATTAGGACCGGAGTTAGCCAACAAAACCAGTGGCGACGAGGAAATAGAATCCACAAAAGTGTCATGTACCCGTGACTTTAACCGCATCTCTTCCGTAGTTAGCATAGACCGAAAAGTTTTAAGATTCGGAAACATCTCGCTATGAGCAATGATAGTAGAGACATTATCATACTTTGCGGGCAACCCTTCGAGAGCCACTACAAAAAAATTTAAGATTTGGCACGACTTTCTCGTCCCAAAATTGCACAAAATGCCGACCCAAAGAAAAAAAGGCACGACATGTCGTGTCTTTTTGGTAGACCCTATTGTGTTGACCCAAAAAAATTTGGGACGACATATTCTTTAGACTTTGGGACGACATATGTTGTGGGGCCCAAATAAAATTCAATCTGAATATCAGATTTGGGACGACAATGTCATACCTTTTTTTTTTTTTTTTTTTTAATCTTTTTAAATTAACCTAAAAAAGTAATTAAATTGCAAAAAGGCACGACATTGTCGTGCCAAATTGTATACACACGTGGAAATTGTATAGACACGTGGAAAAACAGGTGGCCACTTTGTGCAGAATGGCACGACATGCTTTGTATATTAGGGACGACAATGTCGTCCCTAATTGTCCTGGATGGCCAAAAAAAAATGCAGGAAACTGCATATTTTCCAGATTTTTTCCGGATTTTTTTCCGGAAAAAATCTACCAAAACAAATGCAACCTGTAATCAATCACAATCCACAATACCAAATCGACAATATGATACAATACCAAATTACTAAACGGATCGAATAACATTCCACAATTCTACGATACCATTTAACAAATACGATACAAAGTAAACTACTCTTAAACTAACAAGTCTCAAACTAACATGTCTCAAACCAACAAGGCGCAAATTTCCTAAATAACATGTCTCAAACTAACATGTCTCAAATTTCCTAAATAACATTCGACAAATACAATACTATTCCATAATATTAATAAGTCTAAAATACACAAACTAACTTCCCGCCTACTCCTCAAAGAACTCGCCGCCCGAATCGCCGCCCGACTCGTCACCCGACTCGTTGCCCGCCTCATTATTATCCCCACTATCATCATCATTATTATTCAAGTCATTATTATCAATATGATCATTTTGGCTCAAATGGGGATTATTTTGTGAGTTGTACTGGTTAAGGTCTGGTGGCGGCATAGCATAGTTCGAACTAGTACCTGGGCACGTGATAGAGTTTGGAAAGGTGGGGCGATAACAACCGGCAAATGCATTATTGGGGTTGAAAGTGGAAGCTTGGAAACCATAAGGGCCGGGAGGGGGAAAAGGGGTAGGAATGGGTACCGAGGGAAAGGGAGGTGAAAATGGATTACCTTGTGATGAGTTGTAGTGGGACAAAAAATTCTGAAGGTAAGATCCGTATGTCCCAACTGCGGCTTGGGCCGCGACAGCGGCTTCCTTAGCCGCGACAGACTCTTGCCTAGCCGCGGCAGCTTCTGCCTCAGCCTTACGAGCCCGTTCTTGAGCAGCCTTGGTTTCCCTCATCGCCTCTGCCATATGCTCCCTAGTAACGTAATCTTCAGTAGCATGCCCACGTGTGAACCTGCGAGCGGTTGAGCCACCACCAGGTAACCTCCTGCCCCTGCCTGCCCAGTTCTGGCGGTTATCACTCGGAACTATACGCTGCAATATTTCCAAGCTGCTCATGTACGGGATGAGACCGGCTCTGACTTGCTCTTGAAGGGCCCTCATCTCATTCTGTGTAATTTCAAAAAAAAAAAAAAAAAAAAAAAAAAAAAAAAAAAAAGTTAGGAAAAAAATAATAAATGAGAAGTAACTTAATATAATGACGCATGTTAAGAGATAAACTACTTACGTAAGCCGTCTCGTTCTCTCTCGTCTCAAATGTGCCATCTTTTTTTGAATGGCCTCTTCTCCAGGTTTCAAGCAGGTCTTCATTTTGATTGTTATTGTTGACCCTCTATACATACAATATAAAATAAATTGATAACGAGGTAAATATAAACAATATAAAAACCTTTAAAAATCACAAAAATTATAACGAGTCTTACATGAATGTTGCGTCCTTGAACGAACGACTGTCGACCTTGGTAAGTTATAATCTTGTTTTTTGATCGATTTTCTGCATTTGTGGTCGATCTTGCCATCCGTTTCGGGTCTAACCACCAGTCAACCAACATCTCCCATTCCTCTTGGGTTCTGTTCCCCCAGGATTTCTTGGGTGGCGGATGTGCCTTTGCCGCAGCGGGTGTCTCGTGGATATCAAAGTATTTAGACTTGAGCCTGTGTTTGTATTTTCGGTATAGCGTCCTCTGCTGTAACCATAGCCCAAGTCCTATCCTTTCCCCCACCGTATAAACATTCTGTCCAACCATGAATCTGGTCTCATTATTCAACCAAGGCGCCAGGTTGAAATAGGTCTGCAAAAAAGTATACGCATTTAAACAAACACACAATTTAAATATAACAAGCATATCTAAACGGTTAATAACAATCACAATAGAAATAAAATAAACAATAAATATAACCTGTAGGGTCGGCATTATATGCGCCTTATAAGAATCAGGAATTTCTTCCGAATCGGCATCAAGGGGAAGTGGCCTCACTTGTTCCCCCATAAGACTACTTAACTGCATTGCATGAGTGCCTACCGGTGTGAAGGTGCCTTGATCATCGGTATCAAAGCCTATAGGCAAAGGCTGTCCGTTATTCTCCCTAAAAGCCTTCCTTAAGGCCCGATTTGCCGTCTCACCGGTGATCATTGAACCTACAAATATAAGTTATTAAGTTTTGAAAATACATGTAAAAAAAATAGTTTTATCAATAAAAATTATATAATAATAAAAAATAAAATAATAAAATAAAAAATCACAATTTGTTACCTGCGCAATAGCCCGGCAAAGTAAATGAGGGCCGTCTTGGTGGATCACCGCCAGCATCCCCGCCGTGTGATCTAGGCTGTACACACGCCATATGTAAAAGTACAAGTAAAAGAACACATAATTTCGTGGACCAATTAACACTAATATACACATTCATATAAACATATAGTAACAATTTCATTCAAATTACAATTTAAAAACAATGATTGTCATAATCAAATTACAATTCAAAAACAATTAATTGTCATAATCAGAATCATCACTAGATAAAACTTCTTCAACAACAATAGTGGGGTTCACTTCATCATCATCAGACACGTCAACATCATCATCATCAAGGACATGGGCAACGACGTTATCTTCATTAGTAACAAAATCAGCATCTTCTTCAGCAACAACATCTGGTGGGGCGTCCACTTCTGCTGATTCATCATTTACACTCAAATTCGCATACTCAAAACCAGTTAAACCAACAGACAATGCAACATCAGATGAACTGCTGCCATGTATAACATCCTGATAAGAATCTACCACATCCCCATGCCAGATCTTCCGATGATGAACATCTTCGACAACCTTCCAATGAGGTGGTCGTCTAGCAGGGTCTTCAAGGTAGAAGACTTGTGTTGCTTGTGTCGCAAGAATGTATTGTTGATTTCTAAAAGCATCCCGTTCAGTCAAAATATGATGTATGCCATGATCAATGTAAGAACGTCTGGAGCGTGGCGTAGGGTTAGTAGGGTTACGGGTGTCGAACCATATACATCGGAACAACACAACCTTACGGTTGCCCATATAAGTGAGCTCTAGAATTTCTTCTAGTTGACCATAATACATAGCTCCATCAGGCCCGGGTGTTGAAACTCCACTGCTTTGAGTGGTATGAAGTTTATCGCGCTCATGCACCAAGAACTTCACACCGTTCACTATGCATGCGGGGTATGTACTTGCACTAGATGAAGGTCCACATGCCAAAGAGAGTAACTCGGGACTACAACTTGGGTCTTTTGCCACGCTCTTTTCACGAATCTACGAAAGAGATACAAACAGATTTAGATGAGCAATAACTCTGGACTACAAGGTAATATATCTAATGTGTTTACCTTGTGATTGAACCAGGGAGGAAAACTTGTTTCCACGGTATCGTTAGGAAATTCACTGCAAAAAGGTAATGAATAAGTCACTAACCCCAACACAAAAGGTGGTGGTGGTGGAGCTGCTGCAGCTGCTGCGGTTGTTGGTGGTGGTTCACGGCGGTGGTTCACGGTGGTGGTGAGCTGTTGCGGTGGACCATCTAACCAACACAAACACAACATAAAACCATTATAAACAAACCATAATTAAAGAAATTAAATTAACAAACCAAATTTTATCAAAAAAAATACCTTTAAATGTGACAAAATAACAAAAATTATACAAATTGTGCACAGTGGTGCGTGTGTAATTGATGGGTAAGAGTGATAGTAGTGTTTTGAAGAAAATTGCGTTTTTTTGTGATTTTTCCCGATTTTTTTTCTTTTTTTACGAGGGATATTATAGCAGTTTTGGTGGGTTTTTTTTGCAATTGATGAAGACAGAGAAGAATGGGATCTGGTTAATTATTGTAGGTTTTTTGGGACGACCAAATAGGGACGACAATGTCGTCCCTTTTTGTTTTTTTTCCCCCGATTTATTTGGCGGCATATTTAACTTTTCGTGAAAATTTTTGGTAAAAAAAAGGGGACGACAATGTCGTCCCTTTTTGTCTTTTTTTTTTATTTTCCTTTATTTTATGTATAATATAGTGTGTTTAAATTATTTAATTAATACTAAATAAATTAAATTTGTTATAAACTTTTTAAATAATTTAAAAATTAATTAATTAGTTATATAAAGTTTAAATTAGTTATAAAATTTCTTAAAATTTTTGCTACTTTTGAGGTTGTTTGGATTCTTAAAATTAATGATAAATTTTTTAGATAAATTAAAACGGATGAAATGTTAAACGAACGAGTCAAGATAATGTCGTTATACATGACATGTTAAAACGGATGAATCGAGATAGTATCATGATACATGATATGTAACATCCAACCAAAACTTCCCTCCAAAAATAATGGCGCCAAAATTTCCCTCCAAAAATAATGGCGCCAAAATTTCCCACCAAAATCTACCAGATCTGCTCTATATATCACATAAAGAAAACTTGAGATCTTATCCCACCAAAAGCCACCAGATCTTATCCTCAAACCACTCAACCTCTCAACCTTTTATCTTCGCACAAATTTCAAAACCTGATATGGAGCCATTTAATCCTTTTATGTGTTCTTGTGGAGCAGGAAATATAAAATTAAGAACATCGCATAGAGAATATTCATCTGGACAACAATATTATTCATGTCCTCTGTCAAAGGTGAACAATCATACATTTCTTATTTATGTAAATATACAAATAATTGGGTTGTAATCTCTTAAAATTTTCTTATTATGTAACAGCCCAGAAAAGATAATGGGTGCGGATATTTTATGTGGAAGGATGCATTTGACGAGTACTTAAGAACAATCTCTGCACCAACAGAGTGCTCGAGCTGCCATGAAAAAGATCTTAGGATAAGCTTGCTTGAAACACAAAAACATGTGCTAGAGACAAGAATAAGGGTGCTTGAGGCCAAACTTGAAATGGCAACGATTCCTGACGACCACGCATGTCAGTCGGATGCATTACTTCATGAGCTGTTAGGTGACATGGATAATCTTCGTATGTAGTATTAGTTGTTGTTCTTGTAGTTGTAGTTGTTGTTGTACGTAGTTGTTGTTGTTGTTCTTTTAGTTGTTGTTGTTGATGTAGTTGTTGTTCTGGTAGTTGTTGTTGTTGTTGATGTTGTTGTTGTTGTAGTTGTTGTTCTGGTAGTGGTTGTTATTGATGTTGTTGTCGTTGTTCTTGTAATATGTATCCGTCAAGTATTTTTATAAATCAAAGCACATGCTGGATTTGTAAAGCTGGTCATGTTCTAAGTTAACATGTCACTTATTACTATGTACCTTTCAATTTGACCATGTTCTAAGTTAACAAGATTATGGTTTCCAAACACCCCTTTTCCAATACTAAATTACACATGAATAAAGAAACAACTTGACAACATAACGAAACAGATCAAACGAAACAACTCGGCAAGCAAACGATATTATACACAACACGACATAAACCATATGCTACACACGACATACGAAACAACTCAAACGAAACAACTTGACAACAAAATGAAACAGATCAAACAAAACAACTCGGCCATTCAATTATTTTCCCTGCTACTTCCCGCTCTGCTAGAACCTGCACCATCTTTTCCCTTCCTTTGCTTGACGAACTGTTCAAACAATGCTTCAAGATTTGTTACCCTATTTCCCGCATCATCAAATGTGTAATCGAACGGGCTTTTTTCAGCTTCATCTTTTTCCTTCCTTTGCTTGACGACGAACTGCTCCCACATTGCTTCAGCTTCCAGTAGGTTTGCTCCTCCATTCCATAATGCAGAAGTAGCTTCACTGTCCAAATACACTCTGTAGAATCGCTCTTTCCTTAACCATTCCAGAATGCGGTCTCTCATAAACGGATCTATGTTCTTATAAGAACCATATTCATCATAAATTTCTGACCCATACGTATCAAGAACTCGAGTAAAGAGATATATGGACGATAAAACCAGTGACCACTCTTTTTCCGGCGTGTAATCAGCCATTTTATTGTTACGTGTGTTTTGTGGTTATTTATGTTTTGATGGGATATATAAGGAAAACTTTGCGGGAAGAATAATGGCGGGAAAAATAATGGCGGGAAAAATGTATTTAATTTTAAAATAAAGTATTTGATCATAAATATAAACTATTTAATTTTCATTCTATATTAAATAAAATTATTTAAATTAAATAAAAATAATTTTTTAAAATTAAATAAACTATTTAAAAATAATGGCGGGAAACTATTGGCGGTAAAAATAATGGCGGGAAACAATTGGCGGTAAATATTTTTTCTAATTCTATAAATGTATTTAATTTTAGATTAAACTATTTAATCATAAATATAAACTATTTAATTTTAATTCTATATTAAATAAAATTATTTAAAATAAATAATTTAACTAAAAATTGGTGTTAAAAAAATAGATTTACATTTTGGGACGACAATGTCGTCCCAAAGTGTTTGGCGGGGGTAAAAAAACTGGCGGGATGTATTTAATTTTCGTGGAAAGTTATTTAAATACCAAAAAATTAAATAATTACAAAATGGGACGACATTGTCGTCCCAAAATGCATTGGTCAAAGGTTATTATCTGACTTATGTATTTGTTGAAAACCGTGTGGGTCCTACATGCAATTTGGGACGACAATGTCGACCCAAAAAAATTGCCCGTCCCCAAACCCTGATTTTGGTGTAGTGAGCAAAACTAAACACATCCTCATTGCTAATAGGAGACCCAAGACTCGTCAATATAGTAGAAATGGTCTAGATCTTACGAAAGTAAGCATCGATACTCATGTCCCCAAGCTTTAAGGCATGTAATTCGGCCTTCAATGCAGTAGAACAAGAACGCTTATTGTCATTGAAGCTCAAATCAGTAAGATCCCATGCTTAGTTCGCCGTTTGAGGATCCTCAACAAGTCGTTGTTGAAGAGAGTTGGACAAGGTAATGAATATCCATGAATGGATGATCGTATCAATCTTTAGCCACTCGGCATCAGGAGGTGTGACGTTGCTTGATGATGTGTCACCACTGCCCAAAATATGGTCCATAATACTATATCCCTTACAAAGGTTTTTGAAGAAATAAACCCAAGATGAGTAGTTCATCTCATCAACATCAAATTTAACGGGAACAAGATTCTTGGGATTGTGAATGGTCATGAGTTTGTCAGATATCACCGGTCATATTGAAGGTTTAGGGCACGGTTTAGGTGTAAAACGACAAGGGTTTAATAATACGAATTGTAACAGTAACGGTTTAGGGGTAGGGTTTAATAAATGAGTGGGAACTCTATTAATGATGTTTAGGGCTTGTAACAAAAACCCAGCAATACCACTGATATCCGAATAAAGTACCAAAAACTCGACTGGTAAACAGGGAACTTCAATAAACAATGAAACAATGAACTTCAATAAACAATGAACCAAAACCTCGACTGATAATCACTTGTACCAACGATCGAGGAGGGAAAACAAGCACCACAGCCTACTGGCAATCAACTAATACCAATGGTTGACAATAACAAACAGTTTAGTCGACTGGTAATCACGATACCAACGATCGACAGAAAATTAAAGGGTTGATGTTTAGGGTTGTTAGGATCGAAGATTTTCTGGTGGCTGATACCATGTAAGGTATTCAAGTGTTTCGTATATCATTAATAAAATCGGAATAATACATATATATATAGTATCCAAACATTAACAAGTGATACTTTTGCCTTAGCCCATACAAACTACAATCGAGCTATGCAAATATACGACTAACAAAAGGGACTGCTTCCGGAATCACCTCCTGCTAGCAAAAACTAAATAAATCATTCAAGATCTTTTGCGAACTTCAAGTATTTTCTAGCGATTGTCCCATTAGCACCATGAGGAAAAAAACCACCAGCAACATGTTCATTTCCAGTTTGATACAGAATTCGTAGTACTTCTTGTGGTGTTCGACCATATGACAACGAGCTAGCATTCGCGGACAATATATTACCCGTTGTCCTCCCATCGGCCCCTAAAGAAGCTGGGACAATAAGGCCTTCATCTTTTAAGCCAGCATGACCTAACCTGTTTCTTAGCTCTGATATTCTATCAGTAAATTCAGCTACCGTTATACCGTATGGAATTACCCTTTGTGTTGCTCGTTCGTATAAAAGGGTTCTAATAACCGCATCTTGACCTGCTTCTACTCCCAAAAGACCCGCTATAAGCTGATGAATATATATAGTTTAAGTTTGGTTGTGTTTTTCGACAATTGAAACTACATGTATATAAAAAATAAAATAAAATAAAATAAAAAATACCTGTTTTGCAGTATGACTTTCGAGTTCTGGAATTGTGCCGACATAACCAGTGAGACCAACATAAGGGATGGCATATGTTGCAAGCAAATAGTTGATATCGTTCGCATATGGATCGAAAAGTGGAAATAAGGGTCTGTCGAATGCACTGTTCATTACACTTGCAAATGCTTCTTTACTTAAATTCAATAGAGGTCTTGCAAATCCAGGTACCGTGCTTTTTATTGCGCTGTATATATATATCCAGATTACATCTTAAATTTAACCAAGTATTGTCTTGAACATTAAAGCAACTTGCTAATTAGATACAATAAACAATGTTTAGTGTTTGGATGAAAGATTTGCTTACTATGTAGATACAATGGGTTATAAATACAAATAAGTATATAGAATATGGAGTTGTATCATGTATTAAGATTGGTTTTTTTATAAGACAGATTATAGCCTCTTAGTATATATGCAAACAAAATTATGAAATCAGGCTCTAAAAGAGTCAAGACATTTTAATTCAAGAACACGTTTTCTTCTTAGACAATGAAGGTAAGAGTTGTAAGGATGAACCTGACATGACCAACTTCTTGAAAACCAAATTGAGTTATGACATCTTTAACAAGAGGACTAAGATTAGCCATCTTTACACCGATTGGTGGCGGTCCGCCACCAGTAAGATTCGGTTGGATGTAGTCCAAACCCTTTCCCATCGCTGCAAATAAGTAGAACTCGGCTTCCAAGTATTCTAAATTTAAAGGAAACTCTACGAGATTTTTGTCAGATTCTGGCAATTTGATAGATTTTCCATTCGAGGTGGCTGATGAAGCCAGAAGGAGGAGGAAGAACATGGTGGTTGCCAATACCATGGTGGTCATGAATTGAATTATTGCTTTTGTTTGATCACTCTCTATGCATGTTTTTATAGGCCTTGATCATATAATGTGTTGAAGAAATTTAGCAAACCACTTGGCATTTAATGAATGGTTAGCTAATTTAACTATTTAAGTCTTTGGGGCAACTTGTGATCACGGAAAACTTGTTCTGTTAATACCTTGTATTATTTCGTGTAAGAATGTTACTCGTATAATTTATTCTTCTGAATAACGTTACTCGGAAAAAAAAAAAAAAAAAAAAAAAAAATTGTTAGTCTCTAACAAATTATATAGTAGTAAGTAGTCACATAAAGTTTTAGGGCATAGGCAAAAAGAAACTAGTATAATTATCAAAATGTACTGAAATTACTAGTTAACTTTCTTCAAAATGTGAAGATCGGTGGGATCACCCTAGTCCCATGCATTCTATGGATCCAGCCCCAGACAATAAGCACATATCCCAGTTATTGTACTTATCAGGAGGTGGGCTTTGAACCATGGTCATTTACTAGTTAACTTTAATAAGGTCTTTTTAAATTTAAAACAAAATCAATAACGTTTTAAATGATTTGACTAAAATATTTTTTGCTTTTCAATCTTCATCTTTCTAATTTTCCTTAACGGCAAAAATGCATATATATCCCTCCCAAAGTGAATAATTGCATATATATCTTTTGTACAAGTTTTTTATGCACATAGTACAATGATTTTTATGCATGCTTTGAATATATATGCAATTTTGTATTTTCGGAAAAATATATATGCAAAAGCCCCCTCATTAACAGTAACCGCTGCTGCTTCGTGATCTAACGTTCCACCTAGCCCCATGGTTAACTTTACGATGTCCACCTTATTTTTATTCAGTTAGGGGGGTGGCAACACTCCATGGCATGGCTTCGGTATGCTAAGGCATGGAGCGGCATCCCATTGCCACCAATTCGGCATGGCCTAATCGGCATGGAGAGCGGGTTCCGAAACCGCAACGGCATGGAGGAAAGCATGGAGGAGCGTGTGTGTTAATTATGATGAGGTATGGAATGGCCATTGCCACTAAAAAACTATGGTGAGGTATGGTGAGGTATGAGATTAGGTGGAATGAAATTATTGGTGGGTTGTTAGGTATGGTGAGGTATGAAATAAAACCATTGCCACCCCCCTTACCTTTTTGTAGCAATTAGCTTAAACTGACAGTGTATTAATTTCAGTTTTTAGTAGCTTGTTTTTACATTCCAATCTAGGTTTTCACTTTTATTTCATGATTAGTTTTTTTTGCCTCACATCGTTTTCTCAGCTAGCATTTAATTCAGTTGTTGAGAATTGAATGAAAATTAAACATATACAGTAGTAATTTATTTTAAAAACTTTTGTTTCAAGCAATTATAGTTAAGTCAATATTTGTGTCCTTTTTTTCCCAACAGACTTGAATGAGGTTACCATTTTTTATCTTCGTTTTTCTTGCTTATAATATGAAGTGATTTAAGTACTATTGTTTTGAGTGTAGAATGATTTATGATCTTTGTTTCAGTTTAAATAAAAGGTTAGGTGATAATGTCTGAATTTACCATATATTTCATTCCGGCCAGCCGGTAAAGTTATTTAGGGAGTCTTTTATAATGGGCCGGTTGTTTCACGAGAATAGTCGAAAAAAGTCGCCGGAATTCGGGAGTAAAAATGAGAAAGATGAAAATTGAAGAACAAAATGGTATTTTAGTTAAATCACTTAAAAAGTTACTCATTTTATTTTAAATTTGAATGTATACAGGTATTACTAGACTTTTTAAAAGTTCACTAGTAATTTTGGTACATTTTCATAAGTAAATAGTTTTTTTTCCTTGCCCAAAGTTTTAAGTCCGATTCAATGAAAACTAATAAATTATCTATTAGACTAGGGAGCCTTTTCGGCCGTACTAAGCACGGCCCATATGTTAACTTTTGTTATTATTGTACTAAGCACGGCCCCGGATGTTAACTTTTATTATTATTGTGAATCGGTACATGTGGGTTTTCAAAAGAACTTTTTGGCTATCTAGTTAGAAAAGGTAAAGTTATATCAATTATTATTTTGGATAATCTTAAGGTTCTAAGCTATACACTACAGATGATTTTTTTTTTTAAATATTATTCTTGTGATATGTGTACTCAAAATATAACTAGTCTTGTAGCAAAGTTTTTATTTGTTATGATATACTTGTTTTGTTGAATATTAACATACCTGTAGCTTTTCAAAAATTTCTATGTGGTATTTGTACTCGATCACAAGTGGTTGTATTAACACGAAATAACAAATTTGGCTACCACATTAGTAATATTTTGAATACATTTATAATACCGTGAAACATTTGAAAAAAAGACTCGTTTATCAGTAATATAATTATGATATGTTAGAGCAAACAAAAATAAGTGATTTGACAAAATATGAATAGTAGAGGTTGTGCTCCATACCACTAGGGGTGTTATCGGGTCGGATTATCGGGGTTATCGGGTTTGTCGGGTCGGGTTGAGTCGGGTTACGAATTTTTAAAAAGTCACCCGCAACCCGACCCGATAACTAATCGGGTTATCGGGTTCGGGTCTTATCGGGTCGGGTTTAGTCGGGTCAAGTTGAGTCGGGTTGGCGGGTTAAAACATCAATACTGTTTTAGTTTCAACCATGGTCATTCAACACAGACCTGAACTATATAATTCCATCAACTCTACATAGACCTGAACTAAAATACAAGTGATGTTTGGTTTAATACCAAATTACAGCATACCAGTTTCAACCATGGTCATTCCACAGACACATACCAGACCTAACATGGATTTGACAAGAATATGATCCCAAATTACAGCAGACGTGTAATAGCATACCTGTACAGCAGATCACAAAGTTCTGATCCCAAAGTTACAGCAGACCTAACAAGAATCTAACAAGAATCTGATCCCAAAGTTACTTTCAGATATCACAACAAAGTTCAACCATCAAAGTTCATAAACAAAGTTCAACCATCAAAGTAACAAAGTAAACAAGAATCACAAAGTAAACAAGAATCACCATAGTAACAAAGTAACAAAGTAAACAAGAATCCCAAAATGAGAAAGTAACATGCTAAAGCTAAGTTGCATAAGACCAAAAGCTGCATAATCCCAAAGTTACTTTCAGAAACCAAACGTTTAAGTTACAAAGTAATATATAAAGACTAATATATAAAAACCAAACGTACAGTAAGTATTGGGCCTATAAAAACTAATATAAAAAATGGAAAATTGATTATCTGGTCTAATCGGGTTGACCTGATAACCCGATAACATTATTTTTTTAACCCTAACCCGACCCGATAACATTATCGGGTTATCGGGTTCGGGTCAAAACAACCCGACAAGATTTTTTACCCGATTAGACCCGACCCGATAAGGCCTTATCGGGTTCGGGTTCGGGTCGGGTCAACCCGACCCTACTGACACCCCTACATACCACTACCGGACTACCACCCACTCCATTCCTAAGCTTTTTATACGTCAAAGTCTATAAACCATTGTTTTATTATTCCTCTTTTTGACATAGGAGAAAAACACTTCAAATATTATAACAAGATGGTACCATACATAGACCCATACTGATATCAATTCTCTTTGACTATTTCTATATGTAGAAACCAATATAAAACTAAAAATCGCATTGATAATGATAATGCAATACTGAACATGAAAATACAGGGTATTAAATAGACTACAAATAAGACAGTCATAGAAGATAAACGGGCTTAGACCAATGGGCCTAACCCTTTATTAAACTAACATTCCCCTTTAAACTCACAATGCTACATTGAGAGTTTGACAAGAAAACTCTGAAACCAATGATAAAAAAACGCATTCAAGCATGCAGATCCGAACAGAGGTAGACGAAGAGTAGATTCAGGCGGGCAGAGCAGATTCAGACAGGAAAATGCAGACATGCAGATGCAGACAAACAGATGCAGACAGAGCAGATTCAGGTGGACAGATGAAGACAGAGGAGCAGATTCAGACATAGCATATTTAGGCGGACAGATGCAAACAGAAGAGCAGATTTAGACATAACAAAACCCATTGCCTATGGCATGTCCCAGTTAGACTTCGTTTTTGTTGCTTGTGATGATGTTAACAAACATTTATCATGTGAACTTGTCATAGCATGATTCTGAAAAGATAAGTATTTCTAAAATTGTTCAATGATAGAAGGTTCCAAAGATGAGGCAACAACACCATTATAAGGTGAGGTGGTTGCTTCGGTGGTGGAAAAACCTCCTCCTCCTCCTGTTGTTGTTGTTGTTGTTGTTGTTTTAATGCTTTAGGTTTAAAAGGACACTCGATTTTCCAATGACCCTTCTGTTTGCAATACGCACACTCATCAATAGCAATTATAGGTTTTTTTTTGTATGCCATTCGAAGACCGCTATGAAGCTGCAAAAATAGACGAACCTTGTTGTGTAACTATCTTCTAATCATACCGATAATTTAGACGAATCTCCTCTGCAAGCAATTCACTAACTACCGAATCAACAAAGGGAAAAGGATCACGAGGAAGAATTGAACCCCACAATCCTTCAAAATCATGATGGAATGCCATAAGGGTTGTATGTTCTGTTAACGCCAACTGATCGGGCTGACATAGATGAATACAAATCCTGAATATGTATCATTCTACCGAAGTTCACGATTATCTGTCTCAAGTTGATATTGTTTAGCAAAGTTAGATTGTGTGTATAATTTAGCAAGATGATCCCACACTACCTTCGTTGCCTCGTTCTTTAGCAAGTTGATATTGTTTAGCAAAGTTAGATTGTATGTATAATTTAGCAAGATGATCCCACACTACCTTCGTTGTCTCGTACTTTGCCAATTGAAGTCCAGTAGATGGCGTAACAGAATTATTAATCCAAGTAATAATTTTAGAATTATCAACCTCCCAAGTTTTCAATAACACAACATAATTAGCTAATTTGTTATCAGTTGGCATTTTTATCAGTTTCAATTTTTTTAACCCCCGTAACATAACCCCACATCAATTTTTCACGTAGAAATTTTTTCATAGCATAACTCCAATACGTATTATTCTTACCATCTAATTGATCACTAATGGATTGCAACAAATCATCCTTAAAAGTGGTCATGGTAACAAAACTAACTCAATAATATACTACTGATCGACTACCAAATTCTAAACAATTGTCCCACAAACCAATTTGTCCAACAAACCAATTCTAAAAAACCGTCACACAAATTCGTTTACCAAAAATGAATCACGCTAATTAACCAAAATTGAACCAAGTATTGTTGAGGTAAAAAGTTGTAATTACCCTAACAAGCTAATCCTTCGGTAATCCCTCGGTCAAGTCCTCCGGATTAGGTACCTTCGGATCTGTCAACACAAAGACAACACGCGTTAGCCTCGCCTAGGGTTTTATCCCTAGACCCAGCTCCGGCGTGAGAATGAGTATGATGATATGTCAGAGTAAAGTATAATGAAAGGAGATTAGAAATCAGTTACCCTTGTGTGTTGTAGCTTGGTTCCTTTTATAGGTGTGGAGTTTTTGTCCTCAACCGAGGGTCACGTGGGCGATAGTGACTCTTTCGGGCGGGAGTTGACTTTACTCTGTTTGGATTCTGTCTGGTAAGGGTCAGTGGTTCTGACTTGAGATTCCTTTCCTCATAAGCGCGACGATGTCGGGAATCCGTTATGCCGAGGGTTATGTTTAACCCTCCGGTGGGTTTATTTGTTTTTGTCCTTAAATGACTATAATGTTTTATCCGGAAGATTGCGTGTTGTGCCGGGCGGTTTTGTGTTCGTACCGGAGAGTTAGGTTCCTCGGCATTTTACTAATATGCCGGGGGGTTTGTATGTTGGGACATACGCCAACATGTCCCCCCCCCAGTATCATGTTAATGGATGCATTTATATGATATTGGGAGTAAGTGGCCGGAGAGTATTTCCTCGACCGTTTTTCTTTTTTCTCTAGAAAACTTTATTTCTCTCTTTTTTTTTCTTTTTTTTTACTGTGCAGGTTGTGACACGTCAGCAGGTTACGTGGCAGTGTGATTACACGACGCTAGGGCACGTGGCAGTGGGCGTGTGTTGTGTGGTGAAAATTTTGCCACGTCACCTCTGACACGACGGGACGCCTCAGCTACCCCCATCTTTCGCTTATAAATACGCTTGTTTCTCTTCATTTTTACCACCGTAAAATTTTTCACTCACACGTTTCCTCTGCGTTATTTGGCCGAACGATTTTATTCGCTCTCCGTCTTCTATTCAGGTACTCTTCTAGTTTTTTCCTCTTTAGATTTTTAGGTGTGACCATTCCCTTTCGGCTAACATGTCTGAACCGTCCGGCTCGTCATCTGCTCGAGGATCTGGGCCGATTTCCGAGGGTCCATCCCAACTCAGACCCAAATTTGACTTGGATAAGTATACTTCGGTTATGACCGATACGTCGTTGCAATGGGCCGTGAGGGAATTTGGGATACCTTCCGATCTTCATCCGAGGCTTCCACCGGATGGCTTTACTATGGGGCAACTTGGGGATGATGCCATAGGCTTATACTTAGAATATTTCATTGAAGGTGGGATTTCTGTCCCTTTTTCTAGCTTCCTCTTAGATGTCCTCCATTATTATAAAGTTCACATTTCCCAATTAGTGCCGATAGGTTTACACAGAGTTACACTTTTTGAGGTATATAGCCGTAGCCTTCATATTACTCCCACGACTTCTTTATTCCGAGCCTTTTATAAATTACATAAACAAGGGCACTGGTTCACATTTGCTAAGCGAGATGGTAAGCAGCGTAAAGTGTGTTTTCAAGAGATATTGTCTTCGTTAAAGGGTTGGAAAAGACAGTTCTTCTTGATTGACCGTCGGGCTGTACCCTTTGCTATGCCGTGGAGACATCCGGATTCTGATGTTTCCGATCCGTTTCCCACCGGGGAGTTTTCTATGCCTCATGCGGATTTATTGTCGGCGAATGTTATAGACTTGATTAAAATTCCGTCGGACTTTTTGTATGCCGTGGGGTTGTCGGCCAAATGGAAGTATCCGGGTTATCGGGCGACTCTGAAGGATGCCGAGGGGAATGGTACTTGGCCTGTATATTTTCTCTTTGTTTAAGATTTTGTGTTTTCCTGTGTCTAACACTTTTCACGTATTTTGTAGCTTTGACCATGTCTGATTACCTTATCAAGCCGAGCTATCGCAAGGGGGCTACTATGACCCGAGGGGATAAGTACCAAGAGGGGCAAGCCCATATAATGCATGTTACCCTTCCGAGCCCCACCGGCACGGCGGTTCCGCCGAAGACCAACGCCATGAAGAGGGTCGAGGTGGCTGACCCCAAAGTTTTAGAGGCAAAGGAAAAGAAAAAGAAGGCCGCGGAGGCGAAAGCCCAGGGTTATAAGCCCCGTAAGCGTCAGGTTGGGGAAGGTGGTTCTGGTCTGCCGAAGCGACGAAAGAAGAGTCCCATTCTCGTGGTCAACTTGGATTCCAATACGAATCCGACGCCGGCGAATACCATTCCGCCGGAGGGTCTACTACCGAATGATCCTCCGGTTGTTGAAAAGGAAGATTTGGAGGGTCACTCCAGCAACAAGTTAGGGGATGTTAATGCTGGTGTTGATGTGGAGGCTGGGCCGAAGGATCATGATGCTGAGGCTTCCCAATTTGTCGAACAGCCCGCTCCTCAGGAGGATGGTGAGTTGGTTTCTTTCTGCTCCAAATTATTTTTTCATTACTATCGTTTGATTATTTTCTGTGCATACTTAACTTTTATTTTGCACTTTTTGTAGCTAATTCTCCTCCTCCTCTGCGTCGTGAAGGCAAAGGTGCCGGTGATGAAGAAGGTACCTCGTCCAGCGCCACCTATGTGCCGGGGTGGTCAATCAAAAAAGATGAAAGGGTTAAGGGGTATGAAAAGTATCGGGATCTCATGGTTCATCTGCCTCCCCCCGCCGAAGAGGAGTATATGTAGACTTTGTCGGATACTGAGTCAGCCCAGCGGTCATGGGCTATACTGGCTAGGGGTTCGCTTGCTTTTGTGGATTTGCTTGTTCGCTTCGAGAGTCTTGACCTAGATCATCGTGAGTTGACCGAAGAGCACAGTGGGTGTGAGAAAGCTGCTAAGGATAATTTTTCCTTTTTGGATAAGACTGGCGGAGTTGAAAGTGGCGAAGGATGCGCTCGGCGAGACTTCTGCTCGGGAGGAAGGTTTGAAAAAACAGGTTCGCACGCTGGAGGGTGAAAAAACCGAATGGTTAAAATTGTCCCTTGCTCAGAGTGAAAAAATATCAAGTTTGGAGAAAGAGCTAATGGAGACGAAGGGGGCTCTAAAGAACGAAGAGGAAGAGAATGCCGCTCTTCTGAAACAACGCCAAGAAGTGGCTATAGCCGCGGGGAACCTTGAGATCGAACGGGCGAATCTTGTTAGGGATTTCATCCCGACGTTTGTTGCTCGTCTTCATGGTAGCCACGAGTATAAGGCTTCGCTGGCTGTTCCTTTCAGTTTGAGTGGTATGGCAGGGTGGTTGGACGATGTGTCCATTGGTCGTTCGAAGGAGGAAGTGCAGAAGATTTTGGCTGACACTGAGGATTTGGATATTGATGCTCCTACTAAGTACTTGGCTATGTACGATGAACTCTTTGTCAAGGAGTATCCTTACGTCGCCAAGGTTCGAAATGCTTGCCATCGTCCTTTTGATTTTGTCTCGGCCTTGATGCCCGACCCAGCCCCGGATCATGCCGTTGAAGAAGAGGTCGAGAATAAGAGCAAAGACGAGGGGACCAGCGCTCCACCCAACTGAAGTTTGTTATTATTATGTTCTTTATTTTTGGATAACTCCTTTGTGATGGCGATATTGCCGAACGATGTTATTTTGTAATGATATATTATTTTGTAACCTTGAATGAATTTGTTTGGGGAATCCCTGTTTGTTGAATGAAATCGTTAGTCGCTCCTCTTTTTATATCTCAGTATTTTACTTGCCTGCCTGTCTTTAAATGTGGACTATTTTGTGTTTACTTCGGCGATCTCATCTAGGCATAGATCGTTCGGTGTTGCATGCATCCTTTTTGGGTATAAACAATCTTTTTGTCGCCTGGGCAACCCTTTTTGGGTATAAACCGTTCGGCATTTTATGGCAATCCTTTTTGGATATAAACCATCTTTTTGTCGCCTGGGCAACCCTTTTTGGGTATAAACCGTTCGGCATTTCATGGCAATCCTTTTTGGATATAAACCATCTTTTTGTCGCCTGGGCAACCCTTTTTGGGTATAAACCGTTCGGCATTTTATGGCAATCCTTTTTGGATATAAACCATCTTTTCGTCGCCTGGGCAACCCTTTTTGGGTATAAACCGTTCGGCATTTTATGGCAATCCTTTTTGGATATAAACCGTCTTTTTGTCGCCTGGGCAACCCTTTTTGGGTATAAACCGTTCGGCATTTTATGGCAATCCTTTTTGGATATAAACCATCTTTTCGTCGCCTGGGCAACCCGTTTTGGGTATAAACCGTTCGGCATTTCATGGCAATCCTTTTTGGATATAAACCATCTTTGAACATTGACCATTTTTCCCCGGAGGTCGCGAGCCTGTCGGGGGGATCATTTACTAATTATGTTCAGAAACCATTCATACGGAAAATTGCCCCTCCGAAATACGGGGAGCTACGATTTTCATTAATAACTTGTTTAAACATATTGCCTCTAGGGCTTAACGGTTACAGAGCTTTCTTCTATCCTACAAGAAGCATTTTCTTAGGTTCACCGCGTTCCAAGTGCGGGGGACCTCTTTTCCTTCGGCTGTCTGTAACTTGTAGGAGCCATTGTCGTATGCCTCCGTTATTTGGTATGGGCCCTCCCAGTTGGGTCCCAACTTCCCTAGGTTTTCTTGTCTGCTGGCTTCATTCTTCCTGTAGACGAAGT
Source organism: Chrysanthemum seticuspe (assembly GCA_019973895.1). Classification (NCBI taxonomy): domain Eukaryota; kingdom Viridiplantae; phylum Streptophyta; class Magnoliopsida; order Asterales; family Asteraceae; genus Chrysanthemum; species Chrysanthemum seticuspe. The sequence continues at coordinate 214,516,641 of BPTQ01000001.1, read as the reverse complement.
CTCCTACTCTGAGTTTTTCGCCTTTGACCCTTCGATTGTAATACTGCTCCACCTTCTTTTTGTACCTGGCCTCTTCAACGGCTGCTGAGTCCCTTCTTTCTTCTAAAAGATCCAGGTTTAAGCGCCTCTCCTCTTCGTTTCCCTCTTCGGTCATCATCATTGTTCGGAAGGTAGGCATGCCAATTTCCGCGGGGATCACAGCTTCACTTCCGTATGTCAAACTGAACGGTATTTCACCGTTGCTAGTCTTTAAGGATGTGCGATGAGCCCACAAAACGTTCGGTAGCTCATCGACCCATCCGGATCTACTTTTGCCCAGCCTTGTCTTGAAGCCATGCATTAAACTTTTGTTTGCTCGTTCTACCAGACCATTAGCTTGGGGATGTGCCACGGCAGTATTTATCTGTTTGATGTTTAGTTTTTCACACCAACGTTTGAAGGGGTCATGAATGAAGTTGCTACCATTGTCTGTTACAATTATGTGTGGGAAGCCGAAACGACATACGATGTTGTTCCACACGAATTTTATGACTTCTTTGCCTGTGGTTTTTGCTAGAGGTTTGGCTTCCATCCACTTTGTAAAGTAGTCGATGGCCACGATGACATACTTGACTTTCCCGGGTGCTTCAGGGAGAGGGCCCAATACATCCATTCCTCATTGGAAGAAAGGCCAAGGTGACATGATAGAAGTCATGAGAGTCTTCGGCAGTTTCGGAACCGGGGAGTGTATTTGGCAAGACTCGCATTTTTGAATGACCTCTCGGGCATCCTTGTGCATTGTTGGCCAGTAGTATCCCTGTCTGATCAGCTTCGCCACCACGGATCTTGGGCCGGAGTGCATGCCACATGCCCCTTCATGCACCTCCCTGACTACGTAATTGGCCTGCAGTGGACCCACACACCTCATCATTGGGCCTAAATATGACTTCTTGAACAGTACCCCGTCTTCCATGATGTAATGAGGTATCTTCATCCGTAAGGTTCTTGCTTCGTTTTCGTTGCTCGGACATTTTCCTTCGGCAATGCACCGGACGATGGGAGACATCCAGTTTTCTTCCTCTTCTTCCACTATTGCTCCTATGACCTTCTCTTCTGTCGATGGTGTTTCCAATACTTCGACGAGTATTTCCTTTGTTAAGTGGTCGAATGCAACAGACGCTAGTTTGCTCAGTACATCGGCCTTTTGATTCTGCGTTCTGGGAATGTTTTGTATTCTGAACTGCCTGAAACATCTGATATATTCCTTTGCCTTAGCCAAATACTTGGTCATGCTTTCTTTGTAGGTGGTAAACTCTTCGTTGATTTGACTTGACACCAGGTTGGAGTCTACCTTAGCACTTAACACTTGGATCTTCATGTCCTTTGCTATCCTCAGTCCAGCCAGCAACGCCTCGTATTCTGCCTCGTTATTTGTGCTGGGGAAGTTAGGCCGAAGAGCATACATGTACTCTGTTTGGTCAGGACTTATCAGCACCAACCCCGCTCCGGAGCCTTTTTTGTTAGACGCTCCGTCTGTAAACAGTGTCCATTCCTCCTCTGTTGTAGAGACGTTGCATACTTCTTTGCTTTTCCCTTTTCTCCCTACTTTGCAGACCGGTATCTCATTTATAAAATCTGCCAGGACCTGGCCCTTGACGGCGTTTCTGGGGATGTAAGTAATCTTGTATGATCCCAATTCAACCGCATATTTCATCAGCTTCCCCGAAGATTCAGGCTTGCTTAACACGTCACGGATGGGTTGGTCTGTGATCACCTTGATGTGATGTGCTTCAAAATACCTCCGGAGTCTTCTAGAGCAGTGCCGTAGTGCCAAAGCCAATTTCTCAAGAGGAGCATAGTTTCGCTCGGCATCGTGGAGTGTTCTGCTGACATAGTGCACCGGCATTTGTTTACCCTTTCTTTCTACCATTAGCACAGCGCTTATGGCTTCTTCGGCCGCCGCTAGATACACGAAAAGATCTTTTCCTGCCACTGGGGCTGTTAGATTGGGTAGCTCTAAAATCACACTCTTCATCTTCTGGAACGCCTCTTCGGCCTCCCCGCTCCACCGGTACTCCTTTTGGTTGTCTTTCGTGACATTTTTTAAAGTGTTGAAGAAGGGCAACGCTTTTTCAGCCGATCGGGACAGGAATCTGTTCATAGCTGCCAGCTTTCCGCTGAGGCTCTGCATTTCCTTAAGTGTTCTAGGCGATTGCATGTCAGCTATCGCCTTTGTTTTCTTCGGGTTGGCTCTTATTCCTTCGGATGTTACTACATGTTGGCCTTCGAAGGTTGTCGAATGTTTCTGCCATGTCTGCCAACAACTCTACTTCACTTATGCTTTTGATCACCATATCGTCGACGTACACTTCCAAATTCCTGCCAATTTGCTCCTTAAAACTTGAATCCACCAGTCTTTGGTATGTCGCCCCGGCATTCCTTAGACCGAAAGGCATTTTGGTGTAGCAAAAGGTTCCATGCTCTGTGTAGAAGGCTGTTTTTTCTTCGTCCTCTTTGGCCATCTGGACTTGGTGGTACCCCTTGTATGCATCGAGAAAACACTTGTACTTGTAACCCATTACAGACTCTATTTTCCAGTCGATTTCTGGGAGTGGGTAGTAATCCTTTGGGCATGAAGCATTGATGCTTTTGAAATCCATGCACATTCTCCATGATCCGTCCGGTTTCTTTACCAAAACTGGATTGGAAATCCATGTAGGATATTTCACTGCCCAGACTATTCCTGCTTTCAGCCATTCCTCCACTTCGGTGTTGATTGCCTGATTCTTTTCAGCCGAGAAGGTTCTCTTCTTCTGAGCTATCGGTCTGTCATTCACATTGACATTTAGTTTGTGCTCAATGACTCGACGGGGGACCCCTGTCATGTCCGCCGTTTGCCATGCGAATACATCCTTGTTGTTTTTCAGCAGTTCTACCAATTGCCTCTCGCATTCTTTGGAAAAATTGCCCCCGATAGTAATCATTTGCTCTGGGAATTGGGGGTTTATCATCACTTCTTCTGTTTTGTCACCAGACCCTTCTTCTTCCGTAGGGCCTTCTCTACCCTTGCTTTCCGACTCCTTTGCCATGAAGTGTTTTTCTAACCTCCTGCATTCAGAGATGATTATTGATCTGGTAACCAAGGTTGCCACCCCCCTTGGCGTTGGGAATTTTATCATGGAGTGGATGGTTGAGGGGATCGCCCTTAATTCCCTAATACCTGATCGTCCCAGGATAATGTTATACGGAGAGGGGGATCTTAACACTGCAAACGTCATTACGGCTCGGCGATATAGGCCATCGTTTCCGAAACAAACGTTTAGGTCTATTTTCCCGAGGGGCTTTATTGTCTCGCCTGAGAATCCTACTAGAGGTGTGTTCATTTCTCTTAGCTTTCCTTTGATTTCTTGGCATAGGTTTTGAAAACAGTGTTCGTACATTACTTCCACGGCTGCCCCTGGATCAACATAAACTCTTCTTACCGTGTATCCTTCAACATCCGCTTCGATTATTAGTGGCTCTTCGGAAACGTCCCCCGGTAGGACGGGAGGGAAAGCTATAGGAACGTTCATCCAGTCTTCCTCTCGGCAATTGGTCTTTCGTTTTCTGTCTATTCCTCCTCCGTATACCATATTTATCACCCTTCCTCTCCCCGGTTGATTTTCTCTGGGTGGGTTTCTTCCCCTTTGCCTTACTTCTTTTAACAAATTATCCAATTTTCCTGTTTCCAAAGCTTTTCTAAGGTGTTCCTTGAGTTGGTAGCAGTCATTGGTGAGATGGCCCTTCTCACCGTGATAGTCACAGAATTTGTCTAAATTTTCTCTCCTTGGTGCTCCTCTCAAAGGTGGGGGTGGTGGCAGGTTTAGTTGAAGCTCTGTCGCCAGAATTTCTTTAGGGGCTTTTGAGAGAAGGTTCAAATCTATAGGTCGGGTATCGTTCCTGTAATGGTTCCTCCGGTAATCACTTATGTGGTCGCTTCTGTAGTTATCAGTCCTTGTCGGGTAGTAGGGATTGTACTGGCTTCGGGATTTTTGCTCTGTTCTTCTGTCTCCTCTTCGTTTGTCGGGGAGGTTTGCCATTCGGGGGGTTCGATCTGGCTGACTTCCTGTGCATAACTTGCGGTTCCATTCCCCTTTAGGGAGTTCCGTGGTGTTGTAGGCTTCTTCCGAACGTACAAAATCTTCTACCCTCTTCATCATTTTCGTGACTGTTTTGGGAATTCTGTCTGAGAACCGTTTTACCAATTCCGGGCATTTGCTTCCGTTGGTGAATGAGGATATTTGCATTATTTTTGGCACCCCGGGGATGTAGCTAGCTTCGTCGGTCCATCTTTCCTTGAACTCTAGCAGGGTTTCATGAGCCTTCCGCACGATCTTCGTGAGTTCCATCGGATCTTTTAGACACTTCCTCCTGAGCGCGAACCTCTCTAGGAAGTTCTCTCTGAGCTCCTCCCAGCTGTCAATACTGCCGTTGGGTAATCGCTCGAACCACCCGCTTGCTGGACCGTCCAAGGTTTGTTGGAACATCCAGCACCATACCGGCATTGGCCAGCCGCCGTGATTTGCTGCCCCGGAGAAGCGAGTAACGTGGTCATCCGGGTCTGAAGATCCGTTGTAGAGTTTTATGTTCTTAGGCAGCTCATGTCTTGGTCCGGCGAATTCTATTATCCGTCGCGTGAATGGGGATCTGGGGGCATCTTTGTATGGTTTGTGCAGATCTTCCACGACCTGCTTTCCTTTCGGATCTTTTTCCTCTTCTACTCGGGTAGGTCCTTCGACTTCACCTCCAAAGTCTATTCGTATGGGTTGTAGTGGGCTTTTTCCTTGGGTGTTATGCTGTTGTATCAAGGCCTTTAGTGACGATATGTGGCTTAGTATTTGTTCTTCCAAGTTGGGTGGGTTGCCTCCGGACGGTGTTTCCGTGGAGGTACCTGGGGGTGTTTCGGTGGTAGGACCTGCCATTTTCTAGTGTTGGTAGTTAGAATAGCGGTCCCACGGATGGCGCCAATTTGTTGAGGTAAAAAGTTGTAATTACCCTAACAAGCTAATCCTTCGGTAATCCTTCGGTCAAGTCCTCCGGATTAGGTACCTTCGGATCTGTCAACACAAAGACAACACGCGTTAGCCTCGCCTAGGGTTTTATCCCTAGACCCAGCTCCGGCGTGAGAATGAGTATGATGATATGTCAGAGTAAAGTATAATGAAATGAGATTAGAAATCAGTTACCCTTGTGTGTTGTAGCTTGGTTCCTTTTATAGGTGTGGAGTTTTTGTCCTCAACCGAGGGTCACGTGGGCGATAGTGACTCTTTCGGGCGGGAGTTGACTTTACTCTGTTTGGATTCTGTCTGGTAAGGGTCAGTGGTTCTGACTTGAGATTCCTTTCCTCATAAACGCGACGATGTCGGGAATCCGTTATGCCGAGGGTTATGTTTAACCCTCCGGTGGGTTTATTTGTTTTTGTCCTTAAATGACTATAATGTTTTATCCGGAAGATTGCATGTTGTGCCGGGCGGTTTTGTGTTCGTACCGGAGAGTTAGGTTCCTCGGCATTTTACTAATATGCCGGGGGGTTTGTATGTTGGGACATACGCCAACAAGTATACCACTCCAGAAATGAAAGCAAAAAAAAGGCTACGAAGAATTAATCAGCAATATCCAAAAAAATATATATATATATATTTCGAACAAACAAAATCACAAGTAAAAGCTCTTGCAAGAATCGAATACTCCGTACAAATTCAATAGACCATTGTTTATAAATAAAAGGCATATTAAAAACAGGAATGTCTAACCAGGGCATTGGTTAAGATTTGTTTTCTTGTGGTTTTTAATAACTATTTAGGTGGGTCCCCGTCCAAATATGCAATTTTGTATCAACTACAAGGACCATTTATGTAATTAAAACCCACAAGAAGACAAATCTTAACCAATGCCCTTAGGGCATTGGTTAGACATTCCCATTAAAAACACTTATCTTAATCACAGGCTGACATGTTTGACTAAGACCGGCCGATCATGCGTCACTTTTAACACATCACCCAATCATAATTTAGCAACTAACCATATCTACCGAATTGGAACGAGTACCAAACTTAGATTGATTTTGATACCACGTAGAAACCAATATAAGGGTCTATTTGGTTTATAATCGGGGTTGAATTACGACTAGGGCCCGTTTGGTTTGTTGCTAGGAATGACAATGAGTATCGGATTTGGAATGAGGTGGAATAACAATGAGTATGAAAAAATTTATCATTACGATTGTTTATGTTTGGTTGATAAAATATGGTATGAAAAAGTGTATAGATATTTGAATTTTGTAGTGGAAAAAAGAGGAGCCCACGAGAATGGATTTCATAGGCACCAAATTGATGTGTAATGAATCTATAACTATGATATACTCATTTAATTACCAGGCCCACGAAACAAAACAAAACAAACAACGACTATGCTTTGAAAATCATAGTCTCATTCCCATTTATGCTAACCAAACGGGCCCTGTAAGATTTAGATTGTGTTAAGTTTATGAGAGAGAAATTATAATTTTTTAAATTTGTTTCATAATAAATTTTAAATAAAAAATATTATTTTAATATATAAACTAAGTGAGAGAAAAATAAATTTTAAGTGAGAGATAGAGAGAGTTGAATGAGACCCACAAATAAACAACACATACCCCACATATGTTGCATGAATCGAAACAATAGATTTGTTTCCATTCTTCAAAATAGGGCTGAGCATCGGGCCAGAACCGAACCGAACCGACCCGAACCGACAAAACCGAAAACCGAAAATCATGAAAAGCCTAAACCGAAACCGAACCGACGGGCCGTCGGTCCGGTTCGGTTTTGTGTCGGGCCGTCGGTTCGGTTCGGTTTAGGTGTATTTAGGTGTGTTTTTGTCGGTTTTGGGTCGAACCGAACCGAACCGAACCGAACCGAAACCGAAAACACGTAAAACATGAAACCGAAACCGAACCGACGGGCCGTCGGTTCGGCTCGGTTTTTGTCGGTTCGGTCGGTTTTGTCGGTCCGGTTCGGTTTTGGACCTTTGATGCTCAGCCCTACTTCAAAACATATATATCTCAACCAAATAAATAATTACAGTTACATCAAACTTTAACTCACACCAAAGCCACCAACCAAGCAACACTTAAGACTAAAAATTGTATTGATAATGATAATGTAATACGGATAATGAAAATACAGGATATTAAATAGACGTACTACAAATAAGAGAGCCCTAAAAGATTAACGGACTTAAACCAACAGGCCTAAGCCTTTACTAAACTAACACTTTCAACTAAGGGCGTTCATCGGTTCAGTTATTGGGTTATTCGGTTTATTCGGTTCGGTTAATTTTTTTTTTGGTCAAACCGAAAATCGTACCGAATCGAATTTAAATTTGATTCAACCGAACCGAATAACCGAAAACCGAACCATTATAACCGAAAACCAAACTGAATAACCCGAATTACATAATTTTAATTATCTTTTCACTTAACTATATATATTTTTAGCACAAAACTTTTTTTCAAGCTTAAATAATGTTATATTTATACTAAGAAAGAGTTTGTCATTTTTTTCATATAAATACATAGAAAAAGTATTTATTTTATATAAATTTGTTTTTCGGTTCGGTTTTCATTACCAAAACCTTATCAAAACCGATAATCGAATATTTAGTTCGGTTCGGTTCAGTTTTGACCAATTCGGTTCGGTTACGAGTTCGGTTCAGTTTTTTCGGTTTGGTTCGGTTTTCGGTTACTATGAATATTACCCGATCCGTAAACACCCCTACTTTCAACTGTGCCAAAGACTTATGACCACCCTTTATCAAGCTAATTAACCAACATTGAACCAAGTATACCACTCCAGAAATCAAAGCAAAAAAAAGGTTACGAAGACTTAATCAGCAATATTAAAAAAATATATCCAAACAGACAAAATCACAAATAAAAGCTCTTGCAAGAATCCAATACTCGATACAAATTCAATAGGCCATTGTTTATAAATACAAGACATATTAAAAACGGGTGGAGTTATTCATACGGTGGCTATGTTTTTATTTATACGGTGGCTATGACAACCATAGGTACTTTTGTCCCCTTGTCCCTTTTTTTTTTTTTTTTTTTTTTTTTTTTTTTTAAATAGAAATAAGTGTGTGTATAATAAGCGAGTGTATAATAATGTATATAATAAGTGTGTGTATAATAATGTATATAATGAGTGTGTGTATAATAATGTATTGTACATGTATAATTATTTAGTTTGTATAATAGCACGTTAAATATTACCACATTAAATAACTGCAACAACAACTTTTATTATTAAATTAAACGTCAACGTTAACATATTATTTAAATACACCAACATCTACTACATATGAAGATTATTCATCTCGTTTAAAAGATCATGGAGCCTTGCACCCGACTGACAAGCGTGATCCTCAGGATTCCTTGCCAATTCTAACTCCATCTCCAGCGTCTTTATTTTTGTCTTCAACAGCTTGATCTCATTATCTTTAGCAACGCAGTTTGAGCACTGCGTTGAAGATGAGGCTCGACTTAAGTACCGTCTTTCAAATTCATCTTTCCAACTGAAGTATCGACACCCATAGTCATCTGTACCTGCCTGTTACATGTTAAGAAAATAATAAGAAATGTATTTTTAACAAACAAATTATTTACATAAAACCCCTAAGCAAACGTATGATTATTTACCACTGAAAGAGGACATGCATAATACGGTCGGCCCGGAAAGGATTTCGTGGATTTCCGTTCTATAATAAATCCTCTATTACATCGACACCAGAAAGGATTTCCTTGGCCCACCTGACAAAAGAATTTGCATAAATCAGTAATCAATCATTTACAACAGAAAACATGTATCATTTACAATGTTATTATTAATTTAAATATAAACAGTAATCAATCATTTACAACATAAATCAGTAATCAATCACTATGTTTACAACATAAATCATTAATCAATTATTTACAACATAAATCAGTAATCAGTCACTATGTTTATAATTATTTACAACATGAATCAGTAATCAGTCACTATGTTAGTCGATCCCTATATAATGATTCCCACTGGGATGCAGCTTCGGATCTGTGCCTCCTCCATTGTGGGTAGAGATGCGGAAGTGGAGAATCTTCGTCTAGCGTCAGAAAAATGTAATGACCTACTTCGTCCCCCACACGGGCTATCACAAGGGGGTCAGTTCTTTGTGAGAAGTCTGGACCACTGATAAGCGGAAAACACGTATTCCAACCCCTGAGAGATATAAATGCAACGGGTCGTCTAATCAATTCTGCAATAACCAACCCCGTGTTTGGCATGTCCATGTAGCGATCAGGCGGTGCATTTCCATGTCCGGACCAGTCTATTGTACGGCGAAGTTCGTTAAAACCATCTACCCCCCACAAACCCATGTAAACCTACCAATGTAGGTCCATCTGTTGCAATAACATCTGCCTAACTTGGAGTCAGAAATGTTGTTGTTCCCAAACACCATGGGCAACGCACCGAAACCCACAATTTCCGTCACCCACCACATTATATATACTGATTATGTATGGATGCCAAAGGACTGGAAGCACACCCATAAACATTTCGCTTTCTGCATCTCCATTGTACAACCTGTGTCTTATAGCGGTGCTTCTTCGCTGATCACTAGGACCCGTGAAAGAACTATGTCGAGCAGGTTCTTTGTTGAAGTTCGGGACTTGTGTAGATCTTGTAGCGGTGCTTCTTCGGTGATCTACGGTTGGAACTTCATTCAAGTCCGGGTCTTCATTCAAGTCCGGGACTTGTGTAGCCTTGCCCATTTTGTCCTTTGCGCTCGGACGTCCACGGGTATTTTTCTGAATAACAGGTTCCTGTGTGTCATCAGATGCAGGTTGGTATATCGATCTCAACTTCGTCATCATATTCTTCTTGACAAACGACGATGCCTTGGTAAAAACATTCTTGAATTGCCGAATGTCATCTCTAAACGAAGTATCATCATGATGATGATCATCATCATCATCGTCATCGTCATCATCATTACTGGAAGAGCCATCTTCAGGCGGTGGCCTATTGATATTAGGCCACGGAACATGTAGGGTTCTCCAAAAAATATTAAGTTCTTCCAGTGGAATGGGGCGTCTTGAAATCATTAAAAGTAGTATATTACAAGGCCGCCCGTAAATAAATCACTGATATTAATGGGGAAAACAACTTTATAGTTATAAATTTACTTACCATGATATACATAGTATTGCATCTCGTGAAAGCATGGCAGTCCATAATTTGTACGCAACTTATGGCTACAATTTTCTACGGTGATAGACAGGTGGAGTTCTTTTTGCATGAGTTTGAAAGCATGGTGAGAAACTTTATACCACGATTCTTGAAATAGTAGTATATTACAATCATTTATTTTCCCGCCGATGCTTCTATTAAAACTCTCTTTTATCGCATTTTCTTGCGCAAATACAATCTTATCGATTGCACTCAACAACCTGTCTAAATTGGACTATGTGCCGCCCAAATATAATTTCAATAACGCGTGGTGAGCCTCAACTCTACACGTTGTTGTCTGGCCGAAGGAGCGATATTCATCGATGATGTACGAGACAAACATGTGTCTGTAATCTCGCAGCCAGTTATCCAGATACTCAGCGATAGCTGGAATAAAAAACAGTTAATTAATCAAAGGTCATTCGGGTGCTTATTAATTGAATAATAATAAAAAAATAGAATTAGCATTTTAGTACGCGCATGGTTGACCAAGCGTTGTTGTAGGCGCTCATATTGTTGCTCGAACAAGCGGCTTGTCGGAGCTTTAACCAACCGATCCCATCTCTTTTTAATGGAGTCATACTCATCTATCCCACCGCATCTGTTTCTCATAAACTTGAGCAAATTTTGCTCTATATGCCATCGACAGAGTAATTTGTGAGCGGTAGGAAATTCTGCTCTACATGCCCCAACCAACGCTAAATCTCTGTCGGTGACAATAACACGTGGGTAGTATCTTTCGTCTATCACCTCTTTCACGCGTTGCAATACCCACTGAAAATTATGCCCCTTTTCACCGTGTATAAAGCTGTACGCCATTGAAAATGTTTTATTCGTTGGAGTTACTCCAACAATTTCCAACAATGGCAATTTAAACATGGTGGTATTGTACGTGGAGTCCATTAACATGATTTCAGGGAACGTATGCCATAGAGCATTCGAAGTGGGGTGAACAAAAAATAGCTCCTCAAGCTCATTATGCTCATTCACCCTCTGGTAGTATGCATACCCTGAATCCATCAGATGTGAGTAAAGGACTTGAATTTGAGTTCTATCACCTACTCTGGCTCTCCGGAACTTATCAAGTGCGTTATAAATAGTTCTAACGCTAGACACGTTATCCGGATTACGTCCCTTTATTGTCGAAAGTATATTACGTGGTGGTACGCTATACTCTGACAATTCTTTGACCAAACTCAACTCATCATCTTTTAATCGCATTGCATATGGCACACCATGCAACGACTCTAGCAACTCATGATTATGGCTATCACAATTCACCCTCAAAATCCAATTATATCGTGTTGGTCTATATTTCGCAACTAATCTGAATGGACAATTGCTTTTTTTTGTTTTGGTTTTCCGTTTTCCACTACCGTGATATTCATAAATCCCGCTCTTTGTACACATATAATTAATTTCCATCATCTGACCATTTTCTGATTTGGTTCTCTTTTTAACAATGACAAAACCGAGCCCCGAGGCTATATTTTGCACCCACTCAGTTACTTCCTCGTGAGAACGGAAAGCCTGAAAATACATAACAAATTTTATAACATACTTTTTTTTAACTAATACTTTTTTAATACTTTTATAACGGAAAGCCCCGAGGCTATATTTACCTCTTGTCTGATAAATGGGCAATCCTCTGATACTTCCTCGTGAAAACGGATAGCCTGAAAAATAAAAAACACAACAACTTTTATAACTTTTATTTTTAAAAAACTTTTATAAAAAATATACATTTTTAATAAATTTCATTTTTAACAAACTTTTATAAAAAATACAACTTTTTACATTTTTAACATTTTCTTATAAAACTAAGACTTTTATAAATAATTTTTTTAACAAAGTTTTATTAATACTTTTAAAACTAATACACAAATTTATTAATACTTTTAAATCTAATACAAACTTTTAAAACTAATACACAATTTTATAAACTTTTAAACTTTTATTAATACTTTTACTTCTAATACACATTTTCTTATAAACTTTTATTAATACTTTTATTAATAATTATATAAAGAGTATACGTGTGTGGTTATTAAGGCGTGTACGCATACGCGTTTTCTCTGTCTTGAGTTGATATCTTGTCCTCTCTCTCACTATCTCATTCATTCAACTCTGTTTCTCTCTCTCACTATCTCTATCTCTCTAAAAGTTTTTAGATTTAGATCTAAAAACATATTAGATCGTGGTATTGTTAGTTATGTTGTGGTGATATTGCTACTGTGGTTCTTTGATGGTGAGTTTGTGATGTTGAGTTTGTGATGTTTGGGTAAATCTGGGTTCTTTGATGGTGAGTTTGTGATGTTCGTATCATTTCTGGGTAAGTTGTGGGTTTAATTTAATGGATCTGTAATAAAAATAAAAAACGCCTATTTTTTTTAGGGTTTGGGTAACTGGGTTCTTTGATGGTGAGTTTGTGATGTTCGTATCATTTCTGGGTAAGTTGTGGGTTTAATTTAATGGATCTGTAATAAAAATAAAAAACGCTCATTTTTTTTAGGGTTTGGGTAACTGGGTTCTTTGATGGTGAGTTTGTGATGTTTGTATCATTTATGGGTAAGTTGTGGGTTTAATTTAATGGATCTGTAATAAAAATAAAAAACGCCTATTTTTTTTTAGGGTTTGGGTAACTGGGTTCTTTGATGGTGAGTTTGTGATGTTTGTATCATTTCTGGGTAAGTTGTGGGTTTAATTTAATGGATCTGTAATAAAAATAAAAAACGCCTATTTTTTTTTAGGGTTTGGGTAACTGGGTTCTTTGATGGTGAGTTTGTGATGTTCGTATCATTTCTGGGTAAGTTGTGAGTTTAATTTAATGGATCTGTAATAAAAATAAAAAACGCCTATTTTTTTTTAGGGTTTGGGTATCTGGGTTCTTTGATGGTGAGTTTGTGATGTTTGTATCATTTCTGGGTAAGTTGTGGGTTTAATTTAATGGATCTGTAATAACAATAAATAACGCCTAATTTTTTTTTGTTTAGGGTTTGGATATCTGGGTTCTTTGATGGTGAGTTTGTGATGTTTGTATCATTTATGGGTAAGTTGTGGGTTTAATTAAATGGATCTGTAATAAACCCTATGGTAAAAGCAGTTACAAACTGCTTATGTGAGAGGGTGATTATGTGATGTTATGTGAAACTGCATGAGTTGTGTGGGTGCAAACGGGTAGGTTAACACCTTGATCTGCCACCATTGAGTGGTATGAATACCTGCTCTGGCCTACCCCAGTCCACAGGCTTTGTGTGGTTTCTTGGGAAACTGCTTATGTGCTTATGATAAAAATGTGCTTATGTGCTTATTGAAACTGCCTGAGTTGTGTGGGTGCAAAAGGGTAGGTTAACACCTTGATATGCCACCATTGAGTGGTATGAATACCTGCTCTGGCCTACCCCAGTCCACAGGCTCTGTGTGGTTTCTTGGCAAACTGCTTATTGCACACAAGCAGATTGCACACAGGCTCAGATTAGACCCCGTTCCAATAGTACGTTACAGGTGGGGTTATTCATACTGTGGCTATGTTTTTATTCATACTGTGGCTATAATTTTATATAACAAACTGCTTATATGCTTGATAAGCAACCTTTGATGTTGCAGCCATATATGATAATATGTGAAACTTAATCTCAGCCTAATGTTATCTCTATTATTAATGTGTAAAATTTTTACCTCTGGTGATTGAGACATATCGGCAGCCTAAGATATTTGAGGTTTCTTTGTGGTTTGTTAGTTGCGGCTTTCACTTGCAGCTTGTGTTTCACTTGGCTTGTGTTATAACCCCACCTTAGGTACTAGAGGGTTTAACTAAAATTATAGCCACCGTATAAATAACCCCACCCTAACTTGTGGAAACTTCACTTGTTGTAACTTGGTGATGCTTGTATGATGTTTGTGTGATCTGTTTGTGGAAACTGCTTGTGGTAACTTGAGGGTACTTTAATGGATATGTTTGTGTGTTGAGGCTGAATATAACATGGGAGGTTTCACTACCTACCATTTTGAGATTCTTCACTTGTGACTTCTTGCAGTTTAGTTACTTACTTTTGGTACTTGCTTGTGAAACATGTGTTTCACTTGGTACTTGTGTGCTAATGCAATCTGGTATTGTGCAATCTTTGAGATTCTATGTTTGCGAGTTCCTGTTTGGGAATCTTACTTCTGCAAATGGTACTTGCTTGTGAACATTGTGAAACATGTGTTTCATTTGGGCAATCTAACTTGGTTGCAATCTGGTATTGTGCAATCTGATCTGTGCACTTGTGTGCAATCTGCTGCACTTGGACAAAAAAAATTTCAAAAAAAGGCGGTGACGATTGGTTTTATAACCGAACGGCACGGCAAAGTGATATTTTTATCACTTTGCAACCTTCATATCCGAGCCTAACACTTTTTTATCAATTGTGATATTTTTATCACTTTGCAACCTTTGTGCAATCTGCTTGTGTGCTTATTCCCTTGGACAAAAAAAAAATTGGCGATGATGAACTCTAATCTGAGCCTGTATTCAATCTGCTTGTATGAACTCTAATCTGAGCCTGTATTCAATCTGCTTGTGTGCTTATGCACTTGGACAAAAAAAAAAACTTGGCGATGATGAACTTTTATCTGAGCCTGTTTTCAATCTGCTTGTGTGCTAATGCACTTGGACAAAAAAAACTTATTGGACAAAAACTTGTGTGCTTATGCACTTGGACAAAACAAAACTTTTTTGGGACAAAATAACCCCACCCAAAACCTGGACAAAAAATAAACTTTGGGATAAAATAACCACACTATTAATACAAATAAACCGTAAAAACATTTATTTATATTTAGCGATCTCGTTAAGTTTTGTTGATAACAAATATAAATTTATCATAAGTAAAATTATAAGAATACATGTTGTTTTGCAAAGTATATACATTTGGTCATTTACATAAATGTTGTAATAATAATATGTTATAATAAAATATGTAATAAGTTGGATAATATCCATGACCCATGACGCATACCCATGAAGCTAAATCCATAACCCATGACCCATTGCATGACATCATGCATTAAATCATGATGGGTATTATCCATGACCCATGATCCAAGACCCATGACCCATTGTCTAGATACCTTGTATCTTGTTGGGTACCCATGAACAAAAGTCCATGACCCATGACTCATAACCCATAACCCATAACCCGGTTTGCAACCCAAAATCCGGACTAAACTGATCCAGACAGTCGGATCCCTAGAATTGCACTGGACGGATCCCTTGGGTGAGGGATCCGCCGGAACCGTGGAACAGAAGGCTTTTTTTGCCTATAAATAGTGAGCTATTTCTTCGTTGTTTCTCACCCTTCTTCTTACAACTCTCTCATATATTATCTCACTCTCCTAACCCCTGATCACTTGATCATTCTAGTAGTTCTTCTCTCTTTTGTTGTGATTCTCTTTTAGGTCCTTCATGAAGGCGAGATCACGCTACTCTACAAGTCATCCAAGCAAAGGGTCCTTGATTGATTTGTCCATCTACAAGATTTCAGTAGCATATCTTGTATTTCATATTTCACATAGTTATTGTGTAATAGTTGTGTAAAGGTTTAGTTCTACCTCGTGGAAGAACTCGGTATTTAGCTTTGTACCGGAAAAAGTGTAAGCGACGTTGTGAGGCTTCTCCGCCAATTTGAAGGAGCTTGTTGACATAGTGCTTGAACTCTCGAGTAGGGTACTCGAGGAGTTGAGTAGGGCAAGGAAGGTGTCCTTGTATGTTGGAATCACTCCTAAACTAGAATTCAAGTGTTAGTAATTAATATGTAATATTTAGCTTAATTATGGCTTTTATGTTAGTAATCAAGGCTAGGCTCATGTAGAAAGCCCATGAGCCTATGCCAAAGCCCAATAAGGGAAAGAAAGGAAACTTGCATGTTGCCCTAGTTCCTTCCTATAAATACCTATGTAAACCATCCTTAGATGGTTGGTTGTTCATTTCATCTCAAAACCTACGCATAACTCTTCTTATCCATTCGTGTGTTTGTGTGTCTTGTTCAACCGATCCATCTCTTATCTATACTTCTTATATTGATGCTTGTGTTACTAATATGGGAACCTAACAGTGGTATCAATCGCCAAATAGTTGGGTGAAACGATTTTGTTTTTGAAGTTTTATGTTATACGCGTAAGGCTCGGTCTCAAATCTTTTATACGCTAAAAAGCTTTAATTTTTTCACTTTAAAACTCAAGATTCTTGTCCTTTCAAGGTTATTTTGTGTTAAAGTTTCTGTTTTTGGCAAAAAGTTTCAAACTTTACGTGTATTTCTTGGT
Source organism: Chrysanthemum seticuspe (assembly GCA_019973895.1). Taxonomy (NCBI): domain Eukaryota; kingdom Viridiplantae; phylum Streptophyta; class Magnoliopsida; order Asterales; family Asteraceae; genus Chrysanthemum; species Chrysanthemum seticuspe. The sequence continues at coordinate 214,500,067 of BPTQ01000001.1, read as the reverse complement.
TTTTAAGCTTGGTTTTAATCGTGTAGCTTGGTCTACGCGTAAGGTGTATTAAAGTTTTGGATCATCAAGTTTCATACTTTTGTGTTATTTTGGTGATATTGAAGCTGTTTCATCACAAAAATCTGGTTTAGAAACACTTTGGGCTGAAAATCAGTTTTGGTTACTTTTTACGCTTAAGAAAACCCTAAAGTTACGCGTAAGCTTCATAAGGTTTGATCTTCAGTGTTCTTGGTTTACTCAGTGTTTTCTTGCTTGGATAAGCCTGAAAACACTTCGACTTTGGATATCTTTTGCACTGGAATAAGTGTAAAGGATTTTTGGGCAAAACCCTAGTTTTATGCCTAAGCTAAAAACTTACGCGTAGAATCTTTACGCCTAAGCTTTGTTTTACGCATAAGCTCTGTCTTACGCATAAGCATTCTACTACTAAGCCTTTGGTTTACGCATAAGATAAGGTTTCATCAACCCTACGCGTAAGATAATCCTATGCGTAAGTTCACTTCTTACGCGTAAGTTGGTGTTTTTACGCATATGGTTTCTCTACCTAAGATGGTTTTTCCTACGCATAAGGTTTGTTTTCCTAAGCTTGATTTCTACGCCTAAGGATACTTCATCAACAAAGTTTCATTCGACTACAAAGATCCATTTCACAACACAAGTTTTCAAGATGTCTCAACCACCATACTCTAATTACTTTCCTCATGTGTATCCTCAACAACAACAACAACAACAACTCAGTCAACAACAAAAACAATTCAATCTACAACAACAGATTTATCAACAACAATTTCAACAACAACATTTTCCTCAAGGAGCAATTCAACCACAAATGATTCAACCACCACCTAGTTTTCAAGTACAACCTTACACAAACATTCACAATCAACATCCGTCCAGGAATACTATGAAGGAACCGTCTTGGTTTGGAAAGATGTGTGAAGCTTTAAGTAGCCAACAATCCATTCATGAGGCTGGATCACTTGATAGACCTCCAATGCTCACTCCCGGAAACTACGATCAATGGGTGATTAGGTTCTTTAGGTTTTGTGATCTAAAGAAACCACATGGAAAGTTCTTGAAGAAGATCATCATGGAAGGTCCATTTCAGATGCCTACTGTCGTTACACCCGGAGATCCAAATGCTAATCCACCAAGAGGTGATGTCACCAACATTGCAAGTCTTACTGACCTCACTGCTGATGAACTTCTACATTTTGAAGCCGATGAACTAGCAATGCAATACATCCTTTTGGGATTACCCAATCCGATCCTTTGAAGTGTTGATGCTCAAAAGACTGCTAAAGCAATGTGGGAACATATTCATCTTCTCATGGAAGGCACTGAACTCAATCAAGAAGACATGGAATCCAAAATCTACTTGGCTTATGAACACTTCATGATTGAACCCGGAGAGACATTAGAGTCATATCATCATCGCTTCTCAGACATCATCAATGACTTGGACAAACGCAACATCATCATGCCAAGAATTGCAGTCAACACTAAGTTCCTGAGTAGTCTTGGTCCTGATTGGGAAAAGTATGTCATTTTCATCCGTCAAGCTAAGAATCTTCATCATGCTACATACGGATTGTTGTACGACTATTTGAAGCCCCACCAAAAAGAAGTTGACAAAGAAAGGGTTATCCATGGACAGCCTGTTTCACCTTCACTTCCGGACAATCAACAATTAGCATTGTGGGCTCAAGCTTGTTATCCTCAATTCCCGACCTTACAAACTGTATTCACAAATCCTCCACAACCCACTGCTCAACCAACTGAAATAATCACACCATATGATCCATCAAAGCAACAATCTCAAGAAACTCAATTGGTTTCATACAACAACAACAATGATCAAGCACTTTACAGTGAATCCAATGAAGATGCAGAAGCTTTCGATGCATTGCAACAAGGGTTTGTCATGATTGCTAGAGCCTTCGGCCGATACTCAAACAAATCCAACAATCGCATTCGTACCTCATCCAACACAAGGAATCAAGCTGTTGTTAACAATGGACGTGTTGAAGTTCAGAATCAAGGTAATGTTCGTCAGATGGGCGGTGGTCAAGGGTTTAATCCAATGGGAAGGAATAACATGGGTGCTCCACAACAACAAAGGGCTCAAGTGGTTGAACAGGGTAATGCTCAGAATGGGATTAATGGTCTTCGTTGCTATAACTGTAATGAGAAGGGTCACCTGGCTAATGCATGCCCAAAACCGAGGACTAGAGGTAGTGCTTATCACAAAGAGGCTCTACTTTTGGCTCTCAAGGATGAAGCTGGTGGAACCCTCACAAACAAAGAACAGAGTTTTATGGCAGATGCAGACTCAGATGATGATATGGAGGACTTGCAGGCTAATGCAACAATTATGTTGATGGCAAACATTCATGAACTCCACATGAGTGACACAGGCCCAGTGTATGACACTGACGGCTTGTCTCAGGTACCCGATCAAACCATATTCATCACTGATCTTATATCTCAGCCAACATCTGAATCCGACGAGGCTCAGAATGTTCAACATGAGCCATCCACATCTCATTCTGATGATTCTCAACTAGATCCAGTAGTTACATTTGACGATCAAGATGACCTCCTGGTTACCATTGATAATCAAGTTGACTCCGTGGTTACACTTGAGGATCGGAATAATGATCATGTTGAGACTCACGTTGAACATGCTGAACCTTTGCCTAATCCAGATATTGACCTCTTAATTAATGACCAACGATCCCGAATGGAACAATGTTGTGAACTCAATCAGCAATTAAAAAATAAAAATGCACTGTTAACCAGGGATATTGAATGCTTAAAAAGGCAACTCAACATTTTTAAAACTCAAGAAAAACGTGAACAAGGTTTTGAAGTCGCTTTTGCTAAATCTTTCCAAAACAATCATTAGAACGACATATACGTGATCTAGTCGCATCCAAGAATGCTTTGTTGTCTCAAATAGAACAACTGAAATATGATCATAAACAACAACTTAACGCTCTTACTTTGGAAACTCAAAAAGCCAAGGCTGAGTTGTTAACTTGTCAAATACAGTTCTCTGAGTACAAAAAGTATTCCACGAAATGAATAGATGACTATCTTGAATAAATTGTCGACTTACAGAAGAAAATCAAAGAGTTTCAAACTGTTGTTTATAAACATGGTGAATCAATCACAACGATTCAAAAGTTTACTTTCAAACCAAATCCAAATGGATATGGACCGAATCTTGCTGATTACAAACCTAAGTTTTCTAATAGAGCATTCAAACCAAATCCTGAAGTTTATAGTGCAGAACATAGAATTGATGATTCCGTTATGAGTGTTGTTGAATATAATCGTCAAGAGGAATTAGATGCAGAAGACGAGAGTCGATCAAAATTAGAAAATGTTGTTTATAACAAACCATTTAACTATTCAAAAGCCGTCACTTTCGTTGCACAAAAGGATTTTTCTAACACACCTTGGGTTATCACACCTACTTCTGAGGGTCCCCTTTCCAATACTGTACAAATTAATGGTCCTTTACATTCACTTAGTGAAATAAAACCATTAGCCGAACAATGTAAAATTATAAAATTATTTGAAACATTCATTTCGGACATCAAAATTTTGGAACGTGAAATTGAATTTCATTCTGAAATAAAAGTTGAACATTTTCAATCGCCTCTTGCGCGTGCACAAAGAGATATTCTTTAGAAAAGAATTTTACCTCATGTCCGAAATTTGAAAAATTGTGCTATATATTGGGAAAGGGATTTTCACAAGGAGCTTGGACTTATGAAAAGAGTTTTCGAACAAACAGAAACATCGATTTCAAATAAAAAACGTAAAAAGAAAATGTTACGAAAAGATGTTGATCGACTCTTGGAAGATGTTATCTCTGCTTATATCCATAATGTTGTGTTATTACATTCTTTTGCATATGCATTTGATTTTATCACTGCTGATTCTGTTGATTCTGTTGAAAATGTTGAGAATACTGATGCTGTGTCACAAATCAAGTCTTTAAAAGTTGAAAATGAACGTTTGTTAAACGAACTTTCAAATGCAAAACGTCGTCTTCAATGGTGTCAAAAATATTGTCATAATCGTGAACTCACTTTGCAAAACAAAATCAACCAGTTGCATACCAAAACTCTTTGTCCTAAACTTGAGCAACTGGATGACCAAAATGTGTCTTTGAAGTGTTAAATCTCAAAATATGAATAAGAAATTTCAAAAGTGAAAAAGGAATATAGTGTCATATTTGATTTACTCAAAAAGACTCGTGCTAAAGCGTCAAAAGATGTTGATAATCATCTGGCATATACCAAAGATGTTTTACGACGAGACGGACTCACTCATTCTGAAAATCTAGATTTGTTACACAAAATCCATGATCTAAAGGCAGAGTTGGTGATACTTAAGCAAGATAGGGATAGTAACACTGTAGTAACTACACCTAAACAAATTCAAACGGACTCTAGAACATCTCATGACAACTCACAAGAATCTAATGTGCTTCCCTCTACTAAAACAGGAATAGTTGCCTCTTTTCCCAACGCTTGCACTTCACAGCCTAGGAGCAATACAAGGAAGAATAGGAAGTTGCGACATAAGAAAAGAACAATAAAGAATGCTGAAGTAGAAGAACACATTAGGACTTTGAATAAAACTCAAGTTGCACCCACTTTAGATATTGCGTCTGACAAATGTAATGGAAAAAGTGTTGTAACGAATACTGAACCGTTAAGTAATTTAAATTTTAAGTTTGAAGCTTCTTGTGTTGGATGTCATAAAAGTATATTTTCTGGTTGCCATGACAAATGTGTTGCTACGGCTATCTTATCTCGTAAGCGGAACAATAGAAAACGGAATACCTCTAGGCCCACTACTGCTTCTAAGTATGTGCTAGGTAAACCGCCTTCTAGTGCTCATGCTTTAATCATTGATGTACCCTTAGAACCCACTTCACCTCCTAGGAAGAACTTATCACCTAGTTCATTCACTAAGACCAAATCTAAGACTAGTTGGAGATGGTAGAAATGGTTACATAATACACTTGGCTTTACATGGATACCTATCATCATGAACATGTGTGTTTCATCTATATCTGCATCGAAACCCTCTAACTCTTCGGGTTCCACATCTACTTCTATTCCATCTGTGTCGTCTGTGTGTAATGCAGGTGATACAGATAATCCTCTGGGTTGTTGATAGCGGATGTTCCCAGCACATGACAGGCAATCTCAAACTGTTATCAAACTTTATTTCAAAGTTCATTGGCACTATCAGGTTCGGGAATGATCACTTCGCAGCTATTATGGGCTACGGAGATTACATCAATGGTAACATCGAAATTAGCAGAGTTTACTATGTGGAAGGTCTCGGTCACAATCTCTTTTCAGTCGGTCAATTCTGTGATGGAGATTTGAAAGTTGCTTTTAGGGAGAAAACTTGTTTCATTCGTGATCTACAAGGAAACGATCTTATGTCTGGTCAACGCACATCAAGTCTCTACACAATCTCAATGCAAGACATGATTTCTTCATCTCCCATATGTATAATTTCAAAGGCAACATCTACTAAATCTTGGCTATGGCACCGTCGTCTCTCACATTTAAACTTTCAAACCATAACCAACCTTGCTCGATACAAACTTGTTGAAGGTCTCCCAAGATTCCGATACTCTAAAGATCACCTCTACTCAGCTTGTGAACAAGGGAAAAGCACTTGTGCTCACTTTCCTTCAAAGGTGGAACACAACTCACAGCATGTGCTTCATCTTCTTCACATGGATTTGTGTGGCCCGATGCGCGTGCAGACGATTAATGGGAAACGCTACATCTTGGTAATTGTAGATGACTATTCAAGATGGACTTGGGTTTATTTTCTTCGAAGTAAAGATCAAGCTCCACAGATGATCATCACCTTTCTCACGAAAATTCAAGTTCAGCTCCGGAACACAGTCAGACAAATCAAAACAGACAAAGGAACTAAATTTGTGAATCAAACTCTTCGTGAATTTTATGAGAAAGTGGGAATTGAGCATCAAACATCTATTGCACGTACACCAGAACAAAACGAAGTTGTTGAAAGACGAAACCGTACGTTAGTGGAAGCTGCAAGAACAATGTTAATTAGTGCTAAACTTCCAGATTACTTGTGGGATGAAGCCGTGTCAACTGCATGCTACACTCAGAACCGCTCAATGATTACCAAGCACCACAACAAAACACCTTATGAGCTTATCCACAACCGTAAACCGAATCTCAAACACTTTCATGTATTTGGATCCCTTTGTTATCCGAATAATGATCATGATGACTTTGGAAAGCTCAAAGCCAAAGCTGACATTGGAGTATTTATAGGATATTGTGAAAACTCCAAGGGTTACCGGATCTGGAATCATCGCACAAGGGAGATTATGGAAACGATTCATGCCAATTTCGATGAGCTTATTGAAATGGCTTCTAAGCATAACAGCTTGGAACCCGGTCATAACCGTTTAAACTTCCCTCAAACCCCATCATCAGCTGAACCTAGTTTACAACTAACACGACGTCAAATGGAACAGCTATGTGTTCCTCTGTTTAATGATGATATTGATGAACGTGCACCAGGTGTATCCAATGTTTCCACTGCTCAACCTGATCAAAATCCAATACCTGATACACATGCTACAACAACTACTGTTGAGGAAGCACCACCAGTTAATTCTATAACAATAGTTGAACAAACCGCTTCCAACGATGCTGAACTAACTGATGATTTTCTAAACAATGATGTACCCCCACCTGCAGATTATGATCCAAATGCGTTCTTCAACCCTTTTGCAAATGCTTCTGCTACTTCTGATGTTGTGGAATCATCTACAAGTCATTTGAATCCTCCTAATCTGCAGAATGTTTATCAACATCAACCCTCCACACATCGTTGGATGAAAGACCATCCTCTTGAGAACATTATTGGTAACCCAAATCAACCAGTCGTAATGAGACAACGTCTTCACACAGACGGTGAACATTGCATTTGTGCACTTACTGTCTGCCAATCTGAACTTAAAAACATTAAAGATGCAATGACAAAAGACAACTGGATTGAATCCATGCAAGAAGAACTCAACCAGTTTAAACGTCTTGAAGTATGGGAACTGGTTGAAAGACCAACAGGGATCTTCGTCATTGGTCTCAAATGGATTTGGAAAAACAAATTGGATGCTGAAGGAACTATAATCAGAAATAAGTCACGTCTAGTGGCTAAGGGTTATCGACAAGAAGAGGGGATTGATTTCGAGGAATCATTCGCTCCGGTTGCTCGTCTTGAGGCTGTACGGATTTTTCTGGCGTTTGCGGCTCACATGAACATCACGGTCTTTCAGATGGATGTCAAAACTGCCTTTCTTAATGGACAACTGAAAGAAACGGTCTATGTTAGTCAGCCAGAAGGATTCATTGATCCAGAGTTCCCTAATCACGTTTACAAACTGAAGAAGGCTCTCTACGGTCTCAAACAAGATCCTCGGGCGTGGTACAATAAGTTATTATCCTTTCTTCTCGCCAATAAATTCGTCAAAGGTTCGGTCGACCCTACACTTTTCATATAATATCACGGGGCACACATTTTAATCGTTCAAATTTATGTGGATGACATCATTTTTGGGTCAACACATCTAAAGTACTCAAAAGCTTTTTCAAAACTAATGAAAAAACATTTTGAAATGTCCATGATGGGTGAACTTACATTCTTTCTTAGATTGCAAGTTCATCAATCACCCCGTGGTATTTTCCTAAGTCAGTCCAAATATGCTCTTGAAATATTAAACAAACATGGAATGCAAACCTGTGACACCTGTGCCACATCAATAGCACACACTAAGAAACTGGATGCTGATTTGCATGGGAAATTGGTTGACCCTACCAAATACCGAAGTATCATTGGGTCTCTCATGTATCTAACAGCCAGTAGACCTGATAATGTTTTTGCCGTATATCTTTGCTCCCGTTATCAGTCGAGACCAACTGAAACTCACCTCTCTGAGGCTAAAAGAATCCTGAGATACATAAAGGGAACCATTAACTTGGGGATCTGGTATCCGAAGGATTCTGGTTTTGAACTAATAGCTTTTTCAGACGCTGATCACGCAGGTTGCTTAGATTCTCGGAAAAGTACTTCAGGAGCTCTACAATTTCTTGGTGATAAACTGGTGTCATGGCAATCGAAGAAGCAGGATTGTACATCGCTGTCCTCAACTGAAGCAGAATATGTAGCCATGTCCGCATGTTGTGCTCAAGTCATTTGGATGAGAACACAACTCAAAGACTATGGTTACATATTTGACAGAATCCCGATGTACTGCGACAATCAGAGTGCTATTGCGATCTCGTGCAACTCTGTTCAACATTCAAAATCAAAGCACATCGATCTTCGATATCATTTCATCAAGGAGCACGTGGAAAAGGGTACCGTTGAATTATACTTTGTGGGTACTGAATACCAACTGGCAGACCTTCTCACCAAAGCCTTAGCTCCTGCTAGGTTTAATGAGTTGGTCCACCGGATTGGTATGCGGTGTTTGACTCCAGAGGAACTGGATGAACTTTTAAAACATTCTTAAAACCAGTCAAACACCAAAACACCTTTTGTAAATATTTTCAAAAACAAAAAACAAAAATATAAAATCTGATAAAAAACAAAAATATTCTTCTATCTATATTTCTTTTAACAAGGCAAGCACAAATCTTCCGTCAACACTTTACTCTTTCAAAATTCAGTATTTTCTCGGTCAAGTGTTGAGGGGGAGAAAGTAAATATTTTTCGGTTTCATAAAACCTTGTACTTGCATGTTACCTCATCCCGGTTGTTTCTTTGATAATGGTGGTCACATTTCTGGTATACTGACACTCCACGGGCTCAAATTTATAAAATTTCATTATTTCTTAAGTCGAGGGGGAGTGTCGTCAAATTTATTTCCAAATATCATTCTTTACGTAACCAAAATGGAAGTTATGGGCGTTGGATGAAAATGGTTAAGGTGGAAGGACTGAAATTGTCAAAAGCTCAAAGTATTTTTAACAAAATACCTCACCTAATCTTTCGAAAACATTAACTTCACACATTTACTTCTCCAACTACCAATATCTATGCTTAAGATTCAAACCATCAATCCGTGCTTTAAATTCTTGATATGTAAGTGTTTATATGATCCTAAGGTGTTTACAAACATAGGTTTTTAAAGTCATAAACATCCAACGGATAAATTTTTTGTTTGATTGATCTTTGTGTTCTACGCGTATGCTATGAATACAAAATCATCATTTGGGTGTTTGATTCGCGTAAAGTGAGTGGTGAACAAACACAATATCAACGTATATCAAAATTACCGTAAAATTCGACAAATCAACCTTTTAGGAAAAAGGTTAACGTATCAAATCTTACGGGTGTGATAAAAGTGATACCGGGAAAGTGATTTCCCGGGTCGTGTCCCAACGAGGTGTGAAATTGAAGGAATCGTTGAGTTTCGTGATTTGAACTTGAAATGGCTTTTTAATGATTTGTTTGGTTTGAATTACGTTTTTCTACAAATTAATTAACGGGAAAGTGATTAAGGCACGGGAACCCTAGTAAACTACAAATTAACTATTACTAAGCCTAAGGAATGATAAAACAAAACTAAACTAAGTCCTAGGGTGCTAAAACATAAAAACGTAAAAACGGGCAAGCAACCCGAGCCATAAACGTAAAAATTTTGCAATTTAAGGGATACGGGTGTGAAATTAATTTTCCTACGTTCTATTTGACAAAAAATAATTTTAGAAAAAGACCGGGTATTTTTTTGACTTTTAAATTAATTTCTATGAATTAAAAACTAACTTAATCTAATTAATTAATTAAAAATACTAAACTAATTTAGAAAAATTTGAAAAATTCACAAAAAGTACTTTAATGTTAGCTGATCCTAAGAAAAATAGAAAAGATGGTGGTTGCTTTATGAAATAAGCTGTAAATAAGCTGTGTTTGCTTAAAAGCCCAAACTGCAAACAATCCTTATGTATTTAATGATGCATGATGTGACTGAGACAAGTCCCAAGGGCAGTTGGTACGTGTGTGGTGTGTTGAGTGTTGAGTGTGGAGTGTGGAGACCAGGGTTCGAATCCCATGGCTCCCACTTTTTGCAAATGATTTTTTTTATATTTTTCTTTTTGGGACTTATTTGTAAGATCAAACCACTGTTATTTTGTAAAACTTTTGTTGTGAAAAGTCTGGAATAAGCAGTTATGACTGCTTATTACCCCTAGTTGGGACAGAAAAGCAAAACAAACACCCCTATATGCAGCTTTTAAGCAAAATAAGGAAGATAAGCAGTGGAAAAGCACTATTAGGAAGAGAAATAAGCTAAGAGATTAATACAACTTATCTAAAATAAGCTAAAAACACCTAACTATGGGGGAAAACAGTTGGCACATAAGCTACATTATGGGGAATCCTAAGCTAAAATAGGTTTAAGATAAGTAATAGTAGTCAACTAATAAGCACTAAGATTATCCTAATAAGTTCTAAGGGAATGCCTAATAAGCTAAGATTAATTATACTAAGCTATGCCACCTAAATGCACTAAATTATAACTAAAAAGCAGTCAAGAAAACCTTGATAAGCTAGAATGAAAAACCATGGGTGACCTGTTGCAACTGCAGGCTGAAAACAGCCCTAAGGGTCCCTGTTGGAGCTTATTTATAAGCTGAGAAACAAGCTTCCAAGTCAACGACAAAACGAGAACAGCAGTTTATAAGCTGTCCTGTCCAGTCCTGAATTCAGAAAAAGAGAGCCTTTTTTTTTTTTTTTTTTTTTTTTTTGCTAATTAAACTTATAGACAACTTGGTAAAAATAGATTCTAACCTTCTAAGCTTACATGACTTGTAAAAAGGAGCTTTGACTCAACCAGTCAAACGGGTGAAAAACAGCTTTTTGACCATTTTCTAACTTAAAACAAACACCCCTTAAGACTATTTGCTTAACAACTACTTTGAAGAACTGAATTGAGCTTCTTACTTTTGTGAATCAGGGCTAACAATGTAAAAGAAAACTTAAAACATAACCAGCATTTAAGTAAACAGTAATCAAGCTATTTATAAGACAGAATTGGTAAACAAGTTTTTCATTGATTAAATAAAAAGAACTACAACTGGATTTAAAAAAAAAACTGAATTTAGACTAAAACTAGGGGTTGCCTTATACTTTGGCTACAACATCTATTTATACTAAACTAAGATAGGGTCTTCAATTTCTTTTGTTGTGCTTCTTCTGTGAGAGCAGCAAGCCAAGCTTCACTTTGTGCTTCTTGAATTCAATCCAGGCCATCCAAGAATTAGGTACACGTGAGAGAAAATCTGAACCATCCCTTAGTGTCTTTTTGACATGGATTGCCATGGTGGCAATTATGGAAAGGAGGGAAGGTTTAGTAGTGGGTTCGGGAGTTGGGGTTAACTGGGTAAAGAGAGTGAGAGGGTTTCCTGGGGATGTGGTGATTTGGGTAAAGAGGAGAGACAAGGGGTTGAGTGTTTTGGTAACAGGGAAAGGGGAAAGAGTGTAGACAAGGTGTGAAAAGGAGGAGGGAAACATGGGTCGTGGGGTTAAGGTTTTGACCGGGTTGGGTTTGGGTTGACCGGGTAAGGGTTTTGGACCTTGGATTGTTTTTGGGGCCAATGTGTATTGGTATTAATAACAAGGACCAAAACTGCAATTCCACAAAAACCAAGGGACCGAAACTGTAATTATCCAATATTCATCATAGGGACCAATTATGACAAGTTTAATTTTCCCAAGGACCAAAAATAATAATTTTCAAATTAAAAATGTCCTGGGGTAATTTCTGTCAATCTTTGAAATTTCAGGGACTAAAGTTGCCATTTTGCAAAATTGAATTTTATAAGGCTAATTTTGACAACTTGAAAATCCCTGAGGGCCTTTTATGAAAAATTAACTTGTTTTGAATAACCAGGGACTAGATTTGACAATTTATGCATAAAATACAGTCTAAATATTTTTTCTGTCTTTTCAAGACTTTTCAAAGTGTTTTTGACTGTTTTTGCAGTGTAGAAGGAACAAAAATGATGAGTATTTACACACTCATCAATCCCCCACACTAAAACATTGCTATTCCCTAGCAATCTTTTGAGAAAACTTAATGGATTTGAATCTCTTTACCAAAAGCCATTACTTTTGGAGTAGCCAATTGTTTTAGTTCAAGTAAGAACCTTGGTACAATGATAACCAAATGATTTTGAGCAAATCACCAGCTTTCAACGGTTTTGATTTGTCTTTACCAGAAGCCGTTTGCTTCTGGATTAGCCAACTCTTAGATAAAATATCTTTGGTGAGTCGATTACCAATTATGGTTTTCCAACTACCTCTACCACAAGCCATAAACTTGCGGGCTAGCCAACTCTTCACTAATTAAAGATATGGTGAGCTGAACACCATACAATTTTGGGCAAATTGCAAGCCATCAACGGATTTGAGATATCTTTACCAAGAGCCCTTTGCTCCTGGATTAGCCAATCCTTTTGTTTATTAGACATGGCGGACTGATAACCGTAAGCTGAGTAAGTGCAAAACTCTTGCTCCAAAATTTTTTTTTTTTTTTTTGGTTAAAAATGAGGGAATTAGGTGGTATAATTACATGATAAAATTCGTGAGAATTCCCCCCCACACTAGAAATGAATATTGCCCTCAATATTCAAAGTACCGGCTGTTATGCCGAAACTGAGAACGTAAAAGGGAAATATTACGGCTATAATTTGATTTTTTTTTCATGAAACTTATATACAACAGCGGGGGGGGGGGGGGGCAACTCCCCCACACTAGGGTGGTAGAAAATAGAAAGAAGTCAGAAATACGGGTGAAAACCCATATAGTGTGCTACTGTTTTTGATTCCCGAGTCACTAGCTTGACTCGACCCCGTATTCATTTGTTCTTGGGGAAGCAACGTGGAAAACCAATCTCGATCGGACTTTCGTTCACAGTGTTAATAAACATATGAACATCAGAAAGTTCCACACCGACGAGATACAACCGCGGTATTGTTAATAGTAGAAACTATAAAGGATGATACCGGGGTCAAAGATGGTGTCCTCATTCCCGAAAGAGAAAAGGGAAAGAGCAACCACACCATCTGTGAAGAATGGAATAAAGATGTGCATGAGAATGCAAGTCCATTCCTCATCAGTAAAAAGCAAATCACCATTTTTGACATTTTTAAGCTTAGTCTTGAAGTTTGTGTGGTGATTGTCAACAGAATTTCCGGTAGGGAGGGTTGGAAACGGTTCTTCAATCAACAGATTTTCCAGAAAAAGGATGTCCCCCTCCGAATCAAAGTAAGTATTATCAATTCCTGTTGGAATCGACTCATCACTAAGAAAGGCATCGACTTCATTCCAAAAGTTGTCATCTTCCTCATCCGGAGTGAGAGAAGGGATGGAAGAGTCGGAAATAATAAGACTAGGGGATGATGGATCATTTTTGAGCAATTCTTCAATGGGAAGAATGTCTCCCATTGGATCACAAACATCATCATCCAATCCAGATGAAACTGAAGAGAGTTTGGTTTCATTCACAGAGTTAACAAACTCAATACGATAAACTGATTCCGGAGGTGGGACAAATGGTGTGCTCTTAGAGCTAGAAATTTCCACCACTTCCGATAAAGTCTCCGATTCTAGATCATCATCATCAAGAACACTCTTGACTTCCTTGGTACAACTTTCAAACCATTTGTTTGAACCAGGGTTGATTTTCAAAGCTTTTAGCTCAGCACGTTTTTGGTGACTCCTCTTAACCGTGAAATTTGAGAGTGTTGCATTGATTCTTTCAGATTTTTGATCAATTGTGGCAACACTATGTTTGGATAGAGGTTTGGAGTTCTGGTTTATATTAAACGTGAGTTCTTCGTTGTCAACCCGTATGGTCAACTCTTCAGCAAATACATCAATTAGAGCACGGCTCGTTCTCAAGAAAGCTCTCCCTAAGATGAGGGGAACTCTAGGATCTGCATCAAAGTCTACTACAACAAAGTCAGTAGGAAAGTGAAACTTTCCTACTTTCACCACGACATCCTCGGCTATCCCAAGTGGACGAGTTTTGGTACGGTCCGCTAGCTCGAGTGTCATACAAGTGGATGTAAGTTTAGGAAGAGACAGTTTCTTCCATACTGAGAGTGGCATGAGGTTAATGCTTGCGCCAAGATCGGCCAAGGCGGAGCATTGAACCATCCCCAAGAAATCACACGGGATTAAAAACCTGCCGGGGTCTTCAAGCTTTTTGGGAAGCTTCTTGAGAAGGACCGCTGAGCATTGCTCATTGAGAGGGGTTTTAGCCATCTCAGATAACTTATCTTTGTTGCTCAGTAAGCCTTTAAGCGTGGATGCAAATTTGGGCATTAGAACGAGAGCATCAACGAAGCTTATATCAAAGTGCAGTTCATTGAAAATTTGGAAAAATTTTTCCATTTGCTCTTTGGTTTTGTCTTTGAGCTTCTCATCATGCAATCTTGATGGGTAAGGAAGCTGACTAGACTTTTGAGCCGGGACGGAAGTCATTTCTGGCTCAGAATTTGTCTTTGGAACTTCGGGTTCCGGACTTAAAGCTTGGACTACCGAAGGTGGGACGTGTGCGGTACTTCGTGGGCTTGAGAAATGCACCTTGTCCGTTGTATCCTTGGTAACTTGACTCATTGCTCCTGGTGGAGGAGGCATTGGAGTCGAAGGTCCATTGTGCGTCTTACCACTACGAGTGGTGACGGCTTTCAACTCGGCATTTGGATTTGGAACTGTATTGCTTGGGAGTCCTCCAGAAGATGACGAAGCTTTGTTCATATTCATGTTCATGAAACTGCTCATCATATTCTTCAACTCATCTGTCTGCCGAGACATTGTGGTATCAATTTCCTTTTTTAGCTCAACTCTCATGTTATTGATCTGAGTTTGCATTGAACGTATGCTTGACTCAGTAATTTTCATGAAGTCATTTGGTAGGGGAGCTTGAGAAGGTTGTTGATAACTTTGCTGATTTGGAGCTTGATATGGTTGGTTGAAATTGTTCCGGTTCTGATTGAAATTTTGAGGGTTATTGAAGTTTTGTCCTTGATTCGGAACAAAGCGATTTTGATTGCCATGGTTTTGCACAGGAGGAAAACCAGGTGGTGTCATACTGCTAGGTGCACGGTAGTGAGGATCAGCTTGTGGTCGGTATTGATTGTGGTTTACAGAAGCTACGGGAGCTTGGTAAAAAGAAGCATCGGTTGCTTGACAATCATAATACGCGTGTGGACCACTACAAGTTTCACACACCTTGTTCACGGCTTTGATTGGTTCCGGCTTATGAATTTCGCTTTTGATTTCCTTTACCTCTTTCATCATACAACGGATGACGTCCGTTAGAGCGGCTAACGGAGCGGCTAACTCGGAAGAGTTACCGGATGAAGAAGCAGGAGTGTTCGGAATATTGACTTTGTTGCGAGAAATAGGAACTTTTGATTTTTTCCCGCAAATCTCAATCACATCTTTAGGCTTACGATTCAAGATATTGCCACCGGCGGCTGCGTTCAAAGAATCTTGATCTTTACCGTTCAACCCATTATAAAAGATATTAACTTGCTGAAGCTCCGTGAATTCATGATGGGGGCATTTCCTGAGGAGATCTTTGAATCTCTCCCATGCCTCTCCAAAGTTTTCATCGAAATTTTGACGAAATCCAGAAATTTCATTTTTAAGATTAGTCGTCTTTGATGGAGGAAAGAAATAATTGACAAACTTTTGAACAAGATCCTCCCAAGTTTCGATGGTTCGAGGGGGTTCTTTTTCCAGCCAAATCCGGGCTGCCCCCTCAAGTGAGAACGGAAATAGCATCAGTTTGATCACTCTTTGTGGTACATCCTTGTAATTGATAGTTGAGGTCAACTTGTTAAACCAACGGATGTGTGCATACGGGTCTTCTCGATCAAACCCGTGGAATTGATTCGTAGACACAAGTTGGATCAAATGCGTCTTCAATTCAAAGTGATCAGAATTGATTGGTGGTAAAACGATGGCATCTCCATAACCCTCGGTGGGTGCCTGGAGCATTTCCGCCATAGTTCGTTCGTCTGCCATATTGTTGTTTGGAATAGTACGAATCTCGGGTTCGACTATTCGGGCAGCACGTCTATGAGAACGTCTTCTAGGAATTTCTGCTAGATCACGAAAAGGGCTCAATGATCTAGAAGAACGAGTGCGCATGCACTAGACGTAACTCGAGGAAACAAGAGAATTATGAAAATGGAGAAAGAAGAATCTTTTTGAGTTTTATTGTTTTTTGAAAAGTAAAAGATAATAACAAATCCAATTAAAACAATATCGAGGCAAAACGACAGTGAACTTAAACCAATAATCACAATATGAATGGCTTCTTTAAAAAAAAGGTACACCACTCACAAGGATACAAAGGCAAGTTTTAATCTTATGTTTGGGAACTTATTATGGTCGTACCCCCAGTTAGGTAGTACTCTGTCTTGGTTCTCGATGGTAAATTTTTATTTTTGTTATTATTAAACAAAGAAAACGACAAATCTTTTTGTATTTTTATCTTTTATATATATAGAAACAAAAGAAAAACATTTTTGTATTTTTGTATTTTTATAAAAACAATAACTTCACGAGGAAGGTTCTTCAAGTCACTAATCGCCAAAAAATTCACGATATTGTCGCAACACACCTCCCCGGCAGCGGCGCCAAAATTTGATTAGCGTAAAGTGAGTGGTGAACAAACACAATATCAACGTATATCAAAATAACCGTAAAATTCGACAAATCAACCTTTTAGGAAAAAGGTTAACGTATCAAATCTTACAGGTGTGATAATAGTGATACCGGGAAAGTGATTTCCCGGGTCGTGTCCCAACGAGGTGTGAAATTGAAGGAATCGTTGAGTTTCGTGATTTGAACTTGAAATGGCTTTTTAATGATTTGTTTGGTTTGAATTACGTTTTTCTACAAATTAATTAACGGGAAAGTGATTAAGGCACGGGAACCCTAGTAAACTACAAATTAACTATTACTAAGCCTAAGGAATGATAAAACAAAACTAAACTAAGTCCTAGGGTGCTAAAACATAAAAACGTAAAAACGGGCAAGCAACCCGAGCCATAAACGTAAAAATTTTGCAATTTAAGGGATACGGGTGTGAAATTAATTTTCCTACGTTCTATTTGACAAAAAATAATTTTAGAAAAAGACCGGGTATTTTTTTGACTTTTAAATTAATTTCTATGAATTAAAAACTAACTTAATCTAATTAATTAATTAAAAATACTAAACTAATTTAGAAAAATTTGAAAAATTCACAAAAAGTACTTTAATGTTAGCTGATCCTAAGAAAAATAGGAAAGATGGTGGTTGCTTTATGAAATAAGCTGTAAATAAGCTGTGTTTGCTTAAAAGCCCAAACTGCAAACAATCCTTATGTATTTAATGATGCATGATGTGACTGAGACAAGTCCCAAGGGCAGTTGGTACGTGTGTGGTGTGTTGAGTGTTGAGTGTGGAGTGTGGAGACCAGGGTTCGAATCCCATGGCTCCCACTTTTTGCAAATGATTTTTTTTATATTTTTCTTTTTGGGACTTGTTTGTAAGATCAAACCACTGTTATTTTGTAAAAACTTTTGTTGTGAAAAGTCTGGAATAAGCAGTTATGACTGCTTATTACCCCCAGTTGGGACAGAAAAGCAAAACAAACACCCCTATATGCAGCTTTTAAGCAAAAATAAGGAAGATAAGCAGTGGAAAAGCACTATTAGGAAGAGAAATAAGCTAAGAGATTAATACAACTTATCTAAAATAAGCTAAAAACACCTAACTATGGGGGAAAACAGTTGGCTATAAGCTACATTAAGGGGAATCCTAAGCTAAAATAGGTTTAAGATAAGTAATAGTAGTCAACTAATAAGCACTAAGATTATCCTAATAAGTTCTAAGGGAATGCCTAATAAGCTAAGATTAATTATACTAAGCTACGCCACCTAAATGCACTAAATTATAACTAAAAAGCAGTCAAGAAAACCTTGATAAGCTAGAATGAAAAACCATGGGTGACCTGTTGCAACTGCAGGCTGAAAACAGCCCCAAGGGTCCCTGTTGGAGCTTATTTATAAGCTGAGAAACAAGCTTCCAAGTCAACGACAAAACGAGAACAGCAGTTTATAAGCTGTCCTGTCCAGTCCTGAATTCAGAAAAAGAGAGCCTTTTTTTTTTTTTTTGCTAATTAAACTTATAGACAACTTGGTAAAAATAGATTCTAACCTTCTAAGCTTACATGACTTGTAAAAAGGAGCTTTGACTCAACCAGTCAAACGGGTGAAAAACAGCTTTTTGACCATTTTCTAACTTAAAACAAACACCCCTTAAGACTATTTGCTTAACAACTACTTTGAAGAACTGAATTAAGCTTCTTACTTTTGTGAATCAGGGCTAACAATGTAAAAGAAAACTTAAAACATAACCAGCATTTAAGTAAACAGTAATCAAGCTATTTATAAGACAGAATTGGTAAACAAGTTTTTCATTGATTAAATAAAAAGAACTACAACTGGATTTAAAAAAAACTGAATTTAGACTAAAACTAGGGGTTGCCTTATACTTTGGCTACAACATCTATTTATACTAAACTAAGATAGGGTCTCCAATTTCTTTTGTTGTGCTTCTTCTGTGAGAGCAGTAAGCCAAGCTTCACTTTGTGCTTCTTGAATTCAATCCAGGCCATCCAAGAATTAGGTACACGTGAGAGAAAATCTGAACCATCCCTTAGTGTCTTTTTGACATGGATTGCCATGGTGGCAATTATGGAAAGGAGGGAAGGTTTAGTAGTGGGTTCGGGAGTTGGGGTTAACTGGGTAAAGAGGGTGAGAGGGTTTCCTGGGGATGTGGTGATTTGGGTAAAGAGGAGAGACAAGGGGTTGAGTGTTTTGGTAACAGGGAAAGGGGAAAGAGTGTAGACAAGGTGTGAAAAGGAGGAGGGAAACATGGGTCGTGGGGTTAAGGTTTTGACCGGGTTGGGTTTGGGTTGACCGGGTAAGGGTTTTGGACCTTGGATTGTTTTTGGGGCCAATGTGTATTGGTATTAATAACAAGGACCAAAACTGCAATTCCACAAAAACCAAGGGACCGAAACTGTAATTATCCAATATTCATCATAGGGACCAATTATGACAAGTTTAATTTTCCCAAGGACCAAAAATAATAATTTTCAAATTAAAAATGTCCTGGGGTAATTTCTGTCAATCTTTGAAATTTCAAGGACTAAAGTTGCCATTTTGCAAAATTGAATTTTATAAGGCTAATTTTGACAACTTGAAAATCCCTGAGGGCCTTTTATGAAAAATTAACTTGTTTTGAATAACCAGGGACTAGATTTGACAATTTATGCATAAAATACAGTCTAAATATTTTTTCTGTCTTTTCAAGACTTTTCAAAGTGTTTTTGACTGTTTTTGCAGTGTAGAAGGAACAAAAATGATGAGTATTTACACACTCATCAGTGTTTCTTGATAAAATGTTCATGTTAAAATGCTAATATGATCACTCTAATACCATTTCTATCAAATAAATCCACCCAGAAACACGAATTGACCATTTTCATAATTAGGGTTTATACGCGTGAATTGGGCGTTTTCAAATGAGAGTGTTTCTGGTTAAAAAGATGGGTGTGTTATGTTCTTAACATGATTAATTGACCAAAACCGTGCTTGAATCTTACCCAGAATCACCAATTTTGTGAAAATTGAAAATTAGGGTTTATGATCGTAGCATTTGGGTATTTTTGATTCGCCTAGGTGTAAAACTTGTTTAAGACAACTCATATGCCCTCTTAGATATCCCAGAAATGACTTGGTGCATTTCCTATGGCTAAATCTCGTGTTCGTAAAAATTGAATCCTAGGGTTTAAGTCTTACGCGTAAGAGTATTTTACGTGTAACTGTTTTGATTGAGACTTCATGGTTAGACTGAAAGAGATTGAATGTATGTGTTAATGATAGTGTTATGATGAATTTATTTCAGGATTATTACGCGTGAAAATTCAGAATCAAGGTTAATTGAACTCCTACGCATAAGGATCACCTTACGCGTAGAATGTTATGCGTAAGAGAAATCTTACGCGTAACCTTTACGCGTAAGGTTCTACAAAGGGGACTACGCGTATCCTGTGAAGGATATGCGTAAACAGTAACCTTTATGCATAAGGTTCACTCTTACGAGTAAGCCTTACGCGTAAGGTTCCACATACGCTTACGCGTAAGCTCTATGCCTAAGGCTCTCTTTTCCTAAGCGTAACATTTCTTACGCGTAAGTCAAGATCCTACGCATAAGCTTATGCTTACGCATATAACCACGACTGTTTACGCATAAGCTTGGAATTTTACGCCTAAGCCTAATTTTAACCAAAATTATGAATTGTTACGCGTGCAAACTTGTAAATAAATAAATCATAACGTCACGAAACCAAAATGTCACTAATAAGCTTAAATGGTTAATAAGTTGTGAAAATAAGTGAAAACTTGGACTTTAAAACTCAAAGTTAATCTACTCACAAAACTTATCACGACGTCTTTGGACTATTGGACTAACAAGTGACATTGGACTCGTAACAATCATTGACATATCACATTTAATAAATAGACAATAAAATCAACTGTTGACTAACGTAATGTCTTTCGATATGTTGGTTCTTTTGGCTAAATATCTTTCAGATCACGATATGGACGTTCAAATGCAAAATGTTGTTGCACCAAATGTTCTCACTGTTGAAGATATCTTCCCTAATGGTTACCCAATGAAGATCGGCAAGAATAACCTCAGAGTTGATTTTGATAACTTCACCTGTTCCGAGTCTTCGTGTTAGATTGCAGTGGATATTCTAAAGACTCACCCTTACCAAAACATGCTCACAAATTCTGCTACTGTGCCGGAGATCTACATTCACCAATTCTGGCATACAATACATAAGATCAAAGGTCAAAGTGCTGTGACGGTGACGCTTAACAACAAACAAGTCACCATCACGCCAGCAGATTTGAGGGCTATTCTTCTTATTCCTGTCATCGAGCCTACTGAATACAATGCTACTCCAACAGAAGAGGTCGTTCTCTAGTTCATGGTCGACATCAGCTATGATGAAGCTACCGGGGTAATCACAAAGCACTCATCTGTGGATCTCAAGAACATTCCCCAGCCATGGAGAACCCTCTACATAATGATTGCCAAATCCGTTTCCGGACGTGATAGTGGTCATGAGCATCCCAAGCTCATTGAACTACAAATATTTTGGGCTATGGTCAACATGAAACACATAGAAGTTGAAGCTCTGATATGGGATGACATGATGTCTTACCTTAAAAAGCCTGGCACCAAGATCCTGTATATCAGATACACCAAACTGTTGATCCAAAGAGCTCTAGGGTATAATCCTGATATTCCCTTGAGACTTGATGACCCCAACCAACACTTCGTGTTGTATGAGCCCACACTCACTGTCAGATTTAAGGACTCAACAACGAAGAAACAATGTGCAGTGTTCCAGATCATCTTCTTAATGATGATATCAAAGGACTTTATTCATACAAACGATATCTTGTAGCAGTTGAAGCAAGCAAAGTAGGTTTCCTTGATGAAAAGTCCTCTGGTACACCTACTAGGAAAACCAGGAGAGGCAGTGCAGGAAGTATTACAAGCACTGAGAGTACGAGAAAGTATCCTAAGAGAACTCATGTTATCAAAAGGAAAATTCCGTCAAAGGATGCTATCCCTATTCCTAAATCTGAACCACAACTGAAGGACGAGGACTCAAAGGATACTGACAACGATGAAGAGATTACCTACTCAGAAACTCCCATTGATGACCCACTAACCGTTGCAAAACCTCTAAGTCCAAAAGTTGATAAAGGTAAAACCTCAGTTGCTGAGCCAGAGGAAAAGGAGAGCTCGGATGAAGAACCACTGGATAAAGACTACAGAAAGAAGTTGAAGAATATCAGACTCCAACATGTTGCTCAGGAATTTACCCCTGAACAAACTCGTGGCCCCGGAGGGTCAAGTGGTGGTGCACTATCTACACCAGTTTTCGATGAGGTTAATCAACCCGATAAGGAAACTGGTACCGCCACCCACGAACAACAACAAAGGCAACTTGAGGATTCCATCAAATATGACTTTGAGGAACCAGAAATGGAGAAGTCTGAAAAAATTTCTGATGAAGATGCTGAGGCTGCAGCTAAATATAAAGCAGAAAATGAAGCTCAAGCTTAAGCAGATGAAGAAGCCAGGATTAAGGCTGAAGAAATGGCTAAATCTGGAAAAGATGACGAAGTTGATTATGATGATTTTCTTATAGATAGTCCAGTACGCTCCAAGGAATTAACTTCTAAGCCACCAAAGGACCCTGAGCCTCCTCATGTCTCATCTTCATTAGACTCATCCTCTTATTCATCTCCTCCATCATCCAAAGGCACAACCAGATCCGCATCTAAGTCAGTAAAGAAACGAACCGACTCTTGGATATCCCGAGCTAAAACAAAGATCGTCAAAGCTGTCAAGCAAGTCAGGAAGAAAGACGTAACCAACAAAAAGCTGAATCAACTCGCTGACAGAATCAAATTTCTTCAAGACGGGATAAACGAGATGTTGAAAGAAAGGGAGCATATCCAGAAGCTTCTCAAAGGAGATTTCCAAAGGGAAATGGAGAAGACGGCAAGAGAATATACTCACAAGTTTCTTCTCGACGTCATCCCAGGAGTGACAAAAGAGATGTTCACCAGACAACTCTATCTGAATCTCATGCAGTTGGCCAAAAAAACAATCAGATCAACCCCCTTAACTGTTACCATCAACCCAACTGAGCCTACAGCTTTCTCTGATGCAGAATTGGTTTCCAAGCTTGTAATCCAAATGTCAAAACGATTTGGAACGTTTACTTCTGATGAAGGTAAACTGTTTGAAGCATTGCTGGATTACCAACTTAAAACGGGATGCAGAGTGGCAGCTGAAATGGCTAAGCGTCCAAGAGACGATGATGATGCGGATAAAGACAAAGAGCCTAAACGCCCAAAGAAAACTGGTGAATCATCCTCTATGCCACCACCAACCCAAAGGACTCCAACCGTGAGACAATCTCCTCCACGTTCTGCTGCTGATAAACCTCAGGACTCTGAGTTACCACCTCACACAGAGAAAACCGGTGATCATTTCAAGTACACTGGTGGTGACGATAAAGAGGTCCCAGAGCCCTAACAACAACCCACCTCTCCCGCCTCAACAAAGAAACCAGAGTCCTCCTCAAGGCCTAAGAAGAAGAAGACAAAGACCAATGTTGTCTCATGGCTAGACGAAGATAACACCGCAAAATATGACTGATTTTCTACACTTGTTGATGCTACTCCCTCACTACCAGAAGGTCAAGAAATGGTAGATGGCCGTACTATGGAGCATGTGAAGCTGATTCAAGAACAGTTTAGAGTGAAGAAGATGACAAAGGCTGAGCTAAAGTGAATTAAGAATGAAGCCTTCCAACTGCTTAAAGACAGCTCAGAAAGTGCAATTGAAGTTGAATACCACCTCGAAAACATTGCACGAGCCATGTCGAACAATATCGATTGGCTCAATCCCGAAGCTAACATCGACTTCACAAGACAAGAAAAAGCTCCATACTACACAGACTGGACCAGACCACTACTAACAATTGGCCGACCGGATCAACCTCAAATTCCATACCGTTAGTTCTTCAACAATGACCTCGAATTTCTTCTATACGTTAGCGATGTTACAAGGAAGTACCCTATGTCACTCACATTTCCTTTTCCAGCAACAATCTATTCCAACAATCCAGCCATCGAGGAAGAAGCCTCACATATGTTTGCTGCCAAAGTAGAAAAATATGACCTTGATGCGATGTACGGGATTCATCATTGGCATGAACGCCAAAGAATCTTCTACAAAAGCTTCCAGGTTCAAAAATCGAAGAAGAAAGTGTTTAGTGATAAACGGATCATTGCTATTAAGCATGTTACTCTTTCGTCAAAGTGGGACTACACATTCCTCAAGAACATTGTGGTCAAACGACAAGACGAAGAGGACTATGACTTCTGTGAAGTGGATTTTCCGAGACTGTCGCTAAATGACATTGAAGATATGTATCTCGCTAAGGTGCAAGGACGAATGCGACATTTCTCCACAGCAGTCCAACGCGAATACATCAAGTCATTACTCATCTACATCAGAAGCATAGTGATCCAAGAACGTGTAGAGGACATACAACCTGCTGTGGAATCGTATTAGACGCGTGTTAACCTCACTAAACCACAGCTAGACCTTCCCAACCAACTTCCTTAGTACACCCTCATTAGCAAACCATTTGGAGTAGTCTACCGTAGTGAACTACACCGAAATTGCTTAATGGCGTGCAAAGAGCTTCATAAGTTTGGGGATCATACACTGAAGAAAGTTAGGGATGGTTTAGCTTATTGGTTAAAGGCGATACAAGAAGGCATTGGGTCACCTAAGAGATGGAATTCGAGGGAGAGAAGGGATGTGAAGAAGATCATCACTCGGATTGATGAAAGGTTGTTCAGAAGGGATCAGTTCAGAACTTTCGAGAGTCTCGTAGGTGGTCGTCCCAGCATATCTCTCACAGGCTATCATCATCCAGAACGCATTCCTGGAGTTATTGCTGGATTACCTGAGACTCCTGGTAACCCTTAATCTGTTTCTCTTATCATATTTTGGATGTGTGATTTTTAACTGACTATGGCTTGTGCACATATAACAATGTACAACCCGTACTTGTAATGAAAGGACCCTGTGGTACGCTTCAGTGCCATAATCCTATAAAAGGAGCGAAAGCTTCTTACTTTTGAGTAAAACTAATCAAAACTTTCATTCTCAAAGTTTTGCTCAAAAGAACAAGTACTTCCCCTTATGATTTTCAAAACCTCAAAAGTGAATATCACTTGTTGAGGGGGAGTATTTGATTAAAAACTTTGATTACAAAATTGTTCTTCGTGGTAATCTTCCCGCAAAACTCGAAATCGTAATATTCATTATCAAATTTCGTCAAAAATAACATTTATATGCCATTTTTTAGGGGGAGAAAAATTATGTGATAAGAAATATGTTGTGAATTGCTAATGAATCGTTGTGCTAACAAGACTTAACCAATGAATTGACGAGAGCTTAAATGTTAGTAACTCGAAAAGACTTGTCCGGGACGGGTAATAATTTCAAGCTAGTTCGCTAGTAATGTAAACGTGTCTCGCAAAGGACTTGTCCGAGTAGAATGTACCATTCGACAAACTCTTGGTAGACATGAACTTTGACAGGTTTGACAACCTTTCGAGGTTTGTCCACACCTTCAAGGTAGTTATTAGAGCTAGTTGTCACCTAAAAGCTGACAATGTAACTCTTTAACTATGCAACGTAACCGTGTCTCACGGGGAATTGTCTATCTTGAGTTGATCAATTCAAAAGTGCGCACTCTTCCCTCACCGTGCAGATTTCTGTCAAAATACTTAAGCACGTGTGGAGGGGGAGTATTTCTGCAAAGTCTTAAACTCTCAGCAGTGGTATTAAATGCTTTTACTCATAACCACTTTGAGAGATTTTCATGAAAATGGTTTTATGGCAACATAGGTTAGTCATGGAGTTATAAGGTGACTAAGGTTAGGAATAACCGTCCTATGATCCGCCAGAGCCGGAGGAATCAAACCAAGGATACCACCAATAGTTAGAATTAGAAGTCCTTAGGTACGATTATAAAAAGGAGAAAATGAGAATCGGAGAAAGAAGGAGTTGAAGAATTAAAAAGAAAAGTAAAGAAAAAGGGTGAAAAGAAATAGCCCTCCAGATTATTCAACTTAGGGCAGACACCGGGTTCAATTCATATGCTACTGGTTGTCACTTGATGACACCGGTATTGAAGAACAAAGTCGTCATGGACCCAGTGACGCATGCACTAAACCTTCTTAGCCACTCAAGTTTCTCTCAACAGAAGCTTGTTTCATTCTTACAGGGAACCCTACGAAAACTATCGGCTTTCTCTTAGAGATAGCTGGTATTGAAGAAGGAGACCCTCTCCCTAGTCTCCGCTTAGGAAACCAAAGCACACTATTGAGTCTAGAGCCACGAGATTCATCAAAAGATCTCTTAGGTACACTTGAAAATTCATCGCTTGTCGTTCAGCAATAAGAACATAAGTGATATATTATCGTGTCCTTCACAGATCTTAGCAATTTGTCGAGAACATTTATGAGGGGTTCACAACTGTGATCCTTAGTGATTGAATGGAAACTCCTGCCAGGGTCAACATTAAACAGCCCTGACAGCAGGTCACTTCGGTAACTCCTTGTGGGTTACGCTTAGTGTGTCTCAAACGGTCTACAGTCGTGGGGTGATGCTTCAGTGTACCTCAGCGACTCACCTGAACTGTAGATGTACTTCGGTATATCGCGTTATCTCACTTGTGGGAATCCAGTTCAAGAACAGCCTTAGTGAGAATTAGAGTTGTGTTTTCACACTATGCTGTTAACACTCTCGAAGTTCAAACTTGTAACCGCTGGATTATTTCTAACCCATGTGTCATGTTTTCTTCTTATGGATGCTTGCGGGTGGAAAAGATCATGCAGATTCTCCACATGCTCATACCCACAACAAAACTAATTGAAGTTCTCTCAAAAGGCAACACAAAGTCAGAATGATTCTTCATCAAAGTCAAAGAATCTACAAAGTTCAAAGACTAAGAAAACTACATCAGTACTGAAATCCAATGTTAAAGAGCGGGTGAGCATGTTGGAGAAAGACGTGGAGACACTGGAGCAACGAAGCGGACCTGATGCAGACAATCACAACATACTATCACTTCCATCACAAAGAACAAAGATCAAAGAACAAAGATCAAAGAACAAAGATAATGATGACGTCAAAGCAGAATACTTCAAAGGAAACAATTTTCCTACACTGGGGAGATTGTTCGAATCAAGGCACTTCTTCTCACAAGAAAGAAGAATGTCAAAAGACGTCAAAGCTACTATTATATCAGCACCTACAATGTTTAAATATCAAATCATCAATCACTAACACTTAGGGGGAGATTGTTGGAATCACTCCTAAACTAGAATTCAAGTGTTAGTAATTAATATGTAATATTTAGCTTAATTATGGCTTTTATGTTAGTAATCAAGGCTAGGCTCATGTAGAAAGCCCATGAGCCTATGACAAAGCCCAATAAGGGAAAGGAAGGGAACTTGCATGTTGCCCTAGTTCCTTCCTATAAATACCCATGTAAACCATCCTTAGATGGTTGGTTGTTCATTTCATCTCAAAACCTACACATAACTCTTCTTATCCATTCGTATGTTTGTGTGTCCTGTTCAACCGATCTATATCTTATCTATTCTTCTTATATTGATGCTTGTGTTACTAATATGGGAACCTAACATTGTAGCCGAACCACTATAAATCACTTGTGTCGCTACTTTCTATCCTTTACTTTACTTGAATTCTTTACTTACTCTATTTATTGATTCGTACTATTTATCCATCTATAAGAATTCACATAAGATTGAATCTAAATCTTTGAAACTTACATTAAAATCGGTAAAACTATTCACCCCCTCCCCCTTTTAGTTTTTCACAATTGGCATCAAGAGCAAGGTTTTCAAAAAGTTTTAAAGTAAATTGTATTTTAAAAACTTTTCGATCAAAATGAGTTTTGAAACTATAGAGAAGGTCAATCTATGCAACGACCTCCACTACCTGAAACTAATAGTTTATTTATTGTTAAAATAGATTTGAAACTTATGTGAAATCTAAAGATATTGATCTTTGGTATACTATTGTTGAAGGTGATTTTCAAGCAACCGTAAAAGATGATAAAACCGGCAAAGAAGAAAATATTTCTCATGGTCGTCTCACTGACGACCAAAATAAAAAGCTTTCCAAAAATAGTGAGGCAAAATGGTTTTATATAATGCCTTACCCAAAAAAGAATTTGAAAGAATATCTATGCATAAAACTGCTAAAGAAATTTAGAACTCTTTGGTTGTAACACATCAAAGAAATCACAAGTAAAAATTAACAAAATAGATTTATTTGTTCAACAATATGAATAATTTTCAATATTGGATGATGATAGTATTGATAATGCATTTGCTAGTTTTAATACTATTATTACTTCACTACTAGCACTTGATGAGTCTTTTTCTAGTCGTAATCATGACAGGATATTTTTAAGGGTGCTTCCATCAAAGTGGAGACCGAAGGCGACAGTCGTTGAAGAATCCAAAGACTTGTCAATCCTCACTCTCGATGAACTCATAGGTAGCCTAAAAGTCTATGAGCTCGTACTCGCCAAAGACTCCGAGGGCTCGAAGGAAAAGAAAGAGAAACATAAATCTCTCGCTTTAAAAGCCAAGAAAGTCTCGAGCGATGAAGAAATCTCATCCTCAGAAAGTGAAGACGAGGAGTATGCAATGGCGGTACGAGACTTCAAGAAATTCTTTCGGAGAAAAGGAAGATATGTCAAGCAACCCTATGATGACAAGAAAGGTTTGAGGAAAAGCAAAGACGACAAGAAAGTGAAGGATGAATGAAAATGTTTTAAATGCGGGGATCTAAATCACTTCATTAGTGAATGTCCCAAACGCGACGAACAAAAGGCGTTCGTGAGCGGATCATGGGGAATGAGTGAGGAAGAGAAGGAAGAAATTTGTCTTATAGACAAAGAATCCAACAAGGTGTGCCTAAAGGTTGACTTGGATCCGGACGAATGGATCAAGGATAGCGGGTGCATAAGGCATATGACCGGTAATAAAGCGTTGTTCTCCACATACGAATCCTTTAACGGAGGAAATGTGGTGTTCGGCAATAGTAAAATCAAAATCATCGGAAAAGGTACAATCTCTCACAAATCTTTGACCATTAATGACGTATGTCACGTAGAAAACCTAAACTTTAATCTACTAAGTATAGGTCAAATATGTGATAAAAAGTGCAATGTACTCTTTAGCCAAACCGGTAGTAAAATCTTGAAAAATGGTATTACTATAGGAAGAGGTATTAGAAAACATGGAGTCTATGTTATTAAAATCGGAAACGAACCAAAAGACAAACTTTGTCTTACCACTATGGATGATACTTCGACCTTATGGCATCGAAGATTGGGTCACGCCAATATGTGTGTTAGGAATTAGAAATTCCATAGTGAAGTGTCGATCACCCCAAATTAAATCTAGCATAAGTTAGCTCGTAGACATATTGTTATTTACTAGTTGTTTAGTTATTTAGCTAGTTAGTTATTTAGTTTAGTGCAACACCGTGGAGGACGGACGGGTCTTTACCCACTGTATGCCTGATCCATAGTCCGAAGGAGGACGTTTAATATGTAACTATAAATACCCTCTACCTCCCAAGGTAGAGGGTTGGACCTTTCACTCAATCTAACCTTCTTTCTTTTGTTTACTTTCTCTCTCTAGAAAGGCTCCCTTCTTCCACTTTCTCTCTCTAAAACCTACTCATATTCGACCCATATATTGTTATGTGATGTGTTTGTGAAATCCAATATATTACAATGTGACTTCTTCAATCGCTATCATCCAAAGAACTTGTAAGAAACCTACCTAAACTAAAATACGAACATCATTTCTGTGATGCTTGTAATATCGAAAAACAAGTCCATGCTAGTCATAAAACTGAAAATATGGTTTCTACAACAAAATGTCTAGAATTACTACATATGGATTTATTTGGTCCGTCCGCTATCCAAAGTTATGGAGGTAACTTCTATAACTTGGTTATAGTGGACGATTACTCTAGGTACACATGGACTAAATTTTTAAAGAATAAAACTGAAACATTTGACCACTTTGAAATCCTAAGTAGAAAAATCCAAAGACAATTAGGAAGTTCTATTGTGTGATCCGAACGGATCATGGTCGGGAATTTGATAATGAAGTGCAATTCAGAGCCTTTTTTATGCTAATGGTATTACCTACAATTTCTCGGCTCCTCGCACTCCACAATCAAATGGGGTAGTTGAAAGGAAAAATCGAACCCTACAAGAAATGAGTCTCACCATGATTAATGAGCAATCTATTCCTCAAAAATTTGGGTGCAATGCTGTCGACACATCAACTTATATACTAAATCGAGTCTTAATTAGACCATTCTTAGGAAAGACTCCATACGAGTTGTTACGAGGCAAAAAGCCTTCGTTAGAACACTTTTGAGTATTTGGTAGTAAATGTTTTATACTGAACACAAAAGACTACTTAACTAAATTCGATCCAAAATCAACTGAATGTATTCTCTTAGGATATTCTCCTAATAGTAAAGCACATGTAATACTAAATAAAAAACCATGAAAGTTGAAGAATCTTTAAATGTCAAATTTGACGAGAGTCCACCTAAAACCTCCTTTCCTCTTGTCGATGACGAGTTAATCGAAAGTGAAGTCTTAGAAATAAAAGAAAATGTAAACAAGGAAGATGGACCATTAAACAATGAAATTATCATTGTTAAAGAGTCTAAAGATCATCCCGTAGAAAATGTCATAGGAAAATTAAATGAAAGAACTCTAAGGTCTCAAGTCCAAAACCAAAGTAGTCTCTTTTGTTTTGTGCCAACTATAGAACCTAAAAACACTCAAGAAGCTATAAAAGATGAAATTTGGGTTATGGCTATGCAAGAGGAATTAAATCAATTTGTTTCTAACAAAGTTTAGACACTTTTCCCTCCACCTAAAAACCAAACAATAATTGGAACAAAATGGGTATATAAAAACAAGTTAGATGTAAACGGTGTCGTGTATAGAAATAAAGCTAGACTTATTGCTCAAGGATATAACCAACAAGAAGGCATAAACTTTGATGAGACCTATGCTCCTGTAGCTAGATTAGAGTCTATAAGAATACTTCTTGCGTATGCTTGTGCACATGATCTTAAAATCTTTCAAATGGATGTGAAAAGTGCTTTTCTAAATGGCTTTATAAATGAAGAAGTTTATGTATCTCAACCTCCGGGTTTTGTCGATTTTAAAAAACCTAATCATGTGTACAAACTAAAGAAAGCTCTCTATGGTCTTAAATAAGCCCCAAAGGCTTGGTATGAGAGACTCAAAGCACTTTTAATTAAAAACAGCTGTACCATGGGGCTAGTTGACAACACACGTTTTACAAAGAAAAAGGAGTCAAAAATAATTATTGTTCAAATACACGTGGACGATATTATATTCGGATCAACTTGTCAAGACATGTGTGATGATTTCTCAAGAATCATGCATGATGAGTTTGAAATGGGTATAATGGGAGAATTAAGTTTCTTTCTTGGTCTACAAAGCAAACAATTAGAAGATGGTATCTTCTTCAATCAATACAAATACATAAAAGAAATGTTAAAGAAATTCGGATTAGATGAGTCAAAAACAATAAGAACACCAATTTCCTCCGATACCAAACTCACTAAAGATGAAGACGATGAATCCGTTGATAACACCAAATACCGTGGCATGATTGGTAGTCTTCTCTACCTCACGGCTAGTTGGCCAAATATCATGTTTAGTGTATGTCTTTGTGCTAGGTTTCAAGAAGACCCTAAAATTTCACACCTAGAAGCCGTCAAAAGAATATTTAGATATATTAAGAGTACAAATCAATTAGGATTATGGTATCCTAAGGGGACGGGAGTAGAAACCATTGTATATGCAGATTCTGACTATGCAGGTGATTACGTTGACCGTAAAAGTACAAGTGGTGTTTGCACCTTTATGGGGTGTTGCTTAACATCTTGGTTTTCAAAGAAGCAAACGTCATTAGCTATCTCAACAACCAAAGCCGAATATATCTCCGCTGGCAAAGCATGCCAACAAGCACTATGGATGAAACAAGCGTTAGTTGACTACGACATCCATCTAAGTGACATTGCCATTCTATGCGACAACAAAGGCGCTATAGATCTTAGCAAAAATCCGGTGTTGCATTCTCGTACCAAACATATAGAGATCCGTCATCACTTCTTAAGAGATAATGTTCAAAAAGGGAACATTTCTGTTGAGAAAGTGTCATCCGAAGACAACATAGCCGACATCCTCACCAAACCGTTGAAGCGCGAGCAATTCAACTTACTTCGTCTAGGTCTTGGTCTTATGGAACAATCGTCTTGAAATATTTTTTTTCTACAAGGTACGTAAACTTTTGCTTTTCTTCCTCTTCTGTGTTTAGGATTTCTATTTCACATAATTCACAAACAATATGGGGATTTATTTTAATTACTAAAATATTTTCTCTTCAACAAACTCTTCAAAATATTTTCTCAAATATTTCTCCCCGTATCATTTTATCTTAAAATAACTCTCACGTCTAGGACAAACAATTTTTTTTGTTTCTCATCGTTAATACAAAGCAAAAATCTTTTTCATTGCATCTCATATGTCTTTTGAATGCTAAAGGGAATACATAATTAATATGTATTTTCGGGTACATTCAAGCGAAGCAAAAATGGATTAAGGAGTCTTTGGGTTATCTCACATATACATATACATACATATTTTTTCACTTCTATGTTTATCTTCCTTTCTTAAAAGAGTCTAGATAACCGCAACTCCATATGGTTTTCATATAGGCACACACTAGGCACTATTGTTTCTAAAAAAAAATCTTTCTGACTGAAAACACCAGTTCCCCGGATCCCAGTCTTAATGCTGGACGGATCCCTAAAGGGTCAGATACGTAGGAACCGGCGCACAGTAGCTGTTTTTATCACCTCTTTTTACTATTTTAGCTTGAATATTTTAAATTTTCAATATTTTATTTTTATCACTAATGAATATTTTCCTTAATGATTGTGCTCTCATAATCACTTGCTTTAAATTCATATCTAATCATTAGATTATACTCCAATTTTGTGGTTTTGGCATTCAATGCAATGCATTACTTGTCCTATAAATAAGGTCCCAAAATACTTGCATATCCATCACTTTCAAACTCATAAACAAACCTCATCATGACTTCCAAAAATATCTCCAAACAATGATGAACTCTCTAATGAAAACAACCCTTTTCAAGAAATCCGAAACTTTATCCTACCACCTTCCGTAATACCACCACCACCCAAAGCTAGGAAAACCGCTCGGATTAGTATCCGACCTTGTTGCTTGGTGAAACCTTTGTCAAATAGCTCCTCACCAACTACTTTTTCACCACCAAATGACTACAATATAGCACCTCCACCATCTCCTCAAAACTCACCACCACATTCCCCTACCGAGGCTCAAATTGACTCTCAAATCACTCTAGTGGAACTCCTTAGGACCCCAAAAACCTCTCTGCTACCCTATTCTAGTCCACCACCCACTCCATCTCAACCATCAAAATGTACACCACCTCTAGCCTCAAATATAAACCCAAAAGAGCTAGTCTTTTTAACACCTCCTACATCTCCAAATACTCTCTTCAATGAGCTTGAAAATTCACCACCTCTACAACCCATCACCTTACAAGAACATCTAGGTTCCTTACCACCACCAATCACCAATATCATGTACTTCGATCCATATTTACCAACATTTCCACCACCTAATCCGTACTCCAATAATCAAACTTAACCGGGTGACATCCACCCACATCTTCCTCATCATCTCTTTTGTGAACATTGCCAATCCACTAGGGATCTCGCACTAGAAATAAGGGACCAAATGCGGTTCATTCTAAACCATATTCTTGATCGCATCAACATTATCACTCACAAAAACTTCCACCATTAGACCCTATGTAAACATGGAAGAAATTATAATAATATTTTTTTCTATATATTTTTCTCTTTTGGGTCTTTCTATAAAACAAACCTTTGTTCTTATTTTCACAATTGTATGTGGTATATATACCACTACATTTTAATGTTTTATTACAAGAATTTGTTTACGTACCTTGGCCTTCTCTCTTGCTCTCGTCTTCTACATGATTCTATTATATGTTATCACTAACATTTTTTTGTAGGTATTTTTCTTTCTCACTTGACGCCCTATTCTAGGGGGAGCTACCGTCAAGGGAGAGTTAGTGCTTTGTGGATCATTTTTTCCACCATTCATTTCTTTACTCGACTAACTTTTTTTTTTGACAAAAAGAGGGAGAAGAGAGTAAAACTAACATACACTTTCAAAACCTACATCTAATCTTAAGTTTTACTCACTATAACATTATGTTTTGTTATCAACAAAAAGGGGGAGATTTTTAATACAAATAAACCGTAAAAACGTTTGTTTATATTTAGCGATCTCGTTAAGTTTTGTTGATATCAAATATAAAGTTATCATAAGTAAAATTATAAGAATACATGTTGTTTTACAAAGTATATATATTTGGTCATTTACATAAATGTTGTAATAATAATATGTTGTAATAAAATATGTAATAGGTTGGGTAATATCCATGACCCATGACCCATACCCATGGAGCTAAATCCATAACCCATAACCCATTGCATGACATCATACATGAAATCATGATGGGTATTATCCATGACCCATGACCCAATGTCCATGACCCATGACCCATTGTCTAGATACATTGTATCTTGTTGGGTACCCATGACCCAAAATCCATGACCCATGGCTCATAACCCATAACCCATAACCCAGTTTGCGACCCAAAATCCAGACTAAACTAACCCAGACAGCCGGATCCCGGGAATTGCACTGGCCGGATCCCTTGGGTGAGGGATCTGCTGGAACCGTGGAACAGAAGGATTTTTTGCCTATAAATAGTGAGCCATTTCTTCATTGTTTCTCACCCTTCTTCTTACAACTCTCTCATATATTATCTCACTCTCCTAACCCCTGATCACTTGATCATTCTAGTAGTTCTTCTCTCTTTTGTTGTGATTCTCTTTAGGTCCTTCACGAAGGCGAGATCACGCTACTCTACACGTCATCCAAGCAAAGGGTCCTTGATTGATTTGTCCATCCACAAGATTTCAGTAGCATATCTTGTATTTCATATTGATGAGTGTGTAAATACTCATCATTTTTGTTCTTTCTACACTGCAAAAATAGTCAAAAACACTTTGAAAAGTCTCAAAAAGACAGAAAAAATATTTAGACTGTGTTTTATGCAATAATTGTCAAAATCTAGTCCCTGGTTATTCAAAACATGTAATTCTTCATAAAAGGCCCTCAGGAATTTTTAAGATGTCAAAATTAGCCTCATAAAGCTCAGTTTTGCAAAATGGCAACTTTGGTCCCTGAAATTTCAAAGATTAACAGAATTTACCCCTGGACATTTTAAATTAGAAAATTAACATTTTTAGTCCTTTGGTAATTCTAACTTGTCAAAAATTGGTCCTTTTGATAAATTTTGGAAAAGTGCAGTTTCAGCCCCTCTAGTTTGGATGAATGGCTAAAATGGTCCTTGAGATTAATACTAACCAACCCTTTTCTATTACCCAACCCAACCCAGCAAACCCGACCCATCCCTTTTCTTTCCCAAATACCTTTCCCTCCTTTCTATCCTGCTTTACCCAAAACCCAGGTACACCCAACCTTGTCTCTCCTATTACCCAGAGTTTCAGAACCCCAAACACTCAACCTAAACCTCAAGCTTTTACCCACTCACCCCCTCCCCAAGACAAAGTCACATGAATCCATTGCCACGTTGGCAATCCAAGGCACAAAAGCAATCATCCAATGGCTGTCATAAAATGGAATGGGCACTAAGGAGAAATCAAAGGCTCAGATTGGTCTCATGAAGCACAAAATGGTTTTTGCTTGGTTCATCTCACAAAGGAAGCACAAACACATGAAAGAGAAGCAAGAAGACTTTTTTGATTTTTTGTATATATAGGCAGTAAAAAGACTTGTACATTTGTCTAGAAATCTTGTTCTAGTCCCACTTTTATATTTCATTGTCTTTATTTAAATTGTACTCTTTAAATTTCCAGCTAATGAAAAAAATTTTAGTTTACTTTCAATTATTTTTATGTTGTTACTTTTAAGTTCATATCCTTAATTTTTGGCTTTAAAGTGTGTTGAAGTTGGTCAATTTCAGTTTCGCAAGTAAGTTTTCTTAAATCTCAAATTTTGTTCTAAAAATAGTTTCTCAGATTGCTGCCTTAAGGGGTGTTTGGGATTGGTATAGTCCTGGGTCAAAAGGTGAAATTTACCCACTTTGACCCAGGAAGTCAAAGTTCGTTTAGTGTAGTTAAATCAGTATTGGGTGTTATTGTTGTTACAAAAGGATTTGAGATGCTTGTCCACAAAATTCAAAAATATGTTTCTGTCCTGTCCTGAAACAGCAAACGTGCAGCTTTCTCCCTTCCTCTAGCGTAGATTCAGTTCACTTCATAGTAGAATTAGGATTAGATTTAGACGTCATAAGTAGTTAGATATTAGCTTTCAAGTTTTTCCATCTTGTTTGAGTTAAGCCTAGCTTAAACAGTCCCTCTTGAGACTGTTTTAGCCTCCAACAGCAGCTTCACCATTTTTTTATGCTTCTTAGAATGCCTCTTGGGCTTGTTCGGAAGGTTTAGGATCCCATAGGTTAGAGTTAGATGAACAGAAGCTTTTCAGCGCTTATTTTTAATGCTTATTTTCTTAAGTTGTTTTCGAGTGTTTAGCTTAGGAATTCCTTAGTATAGATTTTATCACCAACTGTTGCTCCACCTAGTGTAATTTTGCATCCATTCTCTTTTACAGTGGTTGTTTTTGCTCTATCTTACCACTCATTTTGGTTCATTTATGCATGTGTTAGCTCATTGGCAAATCCACTTGGTATATCAGTTGCATGATACTTGTTTATGGTGCTTAAATTTGTGGTAGAGTGTTTGGATGTAGACTGTTCAGAATAATCAGCTTGCTAGCTGTTACAACTTCTTATTTAGAAGCTGTCATTAAGCCAAACAGACCCATTCATATTCTTTGTTTATGTCTGCTAAAGCATAAGTGGTTTACAGCTTAATTTAAGCTTTTCTAAAAGTTTATTTTTTATCAAACATCTTACTGTGTCCTTACAAACTAGTCCCAAAAAGAAAAATAAAAAAAAAAATTATTTGCAAAAAGCGAGAGTCAAGGGACTCGAACCCTGGTCTCTCAGCTCAAAGCACACGAACACAAACACAACACCTCAACCAACTGCGCCCTTGGGACTTGTCTCACAAGTTCTACACAAACTATTCCTTTATAGACTTGTATGCAATTTTGAATATAAGCTCTTTTTGGCTCATTTACAGCTTATTCTCCTAAACAAAGCAGTGTTTTCTTATTTTTCTTAGAACAAGCATAGATCAAAATAGTTTTTGTGATTTTTCCAGATTTTTATTAATTAGTTTAAAATTTTTAATTAATTAAATAGATTAAAATAGTTTTTAATTAGTAATAATTAATTTAAAAGTCAAAAAAATACCCGGTCTTTTTCTAAAATTATTTTTAGTCGTTTAGAATGTAGAAAAATTGTTTTTGCACTTGTAGAACTTAAATTGCATCTTTTTCACTTTTAGGGCTCGGTGTGTTCCTCGTTTTTAGCGTTTTTGCATTATAGCACCTTAGGATGTAGTTTAGCGTTGTTTTATTGTTTCATATGCTTAGTGGTAGTTTATTTAGTGTTTACATTGTTTTACATGCTTTATTTTCGTTCCCGTTCTTTAATTTGTATATTAGCGTAATTAAAACCAAAATTCGTTTAACCAATCCAAGTCCTAATCACGAAACTCAACGACTCCGTCAATTTCACGCCTCGTTGGGACACGACCCGGGGAAATCACTTTCCCGGTATCACTTTTATCACACCCGTAAGATTTGATACGTTGACCTTTTTCCTAAAGGGTTAATTTGTCGAATTTTACGGTTAATTTGATATACGTTGATATTGTGTTTGTTTTCACCACTCACTTTACACGAATCAAATTTTGGCGCCGCTGCCGGGGAGGTGTGTTGCGACAATATTGTGAAGTTTTTGCGATTAGTGACTTGAAGATCCTTCCTCGTGAAGTTACCGTTTTTGAAAAATACAAAAAAATATTCTTCTCATTCCTCTTATTCGTTGATTCTATTTCTCTTACCCTCTTTCACCGTTTGATTCTATTCTTCGTTATCCTCTCAACCATTTGATTCTAATTCTTTAACCCTCTACATGTTTAATTCTCATGGCGACGATCGATTATCGTCGTTGTTTTCATTGCAAAGGACGTATGGAAGAGGATCAAGTTTATTGTCTCAATCATGAATGTGTATGTAAGCGATGTGGTAGGGCTGGTGCAAGCAAATATTGCTATTGGTGCGAATTATCCGATAAAAACTCTCTCGATGATTCTCCAAGTTTTTCTGACCACCCGCCACAACCCGAGATTTGTTCTATTGTTTCTGAGCCTAAACCGTCTAGATTTGATCCAAATCTTTCGCGATTTACGGTTAAGGTTAAGAGAAAAGAGCAAGAACCGGAGACCAAAACAGAAATGGTGGAAATTGCTAGCTCTGAGAGCACACCATTTGTCCCACCTCCGGAATCTTCAAAACCTTTTTCGGACGATTTCATGAACATTGTTCAAAATTGCTTAAATGAATTTCGTCAAATTTCAACTTCGGGAAATACAATTTTACCTAACATTTGTGATGTTGTTGAGCCCTCGATTCCTACTCCCGTACCCGAGATATCTTCGTTTGATCAAAGTTATTGCTACGGTTGTGGAGACTTGTTACCACAAGGTTTTCGTTGTTACAAATGTATGTGCGAGTGGTGTGGAAACTATCTTGTCAATGGATGTTGTTCGATTTGCGCTGAGAATTCATTTGCTTATGATTCTAACCCGGAATCTTTCAGTTATCCTCAAAACAATTTCAATTACCCTCCACAAAATTCATACGAACCAGAACCGTATTTTCATCATTTCAATGATCAAACGTCATTTCAAAATTTATCTCCCCAATACCCTCATTGTGCTAAGTGTGGGGGTCCTCATGATGATTATCAATGTCAATCGTGGACTTCCGAATTTGACCACATCTAACCCCCACAACTTCCCGTCATTAATCAATTTCCTCGTATAATGCTTGAAGAACTTCTTTCCGAGGAACAAGCAGCTCGCAATGAAAGATTACTAGCTAATGTGCGAGCTGCTCAACAACGTATCCTATTCAACGAGGCTTGCCGTCTCGATGACGAGGATGAGGAGGATTGGGAGATGACAAAGGACAAGGTGCACATCTCAAGCCCACAAAGTACCGCACATGTCCACTCTCCACCCTCATATTGCCTACCTACCATAGAACCTTCGGATAACCTTTTAATGGGGGACGAGCATCTTAGCACTATTCCGGAAACGGAACCGTCTTGTGCTGAGAACCTTGTCCCAACCCCAAGTGAGTC
This sequence comes from Chrysanthemum seticuspe, assembly GCA_019973895.1. NCBI lineage: Eukaryota > Viridiplantae > Streptophyta > Magnoliopsida > Asterales > Asteraceae > Chrysanthemum > Chrysanthemum seticuspe. The sequence continues at coordinate 214,460,669 of BPTQ01000001.1, read as the reverse complement.
CGAGGTTATGTGTGACGAGCCTCTCGATGATGATTCTTCTCCCACCCCAAAAGTTTCTGTTGAGATAACCTCCGAGTCTGAAAATGATTATACGTCGTTTGATGATTCTTTATCGTGTGGAGACATCGAGTATGTTGAGGAGATACCTTCTGAGCTCGTCAGCTTGGAAGAAGTGAGAGATGTTGATCCCGATGATCTTGATATGGACACTGATTTTGAAACGGATGATGAAGATATCCTTGTTGTGTTCGAGAAACCTTTTGCTATGGCGTTCACTAATCCTCTGTTTGACTTTGATTCTGAATTTACTCTAGTTTCGGATAATCCCATCTTTGACATTCAGAATGAGGATAGTGACTCTTACATGGAGAACCTCGTCGCATCTCCATATTCACCCGAAGATAAAAATAGTGGCAATCCCACTTCGACGTTAGACCTTCTCGAGGAGTTCTCCGATGAACTCGCTCTCGTTGATCATTCTCCACCGGGAGATGATGATGCTCACTTCGACTTTGAAGCCGACCTTACTGAATTGGAAAATCTTCTTTACAATTGGTCTTCTGATAATTCGTCAAGTGATACTCGTATTGAAGAGGTCGACTTTCTTTCTCCGGATGACTCGATACCTTCGGGTTTTCAGAGTGACGATTATGGATTAGGTCCATCATCCACTCGTCCGCCTGCTAAACCGCCGGATGATGGAACCTCTTCTAAGCCTGATACGGATGTTTTCATTACTTCAGTGGTGGATAAGATTTCTGAACATTCTGTAAATGTTCCTCAATCTAATCTTTTGCCCACCCATCCCAACCGTTGTCAGCTCATTGTCACTTTGCCTTCTCCCCCTATTTCTTCTCCGTGTCTTAACTCTTACGAGAGTGAAGATACCATCTTTGACCCCGACATTTCTCATTCTTTTGAGCCGGTTTTATCTCATCGGAGTGGAACTTTCATCACATTCAATGTTTATCCAAACTATTTGAATGAAAGTCCGATGGAGATTTTCTCTTCCACTTGCTTCCCCAAGGACAAATAAATTCGGGGTCGAGTCAAGCTAGCGACTCGGTTAACAAAAACAGTAGCATAACATGGGTTTTCACCCGTGTGTACCACTCTAGTGTGGGGGAGTTGCCCCCCGCTGTTGTATATAAGTTTTCTAAAAAAAATAATAATAAAAAAAATAAAAAAAAATCTAATAATGGCCGTAGTATTTCCCTTTTACGTTCTATGTTTCGGCATAACTGCCGGTACTTTGAATATTGAGGGCAATATTCATTTCTAGTGTGGGGGGAATTCTCACGAATTTTATCATATAAATTATACCACCCAATTCCCCCATTTTTGGCCAAAATTTTTTTTATGGTTATCAGTCCGCCATGTCTAATAAACAAAAGGATTGGCTAATCCAGGAGCAAACGGCTCTTGGTAAAGATATCTCAAATCTGTTGATGGCTTGCAATTTGCCAAAAATTGTATGGTGTTCAGCTCACCATATCTTTAATTAGTGAAGAGTTGGCTATCCCGCAAGTTTATGGCTTGTGGTAAAGGCAGTTGGAAAACCATAATTGGTAATCAGCTCACCAAAGATATTTTATCTAAGAGTTGGCTAGTCCAAAAGCAAACGGCTTCTGGTAAAGACAAATCAAAACCGTTGAAAGCTGGTGATTTGCTCAAAATCATATGGTTATCAATGTACCATAGTTCTTACTTGAACTGAAACATTTGGCTACTCCAGAAGTAATGGCTTTTGGTAAAGAGATTCAAATCCATTAAGTTTTCTCAAAAGATTGCTAGGGACTAGCAATAGTTTAGTGTGGGGGATTGATGAGTGTGTAAATACTCATCATTTTTGTTCTTTCTACACTGCAAAAACAGTCAAAAACACTTTGAAAAGTCTCAAAAAGACAGAAAAAATATTTAGACTGTGTTTTATGCAATAATTGTCAAAATCTAGTCCCTGGTTATTCAAAACATGTAATTCTTCATAAAAGGCCCTCAGGAATTTTTAAGTTGTCAAAATTAGCCTCATAAAGCTCAGTTTTGCAAAATGGCAACTTTGGTCCCTGAAATTTCAAAGATTGACAGAATTTACCCCTGGACATTTTAAATTGGAAAATTAACATTTTTAGTCCTTTGGTAATTCTAACTTGTCAAAAATTGGTCCTTTTGATAAATTTTGGAAAAGTGCAGTTTCAGCCCCTCTAGTTTGGATGAATGGCTAAAATGGTCCTTGAGATTAATACTAACCAACCCTTTTCTATTACCCAACCCAACCCAGCAAACCCGACCCATCCCTTTTCTCTCCCAAATACCTTTCCCTCCTTTCTTTCCTGCTTTACCCAAAACCCAGGTACACCCAACCTTGTCTCTCCTATTACCCAGAGTTTCAGAACCCCAAACACTCAACCTAAACCTCAAGCTTTTACCCACTCACCCCCTCCCCAAGACAAAGTCACATGAATCCATTGCCACGTTGGCAATCCAAGGCACAAAAGCAATCATCCAATGGCTGTCATAAAATGGAATGGGCACTAAGGAGAAATCAAAGGCTCAGATTGGTCTCATGAAGCACAAAATGGTTTTTGCTTGGTTCATCTCACAAAGGAAGCACAAACACATGAAAGAGAAGCAAGAAGACTTTTTTGATTTTTTGTATATATAGGCAGTAAAAAGACTTGTACATTTGTCTAGAAATCTTGTTCTAGTCCCACTTTTATATTTCATTGTCTTTATTTAAATTGTACTCTTTAAATTTCCAGCTAATGAAAAAAATTTCAGTTTACTTTCAATTATTTTTATGTTGTTACTTTTAAGTTCATATCCTTAATTTTTGGCTTTAAAGTGTGTTGAAGTTGGTCAATTTCAGTTTCGCAAGTAAGTTTTCTTAAATCTCAAATTTTGTTCTAAAAATAGTTTCTCAGATTGCTGCCTTAAGGGGTGTTTGGGATTGGTATAGTCCTGGGTCAAAAGGTGAAATTTACCCACTTTGACCCAGGAAGTCAAAGTTCGTTTAGTGTAGTTAAATCAGTATTGGGTGTTATTGTTGTTACAAAAGGATTTGAGATGCTTGTCCACAAAATTCAAAAATATGTTTCTGTCCTGTCCTGAAACAGCAAACGTGCAGCTTTCTCCCTTCCTCTAGCGTAGATTCAGTTCACTTCATAGTAGAATTAGGATTAGATTTAGACGTCATAAGTAGTTAGATATTAGCTTTCAAGTTTTTCCATCTTGTTTGAGTTAAGCCTAGCTTAAACAGTCCCTCTTGAGACTGTTTTAGCCTCCAACAGCAGCTTCACCATTTTTTTATGTTTCTTAGAATGCCTCTTGGGCTTGTTCGGAAGGTTTAGGATCCCATAGGTTAGAGTTAGATGAACAGAAGCTTTTCAACGCTTATTGTTAATGCTTATTTGCTTAAGTTGTTTTCGAGTGTTTAGCTTAGGAATTCCTTAGTATAGATTTTATCACCAACTGTTGCTCCACCTAGTGTAATTTTGCATCCATTGTCTTTTCTAGTGGTTGTTTTTGCTCTATCTTACCACTCATTTTGGTTCATTTATGCATGTGTTAGCTCATTGGCAAATCCACTTGGTATATCAGTTGCATGATACTTGTTTATGGTGCTTAAATTTGTGGTAGAGTGTTTGGATGTAGACTGTTCAGAACAATCAGCTTGCTAGCTGTTACAACTTCTTATTTAGAAGCTGTCATTAAGCCAAACAGACCCATTCATATTCTTTGTTTATGTCTGCTGAAGCATAAGTGGTTTACAGCTTAATTTAAGCTTTTCTAAAAGTTTATTTTTTATCAAACATCTTACTGTGTCCTTACAAACTAGTCCCAAAAAGAAAAATAAAAAAAAAATTCTTTGCAAAAAGTGAGAGTCAAGGGACTCGAACCCTGGTCTCTCAGCTCAAATCACACGACCACAAACACAACACCTCAACCAACTGCGCCCTTGGGACTTGTCTCACAAGTTCTACACAAACTATTCCTTTATAGACTTGTATGCAGTTTTGAATATAAGCTCTTTTTGGCTCATTTACAGCTTATTCTCCTAAACAAAGCAGTGTTTTCTTATTTTTCTTAGAACAAGCATAGATCAAAATAGTTTTTGTGATTTTTCCAGATTTTTATTAATTAGTTTAAATTTTTTAATTAATTAAATAGATTAAAATAGTTTTTAATTAGTAATAATTAATTTAAAAGTTAAAAAAATACCCGGTCTTTTTCTAAAATTATTTTTAGTCGTTTAGAATGTAGGAAAATTGTTTTTTCACTTGTAGAACTTAAATTGCATCTTTTTCACTTTTAGGGCTCGGTGTGTTCCTCGGTTTTAGCGTTTTTGCATTATAGCACCCTAGGATGTAGTTTAGCGTCGTTTTATTGTTTCATATGCTTAGTGGTAGTTTATTTAGTGTTTACATTGTTTTACATGCTTTATTTTCATTCCCGTTCTTTAATTTGTATATTAGCGTAATTAAAACCAAAATTCGTTTAACCAATCCAAGTCCTAATCACGAAACTCAACGACTCCGTCAATTTCACACCTCGTTGGGACACGACCCGGGGAAATCACTTTCCCGGTATCACTTTTATCACACCCGTAAGATTTGATACGTTGACCTTTTTCCTAAAGGGTTAATTTGTCGAATTTTACGGTTAATTTGATATACGTTGATATTGTGTTTGTTTTCACCACTCACTTTACACGAATCACATATTTCACATAGTTGTTGTGTAATAATTATGTAAAGGTTTAGTTCTACCTCGTGGAAGAACTCGGTATTTAGCTTTGCACCGGAAAAAGTGTAAGCGACGTTGTGAGGATTCTCCGCCAATTTGAAGGAGCTTGTTGACATAGTGCTTGAACTCTCGAGTGGGGTACTCGGGGAGTGGAGTAGGGCAAGGAAGGTGTCCTTGTAGCCGAACCACTATAAATCACATGTGTCGCTACTTTCTATCATTTACTTTACTTGCATTCTTTACTTACTTTATTTATTACTTCGTACTATTTATCCATCCATAAGAATTCACATAATATTGAATCTAAATCTTTGAAACTTAAATTAAAATCGGTAAAACTATTCAATCCATCCTTCTAGTTTTCCACACAAACAACACCTAAAACTAAAGATTATATTGATAATGATAATGTAATACGGAACATGAAAATACATGATATTAAATAGACGTACTACAAATAAGAGAGCCCTAAAAGATAAACGGGCTTAAACCAACGGGCTTAAACCAACGAGCTTAAGCCTTTATTAAACTAACACTTTCAACTGTGCCAAAGACTTATGACCACTCTTTATCTACAATCATGTCACCTCTTTATATCCTCTTAGAGCATTGGGTATCTTCGTGTGAAAGATCTGGTGTCGTTCTCCAAAACCAGTGCCACGTCAGCAAAACACTCAATGGCACCAGAAACCATTTGGCTCCGCATTTTGTGTCGTTACCGTTGGCACCAGAAAATGTGGTGTCGTTGCCCTTTTTTTTCTTTTTTTCATTTACATAAAATAAAAGATATACAATATTAACTAAAATAAACTTCATTAAATAAAAAAACACATTACATTAATTAAAAAAAAAGGTTACATAAAAACGAAAACATAATACGTAAACAAGAAATAAAAATTACAAACTAGTGAATAAAGTTCCATAAATGCTTCAGAAGGTCTTCTCGAAGATCGTCATGCACTTGTCTATCTCGAATTTCTTTGCTTTTTCTAACATGTAAATCACATCTTTCGATCCAAGTATCTGTTATGTTTGGCCTTGGATCAATGAACAAATCTCTAAAATTCACCTCGATTTCTTCGTCTTTCAATATCATGTTGTGTAACATTATACAACAATACATGACTCTTTTCAAGGCGTTGATTTCGTAAGCACGTGCGGGTTGTCGTATAACTCCCCAACGACCTTGTAAGACTCCGAAAGCTCGTTCAATATCTTTTCTAAAACTTTCTTGAACTCTTTTAAATTTTAATTTTTTTCAGTTCTTGCAACAGAATACATTTTGACAAACACAAACCATGCTGGATAAATGTCGTCGGCTAAATAGTAACCTTTCTTGTATGTATGTCCGTTTACTACAAATGGACATTCCGGAGCTCTACTGGCAAGTTCATCATCAAATAACGGGGAACCATATAACACATTAAGATCATTATTTGCTCCAGGAACCTCAAAATATGCATGCCAAATACATAATTTTTTATTCGAAACTGTTTCTAACATAATAGTTGGGTATTTATGATCACGTCTTTTGAATTGAGCATGTAAGGTCTTTGGACAATTTTTTCAATCCCAATGCATACAATCAATACTTCCCAGCATTCTCGGGAGTCCATGTTCTTTTTCGTGCAATGCATATATTTTTTCAACATCCGCTGAAGTGGGCTTTCTTAAATACTTTTCAACGTATAAAATATTTATGCATTTAGTAAAGTTTTCTAAATATTGTCGTGAACAACGTTCACCAATTTGCAAGTACTCATCAAACGCATCAGGCGTATTGTCGTACGCCAATTGGCGGATGGCAGATGTGCACTTCAAAAGAGGATCAATACTTAAACGACCGGTAGCATCGTAATGTTTTCTAAAAAAATAAAAGTACTCGGGAAGAGGTTGAACATCATAGCTTAAGATATCGTTTATTATTTTACTAAAAATTGTAGAACCCATATGATACCTTCGCCTAAACTTCTCTTCCGTATACTTAGGATGAGTGTCAGCGTCGCCAAAATTGTCGTCGATTAAACGTTATTCCGCCTCTTCTCGATCACGTGGTATGTATAACCTCGTCCTCTTAATAGCCTATCCCGATCCCCCGGCTTCTTGATCACACAAACTTAGAAATTGTTCATACGCCGCATAACCCTGGAAATATCGCTCTGTGTTGTTTTGAAAATAAACATCATAATGGTCGTATGTGGAGGTGTTGTTGGGATTGTTTGATCCATAGTTGGAAGAAAAATAAGTATTATTGAAGTAGAAATTAAATTGGAAGAGTTTGTGAAAAATGATAGAATAAGGAGGTATTTATAGAATTTTTAAGGATAAAAAATTGAAAGATGTGTTATTTTTGGCTAAATAGCTGTTTACAAACGTTCAAAAATTCAAAATTTTCCGTTGCCAAACGTTCACAAAATCAAACAAAAAAAAGGGAAAAAGAAAGAAAAAAAAGAAGAAGGGATGGCTTTGGCTGGTGCTAACGGCGCGACCTACGTAACCGTGCGCCGTTCATCATTTTGGGCTGCTAGCTTGGCGCTAGGCTTTGGCTCAAAGACACCCCCAACTCTTACCAAACCGGTTTATCTTTGAGATTGAAATAATTTGCTTGTGATTTATTAACAGATAGCTTGGCGCTAGGCTTTGGCTCAACGGCACCCCCAGCTCTTAACAAACCAGTTTATCTTTGAGATTGAAATAATTTTGCTTGTGATTTATTAACAGTAATATCACCTATTATTCACACAAACAAGTCACACCCAATGCGGTAATTATAATACTACAATACAATATATAAGAGGCACTTTATTTTGCTTACTTGAAAATCCATGCTTACCAAGGGATAAATCCTCACCATCCATCTAGTCTAATCTAATGGTGGAGATTAACCTAAGATTTAATACTTAAACGTAAGTCCATGTTTTTTTTATTGTCTTTTTGTCTTTCTTATTTAATCACCTTTTTTTTCTTGTCTTTTTTATTAATTTCCGCTTTTTTATGAATTAACGTTTTTTTTTTTTTTTTTTTTTTTTTTTTTTTAAATTCGCGTTATACACGCTTTTTATTCGTGTTTTTTTCTTCGCTTTCATACGTTTTCGTCTGTTTTCATACGTTTTCGTCCGTTTTCATCTGTTTCGTCCGTTTTCCAACGTTTTCGTCCATTTTCTTACGTTTTCGCCCGTTTTCATACGTTTTCGTCTATTTTCATATGTTTTCGTCTATTTTCATACGTTTTCGTCCATTTTCATACGCTTTCATCCGTTTTCTTACGTTTTCATGTATTTTCGTCCGTTTTTATACGTTTTTGTCCGTTTTCAGACGTTTTCGCCCGTTTTCATCCGTTTTCATAGGTTTATATACGTTTTAGTCCGTTTTCATATGTTTTCGTCCGTTTTTAGACGTTTTCGCCCGTTTTCTTACGTTTTTGTTCGTTTTCATACGTTTTCGTCCGTTTTCTTAGGTTTCCGTTTGTTTTTTTACGTTTTCATCCGTTTTCATACGTTTTCGTCCATTTTCATACATTTTCGTTTGTTTTTTTACGTTTTCATGTACTTTCATCCGTTTCTATACTTTTTCAGACGTTTTCGGCCACTTCTATACGTTTTCATAGGTTTATATACGTTTTCGTCCGTTTTTTTACGTTTTCATCCATTTTTAGACTCTTTCGTCTGTTTTCAGACGTTTTCGTCCGTTTTCATACGTTTTTGTCCGTTTTTATATGTTTTTATCCGTTTTAAGACGTTTTTGTCCATTTTCATACGTTTTTATACGCTTTTCATTCATTTTTATATGTTTTTTCCGTTTTCAGACGTTTTCGTCCGTTTTCATACGTTTTCGTCCGTTTTCTGAAGTTTTTTTACACGTTTTCGTCTATTACATACGTTTTCATGATTATTATTAAACTCTATTATATTACATGTCTAATATCAATTGTGATATTTTATAAGAAAAAGTTAATGTCTAATATCACTTGTGATATTTCATAAACAAACAAGTATGTATTTTTTAACCTTTAATATCACCTGAGATATTTCATTGCTCTGTATATTTTTATATATTATCACCTATGTGTTTTCTAATATTTTTATAATTTTCAGTTACATGATAGTTTTTGTTCCTTTTATCGCAATTGACAAGCGTATATTTTTTTAATGCAACCAGTCTTATCTATCACTTGTGATATTATACTCTTAGTAGAAATAAAATGCTTAAAGTCTCTTTAGGTGAATTCTTATTTTGTTCAAAAAAATGTTAATTTAATGCAACACTTGTTTGATTTTGAGAATACGTCAAGTCTCTATTTTCATAGTTTGCTTCCTTTTTATTCATTTTGATATTTTTAAGTGTCACTTATTTATCTCTTGTGATATAACACTGTAAGGAAGATGAAGAGTATTACATTCTTCATCATGTATGTGTTATCAGTTGTGATACTCAACTAAGAATGTGAAATATTACATTCTTACCAAATGTGATAAGAATTTAGTATTTTACCAAGTATATATGAAAGAAATAATAATAAACATCGCTTATTATATTACTGTGATGATTCTGTTCATTTTTTTATTTGTGTTTTTGAAAATATTTAGGAAGATTTTTGTGTTTTATGATAATATGAAATATTAAAAAAGGTGTTTAACTGAAAACAAGAGATGTTATGATACTTTGGTTAGACTTGTGGTGGATTTTGCTTTTTAATAGATACATTGTGCATGTTTCGATAGGTTTTATAAAGTGATTTAAAAATATCTATCGTTGAATCAACAAACTAAAGAAGCTATGGTTGAATAAAGCACACATCTTTATAAACAAACTGAGCAAGCACAAACACATGTGATATCACACATGATATCACAAGTGATATCACCTCGCTTGTGATATCACATGATATCACTGGTGATATCACAAGTGATATGAACTATGATATCACACATGCTACCACCGTTGATATCACACATGCTACCACAGGTGATATCAACAGTGTTATCACACATGATATCACGTGTGATATCATGTGATATTACAAGTAAGGTGATATCACCTGTGATATCACAGGTGTTTGAGCTTCCTCAGTTTGTTTATAAAGATGTGTGCTTTCTTCAACCATAGCTTCTTTAGTTTGTTGATTCAACCATAGATATTTTCAAATCCCGCTATAAAACCTATCGAAACATGCACAATGTATCCATTAAATAGAAAAATCCACCACAAATCTAACAAAAGTATCATAACATCTCTTGTTTTCAGTTGAAAAACTTTTCTAATATTTCATAATATCATAAAACAAAAAAATCTTCCTAAATATTTTCAAAAACACAAATAAAATTAAAAAAAATAAAAATCATCAGAATCATCACATTCTTAGTTGAGTATCACAACTGATAACACATACATGATAAAGAATGTAATACACTTCATCTTTCTCACAGAGTTATATCACAAGAGATTAATAAGTGTCACTTACAAATATCAAAATGAAAACGTCTGAAAACGGACAAAAACGAATAAAAACGAATAAAAAACGTATAAAAGTGTATGAAAACGGACAAAAACGTCAGAAAACGGACAAAAACTTATAAAAACGGATGAAAACGTATGAAAACGTATAAAAACGGACGAGAACGTCTGAAAACAGACGAAAACGTCTAAAAATGGAAGAACGTAAAAAAACGGACGAAAATACATGCAAACATAAAAATAAATACAGAAGAAAACGTCTAAAAACGGACAAAATACATGAAAACCTAAAAAAACAGACGAAAATGTATGAAAACGGACGAAGACGTATGAAAACGAACGAAAACGTCTAAAAATGGAAGAAAATATAAAAACCGGACGAAAACATATGAAAACGGACGAAATCGTATATAAACCTATGAAAACGGAATAATATGTATAAAAACGGACGAAAACGTATAAAAAAGACGAAAACATGAAAACATAAAAAAACAGACGAAAACGTATGAAAATGGATGAAAACGGTAAAAAACGAGCGAAAACGTAAGAAAATGGAGGAAAACATTGGAAAACGGGTGAAAACGTATAAAAACGGACGAAAAACACGAAAACGTAAAAAAACGTATGAAAATGGACGAAAACGGACGAAAACGTATGAAAATGAACGAAAACTGGCAAAAATGGAGGAAAACGTTGGAAAACGGACGAACAGATGAAAACGAACGAAAACGTATGAAAAAAGACGAAAACGTATGAAAGCGAAAAAAAGCGCTAATAAAAAAACGCGAATAACCCGAATAAAATTAAAAAAAAAAAAAAAAAAAAATTTAATTTATTTAAAAAAAAGGGGAATTAATGAAAAATAAATAAAATAAAAATAAAACAAAAAAGGGGAATAAAAAAGGAAGACAAAAAGACAAAGAAAAAAACATGGACTTAGGTTTAAGTATTAAATCTTAGGTTAATCCTCATAATTAGATTAAACTAAATGGATGGTGGAGATTTGTCCATTGGTAAGCACCAAAATAAGGGTAAGCAAAATAAAATTACTCCAATATATAAACACTTTGTTTCTATGTGTGATTGTGTTCTTTAATTCAAATAATAATGTTAAAGATACAATTATCAGCTAACGGCTCACAATTGTGTACACTTTTTGGTATACAACATCCAAAATAAAAAAGGTTATTAATAACATTAGATATAGATACAGTATTATCAAGCACGAAGCATATGTGAGATATCATTTATTCGTTATACATTCATTGTTAAATGTACTATAAATTGAAATGCCATAGAATGAAATATCGAACGCTGAATACAATGTGTTTTGAAACTAGAGAGAAGAAGATCGACATCGTCCAACATACGACTTTAAGAAAACATACGCTAGTTGTGAGTGCACAATTTTAGACCTTCATGTGAAGCTCAAGCTCACCAAAGTCGAAACTTTTACTACGTAATTCATTACATAAAAAAGCAAACAACAATTGAGGATACAATATATATGATCAACTAACGAAACTAATAGAAACTTCTTACATCTGTTCATTCAATTTGCTATATGAACTACTGTAACACATATAAACTCTAGCCAAAACATACCAACACCGTTAAACTTGAAAAAATTCATTAAAACAAAGATACATAAATAAGTGAAAACTGAAAGTAAAGACGTGCACAAGATAGTGCCTTCCGGATCTAACTGCCTACTTCACATGCCGTTAATTTTCATCAGGGATCCAAGAAATTCTACCAGAAAGCTTCCTAAGTGGGTTGGTAAAAATAAACTACAGTCTTCGTGTACTTGTGGCAATTTTTGAAATGAATTTCTAAAGAGAAAAAAATATACACTGATAACCCGGTAGTTATAATCTTGAAGAAGCTTACTATTATAGCATTATTACTCTTCCCCATCACTCCTCTTCAACAGAAGAAATTAAAAATGCATATCTCTTCAGCCGCATTGCTCCGTTCCAAACCTAATGACCAAAAGAACAAGGCAACAACTCAATCCATAATCAAGACAAATATAATAAGATCATAACAAAAATACATACATTACAAGGTCACATAAAAAGATTTGTTTTAAGGGTCTGGTTTATATAATAGGTAGATTAAGAGAAAGAGTACGTTTTTCGTTTCATAAATATTGTCTAAATAGTAACAAAGTTTCACCACTGTTCTAATTCAGTCACTCAAACTTTATATTAGCTATAAAAACAATTCAAGTTTCAAAAGTGTTCAATTGTTGTGTGAATGTTATTGTTTGTACCTTAATAATAAACACCCACCATCTGATTTTCACTAATCTCAACTAACTCAATGTATAACCAAATTATGCATACGTAAAAAAGAATATAAGTCACAAAATAATTACAAAGTTTGATAACGTTTTGTTTTGGTCACACAAACATAAAAATTACATAAGAATATTACACTCGTAAAACTTAAGTGATTAAATCTCACCAAAAAAAAAAAAAAAAAATTATGAGCGACTAAATTGAAACACTAAGTTTTTCCATCTTTATTTTATTTCCCCTTACTCAAATGTGTATGACAATGACAAATTGACAAAGACAATAGAGTTCCCTTACTATGGACTAAGAGCACAAGGTATCGTGGATACCAATAACACGTTATTGGTATGTCACCTCATCGCCACATCATACACCTCCCAATAACTCACCAATAACTCAAACACCCTCCCTTATAACACACCAATAACATCTTATTGGGTCCACAAAATACCCCACTAAAAATATCCATCACTCACAATCCACTAAAAAAATTAAAAAAAATAGCAAAATTTTGTCATCTTTCTCCTTTGGCTTGAGCCACTCTACCAACTCAATTCCCTTTTGACTTGTGGTTGGCTTATTGCATGGTATGGTTTAACATGCAAACCATCCATATTTTTTTACAATTGGCATGTTAATCATGTTTCATACCCACTACTCTAAGAGCACAAGGTATCGTTGATACCAATAACACGTTATTGGTATGTCACATCAGCGTCACCTCATCTCCATCCAATAACACACCAATAACTAAAACACCCTCCCTCATAACACACCACTAACATGTTATTGGGTCCAACAAAATACCCCACTAAAAATACCCACTCACTCACAATTAAAAAAAAAGAAAAAAAAACACAAACCATGACAAATAGCGTGAGCCATTCAAATGGCTGAAACACATTTGGCTCACATTTGGCACTTTCCCTGGTATGATGAATGGCATGCCAAAAGTCAAGCAAGATGCATTTGGCATGTTAATGGTTTAGCATACCTTCTGCTCTAAGGGTGGCAATTTTTTACCCGACCTGAAACTGATACGAAAATTAACATATTTGAGCTGAGTCTAAATAGATTTCGGGTCGGTTTTGAGTTGACCCATCTAACCCGTTTATTAAACAGGTCAGGCTCGGGTTGGGAATAAATTAAGCGGTCGACCCGCCAACCCGTTTAAGATTTTTTTTTCTTAAATTAAAAAGTATTTATATTTTATTATACGGGTTAAATGGGTTAAACGGGTCGACCCGCAAACCCGTTTAACCTATTTAACTCATGCAATGTGCAAACTTTTGTATATAAAACGGGTTAGTGGGTCAACGCGAAACCCGTTTAACCTATTCAACTCATGTAATCTATTTAACCCGCCAACCCAAGTAGGGATGGCAAAAGCATCCGAAACCGACGGGGAAAACCAAAACACGAACCGGTTGGGTCGGGTTCGGGGGCTTGGATACGGTTCGGGTAGAGATATATTTTTTTACGGATACGGGTTCGGTTACAGATTCTAGTAATACCCGCCCGTTTACCCGTACCCGTACCCGTTTACCCGATTTCTACCTGTTTTGTTGCATTGCTATTTTGTATAAAGCCCAAATCAAGTGTTGGGTTTGTACAAAATTTGTGCCTACTAATCTACTGATTAATAGCCTATTACAAAGAATAAAACTAATACTCACGCCTGAAATTTCAATTCTCACACTTATTAACTCTTTAATCTTTAAAGTGACGACTCTTTCATCTTCAAAGTTGAGGTTCACAAATCACACGTTCTTCGCTTGTTCCCCTATTTTTTTAATATTACCCAAGTATATATATGAGTTAAATGAGTCAGGTTTGGGTTATGTGTAAACAGGTTAGAATTGATATAGTTAACCTGATAATTTAAATAGGTCATGTTCGAGTTAAGGTTTTCTGACCCACCAACCTGTCAACCCAAACCCGACCCGAATTACCACCCTTACTATGGACGTTGTCACCATAATTGGATATCATCCAATAAATGGAACAAATATTACAATTCAAAACTCTCTTCATAGAGTGGATGTTGCAAACACATTTCTGCAAAATATTACTCTTTATAACCACAAAAAGAACTTATTGGTACAAGAATTTATACTATCTATTAAAAAAGAGTTTTTAATAAGGTCATGAATATGAGGTGGCATGCAATTGGCCCTTCAAATGATACACACATTAATGATATCATCTTTGTATTTTCATTTTTATTTTTTGTTAATACTACATAGATAAATACTATTCTTACCAATTGACGACCAATTGACCATGTATATTTTTCCTTTATGCATGCTTTTCTTTACTTTCTGGTTTTTGTGAGTTTCAGAGCAAACAACACTTTTTTTCATTTGAAATTCATCTCAAATCCTTTAATCCCTATTTTATTTCATTTCATCTAGATCTCACACAACTTTGCAATGCTCTCTCTTTTGGCTCATCTATTTTCTCATTTTTCTTTGAGCTTTATGAGTTTATTTTAGACTAAAATACACCGTTGGTCCCTAAACTTGTTGCTGCGCATTGTGATGGGATAAAAGTGGCGATTTTCATCGTCCGGAGTCCCTTTTCCAAGTTTCATACTCTTAACTGGTCCTTTGACCATATTTTCGTTAGTCAACGACGTCAGTTGCCGTTTGCTTTCTATTTAGTCCAAGGGCACAATTGTCATTTCCTTATTTCACTTAAAAGTTTCTATATTATTGCCACATGTAATGTAACCCTCTTCCCGCCCCGTAAACACATAGTCTGTATTATTTTTCATCCCAGAACTTTCGTTACAAGAATTATCAGAATTCACAAACCCTAATTGCGTGTCACAAAACCCCTGTTTATCAATCATAAAACCGAAACACGGACTTTACTCTATGGAAAGTAAGAAGACATACAGGTTATCCAGTTGATGATACCGTCCTGTAGGACTCTGCTAAGAAGAAATACGGTACTGTATTTTTTTTATTAAAGTCATTGGAAATTCTAATTAGGGTATTTATTGTTTGTCAATTAAGTTTTTAGAATGCCCTAAACATATATTGACATGTTTTCAGGTGGTAGATCTAATATGTTAAGCATGAGGGTTTATCACAACGGTTTCTTTAAATACTGGCCTGGTAGAATCTACCTTGGAGGTATGGAAAATTTAGTTGATTTGGTTGATGTTGATAGTGTGTCAGTCAAAGAGTTGGATGTTCTTATGTATGAATTGGGTTATGAGCTTGGTTCAAAAAATTACTATTACTTTGTTAAGCGTGTTAGTAATTTAGATGATGGTTTGTATAGCTTAAGTGAGAGTGCTAATTTAGAAATATTGAAAGATCTTGTTGATGACCACAAGATGATAGAGCTTTATGTTGAAAATGGTAAGACAACATTGAATGTTGATGAAATGTCACCAAAGTCAATTAGGACAGTTATTGCTGATGTGGATGCAACAAAGAAAAAGGCAGCTTTTGCTATTCTTCCATATTGCTCAAACAAATTGTTCTTAGAAAACATTGTTAATAAATCTGTGGTAGAGGATATATGTCAGGTTACACATCAACCTTTGGAAGTCAATACTTTAGTACAATCTAGTCAGATGCCAGAAACAGAACCCTTGTTTTCATCTGTAGAGGTCTGTCAGACTGAAGATGTTGTAGGTGATGTCAACCAGCATATAGATAAACATGTTAAGCATATCCAAATAGATAGTCCTGAAGAGGTATGTCAAAATGATCAAGAGTTAGGTCATCAAGAGGAGGAAATATGTAATCCTGTGGAGCATATCCACAAAGGTAAATCTGTACAGGTATGTGAAATCGATGAAGCTTTAGGTGATGACAATGTGAGTGAAACAGATAGTTATATGAGTGATGATGATGATATTGAGAATAATCGTGATGGAAACACAGTTGTCGATGAGGCTAATACTTTTGAGGAGCCTGATTTTGATGTTAATCTGTTCAAAGTGACTGAGACTACAGAGTTACCATATATAGGTAGCTCCAGCCAGATACCAAATAATTTTTTTAAGAAAAGTGAGTTGGACCTGTTAGATGATAATGATTTTGCAAGTGGTTCTGAGAATGAGGATGAGTATGTTATTAGGAAGAAAAAATGAGGGCATACAAGAAACAAAAGTTAAGTGAGGGAGCACAAATAGAGGACGAAATATATTTTTTCTGTGGTCAAACTTTTGTAACTGCAAAAGAAGTGAAAGATAAGATCTACCTGCTTTCAATAAAGACTAGGAGGAAATTGCAACTCATTAAGAATGACAAACAGAGAATTAGGGTTAGGTGTCTTGGAAAAATACATGTTTGTGGAATAACCGAAAGTGTTGGGCTGGGAACAGCCCCAAAGAGGAAAACTAGTCCGATAACTAGAGGCCTTGGAAGGGATGTATATTTGCGATCACTCAAGGAGCAAGCAACAGATTTCCCATGGTTGTTGTATGTAGCCAAAAATATAGCTAAAGATGTATGGATTGTTCGAACTTTCAGGGATGAACACAAATGTTTGCAATCAAGAGAGATTAAAGCTTGTGACTACAAGTTTCTTTCGAAGCAAATAGTTGACCAAGTTCAAGTCAATCCAGATATTCTAATCAAGGCTGTTCAAGATCAGCTCAGTAAACAGTTTGAAGTTTAGGTGTCTATGCAAAAGGCATTAAGGGCAAAAAACAAGGCAGAAAATGAGATTAGGGGTGATCATAAGTAGCAATACACCCTTTTAAGAGACTATGCTGAAGAGTTGCAGAAAACAAACCCAGATACAACAGTTAGGATAAGTGTACAAACTACAACAGATGCAACAAGTCCAACTAGAGTTTTCAAGAGAATGTGTGTATGCTTAGGTGCTTTGAAGGAAGGATATAAAGCTTGTCAAAGAGAGTTGTTGGGGTTAGATGGTGGTTTTATGAGGGGTCCTTTTCCTGACCAGCTTCTTACAGCAGTCGGTATAGACAGCAACAATGGAATATACCCTTTAGCCTACGCGGTTGCAGAAGCTGAAAGCAAAGACTCATGGATTTTGTTTCTTGAATGTCTAAGAGATGATCTTGACTTGCAACCAAACTCAAACTACACTTTTATCAACGACAGGCAAAAGGTGATGTTACCTTTTAGTTGATTAGATTCACTTGTATTTTTGATAAATGCAAGTTTTATTAGTAATGAATTGATGTTTATTTGTGTAGGGTATCATTTCATCATTAGCAGCAGTATTCCCTAGTGCTGAACACAGATTTGTTTGAAGCACATCCATGATAATATGAAATTGCAATGGAATGCTAAAGCATACAAGGAACATTTGTAGAGATGTGCAGCAGCAACAACCGTCCAACAATTTGAGGCAGCCATGCTGGCATTCAAGAGGTTTAGCGAACCTGCCCATGCTTGGTTAAGTAAGATACCACCAACCCATTGGCCAAGGTCGCATTTTTCAGGTAACTAACCAAATCTATGTCTACGTGTACATCTTTTGTTCTACGACATTGTTCAACACTGTTGTTTGTATAAATCAAACATGTTGTATAAATGTGTAGGGATGGCTCATTCTGATATGTTACTTAATAACATGTGTGAGGTGTTCAATGGGAAACTATTGGGAGGTAGGCACCAACCCATCATTACTGCTTTGGAATACATTAGAGAATACTGTATGAAAAGAATAGTGAATGTTGTGAATGTGATTCACAAGTGTGCCGGACCATTAACACCAAAGGCAACACTCATGTTAGACTTGATAAAGAAAGAGGCTTATAAGTACACCGTTTTACGGGTTGAAGGAGATAAGTATGAGGTCAGTGGATGGGGAGATAAAATGTTGAAGCTAGGGCTCGTACATGTAGAAGATGGGAGCTTACAGGTATGCCATGTAAACATACTGTTGCTACCCACCGGTGTATGAGATTCAATGGAATTCAAGTAGGATCTGTTGAATCATGGGTTCATCCATGTTACTTGCTTAAGACTTGGGAAGAAACTTACAAACACCACATCCAACCAATAAATGGTTATCAACATTGGAATAAGCCACAAGTGCCTACAACCATTCTTCCACCTAAACATCATAAACCATTAGGTAGGCCACGAAAGAAAAGAACTAGGGCTTTTACTGAAAATCATAATAGTGACAAAACCAGTAACTTGTCACAGTCTAGTAAGAGTGTGGTTTGTGGTATATGTGGCAATGCTGGACACAACAAGAAAACATGTCTTGGGCAAGGAGATGTAACAGGAAATCAAGGCAGTACACAACAGTCTCAAAAAACAGGTTCATCCCAGCCAAAAGTTACAGCAAAGAAGAAGGCAAAGGTTACAGGTCACAACTTTGAAGGAAATGAAAAACCTCAGTGTCAAACTGATGCTCAATCTGAAGGTGATTTTTAACCAAGTGTGGTCCAATCTCAATCTGGAATTCAAGTTGATGCAGCTTCTGGTGGGTCTCCATAACAATTTTGGACTAAGACCAAGATTATAGCAGCAAATTTGTCTTCACCACAAATAAAATGTTGGTTAAGCATATGAAAGCCAATGTTTTCCATCAAATATTTATTCCCCTAAACATTATTTGTTGTGTTTAAACAATGTCTGTTTCTGAACTTTGTAGACTACAAAATTTTATGCATTTGGAAATATATCCATTTGCATTATGTATGAAATCATGTCATGTTAGTCTATGGGTAAAATTGTGTTTTTATTGTGTTGATTTGCCACTTTACCGTGTATTTCTACGTATTGTTACTAGTTCATACGCATAGTAATTGTTGACTTTTACAAAGTCAATTACTGTTCACCCATCTTTGAAACTTCATACGTCTATGATTCTTGGATCTGTTTTTCTTGGATCTGTGTTTTGAGTCGGATACTGTTAATCTATTATCACAAACAGGAATGAAGAATCAAAAATGGATGAACAACACCATATCAAGTTTATGTTGATACTCAAAAGTGGTGTCTGTTCATCCATCTCTTATCAATCATCCATCTTTGATAGTTGTATATGTGTTATGAGTTGGATCATTTTACTAGTATTTGTATGGCAAGTGAGGCAGATATATGAATTTTTTGGGCAAAGGACCTATTAGTAAAGGCAGCACAGTAAAAGGACCAAAGCATAAAAGAAATATAATATTACCACTATACAAGGACCAAACATTATCAACCAAGAGACTATTCTTAGTCAACCTACACTAAAACTTCTTAAACATAACTATCAACATTGGAGACCATCTACCACCGATTCAAAACACAAAAACCAGTACCTTTCTAAACCCTATAGAAGAACCATATAAAAACCAAGAAGATGACCATCCAAGACAAGACACAAAAGTTCCTGAGACGGCAAACTTTCTCCTTCTCAACAAGGAGATCAGCCAAGGCTGCTTGGTGAGCAGCCTCTAGCTCGTTTTCCCGGTCACCAGCGTTGACCGCCTCCATAAACACCAACTAAACCCACTTGTATAAAATCACAATTATAATAAAACAGATATTACTATAATCAACGCATTTTAAGGTAAACCACTACAAGCCAACTTTAAAATGAAATAAAATTAAGTATCCCAACCTGTCTTGGACAGGCATAGAACCTCCTTCCTGGGTTCGTGTTGTTCCAGCATGTTCGAAGGACAACCCTTTTGTTGCATGAACACATCACCATTTTTCATATTTTACAGTAGGTGAAGAAGATAAGATTTTAGTGGATAGGAAAGATAAAGGATGAGTGGTGATAAACTTTCCCTTTTATTAGCAAGGTTTTACTGTAGTGCCCACGGTAAACAAGTGGACTGACACGGTAATATTAATTAATGGACAGTGGTAAAATGATAATTGTGCCCTTGGACTAAAGATAAAGCAAACGGCAATTGACGTCGTTGACTAACGGAAATATGGTCAAAGGACCAGTTAAGAGTATGAAACTTGGAAAAGGGACTTCGGACGATGAAAACGCCTAAGTTTGTCCCATCGCGATGCGCAGGAACAAGTTTAGGGACCAACGGTGTATTTTAGTCTTTATTTTATGTTAGTTTGGCTCAAGGAGTCGCGAGAAAAATAGATGATAATGACGTTGATTACAAATTTTGTGTAGGAAAAAGAATTCTAGGTGAGTGCCTTAACTATTCCCTTATTATTGTCTAGAAAATCATTTCAAAATTCTTTTTTTTTGTTCGGTTCCGAAGCACTTAATATAGGATTTGTTTTCTCATATTTTGAATGAGTTACAAAGCTTTGTTTTTTCAAGTTTAATGGTCCTAGAAGTTATCAATTCAAGCATCAACATTAAGTTGCAAATTGGCAAGAATCATTTTACTGCTCCATCAAGAGGTATGTTACCTTATTCTTTCTAGTTTTGCTTGAATTTGATGCTTTATGTTTTTGTCTTTTAATGTAGACTACCTTAGTAGGGGGTGTTTGGGTAAGCTACTAAGCTTAGTTGATGGGGCTTAATAGCTTTTAAGGTTTTCAAAAACATAATAAGCTCTTTGAAGGTGTTTGGATAAGCTTATTTCTATTAGCTTATATTTTTTGGGGCGAGAAATAAGCTAATAAGCATAAGCTTTTCTAATGGGGATTCTCACAAATGTATAAGCAGTTAAGCTTATTCTTACCCAAATACACCCCTGGGATAAATCGTACTTTAAATACTCAAAAGAAAAAGAAGATTTTTTTTACTTGATCCATTTTTTAAGCAAACCAAAATTGTCACATGCTTATAGTTGACTGTGAATTTAGACAAAGGATAAAGAACTAGTTTAAATTAGTAATTTGTGTGTCCATTTATATTTTTAGTGATTGCCATGGCTGAATTTCATGTTTCAGGCCATTCTTAAGTTTGAGTATTGTCGGGATGTTTGACCAAAAGCCTTCTTTTGTGCACATTTATGGGTTTTATATACTGTCACTAACTTTATACAGAGTCGACCTAAAAAACAAATTAGGCTGGAAAAATCGTTATAGCAGACCATGAAGTTTATGCATATGCTTTAACAAATAAGTATCAAAGGGCAATATATGTGTGCTGTTCACAACATTCAATACTTGTGAATCCCATTATCAACATGCATGTAAATATAAAACCTTTTATTTTCAATGCAGACCCAATAGGTTCTCTAGCTGTATCTGTTGAGGTTGGTGAAAAACATCTAGAGGTTATTAATTATGACTCATTTGGTTGTGACTTGGGTGATGGAATTGATCCTAAAAGGAGAGAAGAGATTAGGAAATTAAGAAGAATATGCAAGGCAAAAATCAGTGTTCCCTATCATTATGGCTTCTATTTAGGCAAGGAAAAAATCAGAGATTCTACAAAAGGTCAAGATTAAAGGAACAAATCAAACCTTTGATAGTTACCTGACCTCACCATCATAGTCAGGCAGCTCCAGCCCTGGACAAAGCCCTAAATGGTCTGAAACATGCACCAAGGGCTTGGTTTGAAACTCTTTCTTCATTTCTAATTCAGCATAAGTTTACTAGAGGTACTATTGACAACACCTTGATTATCTACAAGAAAAATGGTGATGTCTTACTTGTTTAGATATATGTGGGTGATATTATTTTTGGATCTACAAATGAAAATCTTTGCAAACTCTTTGCTAAATTAATGACCAATGAATATAAAATGAGTATGATGGGTGAGTTAACATTTTTTTCTAGGGTTACAAATCAAACGAAATTCCAAAAGAATTTCTATTTATCAAGAAAAATATGTTAAATATTTGTTAAAGAATTATGATATCTTTGACTGTGCATCAGTCAAATGTCTAATGTTGCCCCCAAATAATTTGGGCCCTGACTGTAAATGAAACTTAATAGAGAGGCATGATTAGGTGTATGATGTACCTAACAATGAATCATCTTGATATACAATTCGCCACAAGTCTCTATGCAAGGTACCATTCTAACCCTAAGGAATCTCATCTTGTTGTTGTTAAGAGAAATTTTAAGTATTAAGTCGTGGGCTCTAGTATCCTTAAGGATCAAGTTTTGATCTAAAGGCATACTCAGACTATGACTATGCTAGATACAATACAGATAGGAAGAGTACTTCAGGAGGTTGTCAGCTATTTGGTGGTAAGTTAGTTTTTTGGAGTGCAAAGAAACAAAACTCTGTAGCTATGTCATCAGCGGAAGCTGAGTATGTTGTAGCTGTTGGATGTTGTGCTTTGGTACTGTGGTTGAAAAGTCAGCTAGCTGATTATAAGATCCACTATGAAAAAGTTCCTATCTTCTGTAACAACCCAGTGCCATTGCCATATCCAACAAGACAGTTCTTCATTCCAGAACCAATCATATTGACATCAGGTATCATTTCATTATATCATGAAAGGTAACATTGAACTTCATTTCATACCGATAGACTGTCAACTCGCTGATATTTTTACAAAACCTCTACCCGATCCTAGTTTTAGTAGACTAGTAGCTGAACTTGTTATGTTAGATATCACCCAAGTGGTCCTTGATAAAATAAAACCAAAACAGGTACTTTGATTGATAATATTTTATATTAAATGGGTAATTAAATGCAAACCTAGTTAATATAGGAAAAACATTCTTCATTTAGTAAGAATATTTAGTGAAAAAGCTACCAAGTTTCTCGGGATATGGGACACAACTGTGTGCACGTCACTATGTGGGTCATCACTTAGGCGAAAAAGGTGCCCCTTGGCATTTAATGAGGACCTCAAATGTTTTTATTTTTCAAAATAAACTTGCTTAACCGAAAGAGGGCCTAGTCTTTTCACCCTCTCTCTTTAAAACTTAAACCCTTTTCATTACTCATTTTTCACACACAATCAAAAGTTTTCAAAAATCATCTCTTTCCCAAAAACCAGTTTCAAACTCTTTCACCAAACACAAGCAATTAATCTTAACAATGACATCCGAAACATCAACCACTACCAAGACCAAGGCAAAAAGAGCTAGTAATGTCATATTCTCAAAATCCAAAAGTAAAATTGCACCATGCAACTACTACGCCCGGTTAGACAATGATCATCCCTTCTACCACCCATGATTCAGTTCATCCAAAACTATGATGTTGGGTTTTTGGTTCCTTGGATCAAGAATTATTCTAAGTGTTGGAACTACGGACAGAGTTGATAAAACCACGAACAGAAGAATGGAACCACTGATGAAGACAAAACCGCGGCTAGTAGTATTGTGTAACCACGGATATTGTAATGTAACTACTGCTAGTCTTGTATAGTCGGTTTAGTATTTTGTATTAGATAAATATGGAAAAGATATTTAGCTTGTAGGTTACGTATTGTATTATGTAAAGGACTCCTTAGCCTATAAAAAGAGGTCCTAGGTTAGATTAGATATACGTATGTTTTATATCTAAGGTCGATACACTTCAAGGTTGTAAAACTCTAATACTGGTTAGAGTATTCATATTAATAATAATATTGAGGTGTTGAATGTTCATTGTTCTTCTTCTTAAGATTAAGTATTAAATTCCGCATGATACTTAATAAGTCTTTGTTTAAGTCAGTTTCTATATTAGATCGTTTGCTCAACTGGGATCAACAAGTGGCATCAGAGCTTGTGATCTAGAAACTGTAACCAAAACGAAGTTTTGTTAAGTTCTATTCAAGAAAGCTAAGATTTCTGACGAAACTCACATGGTAACTGCATCAAAGGTGCCCATGCTCAAGCATGGTGAGTATCAAATCTGGAGAATACGAATGAGGCAATGTATTCGTATGATTGACTATGCCATCTGGGATGTTGTTGAAAAAGGTGATACTCTTCCTAAGAAGGGTAATGATGGTAAAGAGATAACTATTGTTAGTGAAGTTGACAAGGCTAAAAGGAAACTGGAGATCAAAGCTCACAGTATTCTCTCCATGGGAATACCTAATGAGTATGCTTTGGACTTTGAAAGATATGAGTCTGCTAAAGAGTTACTGGATGCTCTTGAGACAAGGTTTGCTGGTAATGAAGCTACAAAGAAATCAAGGAAAAATATGCTCAAGCATCAGCTTGAAAACTTCACTGCTCTTAGTGGAGAGAAAGTTGATGGCACTTATAACAGGCTTCAGAAACTTATCAGCCAATTGAAGTCGGTGGACTACAATGTTATTCAAGAAGATATAAATTTGAAGTTCATTAGAAGTTTATCTCCTGAATGGGCTGTTCATACAATTGTGTGGAGAAATAAGAAGGACTTTGATAAGATGACTCTGGACAATCTCTACAACAACTTGAAGGTTTATGAGTCTGAGAATAACGTTGCTGGTGCATCTACTGCAAATCAAAACATTGCTTTTGTTTCCACTAATCACAAGAGTTCACAAGATGTATCCACTGCTGCCTATGGAATAACCACGGCTATTGCAAACAATACCACTGTTAATGATAATGTCAGTGATGGTGCAATTTGTGCTTTTCTGGCTGATTTAACTACCAGTGTTACTGTTTTAAATCAAGATCTAGATCAAATTGATCTTGATGATCTTGAGGAGATTAATCTTCAATGGCAAATGACAATGTTGACTCTCCAAGCAAGGAAGTTTCTGCGGAGGACTGGAAGACAGGTTAAGTATGATGGTCAAAGGAGAGCTGGATTCGACAAAAGCAAGATGGAGTGTTTTAACTGCAAGAAGAAGGGTCACTTTGCTAGGGAATGTCGAGCTCCTAATAGAATTAAAAGCATTAAGAAGACCACTGAAGAGCCTGCTTCTTCTTCAGCTTTGGTTGCTCAAGATGGGATTGGTGATTATGACTGGAGTGATCAGATTAAAGAAGGTCCCAATGCAGCTTTTCTTGCTAGTGAAGCTTCAAAAGAGCATAACTTTGCTCTTATAGCCTATGCTTCATCTTCTGGTTCAGATTCTGAGGTATCTAATGATTCTAAAACTTCTACTTGTTCTTTTAAATCATGTCAAGATAACTTAGAATCTCAAAAGGCTATCACTGAGAGTTTAAGGAAAGAAGTAGAAAGACTGTCTCTAGATAACTTAGGTTATAGAGTTGGTCTAGAAAGTGTTGAAGAAAAGCTTAATTACTGTATTAAATGTGAGTTTGAGTATGTTGATAAAATTAATATACTAGGTGGAGAAATTGATCTTAAGGATAGAGAGATTAAGATGCTTAAAGAGAAACTAGAAAAGGCAGAGAGTGTAAAAGTAGAAGCCCTAAAAGAAAAAGAAAAACATGTTGTTAGGGTTGCTAAAACACAGTATGCTTATGATCTAGTAAATAAACCAATAGGTCAAAAATTGTTCAAGGATGGTACTGGCCTTGGTTACAATGATATGCCACCACCATCTCTTATGAAACATGCACCACCTGCAAAAGATCTCTCATTTAGCAGTGAATTTAGTTTCAATAAACCTGTAGGTGAGACTAACAAGATTGAATCACCTAAGATAGGTTTTGATAAGTCATCTGATGCTCCCACAATTAAAGATTGGGAATCAGATTCTGAGGAAGATAGATCTGAATCAACTCAGCCTGAAAAGATAGAGAAAGTTAAGAAAGTTGATTCTGAACAAGCCAAACTTGTACCTAGATTTGGAGCTCAAATTGCTAAGAAAGTAGTAGAGTACAAGGAAGTACCTAGGGAACAGATAAAAAGATACATACCTAGGGAAAACCAGAGAAACTTCAATGGACTAATTTCAAACAGATTAGGAGATGAGTTTCAATGTGTTAAAAAGGCTTGTTTTATATGTGGTAGTTTTGAGCACTTACAGAGAAACTGTTATAAAAACAGACCACAAGTTTGGAATCATTGGAGGAGGGTAAATCATCAAAACTTTTCAAAGAAAACAAACCCTCATCCTAACAAAAACATGATTCCTAGGGCAGTGTTGATGAGGAATGGGAATACAAAATCAATAGTCACTGCTGCACCTAAATGGGTTCCAACCACTGCTAAGCAAAATGTAAACACGACTAAGCAAAATCAAACCTCTGCTAAACAAAATATCACCACTGATAGAAAAGAAGTTTTAAAAATTCCAAAGGTGATAACTGACACAGTGGTTGGAAATGGAAGCCTAAGACCAAGTTATGAGTCTAAGTTATGGCATAGAAGGCTAGGTCACCTAAATTTCAAAACAATCAATAAACTGGTAAAAGGCAACTTAGTGAGAGGGTTACCTTCTAAGGTTTTTGAGTGTAAGGAACTGTGTGTGGCTTGTCAAAAAGGAAAACAACATAGAGCTTCTTGTAAGACCAAAACTGTTAACACCATCACAAAACCTCTGTTTATGCTTCATATGGACTTATTTGGACCTACATTTGTTAAAAGTTTGAACCATAAGCAGTATTGCCTTGTTCTCACTGATGATTATAGTAGATTTTCTTGGGTATACTTTTTGGCTGCTAAGAGTGAGACTAGTGAGATCCTCAAGAGTTTAATTACTAAGATAGAAAATCTAGTAAATCATAAGGTCAAGATAATCAGATGTGATAATGGAACTGAGTTTAAGAATGATGTGATGAGTGAGTTCTGTGTAGTTAAGGGTATAGAAAGATAGTTTAGTGTTGCTAGAACACCACAACAGAATGGCGTAGCTGAAAGGAAAAATAGGACACTAATTGAGGCTGCTAGGACAATGTTGTCACAATCTAAGTTACCTACTACCTTTTGGGCTGAAGCTGTAGGCACTGCATGTTATGTGCAGAATAGAAGTAAGGTAGTGAAGCCTCATAACAAGACCCCCTATGAGCTGTTACATGATAGGAAGCCAATGATTGCATTCCTAAAACCTTTTGGGTGTCCTGTTACTATCTTGAATACCATAGACTACCTAGGCAAGTTTCAAGAAAAAGCTGATGATGGATACTTTTTAGGCTATTCTTCTAATAGTAAAGCCTTTATAGTGTAGAATAGGAGGACTAGAATAGTTGAAGAGAATCTTCATGTTCAATTTAGTGAAAAGACTCCTAGTGTTGAGACCAAGGGACCAGACTGGCTGTTTAACATTGATATGCTAACCAAATCTATGAATTATGAGCCTATCATTGCAGGAACTTCCACTAATGATAATGCAGGTACACAAAAGAATGTTGATGCAGAAACAACTTCTAAGGAAGCTGATTCTCCAAAGAAGTTCTATTTGGTTGAAAAGTGGAAAGCTGGTTCTGTCTCACCCATCATTGATAAGCAAGGTCCCACTGCTGATGATGTATTGAATACTGGAGGCAATGTTGATCATCATCAAGATAAGGATGAGTTGTTGAATGATAACTCAGTGTCGGTAGAAGAAATTGAAAAGAAGAAAAGGCATTCTGAAAGCACTGCTAAGCCAAATTAAAGCACTGCTAGGCCATCTTCTACCACTGATAGTTCAAGTGAAATCCCGGCTGCAAGTACTGATGATAGTACTTTATTTGGACCAAATGCAAAGCCATTATTTGGTGAAGTGGAGTATCCACATGATCCTACCATGCCTGCTTTGATAGAAATTGATACTCCTACTGATGATGAAGACATAGATGATTTTTTCAATGCTGATTTGACTAACTTGGAAACTGTCATTCATGAAAGTCCAATCACTACCACAAGGATTCACAAGATTCATCCCAAGGATCAAATACTTGGAAATTTGAATACTCCAGTTCAAACAAGAAGCAAGGTTAAGAACACTGCACCCTTTCCTGAGCAAGGTTTCTTTGCAAGATCACTTCACAAAAGAAATAGTCATAAAGATCTACAAAATTGCCTGTTTGCTTGTTTTCTGTCTCAAAAGGAGCCCAAGAGAGTAGAAGAAGCTTTATCAGAAGAAGGATGGGTATAATCAATGCAAGAGGAGCTTCTTCAGTTCAAACTTCAAGAGGTTTGGACATTGGTTGATCTTCCTAATGGTAAGAGGGCAATTAGGACAAAATGGGTGTTCAGAAACAAGAGGGATGAAAGAGGAATAGTGGTAAGGAACAAATCAAGGTTGGTTGCTCAAGGATACACAGAAACTGAAGGTTTGGATTATGATGAAGTGTTTGCTCCTGTTGCAAGAATAGAAGCTATTAGATTGTTTTTAGCATATGCTTCATTCAAGAATTTTGATGTGTATCAGATGGATGTTAAAAGTGCATTTTTGTATGGCACAATTGATGAGGAGGTTTATGTTTGTCAACCTCCTGGTTTTGAAGATCCTGATCATCCTGACAAGGTTTACAGGGTGAGGAAGGCTATGTATGGGTTGCATCAAGCTCCTAGGGCATGGTATGAGTGCTTGTCTACTTATTTGATGGACAATGGGTTTAAAAGAGGATTGATTGATAAAAATTTGTTCATTAGGAAGCACAAAGATGATATTTTATTGGTTCAGGTCTATGTAGATGACATCATCTTTGGCTCAACAAACAAGGAGCTATGCAAGGATTTTGAGAAACTTATGCATGATAAGTTTCAAATGAGTTCTATGGGAGAACTCACTTTCTTTTTGGGGCTACAGGTTCAACAGAGGACTGATGGTATCTTCATTAGTCAAGACAAGTATGTAGCAGATGTTTTGAAAAAGTTTGGGTTTCAAGATGTAAAGAGTGCTAGTACACCAATGGAGACTCAGAAACCACTGCTACCAGATGATGGAAGTCCCAAAGTTGATTTGAAGTTGTACAGGTCCATGATTGGATCTTTGATGTATCTCACTGCATCTAGGCTTGATATTATGTTCTCAGTATGTGTGTGTGCAAGATTTCAAGTAACACCCAATACCTCACACATGAATGCTGTTAAGAGAATTTTTAGATACCTTAAATGCCATCCTAAATTGGGCCTTTGGTACTCTAAGGATTCTCCTTTTGATTTGGTGGTCTACACAGATAGTGACTATGTTGGTGCTAGTTTGGATAGGAAATCTACAACTAGAGGATGTCAGTTTTTGGGAAGCAGACTAATTTCATGGCAGTGTAAAAAGCAAACTATTGTGGCTAATTCTACAACTGAAGCTGAATATGTGGATGCTGCTAGTTGTTGTGGTCAATTACTTTGGATTCAGAATCAATTGCTGGATTTTGGGTACAACTTTATGCATACTAAGATTTACATTGATAATAACAGTACAATTTGCATCATTAAAAATCCTGTTTTACATTCTAGAACTAAACATATTGAGATAAGGCATCATTTTATTAGAGATTGTAATGAGAAAAGGTTGATTCAAATGGTAAAAATCCATACTAAGATTTACATTGATAATAACAGTACAATTTGCATCATTAAAAATCATGTTTTACATTCTAAAACTAAACATATTGAGATAAGGCATCATTTTATTAGAGATTGTAATGAGAAAAGGTTGATTCAAATGGTAAAAATCCATACTGATTTCAATGTTGCTGATCTTCTCACTAAAGCTTTTGATGTGGGGAGGTTTTAGTACCTTGTTGTTAGTATTGGAATGATTAATCTCTAAATCTCAACTTCTTTTGTAAAAGTTTATATAAGTATTGGACTGTTATTATGTGGTCTTAGTATTGCTACTTTTGTTTCTAACCACTGATAGTTGTGTTCAAACCACTGTTTGTTGCTTTGTGTTCCCACTAATCATTTTGCAGATTAAAGAAAGTTAATTACTGATGAAAAAGAAGTGCTGAAGTTAAATTGTTCATTCAAGAAACAGTTTACAGCTTACAGCTTACAGCTTACAATTAACCTCAAATGCAATTAAAAGACTAGTTCTATACAAGATTTCCTACACCTATCCTAGCTCATATCATCTATTCCAAAAGCTGATCATATGCATGACCAGTACGACGAAGAAGCTGAAAAGGATGGATTGATGAAAACGAAGATGATGAAGATGAATACAGTAGATGGCTTTGTGATGTGAGAAGTCTTTGGTTGTTTCATCTACTTGTTTCACCATAAAGCATCACTCCATCTTCCTTTTACCCTTTCCCTTACCGATATGAGAAGAAGCACCAAAACCTGGTGCAGGAAGACCAAGAACTACCTCTCTGTCCTTTGGGAGTGGTGGATTTCTGGCACGTGGCCTTGGTTGGGGTTGGGATGCTGAAGGTTCTCCTCTCTCTGCTTCCTCTCTAACCAACCTATTGAAGGTTGGTTCTAGGCGCTCAGTAGAATCATCTGAACCTCTTGATGACTCACTAGGATCTAGCACACTATCATCTTCAGATGAAGGAAGAAACTGGGATTTTCTAGGTCGTGGTTCTTGTGGAGGAAGGTACAGACGCCATGGGTTCGAATCTTCACTTGATGATGATGATGATGAGGATGAGGAGGAGGATGTTATATCAATAACTTCTGGTTGATTCCACATGATGATTGTTGTTGATTGTGGATTTTGGAGGAATTAGGGTTTTGGTTTAATTGATATGGTTGTTATCTGGGATTTGGGATTCTTTTATAGGCAGAGATATGGTACTAGTGAGTAAATGAGGGGAAGGTTAAACTGGTTGAGGAGTTATTGAGGTCATTGGATTTTGGAAACATATTAATACCGGAAGTTGACCATATTGACTTAGACATTAGTACTTTGACTAACCACTGATAAGTCTATGGAACCACTTCTATCTTTTTCTAACCACTGCTAACATTAACTCTCTTCTCTGTGTTTGGTTTTTGTTTGTGATTTGCAGGTATGAAGGATTGCTATACATTGGAGCTTGTGATGTTTTTAGCTGCTAGTGTTTATTAAAAAAAAAAAAAAAAAAAAAAAAAAAGGCATAAGATTGTGTAATTCTTCATATTTTTGTGAGATATCACTTCTTTAGACACAGATTTGCTTGCTGTATCTCTTGGTCAACTGTTTGGAGTGACACACTGTATCCACTGCTCGTATGTTTCTAACCACGGATAGCGGTTTTCAAACCACTGATAGCATGCTGCTTATTTTTGGATACTTCAGGGGCTGTTTGGTAACTTTGGCGAAAGCATATTTATCTCCCCAAATCATGGATGGATCATTTAATTTATCTTCAAATCACTTCAACTTGGCGCTCTATATCAACCCTAATCACTTTCCTTTGCATAATTAATCCCACATCAGACCAGTCATAAATCATAATGTCGGACCAGTACTCCAATACACATAACCTTGTTGCTAATCTAATCAAAACCAATAGATCTGAAGGTTTTCATCAAATGATTGATTTCCTTATTCACAGTCCTATTCACTATGCCTTAACCGTCACACCAACCATCCTTAAAGCCTACATTCATCAGTTCTGGAGGAATGCTAAGCTTGAGGAGGTCGATGGAGTAGAAGTGTTTAGCACTGTTGTAGATGAGAATGATATTTTGGTTAATGAGGAGATCATTAGAAGGGTTTTGAAGTTTGATGATGTTGATGGTATTGATAATCTTTCAGATGTTGAGATAGTTGCTGGTTTAGAAAGGTTAGGCTATACACACAGGGGTGATAAGGTACAATTTTTTAAGAAATTGTTTTCACAACAATGGAAGTTTTTGATTCACACCTTGTTGATGTGTATGAGTAATAAGACCACTGGGTTTAATGATTTTCCTTCCAAAATTGCTACTGCTATTATTTGTTTGTCTGATGGAAGGAAATTTAATTGGTCTAGGATGATTTATGAGGGACTTGTACAAAACATTAGGAAGAAGGGTAAATATTATTTATATCCTAGGTTTGTTCAACTAATTGTGGAAAGTCAAATAAAGGAACCTGTTGAGCATACTAGGGAGTATGAAGTGCATTATATGCTTCCTAAGGTCTTTGCACATATGAGGAATCAGAAGCCCAATGTTCAAATACGGGATGTTCCTTTGTTTCCTCATATGATTATTTTGCCTGTTATTCATGAGCTTGATGCAGGTTTTGAGGAACACCCTATAATCACTGAACCCACTGCTAGTACACTTCAACCCACTGATAGTACACTTGCAACCACTGTTAGTGAAACTCAACCTACTTCTAGTCAAACTCAAGCCACTGTTAAACCAATTGTATGGACTAGGAGAACGAAGGGCACCAAGCTACCTCAGGCTGGTGTTAGTGGTGTTGTTGATGAAGTTGTCACACGGTGTGGAGGTGACATGATTGGAAGGGCTTCCACTACTGATTCATGCTTAGATGCTGGTCAGGATAGTGGAAACATAATTAAGACCCAACCTTTGGCAACTCCTAATGTGGAGAGTTCCTTGGAACTTAACACAGGTGGAGGAATCCCTAGCCAACTGGCTACTACAGGGTGCATAGCTAATCAGGCAAGGTCTGGTGCTATGTTTACTTTATCCAAGGATTCACCTCTCGGAGCAGTTAACACAGCTCAAAGTGATGAGGATAGTTTGGAACATGAAACTGAATTGACGGATCCTAAGCTGGTACATGATGACTTTTCTAATGAACCACCTCTCGGACCAGTTAACACAGGTCGAAGTGGGGAGGATATTCTTGAACGTTTTAATGATTTGACGGTTAAATGTGCTAAAATGGATGATACAATCTCAAGTCTTCAAGAGTTGGCTGTGTTTCAGGGTAAAGAAATTCGCAGGCTGAAGCATAGGATGTTTGTCTTGGAGAAAGTAAGAAGACCTGGGGTTGCTGTTTTGAGGACCATGAGGAAGATGAAAAAGAAGGTGGACTCCTCTCCAGCTCTGAATGTGGAGAATGTATCCAAACAGGGGAGGAGTGAAGGCATGAATTCAGGGGAGGCTGTAGATGTATCTATAGAAGAAGATGTTGATAGTGGAGATCAAGAATTTTTGGTATCTGATAAAGATGGGAATGAGGCTGTTCTTGAAAGTCTGAAGACTGTGGTAGAAGATGAAGTGATGCAGGATACAACTACAACCACTGCTAGTGTGTCTGCAACCATGGATAGTTTTGTTGAAACCACTGCTGCAGTTTCAGAAATGGCAATTGTACCCACTGCTATCATAACTACTTCCACTATTGTTACAACTCTCTCTGTATTACCACCCAAATCTAAAGAAGTTGAGAAAGAAGCTACAAGTACATTAATCAATCTAAGCAAAACCTCAGCTAACTCTTCACCAATCATTGCACCTGTTTTGTCTCTTAAACCTACTACAAACAAACCCAAAAGTAAAAGCTTAGTTATTGGTGAGCCTTTGAAGATGAAGGTGGCTCAATCAGACATTGGAAAGGGTAAAGGAATTGCAGAACAAAAATTGAAGTTTAAAAGTAAAGAAGAACATATTGCTTATGATGCAGAATATGTAAAAAGGATGGTAGCTGAAGAACAAGCAGCTTTAGAGAAAAGGAAGCAAGAAGAAAAGGAGGCTAATCAGAAATGGTTAGCAACATGGTATGAATCACAAAACTATCTTCAGGCTTCTAATCAAATAAAGGATGAGTATACTACTCAAGAATGGGCATTGTTAGATGATGAGGAAAGAGCTAGAATGTTGGGTGCACGGGCAAGGAGGATTAGTAAAGAAAGGAAGCAAGTTATAAGAAAGAAACCTCCTACAATTGCACAGATGAGGAATGTACTGATGAAGATTATTAAGAATTTAGGAATACATATTCCTGATAATCTTAGTAAATTTTCATTTGAAAGAATCCATGAGCTTTATCTGATGTGTATGAGGATTAATAATGAGAATTTTACTCCTATGGGTTCTGAAAAGGATGAAGAGTGGATTAAAAGTAATCTAAAGAGGAAATCTGAGATTCAGGAGACATCTGATTCTAAAAGACTGAAAGTGAATGAAGATGGTAATCAAATTATCTTTTATGAGTATGAGCTTAAAGGAAGTAAAGGATGTTGGAAAATTCAAAGACTCAATAATGAAGTTTCTGAGTATAATAAATTTTCACAGATGCTTCAGTACTTTGATAGAGATGATTTGCTACATCTTTGGGAGCTTTATAGGAATAAGTTTGGTGATGTGCAACCAGATGATTATCATGAAAGAATGATTTATAATTACTTGAAAATTCTATTTGAACTTACTCATGATGAACCTGAATGGAAAGGACTCTGCAATGGACAAGTTACAGAATGGTTTCTATATCAAACTTGTAGAGTTCATGTGTTAACTATTTCTGGAGAAGTTATTCATATGCTTGTAGAAGGTGATTATCCTCAATTGAATAATTATCCAGAAGTTATTACTCAGATGATGAAGCCTGGTATTATCAAGATGTTGATGCCTTATGATGGTCAAGCTTACAATTTGTTGCTGAAGTATGAGAAAATTCTTAAATCTAGTAAGTGTTTGGCTACATCCTCCAATTCAGATGTTTTGAGCTTAAAGGAAACTTGAGAATTCTATTTGAATGTATCAAGTTTAGGGGAGGATTGTTGGGTTTTTGGTTCTTTGGATCAAGAATTATTCTAAGTGTTGGAACTACGGACAGAGTTGATAAAACCACGGACAGAAGAATGGAACCACTGATGAAGACAAAACCGCGGCTAGTAGTATTGTGTAACCACAGATATTGTAATGTAACTACTGCTAGTCTTGTATAGTCGGTTTAGTATTTTGTATTAGATAAATATGGAAAAGATATTTATCTTGTAGGTTACGTATTGTATTATGTAAAGGACTCCTTAGCCTATAAAAGGAGGTCCTAGGTTAGATTAGATATACGTATGTTTTATATCTAAGGTCGATACACTTCAAGGTTGTAAAACCCTAATACTGGTTAGAGTATTTGTATTAATAATAATATTGAGGTGTTGAATGTTCATTGTTCTTCTTCTTAAGATTAAGTATTAAATTCCGCGTGATACTTAATAAGTCTTTGTTTAAGTCAGTTTCTATATTAGATCATTTGCTCAACTGGGATCAACATATGATATCTTTAAAGCCTTCACCAAAACACCATTAGCATTTTACAATGAATATCTACAAGAGTTCTAGTATACTGTTGTGGTAGATAATTCACTTAAGACGATCACATTTAAAGTTTTAGATGGGTCCAAAACATACTCTTTTGGCATAGCCGAATTTGCTGTTTTCACCGGACTTGGTTATGGAGGTCCTTATGTTTAAAATGAGCCTTCTCTAGAAACTGATAAGGATAGTTTAGCTACCCTAGGTATAGAGGATAAGGATGAGTCAAAAGGAGAGAAGACTTCTCCGTCTAAGCTAATACGGGCCAACCCTGTTAGAATCAAGTATTTCTCACCATCATGGAAGGTTTTGATGGCCCATATTGTCAGAGGTTTAGGGTAGTAAACAGGGATCTCACGATCATTTGAATGACCAACAAATCATGGACTATATTTTAGCATGGGGGTGAAGCTCAACTTTTCAAGACATGCTTTTGATGACCTCTGTGAGAAACTAGGTGATGATACTAAAACCCCTAATATCTGGTGTGCCAGATTTGTGCTGATGATGATAGAACACTTTTTGGAAAAGACTACTACCACCTTAAGTACACCACCTTCAAAAGAGCTCAAATAGGAACCACCACTGATGATGACACTCCTAGGCTGATGAAGTTCCTCTCACCGAACATATGTGTAAGGTAGCAGGTGTTGAAGTAGGATATGAAAAAGCTTTTGCTACATTGGTCATTCCAAGAAGTCTAATGCTAAAAGAAAAAGGAAAACCAACACTAAGAAAACCTATGAGCCTGAGCCAGTGCACCCAAACCAAAATAGAGGAAACATAGATTGGTTAAGATGCCTAAGCACCTAACTCCCACAGAGAGTGAAGTCTCCTCTACTGAGCACACTGCTGTAGAGGATGAGCATCAGACTATGAATGATTCTAAACAAATATCATCAGCCACTGCTCATGATATTCCTGAGAGTAAGAAGGAGACTTCAGGTAATATTGAAACCATTCATATCAAAATGGATGAAGGAGGTGATGGGAGGCTGATAAAGATACAGGGGTAAAGGTTGGTGTAGGAATTGGTCAAGACTTAGGTCCATCAGCAGGTATGACTTCAGTCAATCCTTTAACTTATTATCTTTTCACTCTGAGTCGGTACTAGGGAACGATGGTTTAGGGCTTATAACACCCAAACCTAACTGTTAATACAAATAAGCCGTAAAAACGTTCATTCATATTTTACGATCTTTCTATGTTTTGTCAATAACAATCGTAAAATCATTTTAAATAAAAAATAAAATACACAAGTTTTTGAGCCAATAGATTTCTAACTCATTACGATAAATCATACATTTTACCAAACACTCAAGGATAATTACATAATGAGTTAATTGCATTTTTGGTCCTTGTGGTTTGTCCAAATTGCAGGTTTGGTCCCTAAAACTATGAAAGTGTAGCGATAGTCCCCATTTTAAAGTTTGAATTGCATTTTTGGTCCTTGGATAAAGTTAAATGACTAAAATACCCTTTGTCTTCTTCAAAAAAACAAGGGTAATTTGGTCATTTCACACCAAAAAGGACCAAAAATGCAACCCAAACTTCAAATGGGGACTATCGCTGCATTTTTAAAGTTTTGGGGACTAAATCTGCAATTTGGCCAAACCACAAGGACCAAAAATGCAATTAACTCATTACATAATATATCAAGTATAAAATTGTGTCAAAAACCATGTTTGATATATCACTCACACAAAAGATATACAAAATTTTATAACAAAAGCCCAAACCATTTTTCTAGACTTTATAAGTAACTCTTGTTACATACACTTTTACTCCCTCTGTCCCTAAATAAATGTCCAGTTTGCCCTTTCAGAGTCAAACTGGTTTAACTTTGACCTAAAAGATCTTTTTTGTGTTATATAATACTTGATGAAAAATTATACCATTGAAAAATATACTTAAAATCCAATCTATTCATAAATTTTGCATCAAATATTATATAACACCTATAAAAATAGTTAAGGTCAAAGTTGAACCAGATTGACTTTGAAAAGTCAAACTGGACACTTATTTAGGGACGGAGGTAGTATAAAATAAGTTAAAACTAACTTAAGATAATTAAAATCTATTTCATATTTTACCTATGCATGACCTCACTCAAATATTTTAAATATCTTACAAGATCACATTAGATCACACAAGATCTTAAGAGATTTGGTGTTTGAAATTCAAGCTTAGTGATCTAGTAAGCCGGATCCCTTTGAAAACATTGGTCGGATCCTTTTTGGAAGTGATCCACGGGATCCGGTTGAACAGTGAGGATTTTGTCAATAAATAGCAAGTTATTTCTCATTGTTTCTTCACCCTTTTTCTTAATACTCTCTCTAACACTTTCTTACTATATCTAACATCTCATCTCAGATCAAACTAACCCTTCTATTTCATTTTTGGTGATCATCTTTTAGAATAAGATATTACTGAGCTTTTGCATACAAGACAATCAAGTCACAAATTTACTTGTTACTAGTCTTCACCATCACCTCAAGATCATTCATTCATTCTAAACATAAACATCATGTAACACCCCCAAATCTCGGTACAGCGGAAGACTTAATCAAGTTTTCGGGGCGTTACTATTGGATTGGTATCGCACACAAGTATAGCAAAAAGATAGTCATTTAACATTCAAAACCAATCCCAATTTAGTAAATCCAAACATTTAATCCAAAAGAGTAATCATTACGCCCAAAACATAGTTTAATAAAATAGGTCCCCATAGTTTATCAGAGTCATAAATGATCCTTGAACCCCGCCTTCTTGCCAAGCTTCCACCGATCAAGTAATCCAAACATCTCTCAAATACCTGAGAAATCATGCTAAAAGGTCAGCTTACGCTAGTGAGTTCATAGGTTTAAGTTCAACAAAATCATAGTGGACCTGTAAGAGTTGATTTGCTATGCAAGACCTAAGATAGATAAATACCGTTTCACACACTGATCCTATCCGGATCTCCAATCATATCCCGCATCCAGGGATTACTCGGGCCCCGCGACTCTAGTCCAGCACTGTCGTGGCAAAATCTAGAACAATTGCCAACCCCGGACTAGGTCGATGTAGAAGTCTATTCTTAGCTAGGCACGGTTAAACCTAGACCAAGGCAACAACTACCGCACATCTATCTAAACAGTCAAGCATATAAGCAAATCCAAATAGTTTTAACGGTCCAAAAACAACAGCATGATTCTCACCCCAAAATAGTTCAAAACGTAGTTAAAACGTATATAAAAGTGGGGCTATGAAACTCACCTCAAGCAATCAACGCAAGCAATCAACGCACAAATATACACTAGCAGAAGATAACGGTATCACAGCACAGAAACTATCGACTCGGCACAACCTATTAATGTAGACCAAACTTAATATATATATTCCTCGAAATCAACGTTATCTACCCCAATATGTTCCACTTCTTTATTTCCAAAAACGTCTCATTTCACCATTTAATCCTAGTGTTTGGTATTCCTCATGTGGGTGTATCAACTCAATATGATGCCATGAATGCACTCAAACAACCAATATATAACTCAATGCGACACAACGAGACCTCTAAATGATAAGCTCCATAGTTCAATAAGTTTCGGAATAAATAGTAGACCTTATCGAATTCGTCAACTCGATAAACTCATTTATTTACTCGTGTCGCTTATTATCCCATAAATCAATCGTATCCTTAAAGAGTCATAAGGATAAGTCACCCATTAATAAGGTTACCCAACGTACCTAGCGGGCTCTTATTAGATTCGTCAACCTAATAAGTCCGCTACCCACGTGGATCAACAATATTAATGCTAGGTTATCCGTAACCCATGCACATAACGTAAACAATTAAATACTTAAACCGATATTAAATGTCCACAGTTGACATTTATTGATAAACGTGTACTCGAAACATTAATTACTTATTTATTGCAAAACATTTCCAATTTAGTCGTTAGTTTCCGTTTAAAAATAGTAAATAACAAGATAAGACTTGTTATCGACATTTTTGGTACAATAGCCCATTTATTATCCCCATTTCATAGTTTATTAGCATTTTCATATATATATATATATATATATATATATATATATATATATATATATATATATATATATATATTTCGTCAAATTCCATTATTAATCTCATATCGTTATTCGTTTCGAGCCCACAAGCACGAGTCATAACTTCTCGGCTTTTAATCAATCAATAGTCCAAATTATACTAAAGTCCATGTTACGGCTTTGTCAGAGTCAACTATTGACTAAAAAGTCAAAGTGACGCCGACGTAGCTCAAAGTCAACAATATATATCAAGTCCAACTTAAATGTCACAATATCGCAATTCAATCCCAAACTAACTCAAAACAATCTCGCCAACCAATCAATCAACCAAATATACTCGAAACCAATGTTATGACCCTAATGGTCATGACACGGTCGCGGTCAAGACCACGTGAACCAAACAAGCTCTAGAAGCTTTTCGGCTCCACGCGTCTCATCCAAACCTCAACTACATCAACCAACAAGCTACCAAATCGACCCGACTCGGAACCATGACCCAAGTGGGTCACGTACGCAAGCCAAAGGCCT
Source organism: Chrysanthemum seticuspe (assembly GCA_019973895.1). Taxonomy (NCBI): domain Eukaryota; kingdom Viridiplantae; phylum Streptophyta; class Magnoliopsida; order Asterales; family Asteraceae; genus Chrysanthemum; species Chrysanthemum seticuspe. The sequence continues at coordinate 214,420,848 of BPTQ01000001.1, read as the reverse complement.
CATACGTGCCTCTTGTGGCTCATACACCACTCCACTCCAATCCAAACACTACCAAATCAATTCCACAACACCCAAAACCAATCATTTAAGCCCCAAACACTAACCAAACACAAAACCCATCATCTATCTTAACCAAAAATATGTAACTAAACCCTAAATGCACAAACCCATCAAATTAGTACACCACACATGTACCAAACACTAATTACTTGTTTATTTATACACAAATTAGCTTTAATTTCATGTTCCACCCAAAAGCCCCAAATTTGTTCATAGGGTCGAAACCCTAATTTCAAATTCGTGGGTTTTTATCACCCAAACAAGCTCAAAACTTGTTCCATTTACCTTATCTAATCACCAATTGCAAAACCCCTTTGAAACCCTAAAAGTATGAATCTTGATTCAAAGATTTGAAGGTGTTATTGAAGTCCAAATGAAGCGTGTAATATATGGTTGGAAATAGGAGAAAGAGAGCTTCAAGATGGTGGTGGTGGTGTATGGTGACGCGCCGCCGTGTTGCGGTGGTGGCCGAAATATGGCCGGCGGCCACAAGGGTGGTGGCTAGGGTTTTTAGTGAGAGAAGGGTAGAGAGAGAAATGTTAGTGTGTGTGTTTTTAGAAAGAGAAACAAATGAGGTGAAATGGGGATTGGGTGGGGTATTTATACTAGGCCACTGGGGATTGGGTGGCGCCGGTCTCAAGAGAAAGGGGAGGGTCGGAGTTGTAATTTTTCGTAACTATCCCGTTTACCCATTCCCGAGCTCACATATTGTCTCCCGAGTGTCCCTCAACGTTTATTCAACTTTCCAACATCGTTATTTACGTTTTTCCACGAGTTTTGACTATTTATTTGTCAATTTTCGAGTTACGGTCTACAAGTTACAAAAATTCTTGTTTTAGGCTTTTCTAGTGCCGAATCGAATAGTGCCTATCAAGTAGAGTTAAAACTCATACGATAACTCATTTAATAATGAAATAAACCGTAAAAACAAATAGACGATATAAAATCAAGTCATGGTTTATAAAAATAGTGATAAAGGCAAATCTCAGTTTAGTTTAACGTAATGCGGTTACCTAAAATAGACTCCCTAAATTGACAGTTGTCACACATCACATTCTCGAAGACTATCTAGTATTTAGGTTGGTTCTACCTTTGTTAGAACTCGGTATTTAGCTTAGTACAGATAAAACGTAAGCAACGTTGGGCAAGGTTCTTCCTTGAACAAGAACCCGGTATTTGGCTTAGTACCGGATAAAGCGTAAGCAACGTTGTAAACCTTCTCCGCCAGATAAGGAGCTTGTGTTCATAATATTTACGAACTCTCGAGTTGGATACTCGAGGAGTGGAGTAGGGCAAGGAAGGTGACCTTGTAGCCGAACCACTATAAATACTTGTGTCACGGTTCTATCTCTCTTTACTTTACTTTATTTTTACCATTCATATCATCACATTATCAATATCTAAACATCAAAAGGTTTTGACATAAGTCGATCTAATTATTTTAAAACAAGATTTTAATCGGTAAAACTATTAAACCCCCTTCTAGTTTCCACACTGACTCTAACACTCTTGGCCTGGTACATGGCAAACAACATCCTGAGTCTAAGGTCCTGAACAATGAGGGCTTTGAACCTCACTCAGACCCTGATGGTACTGAACTACAAAAATCATTTTTTTGTAAGAAGCTGACAAAACAAAATCAGCCTCCTCTGCAACAAATAGTCAGATCTATTACCTTCCATCTGTTGCATACTTGCTAAGGCCATACTGTTAAGAGAGTCATCACTTGTGGTGACACTCTGATAGTGAAGTTCTATACATGTTATGTTGCTTTGGAACCATAGGTATTGGATTGTCAATCCTACCATGTTTTAACTTAACACCAAATCACACTTCATCAACAAATACCAGTGGTATATCACAACCTCTTCCTGAATTTTTTAAATACTCCTTTGACTCAGAGAGAAACATACAACTCTATGATAGGAACAAACCTTCACATCCCTACAATGATATCAGTCTGTCAGAACTGGTATTTATGTGAGTCACATAGTCCTATATCCTTAGAGGGAAATCATAAACCCTCCAAGAAGGGAACGCACAACCATTCACATCCCTATAACGGTAATAGCACATCACAACTGTTATCTAGAGAATTAAAGGATTCTAAAGCCTCAGAGGGAGCGAACAACCCCTTCAGGAAGGGAATCTACAAACACTCACAATAGTCCAATGACGACATTCAACTATTATATATTTTGTCAGAGGAACACAAAAAGCTCTAATTAACTCAATGAGCAATACACAACTCGTTGATGAAAGGGACAACAAAATTCTTCAACTTATTGGTGCTAGTCTTTTTCACTATTTTCAGATACATAAATAATCTTTTCAAACTCTGACATCGAACTAGAACCTGAGGAAGTATATGAATATCAGTCAGAAGCTAAAGAAGATGATGTTCATAAAGCTCTGGAGACAGTGGAAACACTATTAGATAAGGATGCTAAATCAGAGAAAGATGAGAGGGTCTATACACCAGTAACCTCTCCAAAAGTTTATGCACACTCTAAAGATCAACTAAACATACCATCATCACCAGCTGTCACAACAATACTTTCTCAAACAGATCATGCTTTCATATGCCAACAGCCTGAAATTCAACATGTTGATCCACAATGGGCTGACCTAATGGTTGTTGAAGTTCAACTATGGGAAAATCAGCATGTCACTGATCCAACAGCTACCAGATTTTTTGAAGAAATTTTGAACACCACTCCGCCTGGTTTTCTTACAACTTCCTTGGAGACTAAGCTACCACACATGTTGAACACTCATCTAGCTGCCTTAGATGCAAAGGTTGTGCAAATGATCAGGGATGTCGTGAAACCAACCAGATTTACAAAGGTTCTTAAACAACTGCTTCGTGATTTGAGGCTCGCCGATGAAAACAACTGCCAAGTTTCAACTGTTGGAAGAATGACTAACAACTTACATGGAGAAAGCTCTGGATTAGAAGTTGTTTGCACTTCATGAATCAGTCACGACCATGGTTGATGTAAAATGGAACAAGGCTCTACTTCAGATGATTAAGACCAACTCCATTTTACTCAAGATGGTTGTGTTGTTGGATAAATTTCTTACTGATCAGACGAATCTTCCTTTCAATGTTAAGTCTTTGCACAATCAGTTGGGGCGTTCTTGTCAGGCATATGGGAAAGTGTCGATCATCTAGTCAGGTTGTCCACACAAATCAAACCAACAACAACTTCTTCTTCTAGTGTTCCTGCTAAGGTGGCGAAGCAACCAGTAACTGGTCAACCTCAATCAACAACCTCATAAGATCCTTACCAAGTCAACAAAGGGCCCAAGGAATCTTCCTTCCTTGAAATACCAAAAACCTCCCCTGGCAAGATCATCAGCTCATTAATTGAGGGGGAGCTTGAACCCCTTCAAGTGAATGATCAAGAAATCAAAGTCAACTCCCTTTATCATACCAAACCCTTATCATCTGAAAGGGGCTTGAACCTACAAAGGAGACTGACAACACACTGGCTTTGGTAACTAAGGACAAGTCTGATGCAGAAGCACCAAAAAAGAAAGCCAAGATAAAAATTCTCACTCATCCACTTGTATATGAGATGCCTAATCCCATAAGATCAATGGCTCATCCTGTTGCCCCTAGATTTTCTAAATACTCATCAACCTTGTTTCAGTCTGAGCTACAAAGTGGCATAGCCACAATACACAAACCATTAAGTCCAGATGAATGAAAGCAAGACAGAAGTGAACGAAAGGAAGTGCAAGTGGATCAGGAAGAAAATATAGCTAGACTCTTAGAGACAGCGGGAACTAACTTGAACATACCAAAAATCAAAGGGGTATCTAGAGAGGAGGTTCTTGAAAGCCTGAAGGCACAAAAATAGCTTGCTGAAGAGGAAGCTGCAAGAAAAGCCACTCAGGATCTGTTAGCCAGAGTAGATGTTGCTAAGCTAGTTTCCCAAAAAGAGGCATACAAAAATCATGAAGCCAAAAGAGCAGCTGAGCTGACTCAACTCAGAGCTAAATATGACAAAGCCATGACTTTCAAATTAAACAAAAAAAATATCACCAGTATCAAACCCGAGGTTGAGAATGATCAGACACTAACTCTGGAAGTCTACAAAGACCATGAAAAGAGAAACTATGATTTGTTCAATGATTTTAAACTAAACAACATAGGTTTCTCTGAACGGATAGAGTTAGATGATGTTGTCAAGAAGTCAAAGTCTGCAAGTGCTATTGCATTAAAGAAAAACCTAGATTCCATATTCAAGTGGTTCAGAAGCTATGCTAAAAGACTTGGTCTCACTCCACCAGCTAAGCTTAGTGAGCTAGATATACCAGCCCTTAAACCGTCAAAGAAGAAAAAGACATCGTTTTTACTTGAAACTAGGGGTGTCCATGGTACTAGAACCGTCCCGAGCCGGAACCGAGACCCGAAAATAAGGAAAAAGTGGAACCAAGAACCGTCCTAAGTTTTTCGGTTCGGTTCCGGTATGGTACTCGGTTCCGGTACGGGAATTTTCGGTAATTCCCATGAATACCAAAGTGTTAAAAAAAATATGTTTGGATGGATGTGAATTTATGGTACTCGGTTCGTAGAAATTCGAAATAAGTTGACAACCTTAATAGTATTCCACAACTTGACTTACAAACAAACAAAAAAATATATACCCGGTAATCGCAAACTCATTATCCACGAAAATAATTGCAAAATCATTGTGAATTTTATATATCAATCATGGTGACTAGCTTACAATAACTTACATGGTGACAATATATCATGCAGTGATGTCATAATCATTAATTGTTTCTTGACTTTTATCATCAAATTTAATGAACAATAAATACCAATAGTTAATTACAACTTCTTGTTAGTTGTTACTAAGCAACACATAATTTTTCGATATGCGGCTATGCGCATACTCGATATTTCAGTTTAGAAAAAACTTACTTTCATATTGATGAATGATGTTTGAATCTTTGAATTGAATCAATGGATTAATGGTTAAGGTTTATGGGTTTTTAGGTTTAGGTAGGGTTTTTTCTATTTTATTAAAAGTATGCATACTTGTATGTACACAATATCCCAAACAAACCCTATAAAATTACATATTCTTATAAAAGTCGGTTCTTTCGGGAAAGTACCGGAACTGGACGGTTCCGACCCGAACCGTCCCGAGAACCGAAATTTTGGAATTTTAGGAACCAAGAACTGTACCATGGTTCTAATATACGGTCACGTTTCCGGTCGGTACTGGTACGGTTCCTCGGTTCTTTTGGTTCCTCGGTTTTTTTGGACACCCCTACTTGAAACAACATATGTTGCTAAAGAGCCTGGGAATGATGGGGGAGAAAGAAATTTCGAACCACCTGTAGGGGTTGATGGCTATGATGAACAAGTCATAGACAAGCAGATTCATTGTTATTTTTCATGAACAAATTTGATGGCCTGCGCTTTCAGAGAGGAAGGAGTTTGGATTGGCAACAACCACTCAACTTATTAGATTATGGCAAGGGATCAAGAAGGATTCAAAGTTTGTATAAGGTTTTGCTGATAGATTAGAATACTTCATCTCCACCAGACATGACTATCGTTAAGCAATTGAGAAAATAAAGAATCTAGAGGATTAGGTCTTATATGTATTGTAATGCGTAATCCTCTGAATGAAAATATTGCTTCTTTTCTTAAGTTATTTTTTCGATTTATATGTAAGAAGAAGTTATGTTGCTCACTTACAATAATTTCAGACTTAGTATAGTTTTTATCCAAATGGGGGGAGATTGTTGGGCCAATTCAGTACCCAATAGTCTTTGACTAGGATTTGAACATAAATTAGACTAAGTAAAAGAAGACTCTCTAATAAGGAAATCAGAAAGCAACTCAAGAAGTCTTGATGATAGAAGAAGACAACGAGCAACCTTAGTAGAGTTCAAGTCTTAGACATTGTCAAGTTTACTTGAAGGAATACTCACTAGCTGATGTGGGTCAACCAGTATGTAGAAGGAACTCCATCTGAAGTATAAAGGTTCATCAGGGGTCAACAATACCCTGATGAACCTCTCAGCTCTCTGACTTACAAATAGGTCTTAGCTCTTAAGTCCTTGAGTTTAGGCGGGACTTTTCACTTATGCATTTGAGCGGGATAAAGTGTATTTTAGTAAAAAGTCAAACCTGTAAGAGTTGGTGATAAAGCAGTAAACAGTTGGTAGAACTGTTCAAAAAAGCAAAGAATGAACATTTCCCAATATAGATGCATTAAATAGAAGATGTACTTTACTGTACCTCTTTCATTGCTTAAGACGTAAGCACATTTACTCTCACATTGAACTTACAAAAAGTCTCTGAGAGACTTATAAGTTCACTTACAAACTTACGATTTTAAGTTTGCATGGTTAGAGAGTTGAGTTATACATTGTCACTCAAATAGGTGTTTTCGCAAAACACTTTGTAATTCTTTGATTCTTATCAATAAAAGATTGTACGTTGAAAAGTTACTTTAGTGTTGTTACTTAATTTCTTTTAACTTGTGTTTTATTAAACGGACATTATTTGGGACAAACAAGTACCTTAAAAAATAGTAGTTTCATAACATTATTACCATGCATAATTTTTGTTGTAACTGTAACACCCCCAATTTCGTGATACGCAGCGGAATTTAAACTGGGTGTTACTTCATCGCACAACAGTCATAACAATAGAAAACGAACTCTAATGGAGTCGTTTTAAAAGATTTATCATTCGATTTATATAAATATCAGAGTTTACAAGAATGAGGTCCCAAAAGGTTCCAAGTTTACAAAATACATTAAATTGGTTTTCGAATGATAATAAAATTTATAGCCTTCTTGAGTATCCGTGCTACTCCGTGCCAGCCTCGTACATTATGGACCTGAAATACATGCTTAAAACTGTCAACACAAAGGTTGAGTGAAATTCATAGAGTTTAGGAAATCAGTTGAACACATAATGTTGGTAGTGTGAGCTATAGACTCACACCAATGGTTTGAAAACAAAACAGATATTATTGCACTAAGCTCATGATACCGAAAACGTTAACAGCTTGTCAATAGAAATTGATATAATAGTTTGCCAGGTCATTGGTCAAACAGTTGCCCTAATAGGTAATTTGCCAATTAACCTATGGTTCTTCAAATAGAGTGCGTTTGTTTACCAGACTTGGTCAAACAAACGGGATTCGTCAATCCCGATAGATCTATCCACATTATTCGCGTTCACCCGCAAGTGATTAATGGTTCATGATAATAGGGACTTAAGTTTGGCAATAGTGGTACTTAGTGCACATAATACATTCAGATAAGCATACAATTTCAAAGCAATGTGTTTGGTTTAAAATAAAGCATGTATCTCCCCCAAGGGTTTGTAAAACAATTTAAGTAATTGAAAGTGGGGCTATGAACTCACCTCAAAGTAAATGATAGCAAATGTATAATGAGAATGATGGATATGCCGTGGGAACTTCTACGAGCAACCTAAAATAGAATGTTGCGACTTAGGTTTGGAATAATGTTTAGGAAAACATAAACCATCCTATATATATATATATATATATATATATATATATATATATATATATATATATATATATATATATATATATATATATATATATATATATATATTCCTATGTTGATCATGATGTAGTCAATTATCATATGATGTTTATAGAAAGATCTTTAATATGTGAAAACATATTTAGTTTATAGATATCATACTACCGTTCGGGCCATCATAATTCAGAGGTCATGCAGTAAACGTTCGAGGAGCTAGGACATTTTAAATCGTAAATCCAGCAACTCGTCGATACGTTTTACTCAAATGAAACCCTCACATGAAGCTCCCTACTATTGTAACACTTAGTAGATACAACATATGTTTTGAGTGAATATTGTTACATAAATAAGCTTATCATGTTTTTACAAGTTCTCGTCATTTCATAAATATGATTACCTTAGTTAACGGTCTTGGGTAAACAAGCCTTAAGGCTTTAGCCATGGTCTTGCCGTGACTTTGGTCTTGACTACCATGGTCTTGAGACTCATCCTTGACCTTAGCCGTAGTCGTGGTCTTGGCTTATGGCCATTAGGCCTCTTGGTTTGCTTGTAGTTGTGACAAAAGTATAGTTGTGAAACTTAAATATAAGGCAGTTTCTGTTTTTGAAATATTTATGGCCTGTTTAAGCGTTTTCAAGGTCTGAGCTTCTTTAACATTAAAGGAAAACGTCGTTCCGGACAACTTTCATGTTTTAACTTTTTGATGATTCGGACCAGAAGTACCATTTTTAAAACGGCAGAACTCAAAACAGCAAGCTATTGGCAGTTTCGGCGTTTAGGTTTCGCTAACTTCTTTTGCTTATAACTTTTGACTCGTTTGTCCGTTTTGGGTGATTCAAATTGCTATGTTTACCTTTTTATCTTGTCTACCATATTATGTACGTTAGAAAGTCCTTATATTACTGTTTTTAATGGTCTTACATGTGTAGAATATGACTAGTTTACTAGTTTGTTACTTTTATGACAATATGTGAATTAAAACAAGTGATTGAGTATATGTACATCATGAATCAACATAGTAACTATATATATAGCATGAAATAGTTAAGATTATGAATAATAAAGATGAGATGATGGTGGTGATAAGTTGCTTACAACTTTTGGCTTTCAATAAGAAAGGAGTAACTAGTAAAGATCGGACTTTGATTGATCGCTTAAGACTTTGGATTGAGCTAGCTTTCCGCACCTTGGCACCCTTGCAAACTTGAAGAGTTATTTGCGAAGTTTAACGAAATTTCAGGGAAACGACCGTGAATTTATTTAGAGTAGACTAAAATTAGTCTAAAAGTGATATGAGATATCAAAATGTGGTTTTCGTCATACGCGGGATAACTTAACAGTTATTTGCGAAGTTTAAAAGTTACGCGATTTAAGCAAAAATGTAGAACGTACAAGGTTAATTCCTTTATGGTCAAAGGAGGAGGGAAATATGTTTGACTTTTCCAAAAAATGTAAAAGTTTCAAAAACATATTAGAAACACAGTGCAGGAATCGTTAAGTCTGGATGTAAGTAGAATTGTTTAAAACGTAAGTTTAGTTTTGTTCTGCGCTGGGCTTATTTGGTAATATTAAAAATAATAAATCTTAAAAATTCTCAAATTAATCATGAGTGATCTAAAAATTTATCTGATGCGAGGAAAATTGTCAGAGTTGATTTTCGTTATGCGCGTGATGTTTAAACATTGGACTATCTAAAACGAAACTTTAAAACGATGTTTACTTAATAACTTTTGCGAAAATGATCTAACGATGGTCGAACTCTCAGGTTATTACTAAAATAATTTATCTTACGAGAATGTGGATTAAAAATTTTACGGGATGAATAGTGAAAGTGAATAGTAAAAGTGAATAGTAAATTCTCGAAAATAAAAAGTAACCTAAAAATGCGGGTGGTTACAGTAACAACTTGGGTGATGTTTAATGTATGGTAAATGTAGCATTATGGTTGTGTATGTTTTTTTTATCATGTTTAATGTTTGCTAACTTTGTATCATAGTATTGGTAACTTGTTTGTTGAGTTTGACCATCAAAAGTCAACTGATGTATTTGGTCATTTTGATAGTCTAGACCATCATAAGTCAGGTGGTTTATTGGTCTAGATGTATTATTTTCATGTTGATTTGTTTGCTAAGGTTGTAATATAATCTTGATCATAGCTTTGGCCATTTGTTTGGGTCATTTTGCTGAGTTTGACCATCAAAAGTCAAAAAAATTTACAAATTGTTATGACTTTGAACAACTAACATCAAGAAACATGCATCTATATTGCACATATAAAATACCAATTTTCATTACTTATATACGAAAACCAAGTGGTCATTACATCATATATGATCAAAGACAAAGAACCAATTACATAGCAATTGGTTCTTACACCATTCTAGGACAAAAGTACTTCAACATCCAAAAGACAACCAACTATGTATCAACAACCATCCAACTTAGATAAAAGTACATAAACATCAAAACCAACCAACTACATATGAAGAACATCTTCAACCTTCTGTTTGCTTGCACAAGCTCCATAGCAGACTGTTCCAACCTGTTTCTTGCCCTTAACAAACTTGGAATTGTCATCATGGATCTAGGACACATCAGGGGATCGAACCAAATAAAAACTGACAACTTGAATCATCCTGCAACCAATTATCAAATATCATTTACGGGTCATTTAGTACAAAAAACTGAAACTATGTTAAAAAAAATTACGATTTGGGGACACGTGTAGAACCTACGACCAGGATTAGCATTTGTCCATGAGGTTCAAATTGTTGCCTCATTCCCACATTCGCAAAATACCATCCTGTTTTAGTTGTGGGGTTTGTAGAAAGAAAAGGCATTTAGTGTTCTTCTTGACACACACACACATACACATACACACACAATTGGGATTTGGGTATATGAATGAACCTGTGTGATGTTTTTGGAGGGAAAAGGTGGGTGGGGTTGGGCAGGAAAAAGGTGGGTAGGGTGGAGAGTAACCGGTGTTAAGGGTTGTATAGGTTGGGGTTGAAAAGAAGAAAGTGTCCTCGAGTTAATGGCTGAATCTAACGCTCGTCCGGTCAAAGGACGGGTCAACTCAAATGGACAACCACAAGGACGAATGTGTAATTTTTTATAGCTAAGGACGAAACTTGCAACTATGACCAAACCACAAGGATAATTTATGTAATTAACTCTAAACATTATTCATCATTCAAAAAAATATCATTAATCAGATATACTTTGATTTTTCATCAAATACTGAAGCTTTATAAATTACTAAAGTATATTATAATGAACAACTTCAAACGCTAAAATCATAAATTTACTTCATTGAAACAATTCATCAAACACCTTATAAATGTTTCATCATCACACGTGACCTTTTTTGATAATTTAGAAGACAACTTTTAAAATAAAAAATATATAGAATTTATTTTAATTTGGGGTTTGTTGATCAAGAATCACTATAAAATTTTTATTTTAACCCAAAATGAACATACCCTGAATTTTTTCTACGTTAGTGAACATCGAATTTGATGAAAAAGATTGTGATTTGTAGCGATTGAATGAATATATGATGAAATTGTAGAGAAATCGAAACATACTTTGTGTAAATAGAAATCGAAACATACTTTGTGATTTTGAATGATTTATAACACTAAAATTAAGGTAGAGCTTTGTTGGGAATTATACGTTTGAGTTGATAAGACAAAAAGAATGAAACAAGAGGGACTTAATACGACAAGAAGTAAACCTACAAAAAGATGGAAGGACTTGCTTGCAAAATAAGTTTTATTTATTAGTCCTTTGTAGTATTTTGTAAACCCTAATCCTCTAGTATATAAAGAGGACATAGGTGTAGGTTTTATAAACATGTCTTCCATAATGTAGTCGACTAAAGGTGTGTGTGTGTAACCTAGGGCGTGTAGTTTATTCTAAACGCCTAGGTTATTAGTTTAGGTAGTAGTTTAGTTATCTAGACGTGTTCCTATAAACGTCTAAGATTAGTTAGTGTTAGTGAATGAAACCTTGTGTCAATAACATAATTGTTCTTTATTATTCAGCTGTGCATTCATGTTTGTTTTTGTTATTGTTATCCCTAGATGAGCTTATAAATGATCTTATCAATTGGTATCAGAGCGGGGAGCTCTTGATATAGGGATCTACAAGGTTTTTCGAATAAGAAGGAAGAAAAATTCGAATTCAGAAAATTTTCGTAATATTTCTGCAAGGCTGTTTTCAAGAGGGCATAACTTTTTCTTGAACCGTTGGATCGAGCTACAATTTTTTCTGGTGCATCTCAGTATATCCGTCTAACGTTTCACTAGAGGGATTGTCAATTAGAGCTCTCAATCAAAAGGTATAAGCTGTCAAAGTCTGCTGCAGAAACTGAAAAAGTTTCGTAAGGTTACTACAACACTGTTTTGAAACGATCATAACTTTTTTGTTAACCGTTGGATCGTGACGAAATTTTAGGTGGACGTTCTCTATATGAGAATCTAACTTTCCACCAGAGGGATCGTCGATCTGAGCGTTTATGCAAAAGTTACAGGCTGTAGAATATGGCTGCTGACAAAGGTACTGCTGTTTACTTAAAGTACCGTTGTTTATACTCAAAGTACTGTTGTCGAAACCCTAAATCAGTCAAAGTACTGCTCCTTGCTCAAAGTACTGCTCCTTGTCCAAGGTACTGTTAGCTCTTTCAGTTACCACTGCCTTCAAGTTACCACTACTAAAGATTGTTATACTTTATATTAGTGGGACGGTGGTGAATTAGTATATCAAGATTGGATGATGGAGCATGATTGGAAGTTGGTCTTTGTGATTATAATATTTATATGGTACTGGTATAATTGGAGTTTTACTACTGATGTTCGAAAATTCATCCTAAGTCTAGAATGAGGATGCTACTCAATTCATATCCTTTGAATTAAAATCATGTGCATGAGAAATTGGCTACATGTCACAGTGGAGGTAAAAGTATTTTATACATTTAATTGATCATGGGACGTACTTGAGACGCAAGGAGATTATCGGATGCTAAGGAGATAATGAGATATTGGATTCATTGGAGTATATATGGAATTTATTAATGGTCCATGGTTTTTTATTCTCGTATGGTTTTCGATTTAAGGGGAAGTCGAGTGTGACGATTGTTATGGATTTTTAGCCACTCACACAGGAGATTGGTTCACACACACAAAGAGTTTGGGAATTTGTTCTTAATGGTTTTTAAAAGGCTCGTTTTTGGTTTTTATTGAAGAATTGATTATGAAGAAGATTGATTATCATATATTTGATATTGTAGTTGAGTTTCACAGGTTTGTGTTCTTATTATATCTCAAAGTGGGTGTTACACTTAGTAGATAACTTGTTCGTGCTTAAAGGATGTTGACGAAGACTTGCAAAATCTAGTTTTCATAGGTCAAGGGGTGGATGGATGAAGACCTAGTAAACTATCACTTAAAGAAGTTACATTGTAGTGCTCAGTGTCTCATTGAAGATGAGGATTTTGTCAAGAGATTGCGGTCTACTTATATTTTTGGTTAGCAGTATAAGTTAAACGTCACGTGGATAAACAAGACATAAGATACAAGTTTGGGTTATTTTACTTCTTCATCAAGTTCGTTATATTTGATTTTATTCACAAGTGATCATTACAAGGAGCTTACAGATTTGAAGAATCATTTGATGTTCATGCACCACTCAAGGGGAAGTGTTTGATTGTTACTACTGTTGATCATTATTACTACTGCTAGTTGCAGTTTTCTACTGTTTTGAATTCATTTTTAGTAAGCATTTTGGTGTTCTTCATGGAGGGCAATTCGAAACATTGGACGGCTTAGATTGGAAGTATGATATTGGTTCGTGGTGGCCAAGATCATTATTTGCATACGTTCCCTATTTGGATAATAACAAAAAGGGGAAGAGATGTTTGAGTGGCATGGCATGGATAAAGGGGAAGACAAAGGAAGACATACTTGTTTCATTCATTGTGAGATCCCCTGATCTCAATTTCTCTACTTCGTCTAGGGAAGTTCGTTCAAGAATGGTTTTGTCATTATCAACTAGGGGAAGATTGTTGGGAATTATACGTTTGAGTTGATAAGACAAAAAGAATGAAACAAGAGGGACTTAATACGACAAGAAGAAAACCTACAAAAAGATGGAAGGACTTGCTTGCAAAAGAAGTTTTATTTATTAGTCCTTTGTAGTATTTTGTAAACCCTAATCCTCTAGTATATAAAGAGGACATAGGTGTAGGTTTTATAAACATGTCTTCCATAATGTAGTCGACTAAAGGTGTGTGTGTGTCCTAGGCGTATAGTCTTTTAAACGCCTAGGTGACTAGATTAGTTAGTTAGTGTTAGATCAAGTCTTTGATCTTTATTATAGTTAGTTAGTTAGTTAATGGTGAATGAAAACCTTGTTCAATAACAAAGAATTGATTAGTTTATTCTGTTGTACATGTTATTAGTCTTTGTTATTGTTATCCCTAGATGAGCTCATAAACGATCTTTACAAGCTTTGAGAAAGTTGTGAAAGAGAAGAAGAAGAAAAAGAAAAGATATGTGACGTTAGATTGAGGGAGGGAAAGTGAGGGACGCTTATTGAGCTATTAATGACTTTTAAGACTTTTTATCAAGTAGGTTTTTTCCCATGCATAAGATCGTGACTCATGAGATGTATTATTATTTTGCTGTCAGGTAACCTTTCAATTCAAAAAATATCTTAATTAAATAACTTTCAATAATAATAATTATATTTGTATTTATTTTTTTCAATGATAATCATTCATTTTAAAAACAATTTATCTTATTAACTAAGTATGGTATCTAAATCATATAAATACATGAGATAATTTTATATATATCAAATCTAAACATAAAAATGTCATATATATATATCTAAAATACAAGCTTTGAATGTATGATGTACAATGTACTTACAGTAAGCAAATCTTGCACAAAGATCACCTTTATATAATTGAATCTCTAAAAGTAGGGACAAAAAAAACATATGACTGACTCTATACATATACAAGATTCTAAAAAATTAGAGGCATTCGAAAATTGAGGACTTAAAGTCCCACCTTAGTTGCTACTGCTCATAATTACGAGTTACAACTACCGCTTACAACCTAACATTAATTTTAACAAACGTACCATAAATTTGATTCGCGTACTAACCATGTGCATACACTGAAGTTATAACTTGCTATTATATATTGTATAACTCAAGATATATCAACTTTGGTTGTGATGTTGATCAATCATAAAAACCAAATCTTCTTATGACAAAAAAGACTTGTGATTATCATTTAATGTGTGAGGTTTCAAATTTCAATTTCTGCTAGATGCAAACAAATTTAAAATAGTCACGTCAACCTTCTAAAAAAAAGACTTTACCTGTTTTGCTGGAAACAAACACCTCCATCAAATGTTCATGTTTTTCATATAGTATGTACGACTGGTATTAATATATTACAGACTAGGTTGTCTACCTTTAAGTTATAGTCGAGTTGAGGTCTAAAAGGAGGTGATGTAACGCAGCTACGTACAACGTTTGAAATTGCCTTAGAGGATTGCATATTTAGTTAGTATTAATTTCGTTATATGTCGAGCTAGATAACTTAGATATATGAATAAACATTCTAGTTGATTATCAGCTTAAGTTATGTATCAAGGCTAAAATTGAATACACCCATGTTTTCTTTAATTATTTCTAGAAAAAGTGTATAGAGAATGACGAGTTACTTCTATCAAATACATATCGACAAATTTCGACATGCATGCTTGAATAATCTGTTTGTTCTTATATGCCAAGTGAATAGATCCGGGTGGTTAATTGGAATTATAAAACAGAGCAACGCTTAATTGGCAGGGGCGGAGCTAGGATCTTAAGTTAAAAAGAGCCGAACTTAATGTAAACAAACAATATATATCGCACAAAAAACGAATTTTTTTTAACCCATCATACCCCAACATCATAATATCATGTTTTTTTTTAACGGCGAATATATTAGAGAACTTGCAAGAAGCTAGAGAAAAACTACAAACTAATTTATCTAGGGTTTTTCAACCAAGAATTTCAATTGAAATTGGATTTACATCGACTAGCACATCACGTAAACGACATTTGAACAATATCATCAAAAAAAGACTCCTTTCAAGGATGAGATTTACCAAACATGCATTTCTAAAGCACCAAAGAATCCACCACGTGACATAACAAACGCCTTAAAAAATGTCTTTAATTCCTTTTGACATCTAAGAATTATTAAGCCAGTTGAGCCAGTCATCATACGTATTACACACCAAATCAGTAAGCTCCCACCAGCATTATATCACGTTAGTTAAGTTTATACTTTACTAGTTATTTACCGCGTACGCACGGTGGTTTGACATAAGTCTTACATAATGCGTTTTAACATAAGTTATATAGTAAATCTAAATTTTAACTATTTCTGCATAAAAATCGTATATTATCTAAATAATACAATTGGTTAAGAATGTAAACTTCTATCTTATCATGCTAAAGTTTGTCTTGTATATACATGAGGTTGTCAAATAAAATTTATCTATTACATTACGTAAAATCTTTTATATGTATATAGTTATAATACATGTGTACGCGCGGGTTTTTACATAAAATTTTCATTATGTATTAATAACGATTAATATTTTATATAGATTTTTGTTTGACGAAGGATTTGAATTTGTTTGATTGGCATGGTGTTGAGGTTGATGTTGTTTAAATTTAACTACCGACATCATATTTTTAGACATTATGAATGTTTAATAGCACGCAATGGTCTTTGAAAACTTGTAATTCCGGATATCCTTCTTTAAACTTTAGTGAGGAATTATATGCATCGTTGCAATATGCAGAATCTCGTGTATTTATTTTCATCTCAGAGTAACATGTGAGGCCAGTCGTCATTTTGATATTTATATTCCCCTTAATAATAACTTAAGCCTTATTTAATATTTAAATCCGTGTACAAACGAGTTAAACTTAGAAAGAGAAATAACATGATTAAAATAAATAAATAAATAAATAAATAAAAATAAATAAATCTGGACAACTTATTTAATCTCATAAATAGGAGTAATATGAGTCGTTCGTATATGTACACTCTCGTGTATTTATTTACATTTTACAGTAACTCACGCTTTCAATTTGAATTTGATAAATCATATTTATAAAATTATTAAAAAAACATTAAAACTGATAATTTGCGGCATCCACAATGGTAATTTTATGAAAAGGTTTAAAAACCTATGAAAAGCTTTAACTTTTGTTTTAACCATTAGTAATATTTTGTTTTATGTGTACGTGGCATGATGGGGTTTATATTTTTAAATCTCTTCATAGTTTAATGCATGTTCTATCATGAATCATTTTATAGAGTTATAAAAGGTTTGTATACAGTGAAAACATAGCTATAACATCAAATGACTTATGAATTAACGACTAGACAAGCTTATAAACCTTTATAAAGCTTCATCACTCAAAATACTCTTAGGTTCATATAATATATTTAAAATTTGACAACTAGAATTTTTATAAATCAAGACATATATTTTTATAATTTATTTATTTATTTATTGGGCAGTATGAGGTTTAGATGAATTTGATCAAATTGATTCAGTTTTGACTTTTTATGATCCAGTCGAATGGACTCATTTTTCTTACATGATAAAACTAAGCTTTCCTATTAGCCCAACTGAAAAATCCTCAAAAGATTTGTCTATTTCATATGTTCTTATCATATAAGAGTTTGCTAAAACAAGATGTTAAAAATAAGGTTTAAGATCCACTTATTAGTTTTATTGTAAGATGATCTTTTTTACTTAACTATTTTTTCATTGGTCACTAAACCTATCATGTTGAAATGAAATGAAAAAATTTCATCTTAAATTTTCTTACAGATAGCATTTTAGTTCAAAACTTCAATTTGTTCTCTGTTTTGTAATGGCCCCGTTAGTCTATTTAAACACCTTCATGGCTTGTATAACACCATCGAGACTTGTAAGGTTTCTCAATAATCTATATTATATTATAAAGTATTTGAAACAATCTTAAAAGACTTGCAAAATTAAAATTTAACACTTACTCATAATATCAAATAAGTACATCTATAATAGCATAGGTAGCAACACTTTAAAGCATTTTTTGTAGACATGTTTTATTTTTTTTAAAATAAAATATAATTTAATATAAGAAAAAAAAACGTGTATAACAATAATTACATAATAAATGTTATTTTTAAAACACCCGTAATATGAAAAATACTTGTTATTATACATATTGTACAAACTAATAAAACACACAAAACTTCATACAATTTATATAAAAACAAGTTGATGGTACATATGGTTTTAATAAAAGGACAAGACCAACAGGTTCAATCAGGAACTGGAGTCACCACCGATTCGGCTAGCCCATAAAAGTTTTCTGAAAATGATATTATTAAATCAATAGAGTTTCAAATGCATAATATATTATAATGTTCAAAAAATATTATTAAATCGCAAAAGTGCCTCGAAAACCAATATATACATCTTTTATAAATTTTTTGATAAAACTTACCGTAAAACTAAAACTTTGTTTTATAAAAATCAGGTGATTTTTTCAAAGTAAAGGATGCAAAGATGTAAAGTGCTAAGTGTTAATTTATAAGATTATACACATTTACACATATCATTACATCATAAAGCATTTGGGATATTTCTAAAATGGAATGTTTAAAAAATTAAGATTCAACACTTGCTTATAATGACAAATTATAATAAGTACATTTATAATAGTATTGGTTGCAACACATTAAATCACTTTTATAGAAATGTTTGTTTAAAAAAATACAAAGTAATTTAATATAAGAAGAACAAAAAAAAACGTCTATAACAATAATTACCTAATAAATGCTATTTTTAAAACATCCCTAATATGAAAAATATTTGTTATTACACATATTGTACAAACTAATAAAACACACAAAGCTTAATACAATTTATATAAAAACAAGTTAATGATACATATGATTTTAAAAAGCGGGCCAGAACAACGGGTTCAATCGGGATCCGGAGTCACCACCAGTTCGGTTAGCCCATAAAGTTGTCCGAAAAAGATATTATTAAATCAATAGAGTTTCAAATGCATACTAAATTACAATGTTCAAAAATTATTATTAAATCGCAAAAGTGCCTTGAAAACCAACATATACACCTTTTATTAATTTTTTTTTTTGATAAACTTACCGTAAAAACTAAAAACTTTGTTTTATTAAAATCGGACGATTTTTTCATATCAAATGATGCAAAATGCTAAGTGCTAATTATATATTTAATATTCATATAATATACTAAAACCAAATGTCGGTTAACTTCCTTAACTTTTTTTAATAATATATTTATACTATTATATTCTATAGCTATGCTAAAGTATTGTCGTTTAGGGCTTGCGTTATTTTCTTTAGCCCAACTGCAATGTCCATGTCCGTTTGCCTGGCCTGCTACCGCTTCGTACCCCCGTTACATTATGATGAGCAAGAAGCTAGAATCTCACCGCCTCACTCATACATATCTGTAGTCACATCTTCTGGAATCTACTCACACCTACCGGCACTCAAATCCATCAAACCTATTCCTAACCTCCAAATCAAATCCATCAAACCTATTCCTAACCTCCAAAATCAGTTACTCAGAGAAATCGAAAAGAAAAAATTCCGAGGATTACATGACTATTGAATTTAGGTTAATAGTGAAACCCAGGTATGAAGTTAAATATCCGATTTATATAAGAAAAATTAGGGCTTTTAGGTTTTATGTTTTCATTTATCGGAATCTATATTTGTTTGTATCATTTATGAGTTGTATTGTTCATTTTCAGAGCTTGGTTGTGATTAGGGTTAGAAAATTGTTCTAAAAAGGAGTCCTCATAGATGGGTCAACTGACTTTGCTTGAGGGAGCCAGCGGGGGTTATGGTGACTGAACTTGGGTTGGCGTCCGTCGGAGTTCGCGATGGTTTGTGACAAGGTTCAAGAGGTAGTTATATATATATATATATATATTATATATAACAGGAGGCATTTGGCATTAATGCCACCTCAATGCCACCTCAATGACACCTCAATGCCACCTCAATGCCACCTAAGCATTTTTTGTCCAACTAAGCAATTTATTAATCCACCTAAGCAATAGTATATAATTTTCGGATTTAATGTATAAATTATATAAATTTTTAATATTTTTTTGTGAAATTCGATTTTTATAAAAAATGACAATGGTGAGATTTGAACTTGGGTTGTTTATAAGAGTAGCATTAATAACTTGTGTGTTTACCACTTAGCCAACAAGTTATTTTGATAATTATGTTGCATATTATAATCTATAAACCTATGTAACTATGAGAATCCCCTACAACCAATTATCCACCATATCTATTCCTTAATTATAGCTTAACAATTTTTTTAATTGATATCCGACCTTTTATTTATTCATGACACAAAACCCTAATTTCATTCATCTGGCTTTACGTATATTGCTTATTTTTTTATTATCATTGTTGGTTCATTGGAAGATTTTGATCATGATTCATAGAATGTCATCCCAGGTTTGCATGATGTTTGTGGCACTCAAGGTTGCATGATGTTTTTCTAAATGGTCTAAAAACCTCTGCAACACAAAACCTCTGTGTTCATTCTTATACTGCAATAAGATTTTTTTTTTTTTGATTTTATGTTGTTATAATTATTTTTTTCGATATATATTTGTTCTTATTCAGTTACAACTGTTGCTTTGGCTTTGGTATTCTGGAGCACATCGATCTTGGTATCAAGTAAGTTGCTATTACAGTTTCTTTGGTAATTGTGATCGCGCACTTTATGGATAACGTTATGGCGTATACCTGAGTTTATGGATAACAGTTGCTTACTGTGATGCTACAGGCTCTTTTTCATCGACATTTACTAAAAACTACAGTTGCTCCTATGGTAGATATGCTAATTCAGTTTTTGAAGCTTGAGAAGGGAAGGTCAGTCTCTATCCACAATAAGCTCAAACTCAAGCAACTACACAAGACGGAAAAGAGGTTGGCGAGCACGTCTTCGAGTTCGAGCACTTCTTTTTTATCAGGTATATATATGTGTATACAGGTTTTTGTTAATGTTAGCTATACTTCATGTATGTGACACTGGTCATATGTATTTTATAATGTGTTAATTCCATAACTGTGATAATTGGATCAGTATTAGTAATTATATGAAACGCTTTTGGAGGTATGCAACTATGCATTAAAAAGAGAATGATGATCATCTCTCATACTTCTTCAATTTAGGATCTACACCTCTTACGGTTGTGCAATTGCTATAGGTCAACCTGATTATGGACACTTTGGGTATGTTAGCACTGGCCACATAACCACTAAATGAGGGACTGATGAACAGACAACCTGTTAAACCAACCAAAAGTTTAATCAAAAAGACCATGTGAAGGAACATCATTGGCAAAAGTGTTTACCATATGGCTGTCCTATTTGTCAGGCATTTTGTATTGTTAGTGGTTGCATACCTGTTATTGTTAGTGATGAAATAGAGCTTGCTTTTAAAGGAATACTTGACTATCGTAGGGTAAGTGCGCCATTTCCCATTGATGCATCGTCATTTGGTGTCTCTTGAAGTTATCACAGTATCAATAACCTTAATGACTCATTGTAGATTGCTTTGTTCATTTCCTCAAGTGATACGCTCAATAAATCTCTCAGCTGTACCACTGTATATTGTGTTATCATACATCGATCAATGAATCCTGAATACAGGTTGACCCATGTGTCCATTTTCTGATAGTGTTGTGTCCATGGAAGAACTCTTTGTATTGAAGCAACTCAGTGGCTTCTGTAACAATGACCGGATGACAACATACGTATCAGCTACAGTTCCTGATGATACTTTGTCCAATTTGGGAGATGTTCTTTCCCTATTGGAGCTATTGGCATCAAAGATGGTATGAATTTCATTTTGTCCTCTTCAAATGAGGGATGGAATAGAGTTATGATAGCCTATATGGTTTGTACTATGCTCTTATATTCTTATGTCTAATGTCTATGTAACTTTTTTTTTGTCAATTAATCGGTCTCTTTCGTGCACTTATTCTGTAGGAGATCAAATGTTTGACACTTCCTCTTTACTAAGAAAAATGAATCAAGCACCACCTCCTGTATATAACAGTAGCGTTAGGTACTTTGAATTCATGTATCCCGCAAATTAGGAAATTGGTGGTAGAGTTCCTAATGGACTCAGTAGTCCAGGACCAGACAAGTAATGAATGAGCTGCAATATTTGATAAACTACATGATAACATAGTAAAAACAACATTAAAAGTGTTCTGAGCAAGATAGGAACTTCGGCCTGTGTATATAACATATGGCATGAAAGAAATCTGAGGATATTTCATTTTCAATAGCGGTCAGCATCTTTGTGAGCTTCACCTTTGCTGCTATATATGGTGTCGCAGATGCTGCTTTTGGAATGCTTAGTACTATCCACTGGACTGGCTATAGACGTTTATGGTCCAATCAGTGACAATGCTGGAGGCATAGCTGAGATGGCTGGTGTGAGCCACAGAATCCGTGAGAGAACCGATGCTATGGATGCTGCTGGAAACACCACCGCTGCAATTGGAAAGGTAGTTTATTATTTAGAGTAAATTACATTTATGGTCCCTGAGTAATGTTGTCTCTTCAAAATCTTGTGCCACGCCTTATGAAACATGAAATAACCATAAGTGAATATAATTGTCAATTACATA
This sequence comes from Chrysanthemum seticuspe, assembly GCA_019973895.1. NCBI lineage: Eukaryota > Viridiplantae > Streptophyta > Magnoliopsida > Asterales > Asteraceae > Chrysanthemum > Chrysanthemum seticuspe. The sequence goes on along the minus strand of BPTQ01000001.1, from coordinate 214,398,435 downwards.
ACCACCATTTTGTATCTTCTTCAGTTAGCAAGTGAATATAATTGTCAAGAAATAACCGAAAGCTGCATTCAGTACTTGGAAGCTGTCCTGTAGGAGGACAAAGATGAAGAATTAATCATGAAAGTAGTTTCTAAACAGCGTTTCAATCTAACTTATTCAGCAGAAGACGAGTCTAAAAGGGAAAGACCCGTTATGTACCATGTGCTGAACTTCTTTTGGAGCGGTTGATCATTTTTTTTAATTTTCTATTTATTTAATGTATTTGCAGGTGAAGGAGCTGATTGACGCAGGCGGTTATTATGTTGACATTGATGCATTTGATCGAACAATCCAGAAGAAGGTTTGTTGTCGAAATCCGTTCTTTAGATTATGGTCTACTGAATCTATATGCTCATTATATACATTTTTCTTTCTCGTGGTTTATGGGTACGAGAAGCTCAGTTAGCGCAATACAACTACATATTGGTTGTTGGTGAAAAGGAAGTCGAGACCAAACAGGTACGCATCTTTTAAATTGGCAAGACCCATATGGTCTTTAGCCTATTCTATTTTTTAGAAATGAGTCATCGTACAGAGTCGTATATCATATAGCTCAGTTGCAGCCGTTAAAGAAACCACTGTTAGACAAAAGATAAGTAAACCAAACGAGGCTCCTGTGGTTCCTGAAATGTGTCACCGACTGTCAATTTCTGTCCTACGCCAGTTAAAGCGTATTAGCGCTGAAGTTAATGTACCCCACAAAGATGAGAATCTACTCTACTCAATTACACAAGAAGTTCAATAATTATAGAAGTTGCACAAGATTAGTGGTAATTTACAGAAGATTTGAATCCATGTGACTCATAGTTCTTTTTTTTTAATTGACATCAATATTTTGTGTTTAGCAGAATGTGTGGAAATGGATAATAGCAAGAAACTTGAAGTTAAAAGGCGTTAAACTGATAGAAGGGGGGATGCTTGAACAGCAAATTTAACTTTGTTTAGGTAAGTTATTTTAATTAAATTGTTTGAGGTTGCATACTAAAACTGCTTATTTGCTTATTATCAGTTACCTTCTGCTTTTCTGAGTGAAATACATTGTTTCGATTAATCACTGCTTTAAGTTATTCCAAATCATTTCTAAAAAGCCAAATAAATATGATAAGCAATACTAAACACCCCAATATGCTCCGAAGATTGGACTTTTTTTCATTTCATCTTATTTTTTATTTGATTTATGTGCCAATTTGATGGTTTGGCAGTACCGGAGCAACCATTGAAGCAAAAATAAATGCCCAAAAACAGTGAGCTTATTGGATTTCTTGAATCTCAATAAGCCGATAAGCCCATAAAGTAAGCTAACCTAAACACCCCCTAAATGTATTTATATATCCCAATTGAGGAGGTAATCAAGAAGTCTGATGGTTGTGCTGGAATCTTGCATGGTGAGCGTTGTTTATAGTGACAATGGTCGGTCAGGTAACGGGTCAAATTGAGTGTTTTTTGCACCCAACTTTAAAATATTTTAAATCTCAAACATTAGCAAAGACACTGAACTTTAATTCCAGTGTGTTTGGGATTGCTCAATTTGATTGGTTATTAATCAAACACTCCGCCCATGTATGTCTGATACTTTTAGTATGATCTCACGGATAAGCTATAGAAGTGAAAAGTTAGAGCATGTGTAAGCCAAATGAGCTCAGGCCTTACATGTTGTCAAAGGTGAGACATTGGTTTTATATCTTACTATAACACGAGTATATACCAAACCTTTTACTATAAACTGCGGTACCGTATGTGTACACCCATTATAGAGCTATCAAATTCCTTGATATATGATGATAGGTTATGTTGTGGCTCTCCTGATGTCGCACCACATTGAACTGAGGTATCTATCTTTTAGTTATTTATACAACATGATATGTAATTTTTCGACTTATATCAATTCGTTCATTGGTGATCCAAGGAAGCTAATGCATGTGTAGCACCACATTGAACTGAGGTATCTATCTTTTCGACTTACATGTTGTCAAAGGTGAGAAATTGGTTTTAATTGTTTTCACATAGTGTACTCATGTTGTATAAAAGTAAGACTATAACCTAATTAAAAGCCTCTTATTTACCGTTCACATATATGATCTTAACCCACATAGGATTATCATTTCTATCATTTTGTTATTTGTTTGGCTTTAAAAAACAACAGCAAATCTTTTACTTAATTTATTCATTCCTACTATTGCTGCTTCTGGTAACAATTAAAAGTTCCACTATGATTGGTTGCATAAATGAACTTATTTCAGAAAAATAGCAATTCTTCAATTTATATGAATTTGTCATTACTCATTATATAAACCTTATCTACCACCACTCATGCCTATTGAGGTTATATTGCAAGCTATGATCTTTGTTACGCATTTGGGCGTGTTTGATCTTTTTGAGTCATTTTTCGTATGTGATGGAACCCTAGACATTTCATAATATATTACAAACATTTTATTATGATTGACGTGAATCTCATGTTACCACTGTAATCAATTACTTAACAGGTACCAAACCTTAAGTTGTTGCTGAAATGCGATATGAAGTATCCACTCTCAAATGCCTCCGCAAGAAGGATCTTGATCAGAAACTTTGAACATATTGCTTGGCATGCACCTAATTATCATTTTTTGTTTTGTTTTAACTGTAATCCTTACCCTCCAAAATTGCTTCTTCGGATGTGAATCTTATGTTACCGTTGTAATCAATTACTTAACAGGTACCAAACCTCAAGCTATTGCTGAAACGCCAAATGGAGTAACCACTAAACACAAGATAAAAGTATGTTTGAAGATTCAAGATCGAGATTGTGACTCATTCTATAACTGTTGTATCGAATCTCGGCACTGTTTATTTGAAGCCTCTTATTGAACGTGAAATTATTGATGGTGTAAGTTTCTTTTACCTGCATTCATTAATTTTAAATTTCTTCAGAAAATATAACCCTTTCTTTCAACATGTACACCTTTCCAGCAATATAACCTTTTTCCGAGATGCATGCTTTAGGACTAAGACGCGACTGACACCCTTCGTTATAATTGTTAAACCAATTATACCAACTTTAACCCTTATCATGTATTTCAGTTAACAAAAAACAACAAACAAAAAATTATAAGTCATGCTCGCCCATTGGGCGGGCTTCGAAAACTAGTATATATATATATATATATATATATATATATATATATATATATATATATATATATATATATATATATATATATATATATATATATATATATATATATATATATAGGGGGTGTTCCTTGTGAGAAGTCTAATTTTGGTGAGAACGCGAGAAGAGATCCTAGCCCTTCATTTAATCCCTTCTTTTTCCAGATCTAATGGCTAAGATTAGCCAAAAATTTACACTAAAACTATATATCATCCTTTTACTTTCATTCCTGCTATATTAATAAAAAAAACACACACACACCTCAATTTAAAGTGTGAAACTAACAAATTCTCTCTCAATTACCAACATTCTGTTCATCACCGTAACTACGGACCCCGCAGTTTTCACCACCGTTCACCCCATTCACCACCATTCACAACGGTAATCATCACCAATCTCCATCATGCTCGATCAATAATCACCAATCACCATCATCTCCGTCGACTCTCCATCGTGACCATCTTAATATCTGTCGTTGACTGCGGCGTTGACAATTAAATTGACGTTTTCCAATTCAATCTGACAAGAAATTATAAATTTTTAACAATCTTTTGATGATGAATGGTACTCATTTTCAACTAATTATTTCTTTTACTGTTTTTAGGGTTTTTATGTTTATGTACTGTAAATGTTAGAACTTGTCATATGTGAAGATACTATATGATGCTCTATGTAATTGATTGTTTTAGATATGTTGCCTTTTGTCTTGATTTTAGTTGAAATTAAGCGTTTGGTTAGCGTTTTGATCTTAATCTTCGGCGTTGGCTGCGGCGTCCGGTTAGGGGATATTGATGTTTAATAGTAGCTAATTATTTTAGTTTTATGAGAAAATATTCGCGTGTGAAAATTTTCAGCAAGGAATCGAGCTTTTGATCTTTCTAGCGTATTTTGGTCTTACTCGAGTTCTATTTATATTAGAGTTGCAGAAATAGGATATATTGGAGTTTTATAGATGATTATTTAAGTTTTGTAAGAATATCTTCGCGTGTGAAAATTTTCAACAAGGATTGATGCTTTGGTCTTATTCGCGTTCTATTTATGCTAGAGTTGCAAAAATAGGAGATATTGATGTTTTATAGACGATTATTTAAGTTTTGTAAGAATATCTTCGCGTGTGAAGATTTTTAACAAAGATTAACTTTAGTAGAGGTGGAAACAATTATTTAAATCCTCTAATTAGTTTTCGTAAACATAAATAATTAGTTTGCGTAAAGTTTTGATGTTACGATCTTTTTTTTCTATTTATTTAAGTATAGTTTTAATGTTATTAGCAGAGTTTTTGATAATTTAAGTTTAGTAAGAGAATCTTCGCGCGTGAAAAATATCATCAAGGAATGAAGGTTTGATGTTATTAGATGATTTATTGATTATTTAAGTTTAGTGAGAATATCTTCACGTGTGAAAATATGAAGTTTTGTGTTATTTTTGGATTTATTGATTATTTAAGTTTAGTGAGAATATATTCGCGTGTCAAAATATCATCCAGGAATGAAGTATTGATGTTATTATAGGATTTATTGATTATTTAAGTTTAGTGAGAATATCTTCATGCGAAAATATAATCAAGGAATGAAGTTTTGATTATTTAAGTTTAGGAAGAATATCTTCGCGTGTGAAAATATCATAGAGGAATGAAGTTTTGATTATTTAAGTTTAGTAAGAGTATCTTCACGTGTGAAAATATCATCGAGGAATGAAATTTTGATTATATAAGTTTAGGAAGAATTTCTTCGCATGTGAAAATATCATCAAGGAATGAAGTTTTGATGTTATTAGATGATTTATTGATTATTTAAGTTTAGTGAGAATATCTTCGCGTGTGAAAATATCATCAAGGAATGAAGTTTTGATTATTTAAGTTTAGGAAGAATATCTTCGCGTGTGAAAATATCATCGAGGAATGAAGTTTTGATTATTTAAGATTAGGAAGAATATCTTCGCGTGTGAAAATATCATCAAGAAATGAAGTTTTCATTATTTAAGTTTAGTAAGAATATCTTCGCGTGTGAAAATATCATCGAGGAATGAAGTTTTGATTATTTAAGTTTAGGAAGAATATCTTCGCGTGTGAAAATATCATCAAGAAATGAAGTTTTCATTATTAAAGTTTAGTAAGAATATCTTCGCGTGTGAAAATATCATCGAGGAATGAAGTTTTGATTATTTAAGTTTAGGAAGAATATCTTCGCGTGTGAAAATATCATCAAGGAATGAAGTTTTGATGTTATTAGATGAGTTATTGATTATTTAAGTTTAGTAAGAATATCTTCGCGTGATCAAGGAAAGAAGTTTTGATTATTTAAGTTTAGGAAAAATATCTTCGCGTGTGAAAATATTATTAAGGAATGAAGTTTGATTAATTAAGTTTAATATGAATATCTTCGCATGTGAAAATATCATCATGGAATGCAGTTTTGATGTTATTATAGGATTTATTGATTATTTAAGAATAGTAAGAATATCTTCGCGTGTGAAAATATCATCAAGGGATGATTTTTGATGTTATTAGAGGATTTATTGATTATTTAAGTTTTGTAATAATATATTCGCATGTAAAAATATCATCAAGGAATGAAGTTTTGATGTTATTAGAGAATTTATTGCCATGGTTCAAGATTATAAATTTGTCATTATTGAAGTTTATCAGACATATACTAATGGTGAAGTACTTTGTATATGGTAGGTGCGCTCAAGGGGTAAGGCACTTGCAAAAGACGTGTATTTTGATAAGATTGAAAGGAGAACACCTGGTTTCACCAGAGCTTATTTGCAGAACCTGATGAATGAAGTTGCTTATTGCCAAGCTGAAAAATGCAGCAAAGATGGAGTAACTCAGAAGCACAAACTGGAAATGTGTGTTGTTTCCATGATGGCGTGCCCTCTTACTCCATCATGATTTTGCGTATTATGTAACAGATGGGTTTCAAACTTGGCACCCGAGAATCTTTTTACACTTCTCAGATACACTTCAACTGTTGACTCTAAGGAAACACGGATGCATAATGGCTCTTCTACTGGTGAAATATTGTCGAAACCATTTTGTCCGTTTTGTGTGGTATTGCTGCAAAGAATGCAGCCCGAGTTTCTTCTATCAACGTCACCCATATAGTTCATAAAGCTCCAATGTTGTTTTATGGTGTTGTGCTTCTGGGTCAAGCTACGTGAAGGGATCATTGGCCCTTCAATCTGACTTTGGCAAGAAAACAAGCTGTGATGTTTGTCTGGAATGAATTTTTGACTACTGGAATCCACAACCCCAATCATGATCAGTGGGGAGTCTAAAAACATACTTCATATAGTTGTTGATGATTGAGAAGCTATACTTAGAAACAAGTAACGTATCTTTTAATTTTTTCAAAATCAGGTGAAACTTTTAATATCCAAAATAGAGTTCACGTTGACCCTCATTGCTAGACGATCTCGCCATTATGTTGTGACCAGGTTTGATTACTTTCATTATTAAATCGCATTTGATTTTCTAATCTTTATGTCATCATATATATGACCTTTTTCTGCATTAGGGTAACACTCATCTTCTTCCTCATGATTTTAACGTTATGATTTATTATTATTTTGAACGAATATTTTAACGTTGTGATTAAAAGATGATTTATGGAAGTACTTTTTTCTGCATTAATTGTGTTCCATCTCAATCTACAGCTATAATCAAGCTTGAGCTACCCCCTACTGATGGCATTATTACTCTAGATTCCTTACAGATCAGCGTTAAGGAGAACGATACCTTATCATTATGCTCAACGTCTTTTAAACCATAAGCAAATGGATATAACCCAAGTTGACCCGTTAGCAAACTGGTATAACTCAGAATGACCCATTTTCACAGTTATAGGTTGAAACTGACATGTTTATTTTACTTGTACCTTGCAGCCCCTTAGAAAAATCTGTTACTAAATGCATTCAACAACAGAAGTCTCAATCATTTCATATTTGGTAATTTCCAAACTCAAGTCAACGTAGATTGTTGGCATCCTGCCATTCAATTGATAATATTTTTTAATCTCATACAGATACAGTAGGAGGTAAGGAACTAAACCGGGCAAAAAGATATGATGTTATTTAGGCATTGCAGAAGGTTTGACATACCTTCATGAGAACAACAAATAAAATATCATTCATCGGGATATAAAAGGTGCTAAATATTGTTGGATTCAAGGCTTCGTGCTAAGATTGCTGATTTTGAGTTACCAGTGATTACAAGAACACCAACGACTTTAACTTGCTTTGATTGAAAAGGTGGTACTGGTGGTGGTGGTTTTGTAGAGTTGCCTGTGAGGTTTAAGAAGTGGAGATATGGAAAAAGGGTGGTGGGGAGAAGTGGCGGTGGTGGTGATGGTGGTGAGAGGAAGTCCGGTGGTGGTGGTGGTGATGATTTCAATTGTAAGTACAATTTTAACACCAAACATATAGCTATCACACATTCTCCCTCAGTATTGTGAGCAAGTTAGACGCACAAATCCTAATAGTATAGCATATGTTTATGTTAACCCTATAGACAACTGTTTTCAGCGTCTTTTTATCTCATTTCAAGCTTCGATTCATGGGGTTTTGAATGCGTGTAGACCGCTTCTTGGGCTTGAAATCGAAGAGGTTTCTCAAGAAACTGCTTATTGGATCAGACAGATTCCAGCAAGGTTATGAGCTACGACGTATTTTGAAGGGACCCGGTTTGGTCACTTAACAACTAACATAGTTGAATCATTAAACGTGTGGATTCTTGAAGCTTCTGGGCTCTCGATTATTCAAATGATGGATTGCATTCGTAGGCAACTAATGATGTGGTTTAACGAAAGACGCGAAAAAAGTATGCAATGGACTTCAATTCTCGTTCCAACTGTTGAACGGCGTGTTTCAGTAGCAATCGATCGAGCACGAACTTATCAAGTGCTTAGAGAAAATGAAGCTGAATTTGAAGTTATTTCACATGAAGGGACTAATATTGTCGATATCAGAAACCGAAGATTTTTATGTCGGGCATGGAAGCTTTATGGTCTTCCATGTGCTCATGCTGTGGTGGCTCTTACTGAAAGTTGCTTCACAGTGGCAATGTATAGGAAAGCATACTCTCAGACAACATCTTGTTCCTGATAAGACACTATGGAAAGAAATGACAGATTTATCTGCACAAGGTAAAGATGGTACTGTTCAGGAGATTGTTATCAACCCTCCAAAATCGATTAGACTGCCAGGAAGACCAATAAAGAGAAGGGTTCGGTTTGAGGATCGAGGTTCAGCAAAGCGGATTGTGCATTGTAGTCGGTGTAACCAAACAGGTCACTTTAGAACTACTTGTTCTGCTCTGATATGACTCTTGAGTCTTGATATTCAATAAAATAGGTTTTCCCTCTCTCAAGTTGAGGGTCATTTAGACCATACATAATTGATTGAAACTCGATCGTGGATTTATATAATTTTGGGTAAAATCTGGACTAAAAGCTAAACTTATGAAGTTTTTGTTAAAAGATTGTTTATGTTTTGTTATGGAAATATTATATGGTGTATATTTTGCTTTTAAGGTTTGTAGTGTTGCAGTGAATAGAGATCTTGTGTAACTGCATGTAATTGAAACTTGTTTATAATGTTCCTATGGATTGTACGTTTAAATCTACTAGTATTTATGTATCTTTCATTAGCTTATATTTTAATGCATAAATGTAAGATATTCCTTAATTTATGATTTTTGAAATAATTATCGGAGCTTAATCATATGAATCTCCATCATCTTTCATGTGTGAATGGACTTGATCACGCATGACTTAACGCGTAATTTAGTCACCTTTTGTGGCTACTGAATTATGAATTGAGCAATACCTGTATTACACGCACATCTCAATGGCTTCGAGCCAAGCTGAATGTATGTTACCGATAGGTTTGATGAGCCGGAAAACGAATGGTTTCTTTTTATCAAGGAACTGGCCGATCCTACTGACTGGAAAAGCTAGACCGCATTTGACGGGTCTCCTCTTTGGACCGGCACACCTTTGAACCGGTGCTATTCATGGCACGCTGAACATAAGTTCTTTTGTTTGTATGTGCCCAGGTTTATGCCAGTTGGAGTGCTTAAACATGAAATTAAAATCAGACATTTTGATGAGCTTGTGTACAGGAGTTCTATAACACTGACTTGCTTTTTGATGAGCTTGTGTACGTCGGCGAGGGTATAAATATAGCAAAGTAGATGATACTTGCGTATAATTGCAGAATCACAAAGTTTTTGTCAGCTTTTAAATATTTCTTACAGTCTTCGGTAATGAACAAAATATTTTGGCCATCATAGTTCAAGAAAGAGTGTGGGTCATTTGCAGATCTGGAGGTAAAATTTAGAGCTTTTCTGGAAGACTATATTTTTGTTTATACATGGATTTTTAAATATGTGATGCCTACAACTTAATTAGTTTACAATTTTGTATAGATTACATATGAAAGAACATGTTTTTATACAAATGAGCTAAGGTTTCCAGAAACAAATTTAAACTAAACTCCATTGTTAGTTTGTTACGCACCTAAGAGTCTAAACCAAGATGTGATCACTTGGTTTGAGCTTTTACATTCTAACCACTGACAAACCAAACTGGTATAGCCCACAACTGTATTAGAGAAAACTGGACATGTCTGGCTTGCGTTCAATGGCTTGTGGCATCAGCACATATAAGTCACCACGGTCTCAGATGAAGGCAATGATTACTCATCAACCAAAAACCATTATTCAAAGCTCAAATCATATCACATAAAATCTAAAAAGTAACGAAAAAAGTAACCATTATTCAAAGCTCAAAAACCATGAGTACACAATTCCATGTTATTCCGAATGTCAATCATCAATGACAAATATTTTTCCGGAAATCTCGCATACAACATTCTACCACTAACTTTTAGTACCCATAATTGCCTCTATAGACGGGGTTGCTATAGTCTCCAACAGCAAGGGCATGGCCAGGTGGGGCCGGTTGAGCTGGGTAACTAGGAACATGACCAGGATAAGGGTTATACACTTGGCTTGAAGGCGGTGGAGCAGCTTGGTTCTGGGCGGCCGCCGTTGCAGCATCAGCACTGAAATTCTGAATCGATAAGCAATATATCAGAACATCAAAGCAGAAAATATTATTACCCTGAAAAGGAAAATTAACACATAACCTATAACGAAGTGCTACCACATGTTGTGTTCATACATAGTTGGGGCTGATAGAAAGGGTAGGCCGGTGGATAGGTTGGGGCAACTTACAAATTCCTTAATTACTTTTAGTGAAACAATTTTAAAAATTTAAACATTAAGATATAAATAGGATAACTTAAAGCCCTATTGACCCATTGATTTGACATGCTTTTATAATTTCTTAGATCTTTTAACTCGGCCCATTTGACCAATTAGAGACAGAACATAACATAGCATAAAAAGACCTATTTGGTGTTATGGCCTTGTTGTGGGCCACACTAAACTTATAATTCAGAGTATTGTTGTCCTGTTCTACTAATGTATGTAGCAATGACTCAGACCTCATGAAGCCCCAGTTTGCAAAAGGTCAAACACGTTACTTACGAATGGGTCATTCAGGTTATGTTCTAGGTTCAAAAGTGGCCAAAAGTATATTTTAACACACATCTATATCTTTTAATTTAAACATTAGATTATTACCACAATAATGTTTGAAACAGAATTTGTTTACAGATACTTCGAAACATTAGACAAAAGTATTACACAAAAAATTGCTTACAGAAGAGCTTATAAAACACAATTCAAAAAGTATTACTGGTTTGGTTCATAACAAAAGAACTCTTTTTACAAGTTACTCAACCCGTCATTTCACCACCACTAGTCCACATCAAGAGTGACAAAAAGTGTTATATGGAATCCAGATTATAAAAGAATACATGTATCAACTGTTCAGCAGTCTGAACTTGTGCGGCAAAACCGATTATCTCAACAGTCATTTCCTCAGGATTTACTCTTGACTCTTGTATCGCAATAGTAGCACCACTAGCACGACGGATATAGCTGATGTTGGTTCCCGATGTGCCAATAACAGCGTCTGCATATGAAATAGGAACTTGCATGTTCTGTGTGACCTATGCATTAGCACTACAATAATTACAATCTATTAGTTTGTAAGCCAACTTTCAATCTTCCAGTAATTAGAGAACTTTTCTATTTATTTAGATTTGCTAAAAAAAAGTATCTAGCTCAGAGCTTACATCTTCCAGTAATTGCTCAGGAATTGTATCTGTACAGTTGTACTAGAACACGACATACTCATCAAATATGTGTTTAACAACATTAACTGCATACTCTGTTTCAGCTTTGGTGAGCTCCACTGGTGCATAGAACTGATTACAGAAATGAATCACATACAAGAACACCGTAATCAGGATAAGTACAATAAAAAGCATGGAACGTAAAGGTTTCAAAATGGGGGGTCAGTCTAACAGGTTCGGGCTTAAACAGTGACTTTAATTGCATGTCAAAACGGGTCTTGTTTGGTTCAGTTGACCCAACATACTTTCTGTCCAAAACTCATACATCTTAAAAATATCAGTGTCAAGTATGATTAAAAAAGCTCTACAATTCATATAATAATCAAATTCCCTCGATTAATTGATTTAAAGGTTTTATGCTTTAGAGAAGACTTTGAGCAGATTTCAAACCGTTTAACACAATCAGCCAGTTGACTCCGTTTCCTTTTAAGCTACTATTTACTTTACCCGTTATGCGTAAAACATGACCATTTTGACCCACTAATTAGTAACGGTTCAGAATTGCCAACTCTAATGACACCAGTAACTTGAAATACAAAATTATGCCATTGTCGAACCTTGAAAAGTTGTCCGAAAGTTGAGAACTCTGGAATTGCTGATAATAACTTCTCATAGGTATCAATAGTTGAAGTGGGGCTAGCTGGAGGAGCACCTAGGCCAGTAGGCTTTTTAGCCGCAGCCTTTTTCTCGGAAAATGGCTGAGACTTGATTCCCTTGATACGAATGTGACACTAAAGGGTTCTTCTGATGGTTCCTGCATTGAAAACAAACAAAATTACACAATGATCATTGTCGTAGAGTATAAGACTAGTTTCCATCCAAACACTCAAAAGTAGTTGTCTAGTTTTAGAAAATGCTATAAGCGTGGAAGTTGTTTTATAAGCACCGTCATGCCCTTGATTTTCTTATAAGTTAGATGTCACAGTCACAAACAATTTTTTAATTTTTAGAAGCTAGAATCCTGCAGTTTTTTATAACGTGCCCTTGATTTTATTATAAGTTAGATATCACAACTCACTATGATGCCTTAAGAAATAGAGATGCAACAAGTTAAGTCATACTATGTTTTCTTTAACTAGACAAACCAGGCATTAATTACAAATTCTCCAGTTTAGACCAGAAGCAAGTTACACAAGGACAAAATTTTAGCTTTAATCAAAACCACCATATATGCTGACCTCTGTCATATCTGCTACCACCAAAATACGGGTAGAAAAAATTTAGACAACCAAAAATATTGGGTGACATATATTAGCCCTAAATATGTGATTTAGATTGAAGCCAATTATGGGAGTGTCTGGTTTCTCAAACATACTGTAAACAGAAGTCTTGTGAGAACTAGGGCAAGTGGTACAGGCTATGGAAGTAGTGATGAATATGCTTGAAGTGATAATGCCTAAAACTCTATCAGGAAAACAGAAGCAGAAGATGATACCTTGAAATTGTGATGGCTTATATTTGCCTTCTTCGTCTACTTTATGACCAATAATGGTCACTTTGTTCAAACCAAAAAGATTCACCCATCAAGCTTATATCAGTTGTGAACATCTAGCTTCTTTATAGATTTCAATTATTTTCCTGATGAAAATTGATATAGAACAGTGGATTAGAAGTTAGAACACCTTATGAAAATCCCTTAAGAAACTTTTCTGAAAAAAAGGAATCAAAGGGCCCATCTTTTAAAAATAGAAGACCTACCTCATCTATGGAATCATACAGATTAGCATGACTCTTAAGCTGAAAGAAGAGATAGCTTGCATACGCCACCAACATTCGTTAATTTGTATATCGTTTCTTATGAGCATTTCACCCAACATTTATAAATTTTTTGTCACATGTGAAAATTTCGTTAATTTTTCGTCACATGTGAAAATTTCGTTAATTTGTATATCGTTTCTTATGAGCATTTCACCCAACATTTATAAATTTTTTGTCACATGTGAAAATTTCGTTAATTTTTCATCACATGTGAAAACTTATCCAGCTCTTTCCACTTATGGGACATCATGTGAGCCAAATCGAATTTACCATACTCAAGCACCATGTATATATATCTGTCATATCATTGACAATTCCCTCCTGACTAATACCTTTTTTCTTGATTTATTACTAATAGGAGCCTCCCTTTCAGCTGACATTTAGAAAAGGTACGTAAAGGTTTAATCAATTTCTTTCAGTGGAGCGAAGACTGAGATAGAAGCAACACTTTAGAACATGTACATGATCTGTGAAAGCTGGCAAGCAAGAAACAACCACTTTTTACCCATTACCCAAAATAAATATTATCGTAAAATATAATTGGAACTCAAAAGTATTGAGTTGATAAGATTAATGTTCAAAAGTATCATGTTGACTACTAGTAACACACAAGTTCCCCAATACCAACAGGTATGAAGCAAATAAAGTAAGAATTCCCTCAAGCAAATTATATACTCTGTAAATTACTCAAAATTAAATTTGGTTTACAAATTTTGGTTCTAATGATTAGTCATACAAAAATATTATTAGGTGAGTGGAAATGAAATTCTTGTATCATCAATTTAGTAATGCTACACAAATCGAATTATTTGAAAATTTCTTCACTTGTGAAGATATTCGATATCATTTGTCCACATATGAAGTGAATTCGATACAATTTATTGTTTTCTTGAACTTACAAACATGGCGTATATTTCACATGAATTGAGAATAAACTACTATTTGAGCTAATAGTTTTTTACCTTATATTATCACATTTGTAATCCAAATCAAAAGTACTCGATCATTCACTGAATCAACAATATGCTAGGTATCTAATCTTATTTCCATTGGACATTGCTTGTGTGTATTTAGGCTCAAGTTGATCTCAGTCACGTTCAAAGTGATTGCAGCCCCTCCAACCCCACTTTAGATAAAAGTAAGTGAACAAAAAAGCACTTTGAATGAATATAACCATTCCTTATAGAAAAAATTAGAAAGAACAACAGGAAAAGAAAAAACAAGATAACCTCTATATTCACATGTGAAGAAAAACTATACATTACATCAAACACCTAATGTGCATTAACAAACCACCATCAAACACACATTCACCAATACAGGGTACATAGATTCATATAATTGCTACAAAAAAATACTAGCTAGAAATTTTTCACACGCGAGAATGTTTAGTCAACTAGCGCAACTTCCAGAAAATATAAAGCAATCTAATTTGTAGAAGTGAAAAAAACAATATACTAATTGTAGAAGGTGACACTGCTATAAAAACAAAAGTAAAGATTGATTGCTCATTTGGTCCTCATGTTGAGCAAGTTCCTACAAAAATTCCCTTTAGTTCCTTATATAAAAGCCCCATTGAAAGGATCCAAAATCATAACATAAAAAATTGTAGTAGCATACATTAATGTTAAGAGACCCTATAAACATGAGTTGCTTTATATTACTTCTCAAATCTCAACCATGAGTTGATCAATTTAGTAGCTAATGCTACATGAATCGATATATGTATATATACGCAAATTTCTTCACATGTGAAGGGTATTCGATATCCTTTCTTCACATGTGAAGATTCAATACAATTTGCTGTCCTAGTCAGCTAATAAAGTTCACAACTTTCACAATATTAGTGTAGGACTTTAATCGAACAGTTGGTATATATTTAAAAAAAAGCAAAATGTTTCATTAATGATTGAAGAACTTACTCACATGTGAAAATTAAATATAGGTCTCACTTTCAATAAACCAAACATTAGCACAAACAATAAAAACAGATCATTTTTGGCCTCATAATCTCTAAATTGCAAAAGTTGACTACATCTTAAACTGGATCCGATGAACAAGTCTAAGGAATGATTGAGCAGTGACGAACCACCATAAAAAATAACTATATTCACATGTGAAGAAAAACTATACATTTTATCAAACACCTAATGTGCATTGATAGACCACCATCAAAGACACACTCATCTATATCTCCATTTTCATGATCAGTTTCTACAGAATCAACTAAATTATTCATTAACATAACTAATTACTAACATAACTAATTAGTAAAATATATATAAAACACAAAAAAGAATTATCTATAATCAACAAATAAAAAAAAATTAGGAATCAACATAATTCATACTTTCTCAATACCTCAATTTGATATAGTCATTGATTCAACTCGATTCGAAGAATATATAGTTCTAACGATTAATTATGGTGGTGGACGGTGATAAGTGATGATGATGATGATCGGTGGAGGACGGTGGTGATTGGTGATGATTATGGTGGCGGATGGTGGTGATCTGTGATGGTTGTTGGGATGTTGGTGTTGATGAACCTTGAGAGAGTATATTAGTTTTTCACGCTTGTAAATGTGAACTGTGTGTGTTTTTTCTTTTATACTAACCTTCAAAGTAAAAGCATGAATATGCATCTATTAATTGTAACTTTAGTGTAAATATTAGGATTGATCTTAGCTGTTGGATTAATATTAGAAGGGGATTAGATGGAGGGCTAGGATTACTTCTCGCGTTCTCATCAAATTAAAGCTTCTCATTTGAACGCTTCTATATATATATATATATATATATATATATATATATATATATATATATATATATATATATATATATATATATATATATATATATATATATATATATATATATGAGAAAAGTGAATATGGGGTTGTCTCACATATAAGCTTACATGCGAACTCATCAAAAATCACTAAAAAATACGTCATTTTGGTTATTATTTTTTCAAAATTTGAGTAGTGGAACTAATATATGCCTAGTGAAACGCATTTTAAAGGTGAATTAAATCAAATCATTGTTGAATCTATAGCTAATTTGTTAGTTAATGAAATCACCTAATAATATGATGTAGAAAACGCATGTATCAACGTGAAGCCAACTTAAGTGATGTTGTGATGAAATCAAGAGAAAACACTAATAATGTGAAGGACATGATACAAATGAGGTAGATTTGATGTTTTTCTTGTTAAAACGGCGTGATTTTTAATGGTTTCGCATGTAAGCTTAGATGTGAGACAGCCCCATATTCACTTTCCTCTATATGTGTGTGTGTATATATATATATATATATATATATATATATTATGTTTATGCAATAACATATACGGTTACTATGTATTACATGCTAGAAGGATTGATGGGCGTAGAAATATAATGAATTTCATAACTAAAGGTACCAATGAAGCCACACGATTGAAGTGTAATTTTTGTTTTGGATATTGTTGGTTTGTATAAAATAGTTTTGTTAATCTTAATGCTAAATTTGTTCTAATTCCATCACGGGTAAATTGCAGGTTTAATGTGACGATATGAGGATGTTATAACTAGGAGAGACGAAGAAAAAGATAAAGAAGAAGGATAGAAATTTGTTAGAATAAGTTGTCAAAACAATCGCTGATGAAAATTTTCAAGGTATATATTATTTTATATATGATTTATTGATGATGGTCTGATTATTTTGGTATGGAATAGTATTGTTTGTATAGTGAATGTTGTTCTTCGTATATGCTATTCCATTTGCGCTTCATTCTGCTTTGACAGTTTCTGCCCAGGGAAGATTGTCATCACCTGATTTCACTACAAGTTAGTTTTTTCACTACAGTGTTGTTTTAGGTATGAATGAAGGGACAAAAGCGAGTTGTAGCAGGTTTCGCAAAAATGACAGCCAAAAACATTCCACGGCTCGAGGTTATACAATCATACTTTTACATATTGTATGCGCATAAATTCATGTTGTATTAACCTTCATATTGTATAATTTCCGCAGCTTTATACGCACCGGTTCACAATGTAAATGACATTTGAGTGAAATTCACGCAAGAGATGCAGATAATTGCATACTGAGCCTCGCTATTCATAGTCGTCGTCTATTAAAGGTAGGTTAATTTATACAATCAGTGACTACGAAATTGTTGAATCGTGAATATTACATGCCTTATTTCTTTTTAAATAGTATCCGGTTTGCGGTTTACGTGGTTTTGTTATTTTTAGCGGACTATTAAAAAGTTTTGAATTTTATTGGTTTAGGACTTTTCAGGAAGGATATGCAGTGGTGAGAGTGGAAGTCAAGATTCATAGGTTTTTTGATACAATTTTTTTAATACAAATTTGGTTTAGATATAGATTCCATCTTCGTTATGTTTTTGACAAAGTTTTACGCCCTCACTGATTTTAGGTAATATGCGGTTTTGAGGATAAGGCTATAGCCGATCTACAAGGAAATCATTGATAGTCTGATTTTGTTGATCATAAAGGTATATCATTTACTCATAGCTAAGGTTTACATGTTTAAGCCACTCATATAATTAGCTTTGCTATAATCATATTGGTTGTTTACGTTGATGCCTTTTGCAGTTACTCACACGACCCAGAATTTCAAAACAGGTTTCGTCAGCAGATGCACAAGTTAAAGGTGGCGCATACAAAGAAGTTAAAAGAGAGGCACACAAGGTCTGTCTTCTTAGCATACGTAACTGAATATATATGAATTTGCAATGAAATGACCCTCAAATGTTAACGAAGATGGATATGTTAAATTAAAAGTTATCTTATATGTTAGTTGTCTATTCAAATTGAAACCCAAGGATATACAGATGTAATTCTTTGTTATCTTTAATAAGTAGCAAGCCTATAATTGTATGAATAAATAAATAATGGTACTCCTTACTTGAAAGCCTACACTTTTAGTCTTATAATATACATGGTGGTTTGTAGTTAGGGTTATCTTATCGGTTTAGTCGCGAAAATGTCAATTGATTATTTACTGGCTGGTGAATGATATAAAGTAACTTTGACATTTTTTTAACTTTTCTCACACTCATACACATACGTATGAACGTGAATGTAAAAATAGTACAGGGGCGAAGAATGGTGCAGGAGCACCAGTTTTAATTGACGTTCCACCATGACAAAATGCGGTCGCGCATCCTGCAAGGTTGGTTGAAGGGAAAGATGAGTCACATCAAACTATTCTAGATTTCCTTATGGTTGCAGCCATGGCAGCAATTTCCTCTTGGTGTTTTCGGAAGCTAATCATTTACTTGATCGTTTTACATGTTTGAGATTGAATGCCTTAAATACTTTCTGTACCAATTTTTTTTTCCAGATGAAAGGATCGAAGGACAACAGCCACTCCCAAACAAAAGCTGTAGACCAAGTTCCAAATTATAGACAGAGGTGCGTTCCCATATACTAGACTCTCATTTAGCTTTGTGTGTTGTTTTTATAAATTTGAATATTTGACTATTAAGAGGACGTTTGGGATTGCTTATTAAATTTAAAGTGCAGTAACACCTGAACAAGTACATTTTTAAATTTTAATACAATGTGTTTTATAAATGAGATGATAAATAAGTACTAAACCAAAGTGAATAAGCCAAAATTATTTACATGCCAACAACCTTAAAGTAAACTCAGATTTATTAGTTGTAATAGCCATATACTTTATTGGATGTATCTGATGGTTAGCTTTGTTTGAAAGAACTGTGA
The DNA here is from genome assembly GCA_019973895.1 of Chrysanthemum seticuspe. NCBI lineage: Eukaryota > Viridiplantae > Streptophyta > Magnoliopsida > Asterales > Asteraceae > Chrysanthemum > Chrysanthemum seticuspe. Next base: position 214,379,481 of record BPTQ01000001.1, on the reverse strand, counting down.
TGAGGTTAGCGACATCACATAATGTGTTGCAGACAGAGATGAAAAAAGTGAAATAATAGGACATTTGGGAACATGCCCAGATTATGTAAAACCATGTCACCTCTTTTTTTTTTTTTTTTTCTTTCTTCCCCTAAACAATCTGATGCAGGTTTTCTTTCGCTTGCAAATTGATGGGGAATAAAGACATATTGAAAACGCATTCAAAGACAATGAAGATCCTTCTTTTACATATAATAGAAGCTCTGTTACAGTCCAGGATGTCGACGACCGCTTAAGACCACGTGTATATATGCACATCAACCATGAAGGTGTTAACTTGGTACTATATAATCAGTCAACAGTTTCTTTCATCATTGTTTTCAACCAACACACCAAATTTGTTCATAGGATACCCCATACCTTCTTTTATCATTTTTCTCAATCCATGTAAAACAACCTCTTTCAGTCACAAAGTCACAGCATTACCAAAATGAAGCGAAATGGACAAAAGCCCAGAGCACTTCAAAAGAAACCAGGTCAGGCCGAGTCTCGTCATAATCCATGATGTCATCCAATCTTGTTGACTTTAGCTTGGTCTTTCTTGACACATTATTGGGGAAGTAACGTTTAAGTCAACTAGTGAATCAACTTTATCGAAAGCAGCAGATATTTTGAAAGCAACCTTTATACAAGAAGATACCAGCTAAAGTGTAGTGTCTGCTGGCCAACCTCATTGATTTTGACATGACATAATCATATAACATTCCCAACCCAAACTTGTTTGGACCAGTTATCCAGCTTGCCCGGCCCAAAACCGTATTTACTAAAAGGGGCAGGCATAGGGGCTCTTTTAATGTAAAATGTAAAGGGTTAGACAATTGACTGCAAACCTAGCTATTGGATGGGATATCAGACAATCCGAAACAAGTAGTGAAATTCTTTAACTTAGGGGCTCTTTTAATGTAAAATGTAAAGGGTTAACCACCTCTAATTAGTGCAACACACTCAGAGATTCTGTCACTAGTTTGTAAGAGTACATCTGTGTCAAATTGAACATATTATATAACATCTGTACATATATTCAAAATAGGGTGGCGCAACGCGTACCACTCCATATAACTTATGTACAATAGTAAGCTTATTCTACAACATAACTAGCAAAGTTCACTAACAATATGCAGTTTCACAAAAAGCTACTTTAACTGTACGAAAACGGGTATATAATTAGTCAAACTGCACCTTATTGACACGAAAAGATGGTCCCACAGAATTCTGTGCAGAGAACCATACCAGCATTATAGAGTCGTTATTTCACAGAATACATTTCCTTCCAAACTCTTATTTTCCACTGATAAGCCAAAACCTGTTTATGTCCAGCAAAACACACGTAATCACTCCCTTGACTTATTGCAAAAATCCCAGGAACCATTCCAAAACACACATTAGTGTTTGTAGGTCCATGTTTATGATCCAAAACACACATTAGTATTTGTTTTTTCAAAAAAAGCACTTCTTTTCACTTTTGTCTGCAAGCGGGCAAGTGCGAAGAGCAAATGAAAGAAATGCGTTTGTTTTTTCCTCTTATGTCTGCAGGCGGGAAGAGGAAATGAAAGAAGTGCATTTGTTTTTTCCTCTTATGTCTGCAAGCGGGAAGAGGAAATGAAAGAAGTGTGTTTGTTTAGTTTTAGACATAAGAGGCAAAAATGACTTTTTACCTCTTCAATTTTGTAGAGTTTTTTTTTGTCTGATTATCACTTCTTATATCTTAAAGATTTTAGATCCACCTCTTTCCTCACAGACATGGTTTTGCAGAACAGACAAAAAACATCTTAAAAAACAAACGCAACCAGGTTCTCGTACAGACCAATCAGGTTCTCATACTATTCCTTGTGGCAATGCTGATCTTGCATATATGTAAATATACATTTATGTCCATATCGACAATGTATCTTAACTATTTCTCTTTAGGCAAAAGTCACATGTACATTTTGCTTAATAAACTAGTTTAGCACAAAATGAATGAACCAAATGGTTAACTGACCGGCATAGTTCCCTTCTTACACTTGTTCCCAGTATGAGTCCTCTACTAATATAAATGCAATGCAAATGATTAGAGTTACAGCGACCCAGCTACATAGGTCACTTCCGTCGATATTGTTTACTAAAGTGACCTATTTAACCAGTTACCCCAACTCTAGTCACCTCTGTTGCATCTAAATTAGTAATGAATCATGGAAATACATAGACAAAGTAGATAGATATATCAGTCAATTTAGCCTACAAAAAACAGTCTGATATACTTCAGCAGAAACATCTAGCACCAAAAACGACTATATAAAACATACCACTAGAAATCACCCACAGAGTCGTATCTCACTTATATCTACCAAAAACAACAAACTAAACAACTCGTTAAACTCACTGAAAGTAATACAGTAAAGAAGACAGTCATCTACTCATAAATGCATCCTCCGAAAGCCAGACACTATCCCTTATATCAATTATCATAATTGTACTAAAATTTGCTTTTGGATAACTCTATCTAATCCCACACTATCGCAAGGATAATAAAAGGAAATTGATTTGCACACTCATGTTTTTTATTGGTACACTCAACTTTACGCATAACATAGTTGTATATTGTCTACGACTCTATGGTCTGCTTTATCAGTTGAGTGTGCAAATCAAAATAAAGAGTGTGCAAATCACATCCCGTAATAAAAACCTAGTTTTATTATCAAATAACTAAATTAGATCACTTGTATACACATTATGCACATTGCTTCTTCCAAGTTAAACCAACTATATTCGACATCAGAATTTAAGAGCATTATACACTAATACCTAAATCACTATATCTTATAACAGACAATGCAAGCTAATTATGTGGACAATAAATAAGTATCAAAATCCAAACAAATTCTACTTTTAACAGTTCATATGTGAAATAAGCCAAATTAAACTAAGCTTAACAACAATAAATATTAAGTTGACAATTAAATTGAATTTGTGAAAAGCAACTTTAACTGTACAAGAACATGAGTACATAATTAGTTATGACGCACCTCAACGACACGAAAAGATGGTGCCACGGAAAGAATGTGCAGAGAACCACAACGGCATTGTAGAGTTGTTTTTTACAGAATACATTTCCTTCCAACTTTTTGTTTTCCTTTGATACGCCAAAACCTGTTTATGTCCAGCAAGAAACACATAATCTTTCCCTTGACTTATCGGAAAAATCCCAGGAACCATTCCACGAATACAACGCAAACTCACCCGGTCAATCATATCCCACTCCCCCTTTTCATAATCTTGCAAAACCCAAATATTCATCGAAACACTACAAATTTGAATAACCGACAACTTCCCATCCAACTCCAACAAATAAACCCGATTCCCACTCCCACTCCCGCACCCCATCTCATCCGGCAACAATATCCTCCTCCAAACATCATACTCCAAATCAAGCACAAGCACATAAGAAAAACTCTGCGTCATCCAATGCAACGCCCCATTCACAAAAACCACTTGATTCCTATTCATATGCGTAAAACCATGATTCTCCTCATCACAAACATATTTCCGCCAATTATTACTCTCACTATCATAAACCGAACACACAAGCTTCCCTTCATGCCTATGACCAAACATCCTATGATACCCTGCTAACACAACACTAAACCTACCCCCCAACAAATCACAACTCAGTCCCACAAGCATCGCCTCACCGTCCGGATAAAACCGCGTAACGGGCCTTTGACAACTCCTAGGAAGCACCCTAACCTCTCTAGTCATAGGATTACAAACATAATAAACACCCTTATTTCCAACACTAGAACAACATAACAAACCATTACAAGAAGCTCTAATTTGAATCCTATCTTTTATAAAATCTAATGAAAACTCAGAAACACCTTTTTTATTGTCAACTAATATTAAACTTGATGTTGAAGTGGATGATGATGTTTCAGTTAGTTCCAAAAGTACCATCATGTTTTTTAAGGATAAGGTGTTGTAATATGAAGTGAAGGATTTATGTGAGGCTAAATTGTACCATAATTTGCATACGCTTTTGGTTCTATATAAGGATTTAATGGGTAGTCTTGATAAGATTTCTATTATTATTTCGTCTGCAAAATAATACCCTGAAATTGTTTGGGGCATTGGATCCATTTTCTTATGAAGAAAATTGATTGCAGATTTTGGGTGTTGTTGAAATGGTGTTTGTGATTTTGGTTGTTAAAAACGATATGATGCAACTGAAAATTGAATGGGTCGGGTCGGGTCGGTCTTTGCTTATATTTCGAGGACTATATTACTCATTTGGTCCTTTTGGTACACTTTGATTGCAAATATAGTCCTTCGGTCTTATGGAAAAATTGCACTAGCCCTGCGCTCGCATTGGCGAATTCAGAAATCTGTAAAAGGTATGCACCACCTAGTCGTAAAACATACTGTAATGGTTTTATTCTTATGTATAATGTGTTATTCTACCTTGGTTTTTTACTCGCTATGTATTTCGTAGATTGACATGCAAATTTTTGTTTACTTCCTAATCAAGAAGTGGCCGATGAGGACTTATCCAGGGACGGAGCCAGTAGGGGGGCTGGAAGGTGCTCAGCCACCCCCAACCGGCCCAGCATGTCTAGCTTGTAGTATGAATTTCAATCCATGTTTCGTTAAGTTTTCATTTTAGCCCCTGCTAACGGTTGAAATTTGTTAGCAACGCTGTTGTTGAAGAACAGTTTGTTGCAATTATGCTCATCGGAAAAGCAGAGTTTGTTTCAGATTGGTGGTTCTAGATGAAGAAGAAAGAGTTCAACAATCAAGGGGCGGCTGTTTTCTTTATGAGGGCAACAAACTTAGCGTTTTATTTATGATCTAGTAATAAGAAAAGGCCCAACTAAATGTATCAAACTAAGTTTCAGCCCCATTGAAGGTTTTGACTTTCTTTTTCACTAAAAGCCTTATCAGGTGCTATAACGTGTTTTTTTTGTTTGGCACTTTCATAATTTTATCCATATTTAGGTTTTTAATATGTAAAATAGTAACTTACATTTTTACTATCTTTATATTATTACTTCACTTATAGAAAGTATGACTTATTCAGTTGTATCATTTGGTCATCGTAAAATATTTAAACATGAACTTATTTAGTTGTACAATATTTAGTTTCGATTTTATCAAAATACACCAAAAACAATGTAAATTAAATAATTTAAACCTAAAAAGAAAAATCTATCTCAAATGTTCCTAATTTAAAATTACAATTTGCACTAGTAAAAACCTGTAAACCCAAATCAAATGTATATATAAAAAATTCGAGTAAGTTTGCAACCTTATTATGAAATCTTAAATAGGTCGTACGATGTTATACGGCATTTGAGGGGTCAAACATATTTACTGGTTCGATTATTGGTTCGATAAATAAACCACTAAAGGGTTGTTTGTTTCGGCTTATATATGAGCTTATTAGCTTATATCAGTTCGGCTAAGCCGGACACGGCTTATATTATACAAGCTTAAACAAACACCCCTGATTTCATATATGTACATGCACACAGGGTAGGCCCTGGGGGTCTCGAACACTCATAGATTTTAGCGGCATAGTTTAAACTTTTTGTGAGAAAGCTCAATTTATTATAAATGCACCGGGTCCAAAAAAGTGATGTTACGGTAATATTGTTAGTTTTTTTGTCTTAAAAACATATGATTGATCTTTTTTCCTGGTTCGACCCTGCATACGCAGTATGACACCTGTTGAGGTTGCAATAGTAAATCTTATGTTGGAATTATCATTTTATGTTACTTACAAGGTGACCCCATTTCACAATCTTTTTCAACAAATGGAAACTTATATTATCCGAAAATAATATTGACAGGTTTTTGTTTTATATTCTTGGTACCACACTAACCTCCAATTTCATCACACCCACAACCATTACAAATAAATTATTGGTTTTTGAATACTCCTAGACGTGTTGTGTTGGTATCTCGTGTTTATTTCAGATTTTTGACAGTTTAGTATTAGATAATACGAGAAAATTTTAAATGCTTTTACTAAGAGACAAATCCCCACCATCCATCTAGTTTAATCTAATGGTGGGGATAAACATAAGATTTAATATCGAAATCTAAGTCCATGTTTTTTTTTCTCCTTTTTCTTTGTCTTTTTATCTTCTTATTTATTAACATTTTTTCCTTTTTTTTTGGAATTCACGTTTTTTTTTTTTTTTTTTTTTTTTTTTAATTCACGTTTTTTTTATTCAAGTTTTTTTTTTCGCTTTCATACGTTTTCATCTGTATTCATACGTTTTTATACGTTTTCGTCCGTGTTCATATGTTTGTCATTTTCTTTACGTTTTCTTCTGATTTCAAACGTTTTCGTCTGTTTTCATCCGTTTTCGTACGTTTACATCCGTTTTCTGACGTTTTCGTCCGTTTACTGACGTTTCTGTACGTTTTCATACGTTTTCGTCTGTTTTTAGACGTTTTTGTCCGTTTTCGTCCGTTTTTACGTTTTCGTCCATTTTTAGACATTTTCGTCTATTTTAAGACGTTTTCATCCGTTTTTATACGTTTTCATATGTTTTCTTACGTTTTCGCCCGTTTTCATACTTTTTCATCTGTTTTCTTACGTTTTAATTTGTTTTCATACGTTTTTGTCCATTTTCTTACGTTTTCGTTCGTTTTCATACGTTTTCGTCTGTTTTCTTTCGTTTTCGTCCATTTTACATATGTTTTCAGACGTGTTTTTATGCTTTCATACGTTTTCGTCTGTTTTCTTACATTTTCGTCCGTTTTCTTACGTTTTCAGCCATTTTCATACGTTTTTGTCTGTTTTTTTAGCTTTTCATGTATTTTCGTCCGTTTTTAGACGTTTTCGTTTGTATTTTTACGTTTTCATGTATTTTTCATCTGTTTTTATACGTTTTCGTCCGTTTTCAGACTTTTTCATACGTTGTCATCCGTTTTTTTACGTTTTCATCCATTTTTAGACGTTTTCGTCTGTTTTCAGACGTTTTCATCCGTTTTTATACGTTTTCGTCCGTTTCATACATTTTCATCCGTTTTTATACGTTTTTGTCTGTTTTATACGTTTTTGTCCGTTTTCATACGCTTTTATACGTTTTTTATTCGATTTAATACGTTTTTGTCCGTTTTCAGACGTTTTCATTTTGATATTTGTAAGTGACACTTATTTATCTCTTGTGATATAACACTGTAAGGAAGATGAAAAGTATTACATTCTTCATCATGTAAGTGTTATCAGTTGTGATACTCAACTAAGAATGTGATGGTTATGTTTTTGAAAATATTTAGGAAGATTTTTGTGTTTTATGATATTATGAAATATTAGAAAAGTTGTTCAACTGAAAACAAGAGATGTTATGATACTTTTGTTAGACTTGTGGTGGATTTTTCTATTTAATGTGTTAGTGCAAATATTACGATATTTAATCTATACAGTCTCGTTTGTTTTGATTGATGACAAACATGTAACTTGTAATACATAACGTAAAATGTACAAGTTACTTGTAATTACATTTGTCTCAACATACATTCAACACCTCTCGATGTCTCAAGTCCTCGTATGTTACAACACAGGTTCGTACATGTTTGTTATGTGGCATTATGATCAAACCCATTAACAAATCATTTAGAATGTTTAAAATACGTTTAGAGTCACTAAGTATTTTAATAGGTTAACCATTCTATTTCGAACCTCATTTTACATTTTGCATTCACAAGTATTTCAAAAGGTAACTAGACATTTTATCAACTAGTTACATAATACATTTTACAAGTTTACTTTGATAAACCTTTAATCTAAAAATGGAAATACATGTTACATCATGTCATGCATCATCTTTGAAATCCTTGGAAGATCACTTGAATATTTTGGTTAGATTGACACTCAATATATCAAATGTGATCTTAGTAAGATTTGGTAATATCTTGGAAAGATTTGAAGAAAGATTTTTTAGATTTTATGTCAGGTACCCACGGCACCAAATTGTATAAAGGACGGAACCCTTTTAAGGGGTCCGTGGTCCGTGGACGCTCCTGTCCACTTTTGGCTATAAATAGAAGCCCATTGTTTTCCCATTTCTTCACCACTTCAAAGCACATCTTCTCCACCTTCTTGCATACATTTAGATCAATCATTAACAATGTAGTAACACACATTAAACACCCTAATGATCATGATCATAATGCTTCTAACATTCATCTTTGTTGTAAGCATACTCTTTGATCAACCAAGGAAATCTTGGAGATCTAGCCATCCCCACTCACCACAAGTTGAAGATCTATCACAAGAAGTTTAGGGAACTTGTGATCTTCATCATGAAGGCTTCCTATCAATGGAAGTTCATTTAGAAGTAGTTATTCATATCCATTAGACATTTTTGTCATGGATCATTAGTGTAAACATCATTGCATCATAACAACACTTTCACCAAACTAGATTAGATGGTTTATGTGTTTGTGCCATAAAACACAAGGTTTATTATGTTGGGCCATAAAACATATTGGGAGTGGTTGTACCCTTGTAAAAGAACTCGACATCTAGCTTAGTGTCGGAAATATTGTATAGGCGACGTTAGGTTAGTTCTACCTCGAACTAGAACTCGGTATTTAGCTTTGTACCGGAAAAAGTGTAAGCGACGATTGTAAGGTTTTCTCCGCCGAGAAGGGAGCTTGTTGATTTAGTGAAGTAACTCTCGAGTTGGGTACTCGGGGAGTGGAGTAGGGCGGAAAGGAGATCCGTGACCGAACCACTATAAATCCTCGTGTTCGGTTTGCACTTTCCTTTCTTTATCTCTTTACTTTTATACTTGCACTATACTATTGTTTGTGATGTGGTTTGATGTTCATGATTGTGTGACAACTTGGTTTACCATGCTTTATATTAGTCACAAACAATAATTGGTACTTTCATATTATAACAAGCTTAATAAGCGATTTGATACTAAAGATCTAAAGTTTTTAAACGGTAACGTATTCACCCCCCTCTACGTTTCCACAATTGGTACCAGAGCCACGTAGCTCGTATTTTCAAAACAAATGGTTTTTAAAATAGAGTACGATCCATGTATCAAATTACCATTGAAGCGAAAAATAATATGAAAAATGCTTTGCTTGTTATACTTATAAATTTTGTTGTTAAATGTAACTTTGTATACAAGCTTGAAGGTTTTCTTGAAAAATAAAATAAATGTTTGTTGAAAGAACTAGTAAGTATTGTATTATGTGCTTATAGAAAATTTACGAAGAAATATGATTTTAAAGGAGTGTTTGGGATAATTATAAATTTAATTGATAAATCACCTCCGTAAATGTTTAAAATAAGTTACATAAGTAGATATGTTGTTAAATATGTGTATTATATGTTTACTATGAAATCTAGTAAGTCACACACATTTTCTCTATGTCAAATACTAGTTTTGGTGAATCTGTCTCAGAGGACCACGGCACCAAATCTTATAAAGGGCGGATCCCTTTATTTGGTTCCGTGGAATCCGTCTGTACAGTATGCAGTTTTTTGGGCAACTTCAAAAAATCATAACTAATTAACCGTAAGTCCGTACGAGTCGAACCACCTATCATTTTAAAAGGAATTGAGTCTACTCTCATTTAAAAATACTCTCATGGCCTGAGTCTAATTTTAAATAAGTGAAATAGACCAAATACTACAGTATGTCTAAAATATTGAGTTTCGCTTTAACATAAAAACTCAAATTTTTGAATCAAGCAATTTAAGTTGGTATTCTTAGAACTTTGATACAACTTCCTTTGAAACTAAATAATTTGGTAATATGTTTAAAGGAAACTAATCAAGCTTGGTATACATCGTCATATTTAAACGCAAAATGACGAAAAGTGTCTTTCTTGTTATGCTATGCTAAATGACCACTTGTTTATGTTGTTTGCATATATGTTGCTTGCTTATTTTTCAAATTGTTGTTTACACTTGTTTGTTTGCATAATATAAGTGTCAATCTTGCCATGTTATTTATTCGCTTGTTTGACGATTTCTTGTTTATGCACAATAGGTTATTTGCTAGATTTTGTGCACTAAGTTGGAAAATTATTTTACCATCACTTGTAGAATTAGATCACTTCGTTTGCATAGGTTACTAACATCTCGCATAACTTATGAAATGTCATAACTCACTTAGCAATGAGTACTAAGTAAATTAGTCAAGTACTTTGAAAAATGAAGGTGTTAAGAGAGTGTTTGGTACAAGGACAAAAACAATGTTGTATGATGTAATTTATTTGTTTTTACTTTGTAGGATGATAATATGACTTAAAACAATGTTGTATGCTAACCGGTTTATGCAGGTGGATAGCACAAGTGTGTTATCAAATTTTACCCATTTTCACTTTTATGTGAAAATCGTTAGCCCTTGGTCAAAGTCTATGCTCCACTATATTTGTATATGTGTTATCGACTTTTCCTAACTAGAAGTAATTAATGTCACATGTTTTAAGCAAAATTTCAGGTTTCGGAAAACTCCCCGACACCTAAAAAAATGGGTCTGTGAACTTTTCTGGGGTCCACGGATCAGACGGCACCAAAATGTTGGTACCGTCTGTTATGTATTTTGGTACTGCCATACCTGTACAGGCGGACCAGGCGGCACCAATTTAAGGGTTCCGGCTGTGTAAAGAAATGGTGCCGTGAATCCTACAGGTAAGTTATTGAATTTTACTAAATCCCGCAATCTAATTTACCAAACTTCGTTTCTAGGATAGTTGTTAATGCATATCTTTCATACCTCACTCAACACATCCTCAATGGATTAACTTAGGATGTTTGACATGATTTTAGACACTTCCATCTCATTAGAAACTACCATCTTTGTATGGATTAACATCAAATCCATGAATCCTTAGTTCCATAAATCAACACATTCAAGATGATCATTTTCACACCTTCACTGTTACTTTTCCTCAAGCTTAGCATTTCTTAAAGCAAAATCAAAATGACTAAATCCTCAACCTCAAATAAGCCACTTAAGAAAACCACTAGGATTAGCATTCGATCTTGTTGCTTCATTATCTTGAACTCTTCATCCTCAGACTCGTTACCTCTCAACATCTCGTCACCCATTCAAGATGTGAACTTTCTAAACTTGAGTACTCCAACTCCACCACCAAAATCACCCACCATCATCCAAAACACCTTCACTACCAAAGTCTCCAAAGCTTGTACCTATCAAACTTTGTGCAACACCACCAACATCTCCTCACCCGTTTGCGGATGACTTAGATGACTTACCAAGACTAATAAACCTGGACTCATTATTTGCAAAGATATCATACACAAGTCTAACATATGACTATAGATATTGTTTTGTATCTACATGTATTGCCTCACCTGGTTAACATGAAAATAATGTGTCATCCTTCAAGACGATAAGTATTTACATCGAGTCATAACTCAGACATATGTTAAATACATATTATCAAGTCTTGTTATCCTTGAGTTCAATCTAAGCTTTATAATCTCAACAAATTAGGATTGACAACTTAAGTATTTCATCCGAAATATTCAAGTATATGCGACTTACGATTATAGTCATTAAAAGTCATATCCGAAAAATCAACACCCAAGTATTTTAACAACACATGTTGAAACACTTATCCAAAACAAACAACCCACGGTGCCACTTATCCCTCTATGACACCTACTATCCCTATTCCATCTTTTGGCACCATTAACCGTATTGCTCATGAACTTCCAAGAGTATACTTTAAATCAAACGTGCCCTTTCAAGGTGAACCTATACCTCAGCCCCTAAGCTTCATAAACATAACCAAAACTTCAAGCACTTCACCCACTAGTTGTAGCAACCAATGAACCATAAGAATTAGTATCCGTATTTTTTGTGTTCAACATCTATGGACAAATATTCAACCTAAGTACTCCCATAGCACAACAAACCCCTACATCACCACATCCTTATTTAGACACTAGAAGACCTACCACCTAGATCAACCAATCCACCATCCTTACCATCATTTGAATTCGTTGAGTGTATTGCTCAAAAAGCCCTTGTGTCCAACACTTGTACTGAATCAAATGCACGTTTGAACAAACTCAAACATCCTTTCCAACATATAAGGACTTAGATAATTCATTATGGCTAGAACCTCAACTATCAAATAAGCATGGTGCTCTTGGTAATTGTTGTCAATTTCCACTAGGTATAAGTAGTACTACCTTCACAAATTATCAAAGTATTAGTAATACTTCGTCGTTAAACTTCTGCATAAATTTCGTTAAACCTCAAATCAACATTTTAACAACACATGTTAAAATGCAATCTCAAAGCCAACATCATACACCCCAAGCAACAATGACTTTTGAGGAGTATACATAAGAAACTCGAGTGAATTCCTCTTGTCATCATCTAGTGAATATAATCTTGAGACCAAGTTTATTTAGATGGGACTATCTGATTCAAACACTTTGGCTTCATATCTTCATTTAGGAAAACATGATGTTTTGAAGAACATTATGACTAAGATTCATGCGTTAAGATTTCATCTTGTTAAAAGGATATTGTATATCCTATGCATCATTCTTGCGACATAAATAGTTTTGTTACAAGAGATTTCATTACACCTCATTGGCTAAATGATCTTGAAACAAACATCTACAAAGTTCTGTGAACTAGCATATCCAATTCATCTTGTCATACTTGTTTTCATAAGCATGATAACTTTATCCCATGGGATAATCTCATTTGTTGAAAGATACTATTTGTATCTATTTCCTTTCAAGCGTACATCATAACCTAACCTTGCTCAAACCGAGTGCATATCCAAGGTTAAAACTACACAATTTTAGAGCATACACAAGATCTATTGAAGTTGGTAACCTCACTTAGATTCTTGTTAAATAATGTTCCAAAGAGCTTTCTTGAGAATGTTCTTAGTTTAACATATTCCATTCTCTAGTCTTAGATGATCAATTCACATTTAAAGTACAAGATGTCATCCATTAGATCATACAATTAGCTGTGTAATTTGAACAACTTTCGATTCTAAACACAAGATTAAAACACATTGTTTATCAAACACACAATTGTTAAAATTCATGTGTATAACATAACATCTTCATCTCCTTAGTTATATTGCATATTAGTTGTGTCACATTAAGCCAAGTATTGGTAAACTATCATCTTTTATACACTTTAATAGGCAAAAGTAGGAGTTCCCATCTTTCTAATATGAGAATGATTACTGGAGAATCTATTGCACTAGAAACTCAATTTGACCTAACGGTTGAATTGCTTCCTGGAGAGAAGTTGGGTTTGTGGAATCACCCGTAAAAATGGTCGTGTTTAGCCTTAATTGAGCACCGCTAGTAATAGTCTCATATTCATTCTCCAACTTGAAAAATCTGTTTTCCTATACTTGCCTAAAGTAAGTGTTAAAACATTGATAGTTTGCCTCGCCTTAGGAATACTAATCAAACAAGTAGTATATATGAATTGTCTTTTAAAACCACTTGCATTGCACTTACATGTGTTGATTACATGTTCTTGTTTAATACGATAAGTTGATTTGACATTATCTTAGTGTTTGATAACTAGTCGAATGTGTAAACCTTAGTACGGTTTTATTTTTATAATGCTTGTATTGTTGTTTCATGCTACTAAACGTTTAAACCTAAACTTTATTTGCATGATACTTACTTTTGAATTATTTTTAGCATGATTAACATGTTACTTATGAACTCATAATATGCCATTTTGATACATGATAATTTTGATATATTTGTGTTTGAAAACTATTAGTTGGCATTCATAACATCTATGTGTAGTACGATCCAAATGATACATGCTCCAAATTGTTATGTCTTAAACATGGCTTGCATGAATCTTTCATCTTGTTTCTTTTGCTTCTTATCACACTATTTGTTTGCTACGTATGCACATGTAATCTGTCAAAGGGCTTTTGGTATGACTAACTTTTAGAAGCCTTTTTATCTTACAAATTAATCACATAGATTATTGTATATCCAAGTATGCTTAAGTGTCTAAGTCTAACGACAAAACAATCTCATAATGAAATGTCTTGAATAAAGTCGTATTCTTGCATATTATGATTGTTTTGATGCTATCTTGTGTGGTGATTTCTTGTCTACTAAGTGCAATGTGTTGTTTTTGCTTATACAATATGTTATCATTTGATTTCTATCATGTTAACATCTTTTGTCACTAACAAATTTGTTTTGTAGGCTGATGACAAATTATTTGTTATCTCACTTGGTTCTAACTTTTATATGCTCATTTTGCATAATCCCTTTTATTGCTACGTAGATTAGTACTATGCTTTATGGGACCCCTACACTTGCATATAGTTTAAAAGCATATAGAATTAAGTTCTAAAGGGCTGGCTTTGCATTTTTGTCTTTCAACCGACCTCTTTCCAAATCTCATTTTTTGCTTCCGCTTTCCAAAAATCACCTCCATCATTATTTAGTTATAACAATACTCTGATCCTCTTCACTTCCTATTAGGAAACCACATTCCTCATTATACGATCATCTCGTATTAATCGAGAAGAGGTACGTGACTTTAAGGATGAAGCTCATTGTATGCTAACCATCATCCAGAAAAACATTACTAAGCTCACCTCTTTCGTTAACCCGAATAACCTCCTAAACACTTTGTTGTCATTCCTTATTTGATACATTGCACATTATGTTGGATGTCCACTAATTAAGGGGGAGAGAAATCCATTCACATAATTGTCTTTTGTCAAAATTTATGTCTCTTAGACTCTACAATACCAACACATAGGTAAACACCACTTAGCTAAAACCGGTTCATGAAACCACAACTAGTTCAACCTTTTTCGCACCAATACCTCATCAAGTGAAAAACGCACCATGTGTTTTTACAAAACGTCTTCATCTCCACATATAGGATTTTCCTTAAACTAGCACCTTACAACTTCACTATCTAGAACACCATCATAGGATCTTATCCTTTTCTCGCTTATCATGCATGTCCTTGTCAGTGCAAACGATATATTAATCAAAACAGCCATCTCCAACACGTTGGTCCATCCAACTCTCACTCATATGATGTCATTCTCATCCTCATATAGGTACTCATTATTAGTATTTTCCATATTGTCTTCACTTCTTTTCAAAGTGATAATCATCCATGTCGGTCAAAACCATGCTAATACTACCTTTCCCATTGTCACCTAGAATAGGTCATTTTTATAATTCGTGTCAATCAATGAACGAATTTATCTTCATTACTTTTATATCTTTTGGTATCTTCATTATAATATTCTTAGATAGAACACATTATTGATTACTCTTGGGTTGAAGCATATGAGAACTTGCTCAAAACAATAGATTGTTAGCATCAATAAATCATTCAAATCATAACTCTTATGCATCATTGAAATGCAATGTCCATTCACATTTTTTTCCCTCTTAGCTTTGGTCACCTGACATGACAAAAGGATTGTAGCGAAAACTTACTTTTGTAAATCTCGAGTCATCTACCATCACCACATGAATCCTACTAGTAAACCGACACCAACACTAGCACCACTAGTGGCACACCCGGTGGAAGACTTCATATCTTCTTTCTAGGAATTATTTTGTAGGCTTTTATCATATTATATTCTCACTTTTCTTATGATTGTAATTAGGAGATTACACTTCATGAGATCTTTGATTATATCATTTATCACATATATACATCTTATTTTTATTTGTGAAAAAGATGAAATATATTGCACTAATGTTTTTCATTGTAGGTTCATCATCATATACACTCGATTGTATATAACTTACTCATCTAAGGATGAAGTTTGCATCAATTATTTTTCTTATTTTAGGTGCTTCTTGACACCCTAGAACAAGGAGGAATATCCTTTAAGCACTCATATTGCATCGTCTATACACTTGGTTGTATATGACATATTTGTCTAAAGACAAAGCTTCTATTATACTAATATTTATTTTGAAGGTTTATCTTGACACCCTAGAGCAAGGGGAGCCTCCGTCAAGAATTTACTGAATGCATCTTATACACACTTTGTTGTATAACACTTACTCGTCCTATGACGAATATAGTTTTGCACTAATATTTGTTTTGTAGGTTTTTAATCATACCCTGACGCCTCAAACAAGGGGGAGCAACCGTCAAGGGGGAGCATGCACGCATTTAGCATCATTCTCACTTTTCAACAAGCATTTGTGCTTCGATAAAAAGTGGAGAAAATAGGCTAACGTTGCTATATATATATATATATATTTTCTTTTTCATATATTTCGCATAATTTTTGTTGCATAAAACTAACCTTGATGTAGGTTAAGCCTCTTAATTTGATCCATGGATCCGCTACCTAACAAGGAACGGATTGAAGTAGACGATTTAACTTCACTAGGGATGATGCAAGCTCGCCTTTTTGGGGAGAAATGAAGTTAAACTCCAAGGACACGCCCTTTTTGTTTCGACAAAAGGGGGAGAAGAGTGTAAACGGAGAAGGTAATGTAAAGGTAGTAAGGATATAAGTAACCTTTTACATTTTACTTTATATTACGTTTACATATATTTGTCATCATCAAAAAGGGGGAGATTGTTAGTGCAAATATTACGATATTTAATCTATACAGTCTCGTTTGTTTTGATTGATGACAAACATGTAACTTGTAATACATAACGTAAAATGTACAAGTTACTTGTAATTACATTTGTCTCAACATACATTCAACACCTCTCGATGTCTCAAGTCCTCGTATGTTACAACACAGGTTCGTACATGTTTGTTATGTGGCATTATGATCAAACCCATTAACAAATCATTTAGAATGTTTAAAATACGTTTAGAGTCACTAAGTATTTTAATAGGTTAACCATTCTATTTCGAACCTCATTTTACATTTTGCATTCACAAGTATTTCAAAAGGTAACTAGACATTTTATCAACTAGTTACATAATACATTTTACAAGTTTACTTTGATAAACCTTTAATCTAAAAATGGAAATACATGTTACATCATGTCATGCATCATCTTTGAAATCCTTGGAAGATCACTTGAATATTTTGGTTAGATTGACACTCAATATATCAAATGTGATCTTAGTAAGATTTGGTAATATCTTGGAAAGATTTGAAGAAAGATTTTTTAGATTTTATGTCAGGTACCCACGGCACCAAATTGTATAAAGGACGGAACCCTTTTAAGGGGTCCGTGGTCCGTGGACGCTCCTGTCCACTTTTGGCTATAAATAGAAGCCCATTGTTTTCCCATTTCTTCACCACTTCAAAGCACATCTTCTCCACCTTCTTGCATACATTTAGATCAATCATTAACAATGTAGTAACACACATTAAACACCCTAATGATCATGATCATAATGCTTCTAACATTCATCTTTGTTGTAAGCATACTCTTTGATCAACCAAGGAAATCTTGGAGATCTAGCCATCCCCACTCACCACAAGTTGAAGATCTATCACAAGAAGTTTAGGGAACTTGTGATCTTCATCATGAAGGCTTCCTATCAATGGAAGTTCATTTAGAAGTAGTTATTCATATCCATTAGACATTTGTGTCATGGATCATTAGTGTAAACATCATTGCATCATAACAACACTTTCACCAAACTAGATTAGATGGTTTATGTGTTTGTGCCATAAAACACAAGGTTTATTATGTTGGGCCATAAAACATATTGGGAGTGGTTGTACCCTTGTAAAAGAACTCGACATCTAGCTTAGTGTCGGAAATATTGTATAGGCGACGTTAGGTTAGTTCTACCTCGAACTAGAACTCGGTATTTAGCTTTGTACCGGAAAAAGTGTAAGCGACGATTGTAAGGTTTTCTCCGCCGAGAAGGGAGCTTGTTGATTTAGTGAAGTAACTCTCGAGTTGGGTACTCGGGGAGTGGAGTAGGGCGGAAAGGAGATCCGTGACCGAACCACTATAAATCCTCGTGTTCGGTTTGCACTTTCCTTTCTTTATCTCTTTACTTTTATACTTGCACTATACTATTGTTTGTGATGTGGTTTGATGTTCATGATTGTGTGACAACTTGGTTTACCATGCTTTATATTAGTCACAAACAATAATTGGTACTTTCATATTATAACAAGCTTAATAAGCGATTTGATACTAAAGATCTAAAGTTTTTAAACGGTAACGTATTCACCCCCCTCTACGTTTCCACATAATGGATACATTGTGCATGTTTCGATAGGTTTTATAGCGGGATTTGAAAATATCTATGGTTGAATCAACAAACTAAATAAGCTATGGTTGAAGATAACACACATCTTTATAAACAAACTGAAGAAGATCAAACACTTGTGATATCACAGGTGATATCACCTCACTTGTGATATCTGATAAGGTTTTAAAATGTACCTTTTTTAGGGGTCGTTTAAGCCCTTATTTGATCACTTTTGTATCCGTTATTACTTAATATCGCTCATTTTCACTTTTTAGGTCTCTTGAAGGCAAATTGCTGTAATGGCACTTATTTGGACGAAAAGGCGCGGATATACGAAGAAAATGGCCAAAGTCAAGAATCGAGACACTCAAGCTGCTGAAATACAAGGTGGCGGCGTCACTGCTTAACTGCGACGCCGTCGGAGCATTTTGTGACGACACAGAAGCCAAATTTCTTATTTTCAAGTGACGGTGTCAGGCTTTAAAAGAGTAGGCCGTCGCAACTCAGACGGCGTCAGAAGCTGAAGAGGACGGCGTCACAAGCACAAGGTAACGTCGTCGCAAGACTAACGTGGCCAAGACGAAACCCTAATGACAGCGACCCGACGACATCACAAATCATAAGGTGACGCCGTCGCGATTGTAATATTATATATAGAATCCGAAATTTTCAGTTTTAGTGTGTAGTCTTTTGGAGTAAAAACCTAAACCGAACCAAGGCTGTCTTGTACAGTATTTTAGGGTTCCAAACCCTATCTTACATCAAGATAATTGTTTTACTTCATTAATTCAATTATGTCTTCAATTATTTGTGTGTATGCTTGCATGTTCTCCATGTCCGGCTAATTTACTTGTGTGTTTGCTTAGGGAATATGAAACCTAATTATTAAATATTGATTGGTTGTCTCTTATCTTAATTGATTAATGATCTAGTAATGCGATAGGTCATTCGTTGTGTAATTAATACTTGATTAATCTTTGTGAACCTTGGGCTATAGCACTTAGAGCGGTTGTAGGCTAAACCATCCAAAGAGTGCCTTAGAGTTAGAGTTTATAATCCCTAGAGGGTTTTGTAGACGAGACCCTTTGGTAAGTTCAAAGAGTTAGGGATAAACGCATACCCTACGACTTTAGACACACAACGCGATTAAGAATAAGGACGTGACAATTCAACCATCAATAGGAGATAATTAAGGAGTAATAAAACCTAAGTGAACACATCTTTAAACTATCATACGAGCACACAATAATTAGACATAGACTACATACACTTTAGATTAGATAATTAGATAAGTAGAGTAATCGGTAGAAATACCAACCCCCAAATCCAAACCCCGAGATTCGTACCTTTCCATTTCCTAAAAAACATAAAAAGATAAAAAAATAATCTTCCTCAACCCCAACCTTAGCGTAGTAACTTCTCACTAGCATTCCTATTCCCCTAGATAACGATATCAATACCCGTGGCTTACCCTAATACTACACTACAACGATTAGGTTCACTGCCTAGGGTGTTATAAAACTTGCTCGAAGAAAAGGAAGTTCATTTGACCCCGAACGACGCGTGTAGCGTTATCAATATCACACGTGATATCATGTGTGATAATGTTGATATCACCTGTGATATCATGTGTGATATTACCGGTGATAGCATGTGTGATATCATAGTTTATATCACTTGTGATATCACCAGTGATATCACCTGTGATATCATGTGATATCACAAGTGAGGTGATATCACAAGTGAGGTGATATCACAGGTCTTTGAGCTTACTCAGTTTGTTTATAAAGATGTGTGCTTTCTTCAACCATAACTTCTTTAGTTTGTTGATTCAACCATAGATATTTTTAAATGCCGCTATAAAACCTATCGAAACATGCACAGTGTATCCATTAAATAGAAAAATTCACCACAAGTCTAACAAAAGTTTCATAACATCTCTTGTTTTCAGTTAAACACCTTTTATAATATTTCATATTATCATAAAACACAAAAATCTTCCTAAATATTTTCAAAAACACAAATAAGAAAAATGAACAGAATCATCACAGTAATATAATAAGTGATGTTTATTTTCATTTCTTTCATATATACCTGGTAACATACTAATTTTTTATCACATTTGGTATGAATTTAATATTTCACATTCTTAGTTGAGTATCACAACTGATAACACATATATGATGAAGAGTGTAATACTCTTCATCTTTCTTACAGTGTTATATCACAAGAGATAAATAAGTGTCACTTAAAAATATCAAAATGAATAAAATGAAGCAAACTATGAAAATAGAGACTTGACATATTCTCAAAATCAAACAAGTGTTGCATTAAATTAACATTTTTTAAAACAAAATAAGAATTCATCTAAAGAGACTTTAACCCTTTTATTTCTACTAAGAGTATAATATCACAAGTGATAGATAAGATTAGTTGCATTAAAAAAATATGTGCTTGTCAATTGCGATGAAAGGCATAAAAACTATCTTGTAACTGAAAATTATAAAAATATTAGAAAACACATAGGTGATAATATATAAAAATATACAGAGCAATGAAATATCTCAAGTGATATTAAAGGTTAAAAAACATACTTGTTTGTTTATGAAATATCACAAGTTATATTAGACATTAACTTTTTTATAATAAAATATCATAATTGGTATTAGACATGTAATATAATAAAGTTTAATAATAAGCATGAAAACACATGAAAATAGAC
Organism: Chrysanthemum seticuspe; assembly: GCA_019973895.1. Taxonomy (NCBI): domain Eukaryota; kingdom Viridiplantae; phylum Streptophyta; class Magnoliopsida; order Asterales; family Asteraceae; genus Chrysanthemum; species Chrysanthemum seticuspe. The sequence continues at coordinate 214,358,549 of BPTQ01000001.1, read as the reverse complement.
GAAAACGTATAAAAACAGCAAAAAACGGACGAAAACGGACAAAAACGTATAAAAACGTATGAAAACGGGAAAAAAAGCGTCTGAAAACGGACGGAAGTATAAAAACGGATTCAAATGGACGAAAACGTATGAAAACGGACGAAATCGTCCGAAAACAGACGAAAGCGTCTAAAAATGGATGAAAATGTAAAAAAACGGACGAAAGCGTATATAAACCTATGAAAACCGATGAAAACGTAAGAAAACGGACAAAAACGTAAGAAAACACACGAAAACGTATTAAAACGGACGAAAACGTAAGAAAACAGACGAAGAGGTATGAAAACGGATGAAAACGTATGAAAACATAGGAAAACGGACGAAAATGTAAGAAAATAGGCGAAAACGTAAAAAACAGACGAAAACGTATGAAAACGGACAAAAACGTAAGAAAACGGTTGACAACGTATGAAAACGGACGAAAACGTATGAAAACGGACGAAAACGTAAGAAAACGGACGAAAACGTAAGAAAACAAAAGAAAAGGTAAGAAAACAGACGAAAACGTAAGAAAACGAACAAAAATATAAGAAAATAGACAAAAACGTATGAAAATGTAAGAAAACAGACGAAAACGTAAGAAAACGGACGAAAACGTATGAAAACGGACGAAAACGTATGTAAACGGACGAAAACGTATGTAAACGGACGAAAACGTAACAAGACTGATGAAAACTGACGAAAACGTAACAAAACGGACGAAAACGTATGAAAACGGACGAAAACGTAAGAAAACAGACGAAAACGTATGAAAACGGACGAAAACGTAAAAAAAACAGACAAAAACATAAGAAAACAGACGAAAACGTATAAAAAACCGAAAAAACAGACAAAAACGTATGAAAACGAAAAGAAAAAAAACGTGTAATTAAAAAAAGTGAAAAAAAAATACAAATAATAAGAAAATAAATAAGAAAGATAAAAAGAAAAGAAAAAGACAAGAAAAAAACATGGACTTAGGTTTAGACACATTAAATCTTATGTTAATCATCACCATTAGATCAAACTAAATGGAATGTGAGGATTTATCCCTTAGTATACAAGGATTTTTGAGTATGCAAAATAAAATGCAATACATTATGGCTTTTCATAAAATCTACAAACATAATATGGACTAGCGGATCCCATATTAACAATCATCAAATGACAAATGCATTTATTGTAACTATAGAAGAGTCGTAATGAAGACAATTGAACAAGATGCATTTCGAGAAAATTCAGGTTTTGTAAGGCTTCGAGAAAATTCAGGTTTTGTAAGGCTAAAGGGAGTGGTTGGTGACCAGCTCAACGTCATCTCAGATTTCTATATTCTCTCATTTCCCTCACTTTTTCTTACTTTTCACCCGTTCGGGTCACCTTCCCTTCACTTTTTATTAAAACACTTACTTTATACAAATATATCTCGCTAAATACTCCACACACACTCACAAATCAAATAAATAATAGAGAAATGATAGATGGACCTAAACTTAGGCCTAATTTTAGGCCTAAAACCAAGTGGCATCATTTTTTATGGCTGTAGATAGGGACTCACTTATTTTACAACCATCAGGATGATGTCACTTGATTTTAGGGCCTAAAATTAGGCTTAAGTTTTGGCCCCCTATCATTTCTCTAAATAATATTAAGCTTGCACGAAAACCGAATGGTGAGCCAGTCACCTTTGTTGCTTGATTTGAGCGTGACATAGGATATGTGTTTTGGTGGTTACAAGTGAGTGAGGGGTCGTTTGTTGCATGATTTGAACGTGACAGGGGATATGAGTTTTGGTGGTCACGAGTGAGGCGACCTCTCACGATGCATTGCTCACCATCCACTCCGGATGGCCTAACGTAGACACATCTAGAAATCACCCGCCTCTAGTTATATATACATGCATCTACAACTCACTTTCTGTTAAGATTCAAAACCACGACTTGTGAGAACCTGCACGAACTTGACTTGAGGTTGCATGACGTAAGGGCAAGGAGATTTCAAGTCTAAAGAAACAGATTCTGAACCTATTTTTTTGGACCTGTATATGTCAGGTTCATAATCCACCTATATATAATGCCCACTCACCCCCCACACTCTATTTCTCAATTTAGGTCATGGGAAAAAACCCAAAGAATCCAACACTACAAGGTATATCTTTCTTTTCCACACTTTTTGAACTCTTTATTCATTTATTTCAATCTAAATCTATGATTTTGTAGAGAATATACATGCTTTTTTACTCTTTGTTACATAATTAATTAATAGTTAAAACTTGGACAAGGAATTCATGTTGTGATATCAAAGTTCTTTTACTTCTTGTTTGGTTCTAATAGAATATATGGTTTTGCAAATTTATATGTAGGAAGAGTACGTGTTCAAAGCTACCGATCAACGACCTACAAAAGATGGAAGAAACCAATCTTCAAGCACCTTCATTGTCGCCATTGCTAGTACTAAAGGAGCTTGGCGAGATTTTTGAGTGTTAAATTTGGTGTTATCCTTACCTGAGCTTTTGCCCATATTTTTTTGTCGTTTTTCTTGACCTTGTAAGACCTTTTCTTGGCCTTGCAAGACTTCACAGCACAGTTGGTATCTTGGTTCGTCTACTTATCTTGGGCTTTACATTTTCACAATCTGACGTCGTGTTGTTTCTAATCTCTCTCTCGTCTTACTCAACTGGTGTCCTCATTCCTAGTCTATCCCTCCCGAGCCATACTTGTATACAATATATAGATTATAGACCATATAATGTATTCAAGATGAAGAAGTTATGTGTATAGTTGTTTGCCGAAGAAATAAATTAACCGCATTGAAGTTTAACGTGTTTGTTTTTTTATTTCTTGGATCATCAACGATATGAAAATTTATCAATATTGAAAATTCTTGTACTTGAAAAAGTGTTTCATTGTAATTATTTAATATGAGGACAAAAAATGGTTCACGGAATTCTTGAAGCCTTCTTACCATTTAGAAACTGAAATTTTCTCTTCCATATGCTTGATCAACTAAGGTGTCATTTGTTTTTTTAGAGCTTTTACCTCTTCATCTGCAAACTATGTCTGCAGAAGAAGAGGTACATTTAAGCTCTTCATCTGCAAGAAGAAGATCGTTTGTTTTTTGTGCTATTGAAGTACTTCTTTCATTTTTCTTCTTTTTTTGAAAGAAGTGGAAAAAAGAAGTGATTGAAAGAAGTGGAAAAAAGAGGAAATTTATGTCTGCATAGTAGAAGAGGAAAGAAGTGATTTTACCCTCTTATGTCTGAAAAAAAAAACAAACGGTCTTCAAGGAAATTGTCTGCGCACCTGCAGACATAAGAGGAAAAAAGAGCTTCTTTGAAAAAACAAACAAATCTGTTCAGATGTGCAATTCAAAAAATTATTGGAAAAATATGAGAATATATAAAATTGTCGAACTTGTGTTATTCTAATGATAATACTTTTGATAGTGGATTTCATTGTTTCCCACTCGATCAAAGTGGGGAACTCCATACTTTTGTTAATGCATAAAATATCAACTTGGGTCTTCTTTTTTCATAACAAAAGAAATATATAAATTTTCTTTTCTTCTTTTTTTGATATTGTATTTCTTTTAAACTCTTTTATATGGTGATCTTCTTCTTGATCAAATGTAAGTTGGAAATGTGAAAATGAACTGCACATCAAATAGATATATCTTTGTTAATTTAGTTTAAAGTATGTATAGAAGTCATTAATGATTAAACATTTCAAAAAGAACATGCAAGGGCCAAGCTTCAGTTGTTTATCCAGATTCACAGGCCCAGTTACTAGCCCAGTTTGTTGGGTCACAGGCGCCATTCCCATTTCCCAGTCCAGTAAGGTTCTCAAATATTTATTCCAGGCTAATATTCATACATTGTGCCTATGATTCCATCCCAAGCTACCATGCTCCAGCAAGCCTTTCAAACTAATGGACTAGGCATGCATACAAACTAGGCTAAATGATATAATAGGCTATATAATGTAATAAGTACTTGTTTGCCCCGATGGTGTTTATTCACATTTTCGTTAATTACCTCTCGTTTTTTTATTATTCTACAAATGATAAAAATTAGGCTTGTTACTTTTACATTAACATGCGTCCTCTACGGCTGGACGGGATGCTACTCGTAGTTATTGTTGAAGGCAATTCTATTGATCATTATGATCAATTATATGTCAAAGTATATATAACTATAACAACAAATAGGGATGGAACATTTGGAAAAACCTCTATCTTTTAGAGACAGAGGCGATGGTTCAATCCTCACTCCTTGCAAAAATGGTTGAGGATTCTCTGGAAGCAACCTCTTTACCTTTGGGTAACGGTAAAACTGTCTACATCTCACCTCCTCCATATCGGCTTAACCTTAAACCAATATAAACAATGGTTCATAGCTTGTTGCCTAACCTTCTTCACCTTCATAATGTCAAAATTTTATTTTTTATTCGTCAGTTTACCCATAACAATAAAGTTTCTATTGAATTTGATGAGTTTTTTTTTTATGGAAAGACTATTTGACTCGGCAAGTTCAAGCCCAAAATCACCGATTTCATTCTTCCAGGCCCAATGTGTCTTAGTCCACACCGCCTTGGTTCGGCCCAAGTCCTCCACACCAGGCCCATTGCACGAAGACAACCCAACAAGCCCATCAACAGTAGGACTTTGGTGAGGCCGGGTAGAACATGAACACATGTGTCTTTTCATTTAAATTCAAATGCAAATAACCTTAGTAATATTTATAATAAAAGAATTTAATTAATTAAAGCCTTATATTCATCAAGCATATCTTGTTGCAAGTTAGGATCTTTGATGGCGATTGTGTAGGATTTTGGAATCAGAGAAATGGTTGATATATAACAAGTATAACGTAGGTTCTTTTTATTAGTACCAACATAAAAACGTGTGACCATAGGGTGAGGTTGAGATTGGTGTTGGGCCGGTAGTAACCGGTGTGATGCTTGGGCCGATGGTATGTGGAACAAGGTTTGGACTGATGGTAGGCTAGACATGAGTAGTTGGGTCGGGAGTAGCCCGTGTGGGGGGTAGGTTGGTGGTATGAAAGAGGGGAGTCGGGCAGGTAGTCTTGACATGTGGTGTTGGGTCGGCATTAACCGGTGTGGTAGTTGGGCCGGTGGTATTTGGAATAGGAGTTGGTTATTAGAGAATATGGCGAGCGATAAGGTTTGGAGCGGTGTCGAGAAATGTGTAAGAAGGGGGCATCATTAGGTGTGACGGACTCGAACAGAAAAATTATCTCATCAACAGTAACATTACGGTAAATGATAATTTTGTTGGTAATGTTAATGGTAATTATCATTTATCAATATGAATTATATGACAAAGTATATATAGCCATAACAAATAGGCTTAACCTTACATAAATCCTAGATCAATACAAACAATTGACCAAATTCGAATCAAATACAAATCATAGGGTGAACCCATAAATTAATCCATTAATAGCTATGTGGTTTGACATGTGGTGGCATGCGGTGGATTGTGGGAACACCAACCCACCCATTCCCTATCCAACCAATGCCTCCCAATGTGTGGTCCCGAGTCTGCATTCCTAATTATCTTCTTTTGTGTTGTGTGAAATGCAACAATATTATTAGGGGTAAGGGAAAAAAAAGAAAATTAGTGACAGATATATGACGTTGATCTGGTTGTGTGGGTTAGATCACTCTCAGTAGTGACACATTTCTTTTTGTATAAGTTGTTTTACCTCAAAGCCACATCAGCGTTTCTCAAACTGAGACACCCCTGCCAATGGTGCAGTTTCTATTTCTGTGTCACTTTTATTTTTTCCAATTAACACAATAATAAAAAAAAGTCACATTTATAATAAAAACATTCAATAATTAAAACAGATATGACATAAAAAAATATGGGATTAAGTCGTATAATAGCAATGTACTTTTCAAAGTGTACCATTTTGGTACGTGTACTTTTTAAAAGTTGTAGAAAATCAGCGTACTTTCATAAGTGTTCCAATTTGGTACGTGACGATGACGTGTCATACCCGAAAGTCTGAAACGTGGCACCGTTTATAGTGTGACACGTCATCGTCACGTACCAAATTAGAACACTTATGAAAGTATGTTGCTATTCTACAACTTTAAAAAAATACACATATCAAAACGGTACACTTTGAAAAGTACATTACTATTTTACGACTTAATCCCAAAAAATTTACATCAACAAAAATAATACTAACATTAGTAGACTACTCCTAGTCTTCGTCTTTGTTTTGTCCCGAGCCCAAACCAAACGCATCACCATACTCAAGCCACACATTCTCCCTTTCCTTTTCTAGCCTTTCTCTTTCTTTTTTACTCAATCCATTAGGAATTGGCATTTGGATAAAATTGAACGCTTTCAATGCTAGCTTTTTCTTTGACGCCTCTTGAATTGTTTTCAAGGTTTCTTGTTGAATTGTTGCAATTTTTGCGAGCTTCTCACAGGTTTCATCGCTCGAATATAGTGACTAAGTCGCATTTGCTGAACTTGCACTCTTTCGGCTAGTGTCATGAACTAGTGCTCGGAGAATTGGGTCGTCTAGGAATAACGTTTCCATATTCGGGGTTTGACTTTGGGTTGATTGGAGCCTCGTCTACGTCAATATTTATTGAGTTTAAGATGTCGTTAAATAACCGTTTATGGCTCATAATATCGGACTCAAACCAAAAGTCCGGTTAACCTTTGAGTACATGCCAACATCTTCGTATTGAAGTTTCTTTCAACTTGTTGCTTGAATTACCGCTTGGCGACGTCCAAAACGACTTTGTAGTCGGCACCGCTTTGTCGCGGGTTATCATACTTTTTGTAATGGCCGTGAATGTCTTGTTGTCTTTCTGTATTTTGTTCCATTTTCTCGTTAGTTGATTTTTGGTTCGTTTTTCATCAACTAAATGTCGCACCTACGGTAGCCCCAAAACATTCTTCCGTTTATGAATTTCCTAAGACAAAATTTTCAGAAGCGCCTACCCATCGTTCCGACAATATCTTGAATTCTTCATCGGTCCATCTAATTTGCTTTATTTTTGCTTCGGGTTGGCCTCGAACTTGGTCTCGTCCTCATCAGAACGGAACACGCATGTTGTTATGTAGAGGAACAAATCTGATCTAGATACCATGAGCATGGATGGTCTCTACAACAATCTCAAGGTGTATGAGCCATAAGTTAAAGGGAAATCCAGCTCAAGTTCAAACATAAACATGCTTTTGTGTCCTCATCAAATAATAACACTAAAGGAGCAGTTAATACTGCTCATGGAGTTTCTACTGGCAACACTCAAGTTAATACTGATAATATTGACAACTTGAGTGATGTAGTTATTTGCTCATTCTTTGTTGGTCAATCAAATAGTCCTTAACTTACACATGAGAACTTACAACAAATTCATCCAGATGACTTAGAAGAGATGGATTTGAGATGGCAGATGGCCATCTTGACCATGAGGGCTAGAAGAGTTTTGAAGAATACTGGGAGGAAGCTGAATGTCAATGGCAATGAGAACATTGGCTTTGATAAGTCCAAGATGGAGTGCTACAACTGCCACAAAAGGGGACACTTTGCTAGGGAGTTAAAGGCTCCAAGAACACAAGACTACAAGAACAAGGAGAGCTCAAAGAGGAGTGTGCCTGTAGAAACATCTAATTCCACAGCCTTGGTGTCATGTGATGGTCTTGGAGGATATGAATGGAGTGATCAAGCAGAGGAAAGACCCAACTATGCACTTATGGCTTACTCATCTTCAAGTTCTGACTATGAGGTATCCAATGATTCTACTTGCTCAAAATCATGCTTGGAACTTAAGTCTCAATATGATAAATTATTAAAAGATTTTCAAAAGTCGGAGGTAATGGTTCTAGGTTATAAAGTAGACTTAGAATCAATAGAAGAAAAGCTTGACTTTTATAAAACCAATGAGTCTATTTATGCTGAAACAATTAAGGGCTTAGAAGTTGAAATTTATGTAAAAGAAGTAGCTATTAATGAGCTTAGGAAGAAGTTTGATATAGTTCAAAAGGAAAAAAAGGTGGCATACAATTAAATGTAGATTTACTTGAATGTGCATCTAAAGGTGTCAACAAGATCATAAAGAGTCAGATTGTTAACAACTGCTTGAAAGGTATAGGCTTTAATGTTGTTCCACCTCCCTACACAGGACAATTTATGCCTCCCACACTTGATTTGTCTTTTACTGGCTTTGATGAGTTTTCTAATGCACCAGTAGTTGAGAATAGGGAAGCTAAGTCTAGTAATGAAGAGTCTAAGGCAGATAGGAAGAATTTTGATGCCCCAAGTATTGATGAATGGGTGTCAGATGATGAGGAAGAGGTTGTGTCTCAACCTAAAACTGAAAAGAAAATAGTTAAGTCTAGCATTGCTAAGAAAGAGTTTGTTAAAGTGCTAAGAAAACTGTTAATCAAGTAGAGCAACATAGGAAAAACTTTCACAGTCCTAGAGGCAACCAAATAAATTGGAATAATATGATGTCTCAAAGATTAGGAAGTAATTTTGAGATGTTTAATAAAGCATGTTATGTATGTGGAAGCTTTGATCATCTGCAGGTTAATTGCTATCATCATCAAAAACAGTTTTATAATCAAAAGATGGTAAAACATGTATGGAGCAATGCTAAAAGGGTGAATCATAAGAATTTTGCTAAAAAGACTACCCATGTGCTAGTAAGAATATGGTTCCAATAGCATTATTAATGAAGTCTAGCTTAGTATCAATTAATACTGCTAGAAAAAATGTTTCCAAAACAGCGGTATTGGTTAATACTGCTAGACAAGTTAATACTGCTCACACAAAAACAACAGTGAATGTTGCTAGACCAATGTCATATTTTTCTAATCAGCACATTCAACTGTTAAAAGTCCCATTAAAAAAATAGCATTTAAAAACAGTAATCAATGGGTTAATATTGTTAATGGTAACAAAGTTAATACTGCTAAACCAAAATAAATAGTTAATGGAAATCATGATAATTCTATAAAGGCCTTAGCTTGTTGGGTTTGGAAATCAAATATTAAAGTTTTAGACCATGTTTCTAAACATAATAGTGCATCAATCACCATGAAGAAGTTTGATTATGTTGATGTACAAGGCAGATCCAAGTCAGTGATGGCTTGGGTCCCTAAAAGAAACTGATTTTCTTACCTTTGTGAAGGGCAATCCACAGATGGATTTACAGGATCAAGGAGTTATTGACAGTGGATGCTCAAGGCACATGACAAGGAACATGTCCTATCTTTCAGAATATGTGGAAATTGATGGAGGAATGTTGCTTTCGGAGGGAACCCAAAAGGAGGAAAAATCACAGTGAAAGGTACCATTAAAACTGGTACGTTGGATTTTGAAAATGTGTATTTTGTGAGAGAGTTAAAGTTTAATCTCTTTAGTGTCTCACAAATTTGTGACAAAAATAATGATGTTCTTTTTAATGACATTGAATGTATTGTTTTATCTCCAAACTTAAGTTAACTGATGAAAGTCAAGTTTTGCTTAGAGTTCCTAGAAAGAACAATATGTATAGTGCTGATTTACAGAATATAGTTCCTAAAGGAGGTTTAACTTGCCTTATTTCAAAAGCCACATTAGATGAATCTAAACTTAGGCATAGAAGACTAGGACACTTAAATTTTAAAACTATGAATAAATTGGTTAAGGGAAATCTTGTAAGACGTTTACCTTCTAAAATTTTTGAAAATGATCGAACCTGTGTTGCTTGTCAGAAGGGAAAGCAGCACCAAGCCTCTTGTAAGTCCAAAACAGAGAACTCAATCAGTCTACCTTTACATATCTTGCATATGGATTTGTTTGGTCCACCATTTGTAAAAAGCTTAATGAAGAAAGTGTATTGCCTAGTTGTCACTAATGATTTTAGTAGGTTTAAATGGTTTTTCTTTCTAGCTACTAAGGATGAGACTAGTGACATTCTTAAGAATAGGATAGAAAATATAATAAATCAAAGGTTAAAATAATTAGATGTGACAATGGGACTGAGTTCAAGAACAAAGAGATGAATCAGTTTTGTGTGATGAAGGGTATTTTGAGAAAATATAGTGTAGCTAGAACTCCTCAACAAAATGGAGTTTTTGAGAGAAGAAATAGAACACTAATTAAGGTTGCTAGAACAATGCTAGCTGATTCTAAGTTGCCAACTACTTTTGGGGCAAAAGCACTTAATATTTCTTGCTATGTGCAAAATAGAGTGTTAGTTGTTAAGCCTCATAACAAGAACCCATATGAACTTTTACATGGTAGAACACCAATTTTTAAGTTTTATAATACCTTTTGGGTGTCATGTTACTATTCTTAATACCATATATCACTTGGGAAAATTTGATGGTAAGGCTGATGAAGGATTCTTTGTTGGATACTCTCTGAATAGTAAAGCCTTAGAGTATTCAATAGTTGAACAAGGATAGTGAAACAGAACTTTCACATTAAGTTTAGTTAAAGTACACCTAATGTTGTAGGTAGTAGACCAGATTGGCTGTTTGATATTGATTCACTAACCAAAACAATGAATTATGAGCCAATTGTTGCATGTACACAGTCTAATGGTTTGGAGGTACAAAACAAGTGATAATACAGGTCAAGCTCAACAGGAGACAAGACCTAGTAAATATTACATTATGCTACCATTGTGGACTGCTGATCCACCATTTTCCCAAGATCTAAAGAGTTCTCAAGATGATGGATCCAAACCTTCAAGTGATGATGGAAAGAAGGTTGATGAAGATCCAAGAAAATACAATGACTATTATGATCTAGAGCAGGATGATAATGTTAACAGCTCTAACAATATTAATATTGCTTGTGTTGGAAATAGAACTAACAATGTTAATACTGTTAGTTCAACTGTTAATGTTGCTGGCATAGAAGTTAATGTTGGTGAAAAAGAACTTCCATTTGATCCAGACATGCCTCCTTTGGAAGATTCCAACATATTTGACTACTCTTGTAGTGATGAAGATGATGCTGAAATGGCTGACATGACTAATTTGGATGCTACTATTCCAGTTAGTCCTATTCCAACAACAAGAATTCATAAAGATCGTCCTCTTGATCAAGTGATTGGAGATATACAATCAGCTACACAAACAAGAAATATGACAAAGAATTTGAAGGACCATGGGTTTATTAGTACTCTTAAATAAAGATCAACCCATAAAGACCTTAAAAACTGTTTGTTTGCTTGCGTTTTATCACAAGAAGAACCCAAGAAGGTAATTTAAGCATTAAAGGATCCAAGCTGGATAGAGGCTATGTAGGAAGAGCTTCTACAATTTAGGTTACAGGAAGTGTGGACTTTGGTCGAGTTACCAAATGGAAAAAGGGCTATAGGTACTAAATGGGTCTTCAGAAATAATGATGAAAGAGGTATTGTGGTAAGAAATAAAGCAAGATTGGTAGCTCAAGGGTACACATAAGAAGAAGGGATTGACTATGATGAAGTCTTTGCCCCTATTGCAAGAACTGAAGAAATCAGACTATTTTTAGCGTATGCTTCATTTAAAGATTTTGTGGTGTATCAGATGGATATAAAGAGTGCTTTTCTCTATAGGAAGATTGAAGAAGAGGTGTATGTATGTCAACCGCCAGGATTTGAAGATCCAGACTTTCCAAATAGAGTATACAAGGTTGAAAAATCAATGTATGGATTACATCAAGCTCTTAGAGTCTAGTATGAAACCTTGTCAACATATCTGTTGGACAATGGATTTCAAAGAGGGAAGATTGACAAGACCTTATACATCAAAAGGTACAAAGGTGATATTCAGCTGGTCCAGATTTATGTGGATGATATCATCTTTGATTCAACAAAGAATGATCTATGCATTGCTTTTGAGAAGCTGATGCATGAAAAGTTTCAGATGAGGTTTATAGGATAACTTACATTCTTCTTGGGATTACAAGTAAAGCAGAAGAAGGATGGAATATTTATCAGTCAAGATAAATATATTGCTGGAATTTTGAAGAAGTTTGGGTTTATAGAAGTCAAGACTGCAAGCACACCAATGGAAACTCAAAACCCTCTGCTCAAGGATGAATATGGTGAAGAAGTTGATGTTCATATGTATAGATCAATGATTGGTTTATTGATGTACCTCACATCTTCAAGACCTGATATATTATATTTGTAATGTGTGCATGTGCTAGATACCAAGTCAATTCAAAGGTTTCACATCTTCATGATGTGAAAAGGATTTTTAGGTACTTAAAAGGTCAACCTAAATTGGGCCTTTGGTATCCAAAATATTCTCCTTTTGATTAGGCGGCATACACTGATAGAGATTATGCTAGAGCAAGATTGGATAGAAATTCTACAACATGAGGTTTTCAGTTCCTTGGATGTAGATTGATTTCATGGCAGTGCAAGAAACAAACTATAATTGCAAATTCCACAACAAAAGCTAAATATGCGGCTGCTTCAAGTTGTTGTGGACAAGTGCTTTAGATTCAGAATCAACTACTTGATTATGGGTACAATTTTATCCAAACCAAAATCTTTATTGACAATAACAGTACTATTTTCATTATTAAAAATCCTGTTTTTTATTAAAAAAACAAAGAATATAGAGATCATACATCATTTTATTAGAGATTCTAATGATAAGAAATTGATTCAAATGGTTAAAAATCCATACTGATAAGAATGTTGCAGATTTGCTTACAAAAGCTTTTGATGTAAGTAGATTTCAATATTTGATTGCCAGTATTGGAATGTTAAATCTTGCAAGTCTGTTATCTCCTTATGTTTGTAGAACTTTGTATAGATTAGTGATGTTATCAAGTCATTAAAAGTTTCTGTTGTTGGTTATACTTACTACTGCTAAGTATAATCCATACGGTGATTATTGTGAATTGTTATGGCTTAGGTTTTTCTTTTTTTTTGGACTAACATTTTGCAGGATAAGCAAAGAAAAGTGTTAGATGGGTCATAGACAAGCTGTTTGAGATGGAATTGGACTTAATGTTGGTAACTCAAAGTTAATGTTGCTAGGCATAGTTACTACTGCTGGATTAATATTGCTGGTTTGTTCAAGGTCGATTTCATAAATACTTCAATTGAAGGTTTAAATCCTTCAATTTGATTTCATTCTTCACACATACTCTCAGAAAACAAAGCCTAACTTAACTAGGTAATCCAATCTCAAAACCTAATAAGAATGTCAAACCTAAAATTTGCTAATTCCCATAACATGGTCATTTTTTTGTCAAACCCCAATGAAAGTGAAGGATTTGAACAGATAATAGATTTTCTGAATGCACACCCTATAAGGTATGCACTCACTGTTAATCCTACTATATATATTTCTTGCATTGAACAATTTTGGTCTTCTGCTGTGGCCAAAACTATCAATGGGGAAGTACAGATTCATGTCGTAGTAGATGGCGGGGAAATAATCATAACTGAAACATCCGTTAGAAGATCTCTTGCTCTAACAGATTATGGAGATATTGATTGTTTTCCAACTTTTACAATTTTTGAAAACCTTGCTTTGATGGGGTATGAGAAAACTTCTGAAGAAATTAACTCTTTATAAAGCACTTTTCTCCCCTACAGTGGAAATTTCTAATCCATACAATCTTATAGTGTCTAAGTCCAAAGACAACTGCTTGGAATGAGTTTAGCAGCACTATGGCTTCTGCCATTATCTGCTTGGCTACAAACTAGAAATTCAACATTTCAAAAAATTAATTTTTGATAGTATAGTTAGAAACTTGGATAATCTTTTTGGAAAATTTTATATGTATCCAAGGTTTATACAAGTGTTTTTGTACAAACATTTTACTGAAAAACCAAATCATAAAAGAATTTATATTACACCCTCTCACACTAAAAATATTTTCTCAAATATGAGATGGGTTGGAAAAGGTTTTTCTTGTAAGGTTACACCTTTGTTTCAAACAATGGTGGAACTAAACCAACAACAGGGTGAAGGGTCAGAAATTCTCACTGATCCCCAACACACAACCAACATTTTGGCATCATCCTCTTCACAACCCAAACAGACCCAAAAACATAGGAAGCCTAAGAGAAAGGACACTCGGTTACCTCAGTCTAGTGTGCCTACAGAATCTGTTGCAGATGAGGCCGTCGATGAGGAGAGGGGTGACAATTTGGTGAGGGTTGTCACTACTGCTTCTAGCTTAGCAGCAGAGCAGGACAGTGGTAACATAAATAAGACCCAATCCAAGGCAACACCTAATGAGTCTAGTCCCCTAGGAACTAGTTCAGGTGGGTGTCCCAGGTGCCAAGAAACCATGCGGGATTCAAATTAGGCTTGAGACTGTTTCTAAACAATCCAATGATCCATTGCTCGCAAGAGGTAACACACTTCAAAGTGGTGAGGATAGACTTAAACTTAATGAATTGATGGATTTATCTACCAACTTACATAAATAGGTTCTTGATTTGACAAAGAAGACATCCTTACAGGAGATTCAGATTGACAGTTTGAAGAGGAGGGCTAAAAAGCTTGAAAGAAAGAACAAATCAAGAACTCAAAAGCTCAAAGATTATATAAGGTTGGACTGAGTGCCAGGGTAGACTCCTCTGATGCATAAGAAATTTTGGGTAAGGATGCATCCAAACAGGGAAGGAATGATGATATTGATGAGGAGGTTTATGGTTATCGATACAGATATGGTTGAAGATGTTGTTAAACAAGTTGTTGAAGATGTTAATGCTGGAGTTAATGAAGTTGTTGAAGCAGTTGATAAAGTTAATGCTGATGTTAGTACTGCTAATCTAACTGTTAGTACTGCTAGTGAAGAAGTTAGTGTTGCTGGTACACATGTTACTACTGCTGGTGCTGCAACATAAGTTACTGTTGCTGCAACAACTGAAAATGACATTACTATGGCTTAGGCTCTAGAATCTTTAAAAAGAACAAAACCAAAGGAGAAAGGAGTTATGATCAAAGAGCCAAGTCAGTCAACAACAAAAACTACAGCAACAGTCTCTTCACAGGACAAGGGTAAAGGTATATTAGAAGAACCTGTGAAGATCAAGAAGAAAGATCAACTTAGGCTTGATGAAAAAGCTGCAAGGAAGCTACAAGCTAATTGTGATGAAGAAGCAAGGCTTGAAAGTGAAAAAGCTCAAAAAGATGAAGAAGCCAATATTGCCCTGATCAACACATGGGATGACATTCAGGCAAAGACTGAAGTAGATTATGAATTGGCTAAGAGAATGCAAGCTGAAGAGCAAGAAGAGTTGTCCATGGAAGAAAAGGAAAAATTATTTATGGAACTATTGGACACCAGAAGAAAACACTTTGCAAAGAAAAGAGCAGAAGAAAAGAGAAGTAAACCTTCAACAAAGGCTCAACAAAGGAAGATTATGTGCACCTATCTGAAGAACATGGAAGGATCGAAGCTCAACAAGCTATCAAATAAGAGATTTGAATAGATCCAAGAAATGTTTAATAGCCCATTTAAAAAGGTAAATACATTTGAAGCTATTGATCAAGAAATAGAGCAGTTGGAAGGTAATTAAAGAGAAAGGGGCAAAACTAGAACAAGAGACTCAAAAGAAGCAAAAGGTGGATGAAGACAAAGATACAACTGACCTTAAACAGTTTATGGTAGTGATTCATGATGATGAAAAAGTATCAATTGATGTTGTACCTTTGTCTACTAAGCCTCCAGGAATTGTTGGCTGGAAGATATACATTGAGGGCAAGAAGAAAATAATCTGGGAGATCATCAGAGCTAATGAGAAATCTCAGTTATTTACTTTCTTTGGTCAGATGCTTAAAAGTTTTGACAGAAAGGATTTGGAAACTCTGTGGAAACTTGTTAACGCCAAGTATGGGTCAACAAGGCCATTGAAGCAACCATGTTCAGATTATGACTATGTGTTGTGGGGTGATCTGAAGACAATGTTTGAACCACATGTTAAAGATGAAATATGGAAGATACATAATGGCTATAAGGTATTGAACTAGAGGTTATATGACTCTTGTGGAGTTCATGCCTTAATGATGCAGTCTGGTATTATCTACATGTTGGTATAAAAGAAGTGTCCCCTTTATGAGTCTACAATTTCAATGATGCTGAAGGAGAAGCTTCAAATAGAATAAGATAGTGAAATGAGCTATGAGCTTCTCTTGTTTATCATACAACAGCTTAAGAGGCGAAGAAGTGTTTGAAAGCATCCTCCTGGTGATGATTAAGATTTGAATGAAGAAACTTGATGATTTTAAAGAAGAATATCAAGTTTAGGGGAGGATTGTTAGGATTCAAAGACATCTTACTGCTGTTTGTATTACTGATGCTTATGTTAATATTACTGCTGCTCAGGTAAATATATTGCTGCTCATGAACTTCAAGGAAAATATTCTAAGTGTTTTACAACTGCCGGTGTAATGGTTAAGACTGCTAGAGCAAAGTTACTACTGCTAGTACAAAGTTACTACTGCTGATAAAGATATTGTTGCCAGAGTAAAAGTTAAGACTGTTAGGTTTAAGTTAGTATAGTTAGATGTTTTTAGTATTGCTTATGTATAAGATAACTTGTTATACAAGTTTTGTAATAGATAAGTATAAAAAATATTTGATATACTTAGGAAAGTATTGTAAGCCGGTTAAGACTCCTTGGTGTATAAAAGGAGGTCCTAGGGAATTGTGTTAGATGTACATAATACATACAGAAACACAAAGTCGATTAGCTTCAAGGTTTTTGTAACCCTAATACTATTAGAGTATTCGTATTATTATCATTAATAATATTGAGGCTTGTTTGTTGAATTGTATTCATTGTGTTTACTATTTCATTGATAATTCTTTTAAATATTAAAGATTAAATTCCGCATAATCTTTAATACATTCAAGACAGTTTCTATCATTAGATGTGTTAGATTTATCTAATATAACTAGTTCTTTATACAAGCTAAAGAAGGAGATCTAGTGTTACTTGGATCAACAAAGATTATCTTTGTATTTTTATATTTTATAAAAAGGAATGTAAAACCTCAGGATTTGAAGAGTTTGGTTTTATAACTAATAATTAAACTAACTAAAACTAAATTAAACTAAATATGTAGAGAAAGTAAATTGGTAGACACTCGTATGATAGTTAAAGTGTATTTACTAAGAATCTCATTACTCCATATTTATTATTCGAATTGTCACGCCCTTTTTTATTAGAGCGTTGTATTCCTTAAAATATCAATAGGGGTTGGTTACTCCCTACTCTACGAATTTTGTTCTCGTTGAGCGAAGCCTAAGAATGCCCATTTAAGCTCTCAATGTAAGCAAATGCAATTCACGCATTAAATACAACGAACATCAGGTTAATAATAACTAAGCGTTTAGTCGGATGTTCAAGCTAGTAAAATATTTTTCCTAGCCAGTTTTCCTAATCCTAACACAATTCACAACTATCTAAATATGAGACGACTATCAATAACTAATAACTAGGTTTCATGTAATCCTAAGTAAACACTTATAAGTTTAGCCAAGCATGTTAAATCAAATAGAAGAAAAAAAAGTAATCACATAACACATAGACATATTTTAATGATTAAGGATTAATAAATTATCTTTAATAAAACATGGAGTTATGGGGGCTAAAAACCCTTACAATAGCTGTAAAAGTTGGAACTTTAATTACACTCAAAGTTCCTCCCAAAGTGCCTCTCTCAATAATGAAATAAATACAAAAATATATAGTATTACACTTGTGACGGCGTCACGTTGTAACTGTGATGTCGTCAGATCACCGTCACTAGGGTTTCAAGAATTGCACTGACTTAATGTGACGGCGTCACCTTATGGATCGTGACACCGTCGCTCTTCAAATTCTTGGTCATGACGCTGTTAGCTCAAGGCCGTCTCCATCGTCTGATCCATCACTTGGAAAAATTTATAGTTGGATCATCTTCGTTAATTTTCAAGTGACGGCGTCACCTTGTATTTGTGACGACGTCACACTCCCTTTTTTGACGTTTTCTTGATTTTGTCATTTTATTGTCCAAGCGAGCCAAAAACGCTCCTTTTTCCAGTATTTGCTTCTCAAGTACCTAAAAATCAAATAGAAAAAAATTAGGGCAATAATTGATCGAATATGTATGGATTTAGAGGCTAAATGACCCCTTAAAAACTTAGAAAATTACACCTCATCAAATACCCCTACACTCACATGTTTTCCATGTGTTATGGATATTGGACTACCCCAAACCTATGAGAATTCACTTTATGAATCAACGTCATTGGATGAATATCGCAAGTGGTTGTATTACTCGTCCTCAGACTTGAGATGCAAGTAGGTCAATCAAAATAGAATTTGTTCCTCCATGTATTTCTGGAGTGAAATATATTGGGCCCCTCATTGAATTGATCAGATATTTTCATGCCCATGCCCAAAGTAAGTTAAGATGATTCTTGTTTACATTTGGTGATCTTGATTAATATCTATAACGAGAAACAAAATATGTTAAGCAATATGGAATGACTTTGATTCATATCCATGGTTTAGCAAGTATCCGAAGCAAAAGGATGTTTAATTATAAACCATTTACAATGAGATGTTTTACGAAACCACACTCAGGTATTTCTGTGTGCAATGACATGTTGCTAGACGCTTACCATTATTAGTATAGTTATTTATATTATGGCATTCACAAGTGGGAGCTATTCGTGTTTGCTCACATCATAACAAATATGATACGGCTAGAAATACATAAGCCTATTAGAGGAACACACGTATATACTGAGGGAACGTTTTATGATATGATTAATATATTTATAGTATATATATTGATTATATTAAATAAATCACGAAATAATTAACAGCCATTAATAATTCCGTTATACGTTATAACTCACTAATAGACGTTTAAATAACAAGGACTTGTTATTTTGTACTGTCCCCACACAAATGGAAACATGAAGGGGGAGTGTATAGTCAGCCAAACTTGAGGAGGTAGAGAGGAGGTGGAGTTTGAATTGGACTCCAAGTCTTCCAAGGGCTATATAATGAACCCCTTTGTTCATTATTTGCATCCCTTAGGAAACCTAAAGCAAAGGAAAAACCCTAACCCTCTCTTCTAACCAAACCGATCGGTTTTTTACCTTAAACCCTAGGGTTAGTCAACCAAATTTGCAAGAAAAAAAAACCTTGTGTTTCGTTGTTTAGTTTGTGATACAAGAACTAGAATTCAACGTTCTTCTATAACGTGTTTTGTATGCAACCTTAGAGATGACTTACTTTAGTCACTTATTGTGTTTCGTTCAAGATCAAGATCAAGACCAAAATCACTTATCTTAGTAATTCAAGTGATAAAACCAAGAGGTTGGTAAATGTATACATTTATTTATGTGTTAACTTAGGTGAACCAAACGGGATCCCTTTGGGACGTTTTCCACTGCTTATACTCGTATAATAATAGTTATTAAATCATTAAATCCTGACATAAGCTACTCTCTATTATCCTAGATTTAGATTTCAAGGAATAATTGGATCGATTTAACCTTAGAGCCTCTAATTGAGTTAAGAAGTAAACGTTTTACACGAAAATCAATTATTAGGATTATAAGGAATTAATTAGGTTGGAATAGCTTTTTTCCTTGAATGATTTTAGTTTATCTCTTATTTAAGTTTAATTAGTTTACTATGTATATGATCACGTGGATCTAAAGCACAATTTGGATTTTTAATTGCTTTCTTAGGAAGTTTTTTATTTTAATTAGACAACTAGAAATTGCACACCGTTTGTAGGTTTCGACACCTGGATTTACATAGGCTATACTACTGCACGATATTGTACACTGCTCTTTATTGTGTAGGACTAGATCTAAGTAAGATAGGGTTATAAATTTAAAACAAGATCTAGACGCATCATTGATATGTTTTGGTAGTTTATTGTAGCAGTGCTCATACATTGTGACGACAACCAAGTCAGATGATGGAATAAAGGATTCCCATGGAATGCTTTGCGATGGGGCCCGTTGATAATCTTCCATTACTTCACTACTTCTTTGTTGCTTGGTTATCACGACTTAATCATATAGATGTGTCCTATTGACTCGTCACCTGCGTTGTTGACTGAATGGGTCGTGGTGGGATATAGCAAGTGATATCATGATATGGCGGACCGAGTGTCAGATATAGAATGTCTTTTTGAGTTGGGTTCAAGGTGAGTTTAGCTTGAGGGTTGGCGCTAGGTGGTGGTGTGATTCGAATATCGAATATATGGGTATGCGGATAAGTAGATGATCGTGCGTTTACGTAAGAGTCAATCATCTAGTTTTCTGCTTCAAGTTGTTCCAGATAAGGGCAACATGTGGCATAACCTAGACATGGTGATGCCCATTCTTCTGTTGAGCCCTGTTACCCGATGTATTTGACTGACACTAGTGATTGATGGTTTTTACCAGTTATCGAACCATGAGTACCTCTTAAATGCCTTGGTTTCTCTACTTTGTGACTGATCCTTTATGGAAAAGTATCATACACAAGCTGACGTGGTCAGTTGTTGCATGCACCTCCCCCGATGGCCCTCTTATAAAGTTTCTGGTTGACTGGTGAGCCTCATTTTTTAGTATATGCTAACTCTCCTCAATGTGAGTGAGGTATTCCACCTGGACTGGTCTTAGGTGGCTGCGTAGTATCTCCGAAATTTGAGGTGGTGAAAGTTATTCACCAGGTATGTTGGGTTGTGTAAAAGGAAAACTATTTATGCCTTTTAGGTGAGAAAAAAATGAATAAAAATAGGTAAAAGTTTGTGGCTATTTTGTATCATGTCCCCGCGGATGGCGTCATGTTTATATATAATATGTTAAACGTGATTAAGAAACAAGAGTTTGAGTAACACTCAAACAAACCATGTAACTATTTTTTGACGATGGGAAACAGTGTAAAGAGTGTAGAGAGAATGATATCTTTTTTGTGTTGGGTGCCTTCTATTTATAGAGAGACATTTAAGTTTTAAGGATAAACCTCGTGTGGATGATCAATGGCTATAGATATGCCAGATGTTGATCATCCGATGAGTAGACAAGCAAGACAGGTGGCAGCTCCTTTTTGGCTCGTATCTGGTCGTGCCCATCTTCAATATT
This sequence comes from Chrysanthemum seticuspe, assembly GCA_019973895.1. Lineage (NCBI taxonomy): Eukaryota > Viridiplantae > Streptophyta > Magnoliopsida > Asterales > Asteraceae > Chrysanthemum > Chrysanthemum seticuspe. Next base: position 214,337,443 of record BPTQ01000001.1, on the reverse strand, counting down.
CTTGCTCGTGTGTCACCCATTTTCACATGTCAGATGGTATGTCTTGGTCGTTAGTGACATGAGACATTTGTCTCATGCGTGTATGTTACACGGCCTGAGAGGCTTCCCTTAGGCCAGGTGTGGCTTTGGAGTGTAATCGGGTCTATCAAGTGTTGATAATGGACCTTATTAAGTGTTGATAATAGGGCTTGATTTTAGCGTTTAATTAATGGGATTAGTAACACTTAATTTTTCTACACTTAATATAGTGTGAAAATATTAGGTGTTAAAATTGCACACTTATAAGCAAGGTTTTAAAGATCAAGATCCTACTCAGAATCGTTTTCGTTTTTGCAAGATCGAGATCATAAGATCGGATCAGAATCCTAAGATCCTACTATAATGTCATTTTCTTAATATTATTCAAATCTACACATTATTATATATCATAAAAACAAAATTATATGATTTTTCATGAAAATGTTGTCCTAAATTATGAATAAAGAATGTTTAAGAAGATTAACATGTTGTTTTTTTTAATTCTATAAAACATAATCCATAACTTTGTAGTTTTTTAGTTTGCGGTTCGAAAAAATTAAGCTTAGGTCGGATTAGATCTTAAAATCCTATAAGCCCTTAAAATTAGGCTTGGGTCGGATTAGATCTTAAAAATTAAGCTTGGCTCGGGATCTTATAAGCTCTTAAGCTTTCTAAGATCCTTTGTAAGATCCAGATCATTTTTGCTTTGTAGTATCGTAAAATTGTAAAATCTTAAAATCAGAATCGAAATCTTAACAACCATCTTTATAAGTATAAACAAATCTTGTATTTCTTGCACTTTATAAGTGTGAAATACTCGCATTCAAGCTAGCTTATTGCATGAATCTCTTTTGATATTTGTAATATTCATTAGTGGACCAATTTAAAGGATTAGAATTGGGTTGATGCCCAATATGCACCTATCGACCCGGATTGCATACAGCCATAGAGAGTAAAGAGACCCACCCCCAACCCCACCAATACCCTCTCGATCTTTTTATATAAATGCAAACATTTATTCTTCAAAGATCACATACGGAGTATATATTTTCTTAATTTCCTCTCCTCTTATTATATAAATGCAAACATTTATCTCATTCAATGTAATTTAAGCAAGTATATTTTCTCACACTTCCTCCATTTATCCCACAAGTAAAATTGTGAGGTAGTTTATACTTTATATAGAAAAAAAAATGGTAGTGGCTACTCAAATGAACCCAATTCACGTCGAAAAGAATCAAGAGATGACCATACCAACAATCGACCTCACGGGTAATGAATCAAAAGTGTCGAAACTTATTTTAAAAGCTTGTGAAGAATATGGTTTCTTCAAAGTCATCAACCATGGCGTAGATGATCACATTATCAAAACAATGGAAAGTGAAAGCTTTGAGTTTTTTAATAAACCCTTAGTCGAAAAACAACGGGCTGAATTGGCAAAGCCATTTGGATATGGTAACAAGAACATTGGACTTAGTGGTGACACAGGAGAGCTTGAATATCTTCTTCTTCAAGCAAATCAAGACTTCATTGATAACACTTCTATGCTCATCTCCAATGACCCTTCAAGTTTTAGGTATTGCTTCTTCATACTCATTATTTCATTTTCTGTTACATATTCATTGCATGAAGTGACACACAAATAATAATTAATGTCAAGATCTTTGATAGCTAGTTTGAAACTCTTCTATATAAATTGGGCAAAGTTTTGGAGTTTCATGTTTCTATGAAAAATGTTTTATAAGGATATAATGATAGTCATATCTCATGAATATTTTAGTTATATACGTAGTGATATCTAAATAAGATTAAAATAATATATGATTACGTTATATATTAGCTAGTAAAGGCGTGTGGACATTTGTTAACATTATAAGTTAATAAACAAAAAAAAAAAAGTCCACTTTCTTCTATATAGAAAAATATCACTTCTACTTTAAAATTCAAACTTATTACTTGTTAGATGAAATGAGAATATCATATAATCATATGTGTATCCTTTTCATAATAAGGTTTTATTTATGAAGAGCTTAAGTATGATAACTATTACAAATTTACAATTATGAAATTGGATATTAAACTATTATATATTCTCTCTGCATGGAGGAAGTGTAAACATGCATATGTGTGAGAGGCACTCTAAATTTACTTTGCTTGTTGTTAATCTTTATCTTTGGTCACTCTCGCTGTTCTAAAAGGCTCGTAAAGGCTCCGCAAAAGCCTCGCAAAGGCGTGAGGCTTGGTCATGACGTCACGCCATGCCGCAATGTCGCCTTATGTCATATGTTTTTGTAAACTCGATATATATGAATTATGATATGAATATATACATATTTTCATACTTTGTGTCGCCTTATGTCACGCCTTATAAACGCAAAAGCTTCGCCTTAGCCGTAAAGACGTGAGGCTTGGTCATGCCGTCACGCCACGCCTTACGCTATTTATAACCTAGGTCACTCTATAAGTAATTAATATAGATAAGTATTTACTTTTTGCCACCTGTACTTTAAATAGCATGTAACTGAATGTTATTCATTGAAACTATATGTTAGAGAACTATGCATATATTCAAGTTTTCAGTATACCCTAATTCTTGACATTCAAGTGTATATATTTACAAATATGGGTAAACTTTGTCTTTCATCTGAACAAGCTTGCACTCTTAGATAATTAAGCAACTTACAACAATCTTACATGGTGGAGTAAATAATTAAAGAAGTCATCACAAATGGAATTAGCAACTTGGAAAATGCAATCTAGAACCGGTAAGAAAATGATTTTTCATGAGTCGGAATCACATAAATAAAACTTTATTACAGTAATTGGGTAAAGGTTTATGTCAGTATCGAGAAAGCTAAGCATATGAAGAAAAATACAAATTATTTGCCAAATTTGAGCTTCATTAAGATGCTTCCCACCTCACATATATCATTTTAATCATAGACTTAATTGTCACCCCTCTTTTGAGGTCAACGTCAACATGTGGTACAATTTGTGATCACACCATTTTAATCATAACAAATGAGAATGTTTATATTATGGGTTATAAAAGCAAATTAAAATCAACAGGCATGTGGCCTAGTGGTAAGTGCTTAGGTTGTTAAGCGAGCCACTAGTGAGAGTAGTACCGGGTGGGTGACCTACCGGGAAGTCCTCACTTGTGGTCCATATGCTCTGTTGATATTTGCAATGAGGATTTGCGCCCCTTAGACTAAGCCGCTGGGGGTTCAAATCTGAGCAAGGTCGGGGTTTTCATCCGGACGTTACTCCAGCAAGGAAACTTGTGTGGAGGCGGTACGGTTTCCTCGCGGCACTGAAGCCACATATCGTACCTGCGTGGACCCGGTTAAGACAACATAGACTGGTCGATGTGGGGTTAGGGCCCTCTTACGGGAGGGTGGTGAAACCTAAGTTGGAAAGTCACCTGTCAAAAAAAAAATAAAAGCAAATTAAAGATACTAGCCGGGTATCCGCGCACAGCGGCGGTAATAAGTATAGTTATATGTGTTTGCTTACCCGTTTAGTGAATTCGTTTCACAACACTTCAAATGTATATGTGTTAGTTGTAAGTGTTTGTTTGGGTTACCCGTAGCTTTCCCGCGACATCATTATTCCCGCATATAAAAATATCCTCGCAATCTCTTACGCGTCAAACACTACCCCAAAAGTATATGATTTTGACGAATCAAGATTATATTGATTGAAATAAATGAAATAAATGTTAAAGTTGTAAAAATTTGAATTAAAATAAAATAAACCCATTAAAAATATAAAAACTAAAAACTCATAAAAATATATCAAAATGGATGTTGAATTAAAGAGCATAAAATTTTAAAAAATATGGTGAAATTAGATTATAAAAAAAATAAGTAGATAAAAAGATATTTTAATTTAAAAATAAAGATTAATTTTTAGTTGAGAAATGACACATGTCATTTTATAATTGGAGCTCTTTCTCTTAATTTTTAGTGGTTAGGAGTTAGGTTTGGAGTTTGTTAAGAAGTGACACATGTCATCTCATGATTGGAGCTCCTTATCTTAATTTTTGGTTAGAAAAACTCTTTCTATAATAAGCAAGTAAAAAAGTATGAATTTTTAAGCCTTCTAATTTTAGAAGGCCTAAATGCATTATAAAGTAGTATAGATTAGCTTCAATTTTTCTTTATGGAATTGTTCATGTTAGTTCGTTTATTAAGTTCATTTTATATTAGCTTCAATTTTTCTTTATTGAGTAAATGGGTTGTTCATGTTCATTTATTAAGTTCATTTTATGTTCGTTTAATAAGATACTAAACGAACATAAACGCTCAAACATAAATGAACGTAGAAATATATGATAAAACTTTATTGAATTATGCATAGTATTTTGTTTGATAAGTGTTGTTTGTTTAAAGAAACCAATTATACAATAAAAGATATGATATACGAACATAAACCAAAAAAATAAACAAACGTTAATAAACGCATAATCAGATACTCATGAACATAAATGAACGGACACGACTTTTGTTCATGTTCGTTCATTTTACTAAACGAACGTAAATATTGTTCATGTTCGTTTATTTAATAAATAAACGAGCATAAACGAATTTTTTACCGAACAGTTCATGAAAGGTTCATTGAACGTTCGGTTCATTTAGCCTAGTAATATGTAATCCTTGTGCCTATTTACTATCCTTTTATTTTTTAACCATGATTTTTGACTTTTTGACCGACTAATTCACGAGGTTTGAACCCACCGCCATACAATATATATACATATATACACGTTCAAGTCGTTAACTAGTCGGGCTTGTATATACAGAGCTTACCGAACTTTGTGTTTCATTTGTAATCAAGTTGCGGAGCTTGAAATTTTTTTACGAGAGGATCGAAGAATATTCAAAGTTTAAAATACAAATCGGAGAGAGCAATACTCAAATAGCTTCTTTTTAACACATGAAAAGCAAGCTATATCACACTAAGAGCACTCCCATTCATAACACCATAACACCAATAACACCGTCCACGTCAGCGTCACATCAGCTTTAATATTTAACATTAACATCCCAAAAAAACACTCTCATCCATAACATCCCAATAACACCATAACACCAATAATATTTCATATTTTCAATTTCAACCCCTAAACTAAAACAAACACTTCATTTATTAAACTAAAACAAACATTTCATTAAAACTAAAAACATATTACAATACGAGATTTAAAAAAAAAAAAAAAAAAAAAAAAAAAAAAAAAAGACTTCAAATACTGACGAAAATAAAACTACTAAAACTTAAAAAAACGAATCATCTGAGTCCCAACCATCAGAACTGGTTGGCGGAGAATAAAACTCCCCATTAAAGTATCGACTCTCCATTATGTCGAAATAGTTTTCCCGTGCTTCTTGCTCACGGCGAGCAGCCTCTTCACGTGCCTGCTCTTCCATAATCTCCCTTACGGTTTCTTCATCTCGCTCCAGTTTCCGGAGGGAAGCCTCACTTAAACCGCTCGGGTGGTTTTGAAAATCCACCTGTGGGCTGTTCACAGGTGGAGTAGGAACAATTGGGAGGTGCGGGATGTTTTCAAAACCCACCGGAAAGACATTTTCTGGTGGTGTAGAGTAAACATCATGTTCTTGTAGAGTTGGAAAGCTGGTTTCCGGCAAGTGATTTGGATTTGGAAAGCTGGTTTCCGGCAAGTGATTTGGATTTGGAAAGCTGGTTTCCGGCAACTTTTCTAGGCTGGGGAATTGCTGAGAAAAATCTTTGCGAGACATTTTTGTGTGTGTGAGTTGTGTATGTAACTTGTGTGTGTTGTGTGTTATAGATAGTGTCTGGTAGAGTTATATATATAGGCAGAGTTGATTTTCAGTTTGAATAAAACCCGCTCGTATTTGATTTTTAAATTTAAAATTTGAATTTGAATTTATCCCGCCCAGAATTGACCAGTACAATTTAAATTTGAATTTGAATAAGTTGAGGGGGTGTAAGTGAAAATTTATTTGAAATGGTTTAGGGGGGTAAAACGATTTTTTTTTTTTTTTTTTTTTTATTAAATAACGCGCGTTAGTCCCTTAACGCCCAGGGACTAACGGCGTGAAAGGTCTGCACTCCCATCGGGTATAACGCAATAACGCGCGTTATGGGCTTGATTTTTGGGTTTAACGCCGTTCCGGCGTTACGAATGGGAGTGCTCTAATGAACTTAATTCTAAAAGTGCCAACACCCTTTTAGTCCATTAATAGCTCAAACGGCTCGTTTATATATATAAAGCTCAAGCTCATTTCGAGTCTCATATTTTGAGCTCGAGCTCAGCTCGTGAAAATTTTTACAAGCTCGTGCTCGGCTCGGGCTCGACTAAATTTATGATGTGTTAAAGAAAACAAAGCTCAAATGGAGCTCGGCTCGTTAATTACATAAGGCTCGAGCTCGTTTACTACTTTTAAGCTCGTTTATACGTATAGACAATATATATTTCTAGGGCTCGTTTAGGCTCGCGAGCCTACTCGAGCTTTTTGTAGAGAGCTCGGGCTCGAGCTCGATTATTAAATGAGTCCAAAATTAAGCTCGAGCTCGTTTAAACTCGGCTCGTTCAAGCTTTTTACCAATTCAATCCCCGAGTTTTTCACAAACGACTCGGCTCATCTTCACCCTTAGCACCGCCCATAGTTAATGAACTATTTTTCTATTCACTTGAGATAAATGAACTCACAGGCAATGGCATTCTATAATAAAATTTATCAAATGTTACTCCGTATTTTACTATTCGCTATTTAATGAATAGTAAAAATCATTCTTACTGCTTCGTGGTTAGTTTTTCTTACATATTAGTCTTTCAATTCTATTTGTTACTTCTTTTGCTAGTTATTCGGTTTCAATTTTCGGTGCTTGAATTATAATTTACATTATTAGTCCCTTACACGTATAGTCCTTGTGTGTGTTTTTTTTAGTCCTTTCGTTAGTCATTTAGTTTTCATTTTTAGTCCCTGAATTTTTGTAAGAAATAAAGTTGGTCATTCGGTTTTCTTTGCTACTTCTTCCATTAGTTATTTGGTTTTCATTGTGAGTCCCCCATTTTTTTTTCAATATTAGTCTTTAAATGTTTAGTCTTAGATTTTCTTTGTTGATCCTTTCGTTAGTCATTGAGTTTTCATTGTTATTATCTGATTTTTAAGTAATATTTTTCATATTTCATTTTTACGTAAAAGGTTAATAAGATGAGACATGTAATTTCTTTACTATTAGTTTATAGTTAAGGGCTATAGTTTGCTAATTAATCCATATTTAAAAAGGTGTTTACACATTTTAATTTTCTTCTAGACAATAATTTTCCATTGTTAGTCCCTGATTTTATTTTTATTTTCACATTATTAGTCTTCAAAATGTATAAAAATTGATGTAATTGTGATACTTTATTTTATTTTATTTAAATTATGTACTCCCTCCTGCTTAAATATATTGTTTATGAAACAAAAATCATATGGTTTAATAAAAGTGTGGTCACTTTAAATTTCAACCACTCAAATAGAATATTTTTTTATTAAATTCTTTAGTTCTTACTTAAAAAAGAATGTGAACAATTATTTTAAGACATCCGAAAAGGAAATATGGACTATAACTTCTGAGACGGAGGGAGTAATTTTTTATTTTAGTGTGCTGTTTTAATTAACATGAAAAAGGTGCTGGCCGCGATGAAGCTACAACCTCGAATTGTTAAGTAGCGCGTGTTCCAGTGATTCAGATTTATCATTAAAAAAAACAAATAAAACCTTGTTTAAGCCACTTGTTTCACAAGTTCGGTGATCCTACTTGACCAAAAAATAGTTTGGTAACTAAAAGAGTAAATTGCAAAAATCGTCCTCATGGTTTAGCCAAATTGCAGATTTCGTCCGTACTGTTCATTAAGTGCAAAAACAGTCCTTATTTGACACTGTTTCGTCCAGTTTTGGTCCCCCGAAACTAACACCGTTAGTTTGTGCTCGTTAATGAACAGTACGGACGAAATCTGCAATTTGGCTAAACCACGAGGACGATTTTTGCAATTTACTCACAAAAATGAAAAAAAGTTACTTGACGATAAAAATTATTCAAAAAAAAATCGAACAAAAACGGATAAAGACGTTATTTTTTTCCCGTTTTCATTTTTTTCCATTTTCATCCGATTTTATCTGTTTTCATCCATTTTTGTTTGTTTTCTTTTACTTTTTATCTGTTTTTCTTACGATTTTGTTTGTTTTTATCCGTTTTGGTTTGTTTTGTCCGTTTTTCTTACGGCTGTTTATTTATATAAATGGGAAAGAAATTACGTTTTTGTTCGATTTTTTATATAAACAGATAAAATCGGATGAAAATGGACAAAAATGAAAACGGGAAAAAAATTACGTTTTTGTCCGTTTTTATCCGTTTGGCTTAGTAGTTTGATTACATTGTACATTGTGGTTAAATTGTTGTATATTTTAGTGAAGGGGTAAATTAAATAATGTATTAATTGTATGTCTTGAATAGTGTTTTTTAGTTGTATTTGTGCTTCAAATAGTTTGTACATTGTGTTTTATAAATTATATTTTTTATCAAATGGGTGTTTTAAATACGACATTAATTACAAATGTTGACCAATCAATATGTGTAAGTGTTTATGCATAAAGTAATTATACATATAGCTTAAGTAGTTGTATTTGCTTAAAATCTATATATGGAAATCTTAAAAAATTAGAAGAGAGAGAGTCATCCCTCCATTATAAGTAGTATAGATATAGATATAGACTAGCCGAGTACCCGAGAGAGAGAGTCATCCCTCCGCGGCGACATAGTTGCAATGACATACTCGTCTTTAATGACATAGTTGCATATAGATGTTCGGTGTTGTAAAAATTGGCATAGTCTAAAAAATCGGCTAAATCGAGTATAAATCGAACAAAAAATGACTAAATCCGCCAACTCGGTTAATGCGGGTCAACTTTTTCCAAAAATTAAAATTGAGATTTTTATTTGAGTAAATTGCAAAAATCGCCCTCGTGGTTTAGCCAAATTGCAGATTTCGTCCGTACTGTTCATTAACGAGCACAAACTAACGGTGTTAGTTTCGGGGGACCAAAACTGGACGAAACAGTGTCAAATAAGGACTGTTTTTGCACTTAATGAACTGTACGGATGAAATCTGCAATTTGGCTAAACCACGAGGACGATTTTTGCAATTTACTCTAACTAAAATTAAAAAATTAAGTGTCATCCGTGTATATTTACGCTTAGCGTTTTAACAACTAAACACAATCAGTATAAGAATAAGGGGTGTGGTAGTATGCCGCATCTCGTGTCGTTTTGTCAAATCAACGCCACATCAGCATTTCACATTCACACATTCATAATACCCATCTTGTTTCACATGCCATTTGCGTGCCATTTTACACTTTTTGGGCCTCACCACTATTTTTTTTTTTTTTTTTTTTTAATTATACTTTTTCAGACAAACTAAATTTTCATTCATTTAAAAATATACAATACGAAAATTAAAATAGAATACAGGAATAAAATAAAATACGGAAATTAAAAACATGATTTGAGCTTTTATATTGTTCTGTAATTCGAAATGAATTCTTGCTTCTCATCAATGCTTCGCAATACTTCCTCTTGAGTCTCTAGTTGTTTGCGGTACGTATATTTTCTTCACGGGTCATAAGGAGATTATGTAGAACGTAGCTAATAAGAGGTTGGTCTAGTGGAAGGGAATGCGCTCTAGACATTTATGTATTACGACTACGTAGTTGCTCAAGAATACGATTAAACTCAGTCAACAAGTTATTTGCCAGTGTGACATCCGCTTCATATTTTGTCGTTAGTCGCATAAAGATAGCTTTTTCTTACTTCAGTTAGTTGACTAGCCATAGTATCCGATGCGTGAATTGACTTGACTGACATTTCAAATGGCGCCGGCCTCAAGTGATGTGGTGGCGCGGATTTGGCGGCACCAAATTGCCTGCCATGTAAGAATGGCGTGGTCTTTAAGTGACCATACCCCTTGCTCTAAAATGCCAAACTGGAGCAAGGAAACACTAGTTTGATATGTTCAACATCAACTTATTTAGCACAACATTTAGAGTTATATAAGAGGCTCAGACTTTTATGACTTGTTAGAAATTCCCTCGCGTAAACTCCTACAACTATCTTAAATTGGCACCCCGAAAGTTAAGTTTTTTGAAAACGGTTTTAAAATATAGTTGTTTGCTGTTACATGTTAAAATATAGTTGTAGCTTTACTTATAGAATACAAAATTACCAAAAAGAGTATATACATATTAAAATAAAAAACTGAATGTTAATTTTAAAGGGGTTGATACTCACATTATTATTTTTATACTTAAACCACACTGTACAACACTGTAATGCACACTATACAAGACAGTAAAGTACAATTGTGGTAAAAGTATAAAAAAAACGTTGTGAGTATCAACACCCTAATTTTAAAGGTATATCATTAAGATCGGTAAAGCAATGGGGTATAACATGAAGGGAAGTGAAAAAGATTTTAGAAATATAATCTCAAGTATTGGAGAGAATAAGGTGGTTAAATGAATTGTCTATCCGTTAACGTCCAAGGATTTGGTGGAAAGGAGAAGAAAAGGTGGGTAAAGAATTTGTGTAATTCCAATAATGTCAACATTCTCTCTTTACAGGAAACGAAGATGGGAAACATTACTGACTTTGTCGTTAAAACGTTCTGGGGTAATATGTCTTTCGACTACGCTTATAGTCCTGCCAGAGGACGATCTGGTGGTATTCTTTGTGTTTGGGATAATTTGCTTTTTAGAAAAAGAAGGGTCAATGTTTCTGATTATTGTATATGTGTTGAAGGATCGTGGTTAGCTTCTGACATGGACCTGCTTTTAGTGTCTGTTTACTCTCCTCAAGACCTGTCTAGTAAAAGAATTCTCTGGTCGTATTTGGCAAACATCATTAATCAATGGAATGGTGAAGTGATCGTTATGGGCGATTTTAACGAAGTCCGAAATGCTTCAGAAAGATACGGATCAGTCTTCCATGCTGCTAATGCTTTAGAATTTAATGATTTCATTGGGAACTCTCATCTTCATGAGATCCCTTTAGGTGGGTACGCGTTCACTTGGACTGATAAATATGCTACTAAAATGAGCAAGATTGACCGCTTTCTGGTTTCTCAAGGTTTCCTGGATTTTTTCCCGAACATGTCGGATCTTATTCTGGACAGAAACGTTTCTGATCATAGGCCTATTTTACTTAAGGAAGTTCAGGTTGATTACGGACCATCTCCTTTTAGGCTTTTTCATTCTTGGTTTCTGGAAGAAGATTTCTCTTCAGTTGTGGAGAGCTCTTGGAACACTGATGTTGGCTCTTCCAATAATGCTATGATTACGCTCAAGAATAAGCTTAAGAATTTGAAATCCCGTCTTAAAGTTTGGAACCGTGATAAAAGACAAGCGCGTAACCTGGATAGGAAACATATTCTTGGTTCTATCTCTGACATTGATGTTCGTCTAGATCAGGGTGCGGGTTTACCTGATGATATCTCTAATAGAACTAAGTATGCTAAGGAATTGGGGGACCTGAACATGAAAGATGCTATTGATTTGGCTCAGAAAGCGAAAATTAAATGGGCAATAGAGGGCGATGAGAATTCCAAATATTTTCATGGTATCGTTAATAAAAAGATAAGGAACTTGGCTATTAAAGGAATCCTAAAGGAAGGAGAATAGATTGATAATCCAAATTGTGTCAAAGCCGAATTTTATCAATACTTTTCTAGCAGATTCTCTAAACCTGATTCGGTTAGGGTTCCCTTTGTTGCTGACTTTCCTAAGCGCTTGAGTGTGGATATTGCTAGCGATTTAGAATTGGAGGTTAGTAGTGATGAAATCAAAAAAGCGGTCTGGGAATGTGGGCTGGATAAATCCCCGGTTCCTGATGGCTTCACATTTGAATTTTTTAAAAATTTTTGGTCGATTGTGGGCTGTGACGTGATTAGTGCCGTTAAAGAGTTCTTCTCTTCTAGTAGGATTCCTAATGGTTGTAATGCCTCTTTCATTGCTTTAATCCCCAAGGTTTTAGACGCTAAACATCTCAATGACTTTCGTCCTATTAGTCTTGTCGGTTGTCAGTACAAGATCATTGGTAAAATCCTTGCCAGCCGTTTAAGCAACGTGATGGAAGATATTATTAGCCATGAGCAATCGGCTTTTGTGAAAGGAAGGCAAATTATGGATGGTCCTATTATCCTTAATGAGGTTGTTTCTTGGTGCAAATCTAAAAAGAAGCAGTCTCTTATGTTTAAGGTAGATTTCCAAAAAGCTTTTGACTCTGTTCGATGGGATCATTTAGACGACATCCTAGGTCTTTTTGGATTTGGGAATATTTGGCGTGGTTGGATTAAAGGATGTCTCTCCTCGTCTAAAGCTTCGGTGTTAGTCAATGGTGCTGCTACTGACGAATTCAAGTTGTATAGGGGATTAAGGCAAGGAGATCCGCTATCTCCTTTCCTTTTCATTCTTGTTATGGAAAGCCTTAATATTTCGTTTCAGCGTCTTATCGACTAAGGTATGTTCTCTCCTCTTACAATCGGGAATGATAGTCAGGTTGTTATCTCGCATTTATTCTATGCGGATGACGCTATATTTATTGGGAATTGGACGCGGGAGAATGTGAACACCTTAATGTTGATGCTCCATTGTTTCTTTCTTTCTTCCGGGCTGAAAATCAATGTTAACAAAAGTAGCATTTTCGGTATTGGTGTTAGAACAGCTGATGTCAATTATATGGCTGCTAGTTTTGGGTGCACCGCAAACTCTATCCCTTTCACATATTTAGGGGTTAAAGTTGGTGCTAATATGAAGCGAACTAGCTCTTGGGATGTGGTTGTGAAAAAAGTTAACTCAAAGCTTTCTTCATGGAAAGCTAAAACCTTGTCCATTGGTGGTAGGCTCACCCTTATCAAATCGGTTCTTGGCGCCATTCCTACATACTACATGTCCTTATTCAAGGCTCCTGAGGGGATTATTAAACGTTTGGAGAGTATCCGTAGCTCCTTTTTCAATGGTGCTGATCTAGGAGAAAAGAAAATGACATGGGTGAGTTGGCGTAAAACTTTATCTCATAAAAGTCGTGGTGGCCTTGGCATTCACAGCATGTATGCTCTCAACCATGCCTTACTCTTTAAGTGGATATGGCGGTTCAAAGACTCTCGCCCGAGTCTTTGGATTAGCGTGATTAAAGCTATTTATGGTTGTGATGGCTCGCTTAATTCTGCCCACATCAATCATGGATATTCAGTTTGGTCTGGTATATCTCATGCTATTAGTAACCTAAAATTGAAAGGTATTAACCTTTTCAATTTCTGTAAGTTGATCTTGGGGAATGGTCAACACATAAAATTCTGGCATGATATATGGCTAGGAGAGGTCCCTTTTAAAGATGCTTTCAAACGATGCTACTATTTGGAGCTCCAAAAAGATGCCACGGTTGCCGACAAACTTCAGACTGGGGATATCACTCTCACTTTCAGACGTCAACCAAGATCTGGTATTGAAGATTCTCAGCTTGGTGAGATTCGAAATCTGATTAACTCGGTATCTCTCTCAAGTAACATGGATATATGGTCTTGGAGTCTTTGTGGAAGTGGAAATTTCTCGGTTAAGTCTGTGAGAGAGTTCATTGATCAACACTACCTGGTGTCTTCTCCAACGCCAACCAACTGGTCCAAAGCTATTCCCATCAAATTAAACGTTTTCAAGTGGCGATTTGTGTTGGATAAACTCCCTACTAGGAGCAACCTTGCTCAAAGAGGTATCACGATTCCCTGCCTCCTTTGCCCTATCTGCAACATGGATATTGAATCCAGAGATCATCTCTTTTTTAGATGTTCTTTATCAATGGACTTATATCGCCTTTTAAGTCGTTGGTGGAACTTGCATCTCCCATACATGTCGGATTTATCTGATTGGGAGTCTTGGTTTGCTGGGCTTAGGCTAAAGAAGATGCAGAAGATTGTGTTTGAGGCCTGCTTTACTTCCCTTTGGTGGCACACTTGGACTTTCAGGAACGCCTTCTTGTTCTCCGAAAAAAAACCCCTTAAAGGTTTGATTTTCGACAATTTTGTATCTCAATTGTATGGTTGGATAGTGAATAGGTGTAAGGCTATTAAATGTACTTGGGTCGATTGGCTTAGAGACCCGTTAGACGCTATCTCTTTGTAATTGTTTCGGCTCAGCTTCTTGCTAGCCTGTTTTAATAATATCCGTCGTTCTAAAAAAAAAAGATAGGAAATGTCAGGTAGTGCAAATGTGATAAATCAAAACATCTACATGAAGCAACAATCCGATCAAATCAATAAATAATACTGTACTTATTCATTTCAGAAATGCACATTGTTTTGAAAAAAATCACTAACTAAATTCTTCATAAATCAAATACACTATATCTCTATTCACTAAAGTTTATTTTAATTATAAATAAAATAAAAAATAAACAATTATTTTAGCGCGTCTCAAATAATAATATGAACACTTATTATAAAACGGAAGAGTCATTAATAGCAAGTCACTCTCATGTAGGGTGAAAACGAGGCGAGCCGCACGTGAAAAGCTCATAATCAAATCGGTAAAAAGCTCAAACGAGCCGAGCTTAAACGAGCTCGTGTCCGACTTAATCTTGGGCTCGTTTAAATAATCAAACTCGAGCCCGAGCTTTATATATAAAGATCGATTAAGCTCTCGAGTCTAAACGAGATATATATGTGTGTGTGTATATATATATATATATATATATATATATATATATATATATATATATATATAATGCATATAACTATGTATAAACGAACTTAAAATGTTAAACTATCTCAAGCCTAGTGTGATTAACTAGCATTCGAGCTTTATTTCATTCAACACGTTATATAAGTTAGTCGAGTACGAACCGAGATCGAGTTTGTGAAAGTTTTCACGAACCGAGCTCAAGCTCAAAATATGAGGCTCGAAACTAGCTTGAGCTTTATATGTATAAACGAGTCGAGCTCGAGCTCTGACTAGCTTGGGCTCGGCTCATTTCTACCCCTACTCTTATGTTCTTATGGTTCATGTTCTTGTCGTTGTTGATGAATATGATGAAATGACAATGGCTAATGTTTAGGGAAGGGCTTATGGGGGTTTATAGGAGTTTGGGCTTTTAAAATAAGTCTGCTTATAAAATAAGTCTCGTTTGTTACACAGATTTATGAAGGCTTATGGCTTATAAAATAAGTCATAAGCCTCCATAAGCCCAAACTCATAGAAAGAGGCTTATGGCTAATTAAATTACTTAAATACCTTTAAAATATAATGAATTATCACCTAAAAGTTGAAAATATATGTGAAATTAATTTGATGTATTTTTATTTGATTTTACATTAATAAGCTTAATCTATAACTAATTTGCCAAATATAAACTTCAGTTTGTGGCTTATAATATAAGCTCCAGCCTCAGTCAAATATAAATAATGAAACATTCATATATTTAGGAGACCATGTAGCTAGCTAAACTATATAAACATAGTAATTAGTGACATGTTTTTAGCTATATATATTTATATTTATATCGAAAACATGCTTGATTAAAATTTAAAAACTTAAATACAAATAAAATTTAATTTGACAAAAATACTTCTATTTATAAAAAATATAACTTATTAAATATTTAAATTACAATCTAATCCACTAACATTTTTCACTTTCACTTGCCCCACAATCATATATTATATAAAAAATTGCATATACAAATTAATAATATTATACATACCGATGGAGCATTAGTCAAATGGTTGGAGCACTTGTGTTTGAGTCAATTGACCCAAGTTCAAGTCCTATCATTGGCATTTGCTTCATATAGGTACCCACCTCCGCAAAACCTATGGGCACACTGAAGAGACTTTGTGGAATAAGAGCTCAGGGGTCCGAGTCTTGGCTCGTGCTCACTCCAGTTGGTGCCCCACTAGGCTACGAGAATTGCCGGAGCTATTCCTTGTGGGGTGGACAATGGCTGGTGCCTAAAGGCACCCGGGGTCAGGGTGTTCCCGCCAATCTACACCTTTTTATGGAATAATATTATACATTATTGCTGTTATGCGTGAATAATCGTTTAGTATAATAAATGCATTAAAGAATCTTATACTTTCAGATACTTTTGAGATATCTTAAAATAATTGTTCACTTTTATTTCAACTAATCAAATAAAAATTTAGTGAGTGAATATGATATAAGAGATGATTTGCACACATTTGACTATGATTTGCACACTCCAACATACAACTAGTTGAAGCAGAATTTATAAATAGTATAACTGTTTAATGCAGATGTTAAAGTGTGTAAATTATTTCTAATATGATATTTGATTTATTAAAAAATGTAGTAATCTTTTTTTTTTTTAAATTGTATGTTTTTTATGTAGGACAATAATTTTAATAAAAAGGGATCCTTATAAACACGTTTTAGTGAACCACATTTTATATACTAGTAATCTCTTTCTTGTTTTGTGTTTTCATGGTGGTTGAATAAAAAGTTAGGGAGTATCTAGTTTTGGTAATGAGAATAGTTGATTCAGTTTGTATATTTTTACTAATTCTAGAAAGTCTCCCAAGTCACAGGTTTGCTTTTACAATTTGTACCAGTTGTCTTTTCTTTTCGTTCAAATCGTACCTTTTCTTTCCCTTTCCTGACATGTTTCACATCTCTCCAACAAAATAATTACAATCCAAATATTTTGACATTATATTTTGTTGACACTATATATTCGTGTCCTCTTATTTATTGGATTTATCAACTCATATAAATCTTGAAAAGTTATATACCTGAATTATTAATTTATTATTTTTATGATTATTAACATACCAGTTTTTCTTATTAAGGAAAAAAAGAAAATTTAATGAATTGTTTGGAATAAATCTTGTGGGAAAAAAATTAAAATAAATAAATAAAAATAATTATCAGTCACATATTTTAAATATGAGAGAGAATTTTAAAAGACAAATTATTGTTTACTTTTTTTTAAGAGGGTGAATTTGTAGCCACACTTATCAATTTTTCCGCAAACCTTTGTTTCCTCTTATTGCGGATGTTCATAAAAACTTCTCTTTTAATTAAGGGTCCGTTTGGTTTGTAGATGGGTTTAGGATTTGGATTTAAATTTGGATTAAGATTTTGATTTTGATTTAAATTATGTTAAAAGTTGTTTGGTTTGTATGTTGGGATATTGATTGGGGTTTATATTTATATATATTTTAGTAATAAAATAATATATATTAGCAATAGGGCCCATAGCAAGTATAAAATTTTGTGGTTGTGAGGAAGTAAAGAAAATAATAAATGACAATAAAATAAAAAAAGAAAGAAAGAGATAGTGGATAGTACTATGTGTCGCTAAACCAAATGATATGTCAGTAAACCACACTACCCTCTTGGTATTTACATATCCCCTCGTTGGAGGGGTCGACTCCTAATTTCAAAACCTACGTGCTTTAACCAAACGAATTATTCTACTTTGACTCCCAACCCATTGGATAAATACCTCCAACCAAACTGCACCTAAGATTCTCTTTTAATTAAGTGACTTTGAGCTATAAGTGTCTTAATTAGCAACTTAAAAAAAAAGGCTTTGGTTAGTTTCTCAACTAAGACAGAGTAAAGGTTTTAGGCGCACTTTTATCACCACTAAAAATAAAGTAAAATATATCTCAAAACAGCTTAATTTTGGTCTTTATATAACATACTGTATCAAATTGAAATTATGGTCTTCTAATAGCTATAAGTAGTAATAAGTGGCCATTGTAGTTGAAAATTGTCCTAAATAAGTAATAAGTGGCCATCATTAAAAGATATTGTTACTTTGTACAACTATAGTACTGGATTACTGATTTCTTTTATTTAAATTGATACATAGATTATGTTGATATATGACAGTTGTAGGGTAAATAGTTACGTGGAAGCAGTGAAGGGTGTTGCATGCAATATACTGGAGTTGATGGCTAAAGGATTAGGTGGGGTTCCACATTCAGTGTTCAACACTCTGCTCACAGAAGATGACAGTGACTCCCTCTTACGACTCAATCACTATCCGTGTGTCACTCACCCTTTTCAACCTCGCAATCCAATTGGGTTTGGAGAGCACTCTGACCCTCAGATCTTGACACTTCTTGCATCCAACGGTGTTCCTGGCCTTCAGGTTTCCTTGGGTGACAGTCGCCAGTGGGTACCAGTAACCCCGGACCCACGTGCTTTTTTTGTCATTGTTGGAGACCTTTTAAAGGTACTAATCTAAACTGTCGAGTAGACGTCTAGACCAACATACATGCATAAGGGAGGAGGGAGTGGTCTCGGGTAAGGGATTCGGGTACCCTTACCCGAGCGGTAACACCGCCGCCGCCCCTTAGGGTACCAAGATCGGGTATAAAATTCGTGATAGGAAGCCGAGTGTTTCAAGTGTGGAAGGCTTTGAATATTTGACCGTTGGGGAGGTTTAGGAAATTGTTGGACATTAAAAAAAAAAAAAAAAAAAAAAAAGGACAAATATGGAGGTTGAAGATGACAGAGGTTGAAGATGACATGTAAAAAAAAAAAAAAAAAAAAAAAATCGGGTAGTGTAGGTGACCACTCCCTCCACTTAGGGTAGTGATAGGGTAAAATTGGGTAGTTTTTGAGGTGTAAGGTTTTTATTGGATGGAGGTGAGGTGACACCTAAGGTATTAGGTGACCACTCCCCCCTCCCTAAGGAGTGTCGTAAGGGTGTACATGAGCCGAGCCTTTAAGGCCATATAGTTTAATATTAGAGACGCTCGTGCTTGGTTCGTTGCGAGTCTTGTTTTTAAAGCTTGACTCGTGAGTTAGTTCTAAGGCTCAAGCTCGACTTAGACCTAACCCATTTATGAACTAAAATTAGGTTTTTAGTTAGGTTCCTAAAAGTCAAAATGTGAAAAATGCGTTTATCAAAAGAGCCTCATGTTAAGCTGAACTTGGGCTCAACGTCGAGTCAAGCCTTTAGCGAGCCTAGTAGCTCACGAGCAACTCGACTCATTTACCCCTGCCCCTAGAATGTTGTAGCTTGTGGATCACTAATGTGGTTTTGTTGTTTGCATACCATCTTTCAAACCTATTTTTAGTTAGGCGGTGATTACTATCTGCATCTAACAAAGCTTTTTCTTAATTTTTTTTGATAAAATTTAACAGGCTATGACAAATGGAAGGTTTATGAGTGTGAGACATAGAGTCATGGCTAACACATCGACCACAGAGTCTCGATTGTCTATGGTGTTCTTTGGTGGACCTCCGCCACACGCGACCATCGCTTGTCCACCAAAGCTAGTCAAACGAAGCAAACCACTTGTGTACAGACCGTTTACTTGGGCTGAGTACAAGTCGCATACCTATGCACACCAGCTTGGAGAAACTAGGCTTGATCATTTTAAGCTATCGTAATTTCAATTACCTCGTACTTATGTCTTATGCAATAACAAGCGACTATTAGGATGAATATCCTTTTCAGAAAGGAAATTTTGATCTAAACATGAAAATGCTAATGGTAATGGTAATGCTCCTATATGTGACTTGAAATTGACGTTGATCTAGCTAATGGTAATGGTAATGCTCCTATATGTGACTTGAAATTGACGTTGATCTAGTATCCAATACATTATTAGTACTTAATTAAAAAAATTCAATTTGACAAATTAATGCTCAAAATGTCATGAAGATGAACTTAAGAAGACTCATCAAGATCTTGTTTTCTGATTTGTGGTTAAGAGCACTCCATTTGTATTTTGTTTATGACGATTACTTATACCGTGTTTTCAAATATCATTTAAGGAAGGAAAGAAAAAAAAAATGTTGTATTCTCTAATACCATTTAAAAAGAGAAAGCAATAACATTGACTAAAAAAAACTAATTTTAAAATAAAATATTTTCTTTAAAATTAGACTAAAACTATTTACCTTATATTTTTTTACTCAAAAAAATAACTTATCTAAGTAAGTAATGTTAACCAACGAGGAAGGTGGGCGCCCGCGCGTTCCTCCATTTAGGGGAGGGAGGGTTGGCAAATTTTCATTTTTTTTACTTGTCAAGTGAATAAGTGTTTTGAATACGGTCATGTTTAAAAAATAGTTCTAAATAATGTGGTGAAGAACAACGCCGCTTTTTTGGAAGTGAAGTGTGGGGTTAATAAGTTGTGTTATTTGGTTTATGGGTATAAGCTAATAAGATTTGGGTATAGGTGGTCAGAATTAGTTGGCCGGTTAATGTAGGTGTTTCGAGTTAGATCTTTAGAAGTTGTAATTCGATTCCGCACACATTTTTATTAATTTTTTGTTACAGTTTAGCGGTGGAACGATAAATTTCAATTAACCTTTTTAAGACATATAAGCAGTGAAGAATAAGAGCTTTGTAGAAATGAAATTTACATTTAAATTTTTTTGAAATTGTACGTGAAATATTTATGAAAAGTGTATATGTAATATTGTTTTTTGACATGACAATAATTACAATTCCATAAATTCTTGCGAGAACACTTGAGAAGACATGTGTATTTTTATTTTTGTTGGAACGTTACAGTCCTGCAAAAAGTTATCTGTATATAATATGTGTAACGCGAATGTGTGAATATAATTATGTTTTTAATGTGTAATCATATTTAGAACAAAAAAATGGATCATGACACGCATTACTTTGGGATAGTTTAAGCTAGTAAATAAGAATTGAATTCAGAAAAAGAACTTTAGCAGTGTTAAAGGCCATTACCTAAATTTTAATCTGATTTATGAAGTCAAACCATCTACCTACAAAGTAATGCGGGTACCTATAACATGGTACTTTGAAACCTAAGTTTCATATGTAATTATGAATAACGTGTGATTATTAGTGTATGGACGCATTACTTGGTGGATGAATGGTTTATGCTCATAAAAAAGAATGAAATCTAAAAAGAACTTTATAGTAGTGTTAAAGCACACTTTTTAAATTCCAGTCTTATTTATGAAGTTAAACCATTCACCCAACAAGTAATGCAACCACCTAATACATACCTTGGTACTTTGAAATTCTCTTTGAAATCCTATTGGTATGTTAATGATGTAAGCGTGCGGGTTTCAATGAAACTTGTTTACACAACGTTGACATAGGAATAGGTTTTCAAGGGGAACCTAAAAGTATCAAGTTGTGTAAAAGCTAGAATTATTGAACCTTGAATTGCTAATGGTATTTCAACATAGCAAAAAATGTGGCGGTAGTTAGCCAAGGAAGCGTAACAATAGTTTAAGAGTTTTACTTACCTTCGGTTATGTTGAAGTAGGAGTTTTCTGATATCAAATGTTTTTTTTTCTGCAGTCTTGCAAGTAAGTTTACAGCTGATTAGAGTATAGGTAAACTATTTAATTAATAAACAATGATAGTATATGGTACATTCAATATAAAACTTATAAAATATGACAGCGATGACGATAGTCTAAATGTATTTCTATTTTGAAAAGCAAAATTAGTTACCCTATTCATTTGATCAATTTCCTTATTGCTCCTTCCTCAAAATAATATAATTTTGTGTAACGACAAATGGGCTATATAACATGACATGGCAAAAGGAATTTTGCAAAATTCAATTCAACGATATCTTCTTTGTAGTGCATCCGTCGTTGAAGAAGAAAAAAAAAGGATAATAATTTTGCTTTTTATAAAACTAAATACATTTAGTGTTATGGTCATCGGTGTCACATTTTGTGCTTCATCACTGTAATATGGAAAAAACATATGAGCACTATACCTTGTGTTCTTATACTGCTATTAGGAATTTTTAAGTTGTTGGTGGTTACTTTCATCCATTACTATGTTCTTTGCTGCTAATGCTGAGATAAATCATATTATTGATTAGTGTATCGATGTAGAATTCGTTAAGGAAAATCAAGAAATTAGTTGTTAATTTTTTGATTGTTTTGATGTCAGCATATAATAGTATTAGTTCATAAAGCTATTAAAGATGACAGTGACGATGAAAGGACTAAATGTATTCCCACTTTAAAAAGTAGCATCATGTATTATGGTATTTCATAGTAACATTTGTTAATTTTCAAAAAAGGTTGAGACTGTTAGCAAAGCAACAACATATAATTTAAGTCGGGAAACATGACAGGATGTAGCAGTTCAATTTGTTTCAAATTTATTTGTACAATATTCTGTCATGTTTCGCTACTATTACTAAGTCGATAGAATTTGTTAATGTCATTTCTTTTGTATTATTCTAAAACTGATTATTTACAAAATCAAGAAATAATGATGATGATTTTTCAAAAGAAAATATAATACAGTTTTCCCATCATCGTCACTGCCACATTTGTGGACTATATTAAATATGGAAGTTGGTTGTTGTATACATGCGACGAAAAAGCGGGAAAACCGTATAAAGCTTTCCTGGAAGTCCTAACAGAGTTAGGAGTGCAAGGAACGTTATATCATTTTCTCACTTTATCAGCTTATGTGTCTAGTTTCTTATTGAAATAGTCATGCACGCATCAAAAAATAGTTAAGTTTGACAAAGCTGTACGTTCAATGTCACACCTGGTATTAGTATGCCATGGAGTTAGACACGGAAGGCGTGTATTTAAAAGAAAACCTTCACGGTCAACCTAACCTTCAAATAGAATGAAACACTCTCCAATGACAGGTTGCTACTTAGTAGTAAAAATGCAGTTAGTAAAGTAACAGAGGCGTAAGGAATATACACCAAAGTGATGTTTTAGAGAGTTGTGTATTTATCGTTTCTTTTAGTTGATGAACTTTGCGTTAGGATCCATGGAAAAGGTATCTAGAACAATAGATTCTTGACACAAAGTTTGCACCAAAATTTAGAAAATTGATTTCAGCTTGATGGTAACAGAGTACAATTAGTATGAATATTTTCAAATTTTGGTCCATGTTTGAGTCATGAATGTATGTTCAAATAAGGCTCAGAGTTGTTGATTCCAAAGCAGCATGTTCATCATTGCCTTAATAGATATACAAAAATAAATAAGGCTCATAGGTTCAAATACTGAAGTTGTACGTAAAGGTTGCCATGGCTTCATTAAATATGGAAGGTGGTTGTTGTACAAAGATAAGGAAAAAGCGGGAAAACGATATAAAGCTTTTCTGGAATTCCTAACAGAGTTAGGACTGCAGTCAACGTTGTATCATTTTCTCACTTGCTCGTCTTCTGTGTTCAGTTTCCTTTTGAAATAGTCATGCAATCATTAAAAACTAATTAGTCTGAAAAATTAGAAAGGGGGGTTGAATAGTTTTTACCAATTTAAATTTAGTTTATAAATTTTAAACTGATAGTATGTGAAACCTTTGGATGTTGAGACATATATAATGCAAGTTAGTATGTAAAGAAATAAATACGAGAATAGTAAAGAGATAAAAGGATAGAAGCATGACACAATGATTTATAGTGGTTCAGCTACAAGGACACCTTCCTTGCCCTACTTCACTCCCCGAGTACCCAACTCGAGAGTTCTTAAGCTCTGTGTCAACAAGCTCCTTCAACCAGTGGAGAAACCTCACAACGTCGCTATCACTTTTTCTGGTTCAAAGCTAAATATTGGGTTCTTAACACAAACAGAAGAACCAATCCAATCACAACTATCACAACTAACTTCATGAATATAAGAAGATGTATCAACAACAAGAAACAACTCAGTGGTCTTGAGGTGATGAAGAGGTCGAGCAAACTCTTCTCTTAAAGAATGGATGACTCGTATGCAAGAAGCGTGATCTCGTCTTGAAATAAGAACCTTGAGAAACACAAGAGAAAGAAAGCTACAAGAATGATTCTTGGATCAGTGGTTAGAGAGATAGAATAATGAGAGAAGAAGTATATAAGAATGGGGTAAGAAATAAAGGAGAAATTGCTCCCTATTTATAGACCTTATTGTCTACTGCTCACCCGGATCCGATGGATCCCTTAGAAAAGGGATCCGACTAGTGTAAAACCAGGGCTCCGGCTATCTTGTAATACCACTCCGGATTTTGGGTTATGGTTTATGGTCCATGGGTCATGTGATGTCATGCATGCTGAAATAGACATTTTGGGTCATGGGTTATGGACTTTGGGTCATGGGTCATGGACTTTGGGTCATGGTTTATGGATTTTATTCATTGTGATGTCATACATGATGTAATGAGATGGGTCATGGGTTATGGGTTATGGATTATACCCAACACATTTACATACATTTTATATTTACAAAACAATACCTAACTAAACAAATGTAAGTAAGTAACATGTAATCTTTAGATTTGTACTTGATATATTTTTATGTTGTTATCGACAAAACTTAGAGAGATCGAGAATATTAATAAACATTTTTACGGTTTATTTGTATTAACAATTAGGTTTCATAAAGTTATACGTTCAACGTCGCACCTGGTATTAGTATGCCATGGAGTTATAGACGACATGTTTCTATTTAAAAGAAAACCATCATAATCAACCTAATCTTCAAATAGAATGAAACACTCTCCAATGGTAGTTTGGTACTTCGTAGTAAAAATGTAGTTACTAAAGTAATACAGGTGTAAGAATATATACCAAAGTGGTATTTTAAAGGGAGTTATGTGTTTACTGTTCCTTTGAGTTGATGAACTGTGCGTTAGGATCCATAGAAAAGGTATCCAGAACAACAGATTCTCGACTCAAAGTGTGCACAAAAATTCAGAAAACTTATGTCAGTTTGATGGTAACAGACTTTGATCAGTATAAATATTTTCAAATTTTGGTACATGCTTTGAGTCTTAAATGTATGTTCAAGCTTTAGGTAATGGAATAGTAGTCCCCTCAAAGGCTTCACATATATAGAAGGACTGATAACTGTATAGGTCAAAGGGTGTACACATTTTGAAATCCCGCATTTTGCCTGCAAAAATGAAAAGTGAAACTGAAACAGGTTATACGAATTGAACTCCTTGAAAATAAAACTGACAGTTGCGAT
The DNA here is from genome assembly GCA_019973895.1 of Chrysanthemum seticuspe. Classification (NCBI taxonomy): domain Eukaryota; kingdom Viridiplantae; phylum Streptophyta; class Magnoliopsida; order Asterales; family Asteraceae; genus Chrysanthemum; species Chrysanthemum seticuspe. The sequence continues at coordinate 214,312,445 of BPTQ01000001.1, read as the reverse complement.
AAATTAGGCTCAAAGCTGTTGATTTTGAAGCAACATGATCATCTTTGCCTTAATAGATACATAAAAACAAATAAGGCTCATAGGTTCAAATACTGAAGTTGTACATAGTAGCAACTCGTACTTTTCAGGTCATTACTAGCCTCAAAACTCAAAAGTATCTTACATATTCACTTTTACGTATAACCGTTAGGTTAAAGCACGTAAACCGAAAAATGACATTTAACGTAAACTGGTATTTTCCCAGGTCAATGTTTGACTAAAAACCCGAAACATTCATTTTTAACATTTAAATGTTTGATTTAAACTAAAACCGAGAGGTTATCCCGCATACTATGAATAACGACCTTGAATGCGTATCGAAATTAGACTAAGCTTAGTCTACATTACACGAGCATTCATATTTTTCCATGAACATATTTTGAAGTCACTTGCATATAGTTTTATTATTTTTACATAAAATGCATATGTTTCACATTTTAGCTCATGCATTGCATAGAAAATACCTAATCACTCACCACCTTTGTGGAGTATCGACTCACACATACAAGATAACTCAGAATTTGAAAAATGAAACCCCCCTTTTTTGACTAGTTTCGGCCGAACCCCACACCCAACACCATAACATGGGTCTTTTGTTTGATTATGTAACTAATTAGTACAACCTTACCTCATGTCTTACACATATCTTAACCTCTTGTTATGTACCAACCTCATACTTCTCAACTAACTTTGATATTATGCATAAGATGAACACACACATATGTACTCTTCATGTAAACCTTTACCTCATTACCATTATCTACTATAAATACAAGTGCACTAGACACTTCTCACTCACTCACTCGCAAAAATCAAAACCCTCCTCTCCTTTTCCTCTCTTTGAACCGTCGACCATCACAACACACACACAAAATCCATAAAAAAATTATTTCATGTATTTTTAATAAGATTTGAGTAGTAGTTTTGATAGTTGGTGTTTTGATTTGGAGATGTTGCATATTACTTAGGTTTTAACAAAGTTCTTTGTACTAATCATCCACATATCATCAAGTAAGCATCATACTCATTTTCTATATTCTAGCACCACATATTTACATATCATACATGTTTACATTTGATTATATCATCAAATACACACAAAAATATCATCACATCATGTTTGTAGATAAATATTGTTTACAAAAAATAAACTAGCAAAGATTTCACAAAAATATGTTCTTTTATTGATTTTAAAACTATATAAAAGTTATTGGACATATATACAAGTTAGTGTTAAAGTTTGATAATTTTAAAGTAAACTTGTGAAAGAATACCTATTTATGTTATCTTGTTATTTATTTTATTTTTCTTAGTTATTGAAATAGTTGATACTCTCGATAAGTTGGTGGAAGGGACTAGGTTAGTATGGAGTTTGATTTGTTGTTAGATTAAAGTGATTAGTTTATAAAATATAGTTGTTTGGATTTGTTTTTGACATAAATCTGACCATATACTTAAATTAGAAAATATACTTAAAATTCTTTTTTGTAGGCACATTATTAATTAAAAACGGAGTTATAACGAAAAAGTTACGAAGATCGAAAACTATACTATTTTTCAGAAAAACAACACTATTAGAAATTGTAACAATTCGCATTTTCAGGATTTCTATCCATTCTCAAATTTTTACTTTTCATTTTCGAGATTTTACTATTCACTTTCACTATTCATCCCGTAAAATTTTTATTTCACATTCTCGTAAGATAAATTATTTTAGTAATGACCTTAGAGTTCGACAATCGTTAGATCATTTTCGCAAAAGTTATTAAGAAAACATCGTTATAAAGTTTCATTTTGGTCGGAGCACCATTTAGTCATCACGCGCATAACGAAAATCAACTCTGACAATTATTTTTAGATCACTCATGATTAATTTGAGAATTTTTAAGATTTATTTTTATGTTACCAAATAAACCCTGCGCTGTACGAAACTAAACTTACGTTTTAAAGACCGAGACTTAACCATTTTTGCACTGTATTTCCTAAGATTTTTAGAAACTTTTACATTTTTTAGAAAAGTCAAACATATTTCCCTCCTCCTTTGACCATAAAGAAATTAACCTTGTACGTTCTACATTTTTGCTTAAATCGCGTAACTTTTAGACTTCACGTATAACTATAAAGTTATCCCGCGTATGACGAAAACCACATTTTAACATCTCATATCACTTTTAGAATAATTTTAGTCTACTCTAAATAAATTCACGGTCGTTTCCCTGAAATTTCGTTCTTTTCCGATAAACTGCGAATTACGCGTTTTTGACCCGTATTTCCAGCTTTAAGCAGCGTTTTTGCACCCAATAAAACTTATCACTCATTTTATATTTTTAGATGGAGTATAATTATGAGTTTCATCATTCCTACAAGTTTCGTATTTTTACGATACCCTGTTTTACGGTTTATGGCTTAACAACTTACGGTTGGCATTTAACGGAACCAAAACTCACTCCGTAACCAAGATAAGATCAAGACTTATCATCTAAGCCTTGTCACCAATTGTGACAGCCTCTAGGGGGGGGGGGGAGTCATAATTTTGGTGGCATAATCCTAATCATGCTTCCTTTAGATCATTACAAGTGTCCTAACTTAACCATGGTTAATATTTAACCTAATATATGGTTAACCAAACTTACCCTCCTATAAATAGCAAGTGAAATTCATCCTAAAGACCTTCACAAGCTGTTTTGGGTCGTTCATAGCTTAAATCCACCATATCTTCCATCATTTGATGTATAAACTCCAAGTTTATGCAAGGAAGTTCCAAAGATCAAGCTACTACATCAAATCTCTAGCAAGTTTAAGTGATCTTCTTGAGTTTAGATCCACTCAAGTCACTTAGTACTTCATCACCAACTCTTCAAGATTGCAAGGGTGCCAAGGTGTGGAAAGCTAGCTCAATCCAAAGTCTTAAGTGATCAATCAAAGTCCTATCCTTACTAAGTTACTCCTTTCTTATTGAAAGCCAAAAGTTGTAAGCAACTAATCACCAGCATCATCTCATCTTTATTATTCATAATCTTAACTATTTCATGCTATATATATAGTTACTATGTTGATTCATGATGTACATATACTCAATCACATGCTTTAATTCACATATTGTCGTAAAAGTAACAAACTAGTAAACTAGTCATATTCTATACGTTTGAAACCATTAAAACCAGTTACATATGGACTTTTTAACTTACATAATATGGTAGACAAGATAAAAAGGTAAACATAGCAATTTGAATCACCCGAAACGGACAAACAAGTCAAAAGTTATGGCCAAACGAAGTTAGCGTAACCAAAACGCCGAAACTGCCTAACGTAAGCTGTTAAGCAACTGGTCGTTTTAAAAGTGGTACTTCTGGTCCGAATCATCAAAAAGTTAAAACACGAAAGTTGTCCGGAACGACGTTTTCCTTCATTAGTATAGAAGCTCGGACCTTGAAAACGCTTAAATAGGCCATTATCTTTCAAAAACAGAAACTGCCCTATATATAGTCTCATAACTATACTTTTGTCACAACTAAAAGCAAACCAAGAGGCCTAATGGCCTTAAGCCAAGACCACAGCCACGGCTAAGGCCAAGGCTGAGTCTCAAGACCATGGTAGCCTAGAACAAAGCCACGACAAGGCCATGGCTAAAGCCTCGAGGTTTCCTAAGCCGAGACCGTAAACCAAAGGCCTTAGCCTTGACAAACCTAAACGTATACAATACAATTTGGATCTAATCCCTCGGTAAACCATGAAACTATACTTGTAATAACCAACTTTACAATTTAGAAACTTGTAAACTTTTCTTTAAACACTTGTGATATAAATTATAACGATACTTGTGATAACCATTATGATTTCCTAAACATAACCAAACAAACATGTAACTTATGTTTGCAAACCATATAGACATTTTTGACACTTATGATATATAAACAAAATATATGTCTTATCTATTAAAGTGCTACAAAACTAGGGAGCTTCATGTGAGGGGTTTCATTTGAGTAAAACGTATTGACGAGTTGCTGGATTTACGATTTAAAGTGTCCTAGCTCCTCGAACGTTTACTGCATGACCTCTGAATTATGATGGCCCGAACAGTAGTACGATATCTATAAACTAAATACGTTTTCACAACTAGACCATTTCTATAAGCGACATACACAAACACTATGTACTACATCATGATAAACATAGAGACATATATAGGATGGTTTATGTTTTCCTAAACATTATTCCAAACCTAAGTCGCAACATTCCATTTTAGGTTGCTCGTAGAAGTTCTCACGGCATATCCATCTGTTGGAATCACTCCTAAACTATAATTCAAGTGTTAGTCATTATTATGTAATAGGTAGCTTATTATGGCATTTATGTTAGTTATTAGCCTTAAGCTTATGTAGAAGGCCCATGAGTTTAGGCCCAAGCCCATTAAGGAAAGGATGGAAACTAGGAGTGTTGCCCTAACTTTCCTCCTATAAATACCTTATGTAAACCTTCATTTGAAGGTTGGTTGTTCTCTTTTCTATTTCACTCTTTCCTTTAACCTTTCTCTCTATATTTCGTGTGTTTGGATAAGGGTTCAACCGATCTCTCTTCTCTATCTCTTCTCTTGATGCTTGTGTTGTAAAACTAGTGACCTATCAGTGGTATCAATCGCCTACTAGTTGGGTGAACGTATTGTTTGAAGTGAGTTTTGGTCTCACGCATAACGTACGGTACCATATCTTTGGTTAGCTTAAAAACGCATTTTTTACACTTTTTAATCCAAGATTCTTGTACTTTCAATGTTATAAGGTGTTAAACTAACGTTTTTTGGCAAAAAGTTTGGAACTTTATGCGTGGATCATTGTTTTTTGAACTCGTTTTTATTCGTGGGTGTAGTTCTACGCGTAAATGTTTTAGAAGGTTTGGTTAATCAAATTTCACATTCTTGTGTTATTTGGTGATCTTGAAGCTATTTCATCACACAAAAACTGGTTTAGAAACATCTTTGAGCATAATTAAATTTACGAGTAAACCTACGCGTAGTGAAACCCTAAAACTACGCGTAAGTATTTCCTTGGTTTGATCTTCGTTTTCGTGGTTTACTCCGTGTTTTCTTGCTTGGATAAGCCTGAAAATACGTCGACTTTGGATATCTTTTGCACTGTGAAGTGTAAAAGATCACTTGGGATAAAACCCTAAACTTACGCATAAGCTTAAGCTTACGCGTAGAAAATCCTACGCCTAAGATTCATCTTACGCGTAAACCTAGTCTTACGCATAAGGGAATCCTACGCCTAACTTTCTACGCCTAACTTACTGTTTACGCATAACTTTAGTCTTTTTTCCTGCTTACGCGTAAGCTAAACCTACGCGTAACTCTTCATTTTTACGGGTGATTCCACATACTCAACGTCTCTCCTGGAAGCAATCAACCGTTAGGTCAAATTGAGTTTTTAGTGCAATAGGTTCTCAAATAGTCATTCTCATGCTAGAAATATGGGAACTCCTATTTTTTCCTATTGAAGTTTATAAAAGATGATAGTTTACCAATACTTGGCTTAATGTGACTCAACTTAATATGAAATATAACTAAGGTGATGAAGATGTCATGTTATACACGAGAATTTAACAAAGACGTGTCAACATTTAGAAAGTAAGCAATATATTTCAATCTTGTGTTAGGAATCTAAGGTTGTTCGAATTAAATAGCTTATTGCATGATCTAATGTCATCTTTTATGTTGATTTGAAGTATGTGTTATGAATGTGATTTGATCATCTAAGACCAAGAAATGTGTTTCATTCGACTACAAAGATCCATCAACACAAGTTATCAAAAAATAAATAAAAAAAAAAAAAAAAAAAAAAAAAAAAATTATGGGCCTAAATTATTGGAGTAAAATTTATGGGCCTAAATTATTGTGATTTTTGGCGGGAAAATTTGAGTAAAATTTATTTTTTAGGGGAGACTAAACGTTCATTTTTTACGCGAGATTCAAATTTTGGTTTAACTGTGAAAGTTTTGGTCAAAAATTCAAATTTTTGGGCCTAAATTCAAAATTTTCGGGTAAAATTTGGCGTCAAAATTGTCATATCTCAAAATTTTCTTACAACCTAAGAATTGAATTTTATAGTGAATTTCAAATTTTGAGAGTCAAAATTTTTCAAAATTATTTTTGGAGGGAAATTGCAATTCATTATATCGGCCTTCTGTGTGCTATATCGACATCGCACCTTTTCTTCTCTTTGACTCTTATGCAGGGGAGTGAAATGAATTATGATCATAAAGATCCATTTGTGGCATTGAAAGAAGGATTCATGGCTATTCAACTGGCATTGAAGCGTCAGACATCATCAAATTCCCGATATCCCGCAGTCGTGCAAGGTGAAAGAGTTGATGTACATGAAAGGAATGCTCAAATGGACGTTGAGAATGTTGTGATTACTGCATCTGTCAGTAATGAGGACAATGAGGTTGTAGCATCAGAAAAGCAGGCTGACAGCAGCAGATCTGGAGAAGATATCATACTTAACTACGACACCGAGCCCAACTGTGACGAAGAACAAATGGTTGAGGAAGATATCTTACCCACCTATGACACTGACTCAGAACAGATGGTCGAGGTACAATCTACTGTTGATCATATTCTGACTGCAAATGTGACACAACATACTGAGCAACCTGAATTTAGTAATGAAGGAGAGGTTGACCAGTGTGTTGCACAATGTCCAGACAACTATCTCATGTCTGAGCCCTTCCTTGTTAACAATTCAACTGAAACGTCAAATCAAACTCTTGAATCTGAAATCATTCTTCTCAAAAGACCATTGCTCAGTTTCATAAAGATTTTTCAAAACTAGAGGCACATTGTATCTCTTTTGAACTTAAATTACAAAACAAATCTTTTTCTTCAGAACACAATGGTCAGTCTTCAAATGATCAAAGTAATCGTGTGGATACATTAGTAAATGAAAATGAGCATTTAAAGGCTCAAATTCAAGCAAAGGGGCTTGCACATGTTGCTTTACAAAACAAACTAAGAAGATTAACTGACAAGACTGTGGATACTAATTTTGCAAAACCAACAATCTTGGGGAAATCGTCTCTAAAACCAATCAGAAACCAATCAGTTGTTAGACATCCGACTGCTTTTAAATCTGAACGTTCAAAATCGTCAAAACCACGGTTTGCCTCCCAAGTTGTTGAGAATAATCATTTGTCAAAACCAGTCACTCCACATTCTTGGCCCAACAATAATGCTCCTGTTTCTATTAAACATGTTTCTGTTAAACCTGCTTCTGTTATACCTGTACAAGTGGCTGATTCTGGCCAATCTAGGATTAGTTCGAACACTGTGTCTAAACCGAGCATTAAACGTAAACATTCATATGATTCAAATGACGCATACAAGAACTATGATCTAGAAAAGGCTAGGAAAAGGGCACTACTCCAAAAGGATGGTGATAACACTCAGATTGTGCATGTTTTTAGTAGCATTGTGTGCACTTTTATATCTGTTATTTGGTTATATTTGTGTGATTTTAATACTTAATCGTATCTAGAGATGTTTGTCTAGTATTTATAACCAAGTGCAGGGAAATGAAGGAAAATGTGGAAATATGCAATTAATCGAAGATTCCCGTCTCAGTAAAGCTAAATCCCAAGTACCTTTGAAGACCTTAGTGATTGAAGAACCAAGTTCTACAAGTCAGAGTGAAGAGAGAAAGATCAAGTTTCATATCTCAGAAGATCCAACCGGATCCGGTTACACCTTCAGCCGGATCGGTTGGCATTTGGTCGGAATACATGTTTTTGCCATAACCGACCGATCGGTCGCAACCCGCAACCGGATCGGTCGGTGTGTTATTATTGAAGACCAGCCGGATCGGTTGGTCGTATGACCGATCCGGTTGGAGAAGCTGCAGTTGTCAAATCTTCATCACTAAGCTTCCCCTTTGCATCCAAACGATTCTAGGTCCTTCTCTTGGTGTATTCTAGTCCCTTCCTTACTCCTTGGAGGCCAAGTCAAGCATTTAACACCCTAGGCCTTGGAATTAGTATAAATAGAGGCTAATTGTGAGCATATGATATACACTTCAATTACAAAGCTCTCTACTCATCAAACCAAGCCTTAACCTCTTGAAATTCGTCCTTAGAAATCCAGAGAAGTTTGGAGTTCCAGAAGTTCCACCTTTGGAAGCCAAAACACTAAGAAGTCCACCACGATCCTTTGGGAATCATTACTTCATCGTTTGTAATCTTATTCCAAGCATTGTAAGACTTTTAATCATGTTTTCTAATGATCAAAGTTATGAGTTTATGTTCATGTTTGCTATGAGTGGCTAGTTTCTTTATACACTTGCTTAAATGATGTTGATTATTATATGATTATTTAGTGATTGTGTTAACATGTTTTAATTCAATTTCAAGTTGATTCTAAGATCCAATTGTACTAAAGTTTCATAGTGACATTTGTTAATCAAGTTTGGCTAATTGGTAACTATCGTTGGGGTCGAAAGAACTTCGTATTATTCAACTAGTCATAATCATTTTGTCTATGGATGATTGTTTTTACCCATTATTCTTGATTATACAAAGGAACTAAGGTGTGGTTGTAATAGAAACGCTTTTTGATTATCAAATTGGATTAGTTGGAAACATCTAAATGGTCGTAAGATTAGTTGTGGAAAATTAATTGTAGCCTTTTGTCTATGATCGGGTACCTTTTGTATTGACCATTTCTTAAGCAATTTGATGAACAAGTGGATGTTTTTGTGTTTAAGTTTATGAAAGTAGACTTATGAAACTTGAATTGATCTTGAATTGATTGGTTAAACTTAAAGCTTGTTTTTATGAACTAAAATCTTGACGAAGGTTTAACTTGTAAGAACAATAGATTAGTTTTCAACTAATTATCACAACCAACATGTTAAGTAGTTAACACAATCACATTAATCTATGATATGATACTAGTTTAAGCAAGTGTAGTTTTTAATCATCTGAATTTCATTATATCTATTTGCTTTGTTATATGTTTTTGATAGACTCCGTTAATTCAAACTTGTGCTCTGATTCACTCAAATCCCTGCGAACGATCCCGACTTACCTTCATAATCTTGCTATAACGGACGAGTATACTTGCTCGTATGTGTTATTGGTAATATTGGTAATTCACCTTTTATAAATTTAAAACTTGCACCAGCCGGGCACATCAAGTTTTTGGCGCCGCTGCCGGGGATTTGATTGTGTTTCAACAAGTTTTTGAATTTCCCTCAGCCGATAATTTTTTTTTTTTTTTTTCACAGAAACCTTAACCGGATCCGGTTGCCCCTCAACCGAATCGGTTACGCGTTTACCCATCATTCAACAGGTCTAACCGATCGGTCGCATCCCGCAACCGATCCGGTTACCTTCCTCTGTTCCATATAAACTGTTTTCGTTGTTTGTCCGTGTGTTTAGATATTGCCTGGATTCTCTAGGACATTGTATGAACACTCGAGCAGCGGGAATAGAACCAATTACACCTCTTACCAACCCCGAACGATTGATACGAAGAAGAAGAAGAACACGTTTCATACCATTGGAAAACCGTGTACCAAGAGTACCAAACCCACCATTTGATAACCTCATTGAAGCCAAAGTTGTTTACAACCCTTTCACCAATTTACCTTTTCCCATGGCGGACGATCAACCTATGTGGGGAACAAACCGAACTGTAGCACCAACACCCGAAAGTGCTATTGTTGCTATTAACCTTGGTGACAACTTCACCGTGAAGGGACATCACCTTTCTATGATCAAAGACCGACAATTCGATGGCCGTGCGCGGGCCGATCCGCATAAGCACATTGCCGAATTCATCGAAATTTTCGGAATGTTTCGTTATGGCGACACCGATGTCAATGCCATCAAACTCAAACTTTTTCCATCATCACTCGCCGGAGATGCTAAAGTATGGTACAATGAATTAACCCCAGGAATCATCAATACTTGGGAGGAGATGAGGCAAGCTTTTGTAAGCCGATTCTTTCCACCTGCCATGTTTGATCGATTAATGGGAGAAATTCGTGCTTTCAACCAAAACCCAAACGAATCACTTGTCGAAGCTTGGCTTCGAATGAAAGATTTGCTTCGTAGTTGTCATGGACATGGATTATCAAAAGGAACCATTATCCAAATCTTTTACCATGGACTGGATGAAATCTCTCAAGGCATCCTTGATGCTGGAGGAATTTTTCTCTATAAAACTCCCAACGATGCACATCAATTGCTCGAAGATCGAGTACTTCTCAAACTTGATTGGTCCAAAGATTCCAAAACCAAACCTCTCCGAAAAACCGTTGCTTTTGTCGAAAACACCGATACCTCAAAACTCATGGAGAAGATGGAAGCGTTAACCTCACAAATCAACTCGCAATACAAGGATATCAAAGATGAAATGAAAGACATGCGAGACGGATGCAACAATTGTGGGGGAAATCACCCATCATCAGAGTGCGACGATAAACCTATGGGTGGACCAAAAGAAGGAGAAGCAAATTACGTTCAAGGAGGATACCGTGGAGGCGGATATCGTAGTAACTATTACGGTCGAAATTCTAGAAATTGGCAAGATCGCCGACCAAGGGATGACAACCGTGATTCTCAACCACGAACTGACGATCCACCACACCAAACTTACGACAAAAAGACAGAAGAAACTGAATTCGAAAAAACCATGAGAGAATTCGTGGCTGGTCAAAAATCCGCAAATGATTTTATAAAAAATCAATTTTTCAATCTTAAAGCCAAAGTTGAGCAAGGACAGAAAAATCATCAAGCATCTATCCAAGATCTTGAAAACAAGCTTGGCAGACTTTCTGACCAACATTCTTCTAGACCATCTGGTTCATTGCCAAGTAACACTCAATCCAATCCAAAACCATCAAATGATAAGACGTACCGTCCACCCCAAACAAGAAATGAACATATCAATGCTGTTTTCACAAGAAGTGGTCTCTCGTACGATCCACCACCTAATCCTAATACTCCTGTCACCGTTGATAGTGAGGATGAAAACGAAGAACCAAACACAACTCAAACCACCAAAAAGAAAGACATTCCACCAGTCAAGGCGTATACACCGAAAATTCCTTATCCTCAACGCCTAAAGAAAGAGAAGATGGAAGAGCGTTATAAGAAGTTTATCGAAATAATCAAAGAGGTTAGACTCAACGTTCCTCTCGTTGATGTTATAGCCGGAATGCCCAATTACGGGAAATTTTTGAAAGAACTTCTTAATAACAAGAGCAAGCTTGAGCAAATATCATCAACTTTTCTTAACGAAGAATGCTCAGCCATAGTTCAAAACAAAATTCCACCAAAGCTCGGAGATCCTGGGAGCTTTCTTATTCCATGTACTTTCGGGAATAACGTTAAATGTGATGCTTTAGCCGATCTTGGCGCAAGTATCAATTTGATGCCTTATTCACTCTATTCCAAGTTGTGCAACAACAGCCTGAAACCAACAAAAATGAGCATTCGATTGGCAAATCATTCCTATCAATATCCTGTGGGAATTGCTGAGAATATGCTTGTTCAAGTCGGTAAATTCATATTTCCCGTGGACTTTGTAATTTTGGAAATGGAAGAAGATAGTAAAGTCCCACTCATTTTAGGAAGACCTTTCCTAAACACCGCCGACGCAATCATCAAAGTTAAAGGAAAAGAACTCAACCTTGGAGTTGGGGAAGATCGAATCACTTTTCTTATCGATAAAGCAATGCGCTACCCACATTCCAGTGATGACACTTGTTTTAACGTCGATGTTATTGATGAAGTCACTGATGAGGAATTAGATGCATTACTGAACGAATCCGATCCATTCATGACTACTTCTGAAAAAATCAATGAAACAGATTTTGACAAAGAGTTTGATGATTTCATGAAAGTAGAATTTGAAGAAGATAACTCAGAAGAAGAAGAAATAGAGGAAGAGGAAGAAAATTTTGAGGAAATCACTTTCAATGAAAAAATGCGAATAAAATCCTCTATCGAAGAACCACCCACGGATCTCGAACTCAAACCTCTCCCAAATCATCTTGAATATGCTTATCTGGAGGAGAACTCACTTCTTCCAGTAGTCATATCTTCATTACTCGAGGATGATGAGAAAGAAAGTTTAGTTTCCGTACTCAAAAATCACAAACAAGCTTTTGCTTGGAAAACATCTGATATCCCAGGAATTAGTCCTAATTTTTGCAAACACAAAATCAATTTCGAAGAAGGGATTAAACCTGTGGTAGAACGTCAACGTAGACTTAATCCCAACATGAAAGAAGTTGTTAAAAAGGAAATCATTAAACTTCTTGATGCTGGAATCATTTACCCAATTGAGGATAGTCCTTGGGTAAGCCCTGTTCACTGTGTTCCAAAGAAAGGAGGAATGACGGTTGTAACTAATGAACGAAATGAGCTAGTTCCGACTAGAACTGTCACCGGTTGGCGTGTTTGTATTGACTATCGTAAGTTAAACAAAGCCACCAGAAAGGATCATTTTCCACTCCCATTCATGGATCAAATGCTTGAAAGATTAGCAGGAAATAAATTCTTTTGTTTCCTCGACGGATTTTCAGGATATTTCCAAATTCCCATCGATCCTAACGATCAAGAAAAGACCACCTTTACTTGTCCTTTTGGAACTTACGCATATCGGCGTATGCCTTTTGGTCTTTGTAATGCACCCGCGACTTTTCAAAGGTGTATGATCGCCATCTTCCAAGACATGCTAGAAACATCCATGGAAGTTTTCATGGATGATTTTTCAGTCTTTGGAGAGTCATTCGAAGCTTGCCTTTCTAATCTAGATAAAATGCTCGAAAGATGCGAAGCTGCACATCTTGTTCTCAACTGGGAGAAATGCCACTTTATGGTAACCGAAGGAATTGTGCTTGGCCACAAAATCTCTAGTGCCGGAATGGAAGTCGACAAAGCAAAGGTCGATGTCATCTCAAAACTTCCACCACCAACCAACGTCAAAGCCGTTAGAAGTTTTTTAGGACATGCTGGTTTTTACCGCAGATTCATCAAAGATTTTTCCAAAATATCTCGTCCAATGACAAAACTTCTTGAGAAAGAATCTATCTTTGACTTCGATGCTGATTGCATAAAAGCTTTCGAATCACTGAAATCTCAACTTACTAGTGCTCCGATCATGGTTTCACCTAATTGGTCACTACCTTTCAAACTTATGTGCGACGCAAGCGATTTTGCTGTTGGAGCTGTCTTAGGACAACGAGAAGGGAAACACTTTCGGCCTATATATTTTTCCAGCAAAACACTGAATAGTGCCCAGCAAAATTATACCGTCACCGAAAAGGAATTACTAGCTGTCGTTTTTGCCTTTGACAAATTCCGATCATATCTTGTGCTCTCAAAAACAGTCGTTTTTACCGATCATTCAGCACTCAAATATCTGTTCACCAAGCAAGACGCTAAACCACGTCTGATTCGTTGGATTTTGTTACTCCAAGAATTTGACATCGAAATCAAAGACAAGAAAGGAGCAGAGAATCTTGCTGCTGATCACTTATCTCGTCTCGAAAATCCTAATCTTGAGGAATTGAAAGAAGAAGAAATCGATGATTATTTTCCCGATGAAACTCTCATGACCATCGACGGAAATGACGATCCTTGGTTTGCTGACTTTGCAAACTACCTCGCCGGAGGAATTCTCAGGAAAGGACTAACTCATGCTCAAAGAAGCAAATTCTTTTCAGAACTTAAATACTATTTTTGGGAAGAGCCATATCTTTTCAAAATGTGTCCCGATGGGATGATCCGAAGATGTATTTTTGGTTCTGAAACTCGTAAAATTCTTGACGAATGTCACCATGGCCCAACTGGGGGACATTACGGTCCTTCCACCACAGCTAAGAAAGTTTTTGATGCTGGATTCTATTGGCCAACAATATTCAAAGAAGCACATACACTTGTTCAAAACTGTGACGCTTGTCAAAGAACCACCAATCTCTCTCGAAGGGATGAAATGCCGTTAACAAGCATTCAAGTGTGTGAAATATTCGATATTTGGGGAATAGATTTCATGGGACCTTTCCCTAAATCCCACAAATTCGAATACATTCTCGTTGCTATAGATTACGTGTCCAAATGGGCAGAAGCTGAAGCTTTACCAACAAACGATGCTCGTGTCGTCGTTAATTTTCTCAAAAAGCTTTTCGCTCGTTATGGAATTCCCAAAGCACTCATAAGCGATCGTGGAACTCATTTCTGCAATCAACAAATGGAAAAAACCATGAAAAGATATGGAGTTCATCATCGATTTGCAACTGCTTATCATCCACAAACTAGTGGACAAGTCGAAAATACCAACAGAGCTCTCAAAAGAATACTGGAAAAAACCGTAAAAGACAATCCGTCTTTATAGGCAAGGAAACTTGATGATGCTCTGTGGGCATTTCGTACGGCTTATAAAACACCAATTGGTACAACTCCCTACAGACTCCTGTATGGGAAGACTTGTCATTTACCGTTCGAAGTTGAACATCGTGCTTATTGGGCGCTCAGACAATGTAACACCGATCTCAAAATAGCTGGAGAGAAAAGATTTCTGCAATTGCACGAACTCGATGAATTAAGACTCCAAGCTTATGAAAACTCCAAACTGTATAAAGCCAGAACAAAAGCTTATCATGATAAAAAGCTACGAATTCGAAAAGAATTCAAAGCCGGAGATAAAGTTCTGCTTTTTAACATGAAGTTCAAATTCAAAGCTCCTAAGTTACAACCAAAATGGTTTGGACCATATGTCGTTAAACATGGATATCCATCTGGGTATGTCGAACTCTATGACAAACAAGGTGGAAGTTTCATTGTTAATGGACACCGAATCAAGTTATACTACGACAAGGAGCAAACGAATGAAGTTTCAGTTGCGGCAGTGTCCTGGAGACACCATGAGAATGAATTCGAAACTATCACCTTTGTAGCACCATTTCCTGGAAGAATTCCACAAACTGTTCCATGGAAACCAACTGCTGAATTCGTCTGGGACAATATTGAAGATACTGGTGAAGAATTCATGTACATCCCCGAACTTTATAAAATGTTCAAAGCTGCCCTTGCAGCTGAATAAATTCGGGAAGAATCGAGTCAGGCTAATGACTCAGTAATAAAACAAGCGCTCCTCGGGAGGCAACCCGTGTGTTTTATATATATATTTTTTTCTGTGGTCACTCCCCAAAGTCTTAACCTTTGGTTGAACTTAAGTGTGGGGGGGTGCCATCCTTTTTAATAAAACTTTTGTTTGTTTATAAGATTGTGTGCAGGTGATGATTTCTCTAGTGGACGCCAGGAATGAAGAAAGAATTTTAAGCTGATTGACATATCTGGTTTCATCTCTATTTTCCCTATTTCTATACTTTGAAGTTCGCTTTTCATTGAGGACAATGTCTAACTTAAGTGTGGGGGGGGTGAATAGGAAAAATTAGAGTTTTCATGCTTAAATTTAAAATTTTGTTTGCCCTTGTGATCTAGTTGTTTTCACACTTTTAGGATTATATATTAGAATAACTGGATCATTCCACTGGTAAAAATTGGTAATATTTGAAACTTCGAGATGTGTTCCGATTACTATTGCAATCTATTCTGGGATCGATAAACATTTGCTAGCACATATTATACCCTTTCCACTAAATTGTGAGGATTTGAGCCTATTTCTTATTAGCATACATCTTTTATGCTTGGATCTTTTGCTATGAGTGTGCCGGTGATTTTATTTATTCTAGAACTTGTGCTTGTAAATCATTACCAGACCGCAGTGAGATTGCATTCGTGCGATATAAGTGAATTCGTGTGATAAAGAGGCACCTTAGGATTTAACCCAAATGGCCTTCCATTTTACATCTAATGATATATTAGCTAGCCTCATCGGTTAGTTAACCACCCACATGGACCCATTTGTAGTGCTCATTTTTAGCACTAGATACCCCTAGTTACACCTTCTGAGCCATCCCTTTCATTTTTGCTTCACCCAGAAAATACAAAAAGATTTTACACTTTAAACCTTAGCCTACCCCTTATCAATGTCTAACGGTTGGTTGCTAGTCGCCTGGAAAGTGAAGATTGTTCAAATGATTATGAGTACCACATCCTATGTGATTGATTGAACCATGCGTTATGTTATGTTCAAAAAAAAAAAAAAAAAAAAAAAAAAAAAAAAAAAAATAGTTGTGTTGAAAGTATGGAAATAATAGCCAATGTGCTATGGTCGTAGAATAATTGACATGGCAAAGCAAAAAGCTGTGGAAAGTGAAAAAGAAGAAAGCAAAGCTATAATCATTTATCTGGTTCGTGGAATGTTTGGTAGCTAGCAACATGGGTATTAGACTTGATTTCATTTTTATTTTTACACCAATTTCATTAAACATTCCCATGCCTTATCCATACCCTTAACCCATTAGCCTATCATTATAACCCGAATAAAAGCCCTCTTTAGATGTTTTTACTTGGTGCTCACGCCACGTCGGTGGAGTTTTGTTTCTTGTACAAGCTTATGGTAATAATCTAATCATGACTGAGCAATGAGTGTGATTTATCTTGTTACTCCACTAAAATGAGTGATTGAGTGAATTATATTCCATTATTTTTCGTGAGGTGTTTTGAAATGTTTATCATGCAAGAAAATCATTGGATATTGTCAAACATCTTGATGTTTCACCTTTATAAGCATAATTGATGAATCTTCTCTCGTATTTATACTTGGTTGATTTGCATCACATTTTTCATAATCACGATCTTGTCCCAGTGGATGTTTGTCCTAGATTTGCTTGAGGGCAAGCAAAGTTTAAGTGTGGGGGAATTTGATAACACTCAGATTGTGCATGTTTTTAGTAGCATTGTGTGCACTTTTATATCTGTTATTTGGTTATATTTGTGTGATTTTAATACTTAATCGTATCTAGAGATGTTTGTCTAGTATTTATAACCAAGTGCAGGGAAATGAAGGAAAATGTGGAAATATGCAATTAATCGAAGATTCCCGTCTCAGTAAAGCTAAATCCCAAGTACCTTTGAAGACCTTAGTGATTGAAGAACCAAGTTCTACAAGTCAGAGTGAAGAGAGAAAGATCAAGTTTCATATCTCAGAAGATCCAACCGGATCCGGTTACACCTTCAGCCGGATCGGTTGGCATTTGGTCGGAATACATGTTTTTGCCATAACCGACCGATCGGTCGCAACCCGCAACCGGATCGGTCGGTGTGTTATTATTGAAGACCAGCCGGATCGGTTGGTCGTATGACCGATCCGGTTGGAGAAGCTGCAGTTGTCAAATCTTCATCACTAAGCTTCCCCTTTGCATCCAAACGATTCTAGGTCCTTCTCTTGGTGTATTCTAGTCCCTTCCTTACTCCTTGTAGGCCAAGTCAAGCATTTAACACCCTAGGCCTTGGAATTAGTATAAATAGAGGCTAATTGTGAGCATATGATATACACTTCAATTACAAAGCTCTCTACTCATCAAACCAAGCCTTAACCTCTTGAAATTCGTCCTTAGAAATCCAGAGAAGTTTGGAGTTCCAGAAGTTCCACCTTTGGAAGCCAAAACACTAAGAAGTCCACCACGATCCTTTGGGAATCATTACTTCATCGTTTGTAATCTTATTCCAAGCATTGTAAGACTTTTAATCATGTTTTCTAATGATCAAAGTTATGAGTTTATGTTCATGTTTGCTATGAGTGGCTAGTTTCTTTATACACTTGCTTAAATGATGTTGATTATTATATGATTATTTAGTGATTGTGTTAACATGTTTTAATTCAATTTCAAGTTGATTCTAAGATCCAATTGTACTAAAGTTTCATAGTGACATTTGTTAATCAAGTTTGGCTAATTGGTAACTATCGTTGGGGTCGAAAGAACTTCGTATTATTCAACTAGTCATAATCATTTTGTCTATGGATGATTGTTTTTACCCATTATTCTTGATTATACAAAGGAACTAAGGTGTGGTTGTAATAGAAACGCTTTTTGATTATCAAATTGGATTAGTTGGAAACATCTAAATGGTCGTAAGATTAGTTGTGGAAAATTAATTGTAGCCTTTTGTCTATGATCGGGTACCTTTTGTATTGACCATTTCTTAAGCAATTTGATGAACAAGTGGATGTTTTTGTGTTTAAGTTTATGAAAGTAGACTTATGAAACTTGAATTGATCTTGAATTGATTGGTTAAACTTAAAGCTTGTTTTTATGAACTAAAATCTTGACGAAGGTTTAACTTGTAAGAACAATAGATTAGTTTTCAACTAATTATCACAACCAACATGTTAAGTAGTTAACACAATCACATTAATCTATGATATGATACTAGTTTAAGCAAGTGTAGTTTTTAATCATCTGAATTTCATTATATCTATTTGCTTTGTTATATGTTTTTGATAGACTCCGTTAATTCAAACTTGTGCTCTGATTCACTCAAATCCCTGCGAACGATCCCGACTTACCTTCATAATCTTGCTATAACGGACGAGTATACTTGCTCGTATGTGTTATTGGTAATATTGGTAATTCACCTTTTATAAATTTAAAACTTGCACCAGCCGGGCACATCAGATGGAATCTTAGGTTCACGACCTAGTGTATCACCTTCGAGTGTATTACTGAACACTGCTTGTAGTAGCAAACCAAAACCTAAGTTAACTCAAACAGTTAGAAATAAACCCGTTGATCTAAACGTAAAATTTCAGAAACCTAATAGGTGGATCAATATAGGACGCAAATTCTTCCCAAAAGAAGTTTCAACATCCCTTAGATCTAACATTAGATGGATACCAACGGGTAGAGTTTTCAAAACTGCTGGTCTTAGGTGGATTCCTACAGGCAAGATACTAAGTAGTTGCACCAAAACAAGTGAGATACCCACTACATCCATCCGTGAGGCAGGAAAGGAAATCATCAAAATAGCATGTTCAGGTGTCAAGAAGATAATTGACACTACATCTTTATGCCTCTAACACCTGGAACCCAGTTACACTTGGGGATCCATGTTTCTTTTCTTTCTTGCCCCCCCTTCTATTTTTCTATGCAGGTACAACAACTATGGCTTCTACTGCAATACAACGTAGGACCCGTTTCTCACCGTCAAAAATATCTTGATCCATCAGCTGTTCCACCATTGTACTTAATCGTCATGAATTAGAAACATTGCTTGCTCCTCTGGTTAAAGATTCTGCCAAAAGTCGTACTTCAGATGTATCGAATGTTTCCGCTGCACAACCGATAATACTCTAATTTCAGATACACCTGAATCTACAACAACAACCGAATCTTCTATAACAGAAGATCAAACTGCTTCCAACAACAATGACACAGCTGATGATCAACATTATGAACAGAGATGTTTTATCAGCAGTTGACTCTCTCGAAATATTTTTGGTACTTCACACTTGTTTGATCAATTGGACATACATGGTTTCGCTGTCTTCTTATACATGGTTTCGATGTCTTCAATTCATCATCAACATACGTGGTGTATGATTCTGAATCATTGAAAACATCGAGGGGGAGAGAGTGTGTAGGTGGTCATTGCTTCCTCGTTCTTCTACATGCTTCTTTGCGAAAACCCAATGCCTTCTTGAATTTCTTCAATTAGAGGGAAGAAATAAGACGATCTATGGCTCAAACGTCTCACTTTGGTGTTATCGTCTCAATTTCACGGGTGATATTGTGTGAAGTTACCCAAATTTGATGTTATGATGCCTCACACACGGTCTTGGTATCGAGTTATTGCATATTCACAGGTGATTTGTATTCCAAAAGACCACAACATTCAGGGGAAAGTCGTATCTTTTCGTCTTTCGTGGTTTGTTTGGTGTGATGCGTCTACATACGTGAGAAGACCTTGTTGATTTCTGGCATATTACCCTCGAACGGATCTTCCGCAATAAGTCAGATTTTCTTTGTGTGGTTTACTGCTCATCTACAAATTCCGCTGCATACTGAAACCTTCAAAAGTTAGAGGAAATGTAGACTTCATCAAAGTTTCCAATCTGCTAAAGACAGTTGTCAGTTTGGGGGGAAGCTGATTCTGAAACTTCTTCACTATGGCTTGTGAACGCATTACAGTGTACAACCCGTAATTGTCAAGAAAGGACCCTGTGGTACGCTTCAGTGCCACAATCCTTATAAAAGGAGCGAAAGCTTCTTACTTTTGAGTAAAACCTATCAAACCTTTCATCTTTCAAGGTTTTGCTCAAAAGAACAAGTACTTCCCCATATGATTTTCAAAACCTCAACCGTTTATATCACTAGTTGAGGGGGAGTACTTGAGTTAAAACTTTGTTCACAAATTGTTCATAGTGGTCATCTTCCCGCAACACTCGAAATGGTCATATTTATTCTCAACTTTTCAAAAATAACATTTGATATGCCATTTTTGAGGGGGAGAAAATTATGTGATAAGAAATATGTTGTGTAAATGCAAATGAATCTTTGTGTAATAGACTTAACCAACAAATTGACGGTACTAAACTGTCAGTAACTCGAAAAGACTTGTCCTGGACGGGTAATAATTTCAAGCTAGTTCGCTAGTAATGTAAACGTGTCTCGCAAAGGACTTGTCCGAGTAGAATGTATCATTCGAGAAACTCTTGGTAGACATGAACTCTGACGGGTTTGACAACCTTTCGAGGTTTGTTTACACCTTCAAGGTAGTTATTAGAGCTAGTTGTCACCTAAAAGCTGACAATGCAACTCTTTAACTATGCAACGTAACCGTGTCTCGCGGGAGATTGTCTATCTTGAGTGGATCAATTCAAAAAGTGCGCGCTCTTTCCTCACTGTGCAATTAACCGTTAAAACTCTTAAGCACATGTGGAGGGGGAGTATTTATGCAAAATCCTATCTCTCACAGTGGTTCAAACATGATTTTCATTTACAAACCCTTTGAGAGATTCTTCACAACAGTGGTTTTAATGGCAACATAGGTTAGTCATGGAGTTATAAGGTGACTAAGGTTAGGAATAACCGTCCTATGATCCGCCAGAGCCGGAGGGATCTACCCAAGGACATCACAAATAGTTAGTACTTAGAAGTCCTTAGGTATGATTACAAAAGGAGAAATTGAGAATCGGAGAAAGAAGGAGTTGAAGAATTAAAAAGAAATGCAAAGAAAAGGGTGAAAAGAAATAGCTCACACTACAAACATAATGTGTTCAACCATCAAACAAACTCTATGAATTTCACTCAACCTTTGTGTTGACAGTTTTAAGCATGTATTTCAGGTCCATATTGTGCGAGGCTGGCACAGAGGAGCACGGATACTCAAGAAGGCTATAAATTTTATTATTATTCGAAAACTCATTTAATGTATTTTGTAAACAATGGAACCAACTGGGACCTCATTTTTGTAAACTCTAATATTTATATAAATCGAATGAAAAATCTTCTTTTAAAACGACTCAATTAGAGTTCGTTTTGTATTGTTATGACTGTTGTGCCATGAAGTAACACCCAGTTTGAATTCCGCTGCGTATCACGAAATTGGGGGTGTTACAGATTGTTATCAGAGCCACAGTTATAGAGAAACGGGTCTAATCGAGACTTAAACTATAACTACTTTTTCAAACAAAAATATTTTATAGCCTTCCGTTCTCCGTGCCTTCCATCCTCCAGATGATTATGTGACTTTTAGGCATTTTAAGCTATACAAACATACTAGTATATTGATATATACACTCGACATAATTTCAATCATAAACAAAGTACTCAACATATCTGCGTATGCCTATTCTAAGGCATTACGGCACAATCATATTTTCTCAATCTCCCAATCATGTATCTACTCATGCATTTTAGGATTACGAAACTTCCTCCAAGACATTGTAATTGACTACAATGGTCTTTCCTACTTCCCAGACATTGTGAGATACAATGGTCTCATTCATTTTCAGGACACTGTGAGATATAGTGGTCTCTATTACATTCTCAGACACTGTAAATCCTACAGTGGTCTCATTCATTTCTCAAGACATTGTGGGTTACACAATGATCTCTCCATCTTTTCTCAAGACATTGTGAGTTACACAATGATCTCTCCATCATTTCTCAAGACATTGTGGGTTACACAATGATCTCTCTATCATTTCTCAAGACATTGTGGGTTACACAATGATATCTCCATCATTTCTTAGACATTGTGAGTTGCACAATGGTCTCTATTATTTCCTAGACATTGTGAGTTGCACAATGGTCTCTATTATTTCCTAGACATTGTGAGTTACACATGATCCGCTAGAACCGGAGGGATCTTCCCAGGGACAATCCACTAGATAGTGTAGAGTCCTTAGGAATATTGAAAAAAGGAGAAAAATGAGAAAATAGGAAGAGTGCGGACTAAGACAGAGCTAGTACTGGAATAAACCCAACAAGGTTCTAGTAATGAAGTCTCGGTAAGCACTGAAGGGGTTGAAGAATGAAAAAGAACTGAATGTGAAAAAGGGTGAAAAGAATTAGCCCTCCGTCAATTCAACCTTAGGGCAGAAACCGGGTTCAATTCATATGCTACTGGTGGTTACTAAGATAACACTGGTATTGAAGACAAGACGTCATGGACCCAGTGACGCACTGCACTAAACTTCTCAAGCTACTCAAGTTCCTCTTAAAAGGGCTTGTTTCATTGTCACAGGGAACCGACATAATCTATCGACTTTCTCTTAGAGATTATTGATATTGAAGGAGACCCTCTCCCTAGTCTCCGGCATAGGAACCAAATGTGCACAATCGAGTCTAGAGCCAAGAGATCATCCACAATATCTCATTAGGACACTAAATTAATGAAGACTTGCTGTTTCACACAATGTGGAAAGTAAGTATATATATCTTAAGAGTTCTACGCATTATCCTTGTGGTATTGCCAGAACATCCGAGTGATATGTAAAAGTATTCACGATGAAGATGGAAATCCTTCTAGAGTCAACGTCAAACAAGCTCTTGGTGGGTGACATGTGAGATCTTCTCATAATATCAAGCTTGTGACAACTGGATAGAAATGATGGGGAGATTCAATCTTGAATCAACCTCGGTCCAGGAATGGAATTCACGAATACTTTTGGAAAAACCGTTCGATGTGCAAATCTTCTTTTCTATAGCGCATCGAATGTGTATTCATGTTTTCAAACACAAAAAGTATATCTGATTGAAAAATACTTTTGGAAAAACCGTTCGATGTGTGAATCTCTTCTTTTATCTAGCACATCGAATGTGTACTCATTTTCTAATACAAAAATTATTTTGATTGAAAATTGATCTTTCTCATAAAACCTTCGTCGTATTGCAAAACTCTTTCTTCTAAGCAATACGAGATTGTTTTTCAAATCATTTTTCATCAATCAGTGAATCTCAATTCACTGGTTCATTCACTCCGTGTTGTCTTCTTTGAGACGTTCCAGTTTGAGAACAGCTAGAACAGCTGCGAAACCCTGTCAAGGAGATTCTTAGGAATCCTACCTGATCACAGGCAGTACTTGTACTGATCAACGGGGAACCGTGGGCCGTGTACCTCAATTCAACGAAAGTGATCAAAGACACTTTCGTGTGTTTTATTGCTAACTGTTGTTTGCAGGTACATTTGGACGGTTGCAGCTGATCAGAATTGAGACGTCAATCTAAAGCCGCATGCTCACAGCATCCACACTTAATTGAAGAAATCATGACTGGTGCATATCTATATAACCTGGTTCTGATATTTTTATACTATGCTTCTGCTACGCTGCTGCAAATATCATGAACCAGTAAAGCTTCCGCTACTCTGATGGAAAGATGTCATGATTCAAAAGTGTGAGCATGTCTGTCCGAAAGTCACAACTTCACATGATGGCAACACAATAAAGGGTGATCCAGAGATTTACTGTGGCTGATGATCTCAAAGAAAGCTCGAAGATCATCAAAGATGTGGATCAGTTCAAAGACCTCCACTTAAAGTACAAATCAATGCGGACTTTGAAGAATCGCTACAAAAGTACAAAGATTGCGGAAGTGAAGAATTCAAGTCTACGAGCTCAAGAACGAAGTCAAAGATAGAATGCTAGGAAGCAAAATGTATTTCATGGGGTGACCTCCCTTAGGGGGAGATTGTTAGGAATTGGAAATTCCATGTTAAAGTGTCGGTCACCCCAAATATTATCTAGCATAGTTTAGCTCGTAGACTTGTCGTTAGTTACGTTATTTAGTAGCTTATTAGTTAGTTTGTAGCGTAATTTAGTTTAGTGTAACACCGTGGAGGAAGGACGGGTCTTTACCTACTGTATGCCTGATCCACAGTCCGATAGGAGGACGGTATGTTTGTAACTATAAATACCCCTTCCATCCATGGAAGGGGTGGTGCTTCTCATAATCTAACCTTACAAATTTTGTGAACCAAGTCTCTAGCAAGAACACCCTCTCTATCTTTCTCTCTCTAAATTTGGCAATCATGTATTTTGATCATCCAAGACCACCCGAATCATCAACACAATAAATATATCGATCCTACAGAGAAGGAACGTAAAGAACCCAAGCCTGACCTCGAGCAACCAAATTCCAAACAAAATGAATATCAATCTCAATGTACTTCATTCGCTGACATTGAATTGGATTAGATGATAAATAAACAACGATAACGTTATCACAATATACTAAAGTAGCAAAATACAAAGGTATATGAAGCTCACGTAACAAAGTCAGCAACCAGCAAGTCTCAGCAACCACATTAGCAACGCTATAATACTTGGCGTCAGCACTAGATCGAGAAAGCGTCACCTGATATTTAGAAGACAAGGAGAGTAAGTTGTTGTCAAGAAAAACACAATAACCGTTGATTGGCATGTCTTTGAACAACCAACCCAGTCCGCATTTGAGTAAGCAACTAGAGACGCAATAAATGAGGAGTATAGATGTAAACCATATTCTAAAGTGCCGCGAACATACCGCAAAATCCGATTGAGAGTGAAAAATTGAGGCTCCCTCAGATCATACATATATAAAAAAACTTGTTGTACCACATAAGATATATCAGGATGAGTAAAAGTAAGATAATAAAGAGCACCCGCAAGACTACGACATAAATTGGATCAGAGATAGGATCCCTATTAGCCCCTAACTTTGACCCAATATCATGCGTCCAACAAAGATTACACCGACCATGTGAGCCCGCTCAAAAAGCTCACAAGCATACTTCTGTTGTGGCAATAACATCCCATAAAAAGTCCGAGTAACTGAACTACCAAGAAAATAATTAAGTGAACCAATATCTATCAAAGAAAACTCGTGATGCAATGAGGTAATAATCCTCTATAATAAATATGTAAAAGAGGCAATCAAAACAATATCATCAACATACAAAAGTAAATAAGCAGTATCAGTCCCTTGACTGTTAGATAAATAAGGATGGGTCATAACAAGAGTGACATAAGCCAACACGGGTGATGGAAGACGTGTCGGGTCCTGAAAACTGGGAGGCTGATACATATAAACAGTCTTAGAAAGATACCCATTTAGAAATGGATTATTGACATCGAACTGATGAATAGACCAATGCCGAGAAACAAGAAGACTAAGAACGAATAGAATCCGGTTTAACAACCGGACCAAAGATCTCATCAACATCAATACCAAAAAGTTGGGTGATGCCATTTGCCACAAGACGAGCCTTGGTAGTGACTAATTGTATCATATACTAAATACTTATGTTAAAACAAATGCATAGAACGAAAAATGTTCACATCCTTGGGTCATGACACAAGTGTCCAAGTATTATTTTTAATAGGCGCATTATATTCATCATACATAACATTTTGCCAATCAAGGTAATTAAAAGCTTTATTATATAACTTGGGTAAAGGAGAGAGAGTAGACACATTTAAAATAAGACGATTGGGAGGATGATTAGAACCAACTCGAAAACGAGTGACCTCAGGGTGAACCTTAACCAGATTTAGATTTGGGTTAGGTGGTTGTTGGACTGTATGTACTGGTTGAGCCGATGGACTAGATTGTTTGGTCAAATCGGCTGAAGTAGTAACAATAGGTGTAGGTGTGGGATCTTGGGTCTATTAAGGTTGAGTAGTATTCTGGGCCGAAGTAGGTGAAGTGGGGTCTTGGGCATGTTGGGTTATAGGTGTAGGCATTGGTTAAAGTAGTATCATTTGGTGGTTGATACATATTGCTAACAGTGGGTGTGATATGAATAGTATGGTTACCAAATTAGGAGTGTCGTCAAAAGTATATGAGGGAGGGCATGTGGCAGTCATGGAGCCAAATGGAAAGACGGTTTCATCAAAAGTAACATGTCAAGAAAGGATAATTTTATTGGTATTCAAATTGAGGCAAAGATGGCCACGATGATTTTTCAAATAACCCACAAATTTGGAGGGGGTTGAAACGCCCCTTTACCGATTAGACTAAAAATTAAAACTTTTCGCCAAAATGACTTGACTATAACGGAGCTCCTGTTACTCTTTTATAAAATGATAAAAATATATTACAAACCAACCTTTGAGACTATTTTTAAATGAAACTAGACTCGGTTATCTGCAAATCGACGGGTAGCACGACTCCTAACGACTTATGGTTTAAAAGCTATGATTTTTAGAAAACTGATGAAAATAGCCAAAATTGTGGAAAACTAGAAGGGGGGGTTGAATAGTTTTACCGATTAAAACTTCGTTTTAAAATATTTAGATAGACTTATGTCAATCTATTTGGATGTGTATGTTGGACATTGATAGATAAATATATAAATGTGTAATGAAAGATAAAGAGTAAGAAGCACATAACCACGACACGATTAATTATAGTGGTTCGGCTACAAGGAAACCTTCCTTGCCCTACTCCACTCCCCGAGTCACGTACTCGAGAGTTCGTAATCACTACATGACACCAACTCCTTATGGCGGAGAAGCCTTCACAACGTCGCCTACTCTTTTTCCGGTACTAGGCTAACCAGCGGGTTCTTTCACCAAGGAGAACCACACCTACTACAACGTCGCCTACCCTTTATCCGGTACTAGGCTAAGTACCGAGTTCCATTACACTGGAGGAACTACTACCCAACACTACACAACACCTAATCCCGAAGGAGACCCACTCCTTATTACAACACCATCAAGGATATCAACATCCTTGGAAACAAACTATCACTATTTGTATAATGATGCACCTCATCGATTATACGACCTTGGCATCCTTCACTAATGCCACTAGATTTGACTCCTAGGCATCTTTCACTAATGCCTTCGTCTTGACTCCTTTAGTATTCTTCACTAATGCTTTTGACACGGACGTTAAGCACCTTTCACTAATGCTTTCGTCTTGATTCTTTCGGCATCCTTCACTAATGCCTTGAACACAACACTTCTATGGAGGTAGAAAGAAGTATCAACAAGAGAACCTCAGTAGTCTTGATGATGACGAAGCATGGCAACTCATGGACTTGAACTTGCTCGACTTCAAGAAGTGGTGATCTCGCCTTTAAGAGGAACCTAGAGAATCACACAAAAACAAAAGACAAACTACATAGAAAGATCCCTTAGGATCAGTGGTTAGAGAGTTACAATACTTGAGGAAAGTATATGTGAGAGTGGCCAAGCAAAAGGAAGAAATAGCTCACTATTTATAGAGGAGAAATGCTCACTGTTCCCCGGATCCGTGGGACGCTCCTCTTTGCCCATGGGTATTTTGGTTTATGGGTCATGGGTTATGGGTTGATCCATGGGTATTTCTTTAGATACAATGTATCTAATGAGTGGCAACCCAAAAGGAAGAAATGGCTCACTATTTATAGAAGAAAAACATCTATTGTTCCACGGATCCCACAGATCCCTCACTTGAGAGACCCGTCCAGTGTAATACTGGGAATCCGTGGGATGCTCCCTTTTGCCCATGGGTTTTGGGTCATGGATCATGGGTTATGGATCATGGTATCAAAGTAGATACAATGTATCTCTAAGATGCAATGCATCTAGTCCATGGTTCATGGATTAAAACTATAGGCCATGGATTAAAACCATGTATGACTTAAGCATGATGTCATGCAATGGGTTATGGGTCAAGTTCCATGGGTATCGGTCATGGACTTTGGGTTGTACCCAACTACATTCAATGTATTTGGTCAATGGGTCAAATACTTAAGTTTCTACCCAATTGTATTACCCATTATAATACATACTAGTTATGTATATATTTACCCAATATGTAAACACTAGTTGTTGTACATATGTATTATTAAATCATAGAATCACTTATACCTGTTTTAGTGTTTTATGTGAAAACGTAAGTGTGTTAGAAAACTATTGGCTCAAACCATTTACGTATTTTATGTGTTTCATTAAAATGATTTTACGTTTGTTATCTACAAAATATTAGAAGATCATAAAATATAAATAAACGTTTTTACGGCTTATTTGTATTAACAATCTCCCCCTTTTTGTTGATGACAAAACATAAAATTATTTTTAGGAAAAACTAAAATTCGTAAAAGTTCGACTTTGAGTTTTTACTCTCTTCTCCCCCTTTTTGTCGAAACAAAAAGAGCGTCGAAAAGAAACTAACACAATGTTTTTAAAAAAACATGTAAAAGAGGAAAAGTCTAGAAAGCAAGTGACGGAAAAAGTTCTCGTCTTAACTCCCCCTTGACAAGTCCATCCCTTTGTGAGGGCGTCAAGTAAATAAAAACTAATAAGCTAATGCATTACAACTATGTTTGCAAATGGTTTCGTCTTAGTGACGATAATGCTCCCCCTTTGATGATTGCAACTTTGCAAAGGACGTCATGAAATGTAATCCAAATGAGGATTATATTGCAAATGGTTTTGCAATGTATGGTTTGACACAAAGCTCCCCCTAGCTTAGGGTGTCAAAGTCTTCATGTGTATTTTGAAAATCTACAAAATAAAGGTTAGAAAACAAGTATATAGTGCATAACTTCCTGCAAATAAGACTCAAGTTAGTAGAAAATTGGTCTTCTGTTGCACGATCCCACGGTTCCCTCCTTGGAGGGATCCGTCTAGGCAAATTCCAGGGATCCGTCTGTCAGATGACAGAATTCAGCAATGGTGATATAACAAATAATGTTAACATCAAAGTGAGATACGTATTCAAGCAACACACATATACTCAAAGCAATATGGCATATAAACTATCATTCAATAAAACATAAGAGATAATCAACAAATCTCTAAAAATAAGAGAATGACTTAGCCATGTAATACATATTCTACTAATACTAATAAGTGACTAAAAACTTAAGAAGCAACAATGTGCTTGAGTATAAGGATGAGTAGACTTGTTGATTTGGTCCAATATTTCAAGAAGATGATTAAACATGAAATGCAACTCATTTCGTACTTCTTGAACAAGTCCTTGGGTGATTAGACAATTTGAGCAATTGTTGTCTTGATTGGGAACCGGAGGAAATTGGATGTTTTGAGGAGGCTCTACAAATGATGGTGGAGTTTCATTGAGAGATGTAGGATGAGGTTCTACTAAAAATGAGAGTGGTGGTAATGGAAATTCCTCCATATGATCAAGTCCTTGGTGGTTCCTTATTTCCAATGATGGACTAGTTGGTGTTGTAGGTGGTTCCTTATTCAACGAGAAAGTTGGTGAGTGGGAAGTTCTCGGTGGTGAATGCTCTAATGAATAGAGATTTGGATGAGAGAGAGGCTCGGTAAAAGAGTGTAGTCCATGCTCTATGAATGAAGGCTTAGACGGCTTGCTAGAACTAGCTATGTTTGTTTTAGAGCTAGATGAACCTTTTTCTAGCCCAAAATGTTTAATGCTAATCTTGCGGTTTTCTTAGCAATTGTTGAATGGGTTTGTTGAGGTGGGATTCTAGCATTATTATCTCTTACGGGAGATGATTCGGTGGATGAAATCTCATGAATCATATAACCATTCCTTTTGGATGAACCTTTGGTTGAAGAGTTGTTGGTAAGTGCTTTAGTCATGGTGATGGTGAGGATGCAATATGAGCTTCTAACTACTGATTTTTGAGGACTAGGTAAGAGTGATGGCTTAACCTCAAGAGTGTTTGGTTTATAAAGGATGAATTTGAATTAAGAAATTAAATTCATGACCACTAAGGGGATTAAGCATGCACTAAGGTCAACTAAGATATTGTTCAGCTCTAGGAAAACATTAAATGGTAACTAAAAGTGTTTAGATTACCAAAGGTGGCTAAAATTTGAAGAGAAAAGCTGATTAAAGTCTTTCTGTAGACACGGGTCCCACGGATCCCTCTCACCGGGGATCCATCTGTGTTGATCCCAGTTGAGCAAACGATCTAATATAGAAACTGACTTGTAACAAAAGCTTATCAAGTATTACACGGAATTTAATACTTAATCTTAAGAAGAAGAACAATTAACATTCAACACCTCAATATTATTTATTAATACGAATACTCTTACAGTATTAGGGTTTTGCAACCTTGAAGTGTATCGACCTTAGATATAGAACACACGTATATCTAACCTAACCTAGGACCTCCTTTTATAGGCTAAGGAGTCCTATACAATATACAATACGTAACCTACAAGATAAATATCTTTTCCATATTTATCTAATACAATAAACTAACCGACTATACAAGACTAGCAGTGCTTACTATATACTATCAGTAGTTACATAATACTACTAGCCGCGGTTGTCTTCATCCGTGGTTATACTCTTCTATCCGTGGTTACATCAAGCCTGTCCGTGGTTCCAGTACTTAGAGTAATTCTTTATCCAAGGAACCTAAAACCCAACAATCCTCCCCTAAACTTGATAAATTCCAACAGAATTCTTCAAGTTTTCTTTAAGCTCAAAACATCTGAATTGGAGGATGTAGCCAAACACTTACTAGCTTTAAATATCTTCTCATACTTCTTCAACAAATCATAAGCTTGACCATCATAGGATACTAACATCTTGATACAACCAGGCTTCAACATATGAGCAATTATTCCTGGATGCTTATTCAATTGTGGATAATCACCTTCTACAAGCATATAGATAACCTTTCTAGAAACAGTTAAAACATGAACTCCACAAGTTTGATATAAAAACCATCTAGTAACTTGACCATTGTAGAGTCCTTGCCATTCAGGTTCATCATGAGTAGGCTCAAATAGAATCTTCAAATTATGATACATCAGCCTCTCATGATAAACATTTGGATGTACTTCACCAAATTTATTCTTGTAAAGTATCCAAAGATTCATCAAATCATCTCTATCAAAATACTGAAGCATTTGTGAAAATTTATTATACTCTGAAACTTCATTGTTGAGTCTTTGAATTTTCCAAACTCCTTCACTTCCAACTAAAAGCTTAAACTCATAAGATATGATTTGATTTACATTTTCAACAACTTTCAATCTTTTAGAATCAGATGTCACCTGAACCTCAGATTTTCTTTTTCTTTTACTTTGCATCCATTCATCATGTTCTTTAATCCACTCTTCTTCCTTTTTAGAATTCATTGGACAGAAATCATCTTTGTTAATCCTCACACATCTCTCATAAAGCTCAAAAATTCTTTCAAATGAACATCTACTAAGATTATCAGAAACATATATGCCTGAATTCTTGATAATCTTCATCAATACATTCCTCAGCTGAGCAATAGTAGGAGGTTTCCTTCTTACAACTCGCTTCTTTTCTTTACTAACCTTCCTTGCCAATATACCCAAAAGTCTAGCTTTTTCTTCATCATCAAACAAAGCCCATTCTTGTACAGTATACTCATTATTTATTTATTCAGAAGCTTCAAGATAGTTTTGTGATTCATACCATGTAGCTAACAATTTCTGACTAGCTTCCTCTTCATCTTGCTTTCTCTTCATCAAAACTGCTTTATCCTCAGCTTCAACACTTTTAGCATACTATGCATCATAAGCTTCTTGTTCTGCTTTATTTTTAAACTTCAGCACTACCTCTTTACCTTTTCCAATATTAGATTTAACCACTTTCTTCTTCAAAGGTTCACCAATAACCAAACTTTTACCTCTGGGTTTAGTAGCAGTAGACTGAACAGATAAAACAGGTGCAATGATAGTTGTAGGTATAGATGATGTTTTGCTCATATTAATCAAGGTACTTGCAGCTTCTTTCTCAACTTCTTTAGACTTAGGTGGTATTATAGAGAGAGTTGTGACAATAGTGGAAGTGGTTATGATAGCAGTGGGTGTAACAGTAGTAGGAACAATAGCCAAGTCTGAAACTGCATCAGTGGTTACAATAGTACTAACCATGGTTTCAGGTATACTATCAGTTGTTATGTTCTGCACTACTTCAACATTCTTCAATTTTTCAAGAACAACCTCATTCCCATCTTTATCAGAAACCAAAAAATCTTGATCTCCACTATCAACATCTTCTTCCATAGGTACACTAACAGATACATCCACAGCCTCCCCTGAATTCATGCCATCACTCCTCCCCTGTTTGGATACATCATTCATATTCAGAGCAGTAGAGGAGTCCACCTTCTTTTTCTTACGCCGCAGAGCTTTCAAAACAGCAACTCCAGGTCTTTTCACTTTCTCCAAAACCAAGACCCTATGCTTCAACCTCCGAATATCCTTACCCTGAAGCACAGATAACTCCTGTAGACCTGAAATGGTACCCTCCAGTTTAGCATACTTAACCGTCAATTCATTTAAACGTTCAAGAATATCCTCCCCACTTCGACCTGTGTGAACTGGTCCGAGAGGTGGTTCATTGGAAAAGTCATCATGTACAAAATCATTAACCGTCAATTCAATGTCAGGTTCCAATCTATCCTCATCACTTCGAGCTGTGTTAACTGCTCCGAGAGGTGAATCCTTAGATACAGAAGACATAGCACCAGACCGAGCCTGATCATCTATGTACCCTGTAGAAGCCAGTTGGCTAGGGATACCTCCACCTGTGGTAAGCTCCAAAGAACCTTCCACATTAGGAGTTGCCAAAGGTTGGGTCTTATTGATGTTTCCACTATCCTGACCAGCATCAAAGCATGAATCAGTAGTGGAAGCCCTTCCAATCATGTCACCTCCACTCCATGTTACAGCCTCATTAACCATACCACTAACACTAGCCTGAGGAAGCTTAGTGTCCTGTGTTCGCCTAGTCCATGATGCAAGACCTTCATTAAACTCAGAATCAGTAGGCAAAGTAAGCATGTGAGGAAATAAAGGAACATCTCTAATGACAACATTCTGTGGCTGATTCCTCATATGTGCAAACACTCTAGGAAGCATACGATGTACATCATACTCTCTAGCATGTTCAATAGGTTCCTTTATTTGATGTTCCACAAGCAGTTGAACAAACCTAGGATACAAATAGTATTTACCCTTCTTCCTAAGATTCTGCACTAACCCCTCATATATCATTCTAGACCAGTTAAATTTCCTTCCATCAGACAAACAAATAATAGCAGTAGTAATTTTTGAAGAAAAATCATTAAAGCCTATGGTCTTGTTACTCATACACATCAACAAAGTATGAATCAAAAACTTCCATTGTTGTGAAAACAAACTCTTAAAAAATTGTACCTTTTCACCTCTGTGTGTATATCCTAATCTCTCTAAACCAGCAACAATCTCAACATCTGAAAGATTATCAATACCATCAGCATCATCAAGCCTTAAAACTTCTCTAATGATTTCCTCAGAAACAGAAATAGCATTCTCATCCACCTCAGTACTAAAAACCTCCAAACCATCAACCTCTTCAAGTTTAGCATTCCTCCAAAACTGATGTATGTAGGCTTTAAGAATGGTAGGTTCAACCGTTAAAGCATAGTGAATGGGACTGTGAACAAGGAAATCAATCATTTGATGAAACCCTTCAGATCGAGCATCCTTAGTAAGTACAGCAACAAGGTTATGTGAAGTAGAATACGTCTCAGCCATTGTGATTAATGATGTAAATGAAGTGGGTTTTGTGAAGAAAGCAACAAAAGTGATTAGGGTTTAAGTGTATTGCCAATGGGAAGTGTTTAGAAGATCAAATAAATTGATCTATCCGTGATTTTGAAGAGAGATAAAAAGTTTTGCCAAAGTGTCAAAACAACCCCTGTAATATCCAAAACAGAGAATCATACTATCCGCTGTTTCACAACAACTATCCGCAGTTGTAACAAACCATCAGTGGATACAGATGATTACTCCTCCCAACTGGTCCAAATTAGAGCAAGCAAATCTGTGCCAATTGAAAAGTGATCTCACAAGATATGAAGGAGTACACAAAAACTATATATATATATATATATATATATATATATATATATATATATATATATATATATTTACACAAACACAAGCATCAAACACACTAGCTCCTTATGCACACAAATCCTTCTTTCCTGCAAGACAAACACAAAACAAACACAGAGACAAAGATTATGGTTGTCAGTGGTTAGAAATAGCCAGAAGTGGTTACAAAAGACCTATCCGTGGTTAAAACAGGAAAGTCAATATAGTCAACTTCTAGAACTTATCTCAGTCCAAAAGGTAGTTGGTAACTTAGACTCTGACAACATTGTCCTAGCAGCCTCAATTAGTGTTCTATTTTTCCTTTCAGCCACAGCATTCTGTTGTGGTGTTCTAGCAACACTAAACTGTCTTTCAATACCTTTAGCTACACAGAACTGATTCATCACATCATTCTTAAACTCAGTTCCATTATCACATCTGATTACTTTGACCTTATGATTTACTAGATTTTCTATCTTAGTAATGAAACTCTTAAGAATCTCACTAGTCTCACTCTTAGTGGCCAAAAAGTATACCCAAGAAAATCTACTATAATCATCAGTGATAACGAGGCAGTACTGCTTATGATTCAAGCTTCTAACAAAGGTTGGTCCAAATAAGTCCATACGAAGCATAAACAGTGGTTGTGTTATGGTGTTTACACTCATGGTTAAATTTGTACTTCATCATAAGCTTCAAAATCTTCCAAATTGCTTCCATCCCAAGTCATGTGCCCAGAGCAACCACTATCAAAAACTCCTTTATCTTTTAGCTCAGTTTGAAGATTGCCCTGCACATAAAATTACACAAGTTAGTTCCTCTTGTGGACCCAAGCCAGTACTGACTTGGGTCTGCCCTGTGCATCAAAATATTCAAATTTCTTTAGGTCCATTGATGCACAGTTGACATGTGGTAAAACCTTGGTCTTAGGCTTCCATTACCAACTTGCTGAGGCCTTAACAACATAAAAATGATTTCCAACCACTGTATCAGTTATCACCTTTGGAATTTTTAAAACTTCTTTTGAATCAGTGGTGATATTTTGCTTAACAGTGTTTTGACACTACTTAGCCGTGTTTACATTTTGCTTAGCAGTGGTTGGAACCCATTTAGGTGAAGCAGTGACAATAGATTTTGTATTCCCATTCCTCATCAGCACTGCTCTTGGAATCATGTTACTGTTAGGATGAGGGTTTGTTTTTCTTGAAAAGTTTTGATGATTTACCCTCCTCCAATGATTCCAAACTTGTGGTATGTTTTTGTGACAATTTCTCTGTAAGTGTTCAAAACTACCACACACAAAACAAGCCTTTTTAACACATTGAAACTCATTACCTAATCTGTTAGAAATTAGACCATTTAAGCTTCTTTGATTACCCCTAGGTTTATATTGTGTCATCTGGTCCCTAGGAATTTCCCTGTACTCTACAACTTTCTTGGTAACTTTAGCTCCAAATCTAGGTACAAGGTTGACTTGCTTAGAATCAACTTTCTTAACTGTCTCTATCTTTTCAGACTTAGTTGATTCAGTTCTATCATCCTCAGAATCTGATTCCCAATCTTCAATTATGGGAGCATCAGATAACTTATCAGAACTTATCTTAGGTGGTTCAGTCTTATTTATCTCTTCAACAGGTTTGTTAAAACTGAATTCACTACTAAATGACAGTTCTTTAGCAGGTGGTGCATGTTTCATCAAAGGGGGTGGTGGCATATCATTGTAACCTAAACCAGTACCATCTTTAAACAGTTTTTGACCTATTGGTTTCCTTACTAGATCAGAAGCATATTGTGTTTTAGCAACCCTAACAACATGTTTTTCTTTTTCATCTAGGGCCTGAATTTTCACACTTTCTGCCTCCGCTAGTTTATCTTTAAGCATTTTAATCTCTCTGTTCTTAAGATCAATTTCACCACCTAGTATATTGATCTTTTCTACATACTCAAACTCACATTTAATACAGAATTTTAGCTTCTCTTCCACACCCTCTAAACCAACTCTATATCCTAAGTTATCTAGAGTCAGTCTCTCTACTTCTTTTCTCATACTCTCAGTGATAGCCTTTTGAGACTCTAAGTTATCAGAACATGATTTAAAAGAACAAGTAGATGTTTTAGAATCATTAGATACCTCAGAATCTGAACCAGAAGATGAAGCATAGGCCATTAGAGCAAAGTTATGCTCTTTTAAAGCTTCACTAGCAAGAAAAGCTGCATTTGGACCTTCTTCAATCTGATCACTCCAATCATAATCACCAAGTCCATCCTGAGCAACCAAAGCTGAAGAAGTAGCAGGCTCTTCTGTTGTCTTCTTAATGCTTTCAATTCTTTTAGGAGCTCGACATTCCCTAGCAAAATGACCTTTCTTCTTGCAGTTAAAGCACTCCATCTTGCTTTTGTCGAATCCAGCTCTCCTTTGACCATCATACCTAACATGTCTTCCAGTCCTCCTCAGAAACTTTCTTGCTTGGAGAGTCAGCATTGCCATTTGCCATTGAAGATTAATTTCATCAAGATCATCAGGATCAATTTGATCTAGATCTTGATTCAAAACATCTACACTGGTAGTTAAATCTGACAGAAAAGCACAAATTGCACCATCACTGACATTATCACTAACAGTGGTATTGTTTGCAATAGCCGTGGTTATACCATAAGCAGCAGAGGATACATCTTGTGAGCTTTTGTGATTAGTGGATACAAAAGCAATGTTTTGATTAGCAGAAGATGAGTGAGAAAAGTTATTCTCAGACTCATAAACCTTCAAGTTGTTGAAGAGATTATCTAGAGTCATTGTAGCAAAGTCTGTTTTATTTCTCCACACAATTGTATGAATAGCCCATTCAGATGATAAACTCCTAATGAACTTCAAATTAATATCTTCTTGAAGGAACTTGTAACCCACTGACTTCAGTTGACTGATAAGTTTTTGAAGTCTATTGTATGTACCATCAATCTTTTCTCCACTAAGAGCAGTGAAGGTTTCAAATTGATGCTTGAGCATATTCATCCTTGACTTCTTTGTAGCTTCATTACCAGCAAACCTTAATTCAAGAGCATCCAATAATTCTTTAGCAGACTCATATTGATCAAAGTCCAAGGCAAACTCATTTGGTATTCCTATAGAGAGAATACTGTGAGCTTTGATCTCCATTTTCCTTTTAGCTTTATCAAGTTCACTAACAATAGGAATCTCCAGTCCATCCTCACCCTTCTTAGGAAGAGTATCTCCTTTTTCAACAACATCCCAGAGAGCATAATCAATCATACGAATGTATTGCCTCATTCGCATCCTCCAGATTTGATACTCACCATGTTTGAGCATGGGCACTTTTGAAGCCGTCACCATGTGAGTTTCGTCAGACATCTTAACTTACTTGAATAAAGATTAACAGACTTCTTCTTGGTTACAGTTTCTAGATCACAAGCTCTGATACCACTTGTTGATCCCAGTTGAGCAAACGATCTAATATAGAAACTGACTTGTAACAAAAGCTTATCAAGTATTACGCGGAATTTAATACTTAATCTTAAGAAGAAGAACAATTAACATTCAACACCTCAATATTATTTATTAATACGAATACTCTTATAGTATTAGGGTTTTGCAACCTTGAAGTGTATCGACCTTAGATATAGAACACACGTATATCTAACATAACCTAGGACCTCCTTTTATAGGCTAAGGAGTCCTATACAATATACAATACGTAACCTACAAGATAAATATCTTTTCCATATTTATATAATACAATAAACTAACCGACTATACAAGACTAGCAGTGCTTACTATATACTATCAGTAGTTACATAATACTACTAGCCGCGGTTGTCTTCATCCGTGGTTATACTCTTCTATCCGTGGCTACATCAAGCCTGTCTGTGGTTCCAGTACTTAGAGTAATTCTTTATCCAAGGAACCTAAAACCCAACAATCTGGTTATAAACCAGGGATCAGTTTGTCAGACAAATATGTGATGAAATGATTATGCTTTTTGTAAGGTCTAGTACCTATGAATCTTGAGGATTTGACTTTCCTTTATGTATTGAGTGGTGGATATCTTAAATGCTCAACCATAAGGAGTGAGGATGGTTAATGATGGTTTTGGGTAGGAAAGTGGACTTTAGAAAGTCTAACTAAGTGCTTTAGAAGGATACCATTTGATTTGAAATAGGAAAATGATGATACTTAGTCTTAGAAATCAGATGATGACTCAAGAAAAATCTGAAAAAACCCTAAAAAATAAAGAAAAATAAAAAGCTAGTTTTAGGCCTATTTTGAGGTAAGAGTGACTAAAATCAATTTGCTAAAATTGATAGAAATATCAAACTAAGTGTTTTGAGGTATGAGGAATAATGTGTGAGCGTTAGAGCGGAAATATGGTAGATATTGATGAGTTTGATAAATCAAAGGCACTTTGAATTTGATCCTAAGTTACCTACGGGTGAGTGTGAGATCTACTGTGCATGAGGAAGTCTCTAGTGGTATTAAAGAATCATGTTTAGCCATCATGATGTGATTAAGGGGATAACTTGGATGTATGGTGATCTGTATCTGATAACTATCTTTGCGGATCCCACGGTTCCCTCTTGGGAGGGATCCGGCTAGTTATGATACTGGGATCCGCCTACTGCAGATTAGAAGGCTTTCAGCAAATGTGCAATTCTTGCACTCTTAGCAAATGCTTCTCCTAGTTGTTTCTACAAAGACTAAATGCAAGAACACATCAAGTATAATGCATAGCAAGTATGGGGGAACTAAAGGTAGCTAAAGATGAGTGACGACGACTACTTGAATGATTTCAAGATGTCATAAAATCTCATCCTACACATTTCTAAGTTAAGATTGTTCAATACCAAGTTATGGCAATACCTACATACTACATCCTATTCTACATAAGTATTGTTTAGATGTTACAAACCATTGTTTCAAATTGTTTTCACAAATTAAGGTCCTATGACCTTACCTCACTTCCCCATCTCCTTCCACATCACTCCCCGTCTTCACCCTCCCCTCCATTCTTCATCTTACCATCTCTACTTATTTTTCTTCAAGAAGTTGGCAAAGCACTTGAAGATCCCTTTGGTTTGTTGCCATTCTTGTGATGAGCTAGGAATGTCCGGCAATTGATTGATGTAATCCAAAGGGTCGAGATCGGTGTTCCCGAGAGGTTGCTACTTCCTTCACCTTCTCTTTGCCTCTCCCGTTCATCCGAGGAATCCGTTAGTGGGTGAGGTCTTTTGCCTTCCACCATAAACCTTGTAGTTCTACTCTCGGTCAATGACACCATAACTTTGTTGCAAAAGCTATGATCATAGGAGAACGGAGAAGGATCTAAAGCAAAGATGAACCTTGCAAGACGGGTTAGGAGCATTGCATACGGGAGCACCATTTTGTCCATGCTTTTTACACTAGCCATTCTCTTAATCATGTAATATGCAAGGTTGAAGCGAGTCTCGGTCACAAGGCAATAGATCATGAAACTTAGGCACGCATTGGGGTGATCTTTATTCCCTCCTAAGAATAGCACATTCTCCCTTACTACCACTTCCCATTTCCTATACAAAGCATACATCTCGGAGAGCTCCATTTGGAAAGAATCCCTATAGATCACTTTCGAATTTCTAGTGACCATCGATGGGGATACCCTTTGTATGAACACGATATCTGTTAGGATTTAGTAAATCCAGTTATTAAAGAGTCGGTCACCTCAAGTATATGTAATCGTTAGAAAGCTTGTAGTCATAGATTATTTAATGTTTAGTAGTATTTAGTTAAGTAACACCGTGGAGGATGGACGGGTCTTTACCCACTGTATGCCTGATCCACAGCCCGTTGGTGGCGATTTGTGTAAGACTATAAATACTCTCTACCTCCCAAGGTAGAGAGTTGGAGCTCATAATAATACTTTCATTTTCTCTCACTAAGTTCCCAAACCTCTAACTCTTTCTCTCTCTAAAACCTTGTATTAAACGCCTACTTGTGACCATGTTAAGATGTGTTTGTGAAATCCAATATGTTACAAATGGTATCAAGAGCCATGGTTTGATCATCTCTCTCACATATCCTTGGATTTTTAGTGGTTTTAGATGGTTTTTGAGTTTGAAAATTTTTAGTGGTTTTTGCATCATTTGGATCATTTCTAGTGTTAAAGTTTGAATTTTGGGTGTACTTTTGTGTTAAGAATCATTGTAAGTGCTTGGGTTTTGATTTGGTAAGCTTGAATCACTGTGGTTAAGCTTGTTTTGGATTGAAAAGTGTGTTTTTGAAGTTTTTCTTGCTAGCAACTTGGCTCTCGTAGTGTTTTTCATCGTAGCGACTTGCTTCAGTAAAAGTTAGCGAGTTACAGTGTTTGTTGTTAGCGACTTGAGCCTAGCGACTTGTCTATTGAGACAAGCCAAAAAATAGTACAAGTTAGTGGATTCTCCACTACGGTTAGCGACTTGGTGAGGTTTGCGACTTGCTTCAAAAATTGTTAGCGAGTTGCAGTGTAAATTGTTAGCGACTTGATACTAGCGACTTGGATCTTAGCGAGTTGTTCTTTAGCAACTAGACTGTTTAGCGATTTGGTATTATAGCGACTTGGGTCTTAGCGACTTGGGCTTAGCGACTTGATTCATAGCAACTTGAAGTCTAGCGAGTTGCTACTTAGCGACTTGGTTCAAGGATACTTAGCGACTTGGTGCTTAGCAACTTGGTTCAAGGATTCTTAGTGACTTGGTTGATCTCTTGTTTGTAATACGGTTTTCTCTTGATTTAGTAAAATCCCGTGAAAGAATCTATTTCCCGGTTTAATCATCGACTTATAAAATCCCGTGAAATCTGTAAACATGTCTACCAACGTGCCTACAATCATTTCTACTGTAGCTGAGGACGTTCAAGCAGCTGGTTCAGATACTAGTCCACCCATGCTTGACAGAACTGACTACGACTCTTGGGCTCAACGAATCAGATTGTACTGTCTTGGTAAGGAAAATGGAGTTAGCATTCTCAAGTCAATTGATGAAGGACCGTATCAGGTTGAGACAACCAGAGACATACTTGACACTGCTGCAGATGGCTCAGTGATATTAGGACTGGACAGACCTAAATTGTATGATGAATTGACTGATAAGGTGAAGAAGAGATACGATGCAGACATCAGGGCTTCTAACATCATACTTCAGGGTTTACCTAAGGACACTTACAAGCTGATCAATCACAACACTGAAGCTAAGGCTGTTTGGGATAATGTCAAGATGCTTCTCTCGGGTTCTGAATTGACTAAGGAAGACAGAGAATCACAGCTGTATGATGAATTTGAACACTTTAAGATGAAGCCAGAAGAAAGTGTCTATGAGTATTACGTGAGATTCCACAAGCTTGTGAATGATATGAGGAATATCAAAATGACTATGCCAAATATTCAGCTAAATTCAAAGTTTGTGAACAACATGAATCCTGAATGGCATAAATTTGTTACATCTATGAAGCTAACCAAAGGA
Organism: Chrysanthemum seticuspe; assembly: GCA_019973895.1. NCBI lineage: Eukaryota > Viridiplantae > Streptophyta > Magnoliopsida > Asterales > Asteraceae > Chrysanthemum > Chrysanthemum seticuspe. The sequence continues at coordinate 214,270,693 of BPTQ01000001.1, read as the reverse complement.
TTGAAGAACACCAACTATGAGCAACTATATGCATTCCTTCTTCAGAATGAGAGACATGCTATGTTTGAACGAAGGATTCTTGAACAGTTCAAATCTAAGCAGGGAGAACCTAGTTCGTCAAATGACTCTACAGCCTTTTACACCAATGTTGGAATTACTACCAAAGCTTCTCAAGTCATACCCACGGGTGAAGGAAATCACAAACTCATTCCCGATCCAAGTTCAAGCAACCTGATGCCAATGCAGTCATGGAACACTTTATCAATCAACTGGCTCTTATGGTTAAAAAAAACTTAACCTTCACTCCACATACTAACAGACTTCACACTAACATTGAAATCAGGACTGCATCCAATCTACACATCATGCTTTGGTCAGAGATGGAAAGGTTACGGTGCAACCAGCTCAAGGAAGACAATATGAACAAATAAGAGGTGGAGTAGGAGGAGGGTATGTGGCAAATCAGAATAAGGGAAGGAATGGTAATCAGGGACAAGCAATGCCAATTAAGTGCTACAACTGTGGTGGTGATGGACACATAGCAAGGAACTGCACTTCTCCAAAACGCCCTCAAAATGCAGAGTACTTCAAAGACAAGATGTTACTTGTGCAAGCTCAGGATAATGGAGTTGTGTTGGATGAAGAGGAGCTGTTGTTTCTTGCTGAGGGCAATGCCAAGACATATGATGCAGATGTGGATGAGCAGCCAATTCAGGAGATAGGTCATAATCATCACGATGCCTTTCAAGTTGCAGACTGTGATGCATATGACTCTGACGTCGATGATGAACCTACTGCACAGACAATTTTCATGGCAAGCATTTCTTCAATGGTCTCTCCAAAGGTCTCAACATCACAGCAAGCTGTTCCATCCAAAGAATCAATCATCTCAGAGGTATTAAAACTATACGATGATGTTGATGAGCAAAAGATACATGACAAAGTATAATCAACTGAAACTTTTGTGTCAGATATTGAAAATATGGGTAATATCAATGTTGTCCCATATGATCAATATGTGAAACAAAGTGAAAGTGAGACTGTACCAAGTGATGCATCTTCTGTAGTCAATGATGACTATATTTTTGATTAATACACTGCATGTGCCCCTGATGATTCTGTTATTTCTGAACTAAATGCCTATAAAGAACAAGTTGCCATTTATGAACAACGTGATAAGTTTGAGTTAACTACTCGTGAACAGGAGTTGGATAACCAAATGCGTACAATTATCAGAAAAAGTAATTTTAGAGAAGAATTGTTAAAATAAGAGTTAAACTCCTTACAAGAAAAGCTTTCTAAAACTGTTAAGCAAAAGCAAGAGCTTCAAGATAATGTTAAAGTGCTTAAACAAGAATTTAATGCTAAGGAATCAAAACTTTTGAATGACTTTTCAAATCTAAAAACTTTGAAAAACAAACTTGAAAATAAGTTGTACGTACAAGGGAACACCATTCAGACTGCTCACATGATCACTAAGCATAGAGTCTTAAGCGATAAGCACAGTACCCCCATTATAAAGGAATCCAACCCTGAGTATGGTAAGAAAGCAAAAGCTGCTCAAAATGTAATCTATGATGGCAGTGAGATTCTTAAACCTAGACAGAAACCTAGTTGCATTGAGTGCACTGAGGAAGATAGAAAATTAGATGATGCATCTAGGGAGAAAATGGATATGAAGCTTAACGATCCTGCGTGTAAAGAGAATAACATAACGATCAAACCCCATGATTACACTAAGGAAAATTGGATATCCTTAAACAAGTTTAAGCCTCAGACTCTATTAACCCCTGAACAAGTGTTCTGGAAAAAGGATATGGATATGCAAAAAGCTAAAAATCTTGTTGAAAAGAATCCCCCTAGTAGGAAATTGCCTCAAGCAACTGTGTATCCTCATAATACACCAATGCATTTAGTCCCTAGATCTATTGCCACTAATAGCAAGACCTTGATCAGCCTGTATGTTGTTTATCAACTGTTTGTTGATTTTGAGAAAACGTGTAAGAAGAGAATCACACCTACAGGGATAACTGAAGGGGAAAGGGGTTTTGAGCAAACTAAAGAATGTTATTTAACTGAGGTCATGCCTTTCTTTAAACAATTAAAAGGTCAATTTGAGAGTCTTCAAAAGGGGATAAATTCTGATATTAAAGAAATGGAAAAGGAATTTGATGCAACGATAGTTGAGGTCAATGATTATGAACAGGAACTCATATATAATGAAGTTGAAAGGAAGAACTTGCATATCTTAAATGAGAATTTGATTTCGAGTTGTGTTGCTCAAGATGTGTTTTATACTGTTACTACACACTCTATTACTGCTTCTCGATTTCATGAATTATCTATTGCATTGAAAGTTTCCCATGATCGTGTCATTGAGCTTGTAAACAAAAACTCAGAACTAAATAATTTGGTAAAACATCTTTCTAAACTAGAAGTTGAAAATTTTGGTTTACAACTAAAATATCAACATCTCAAAGAAAATGTCAAAACCTCAAATATCAAGACATCCTCAGATGTTCCAGAGTTTGATGCAGTTTTTCAGATAAACAAACGTGACGAACAGATTCAAGCTCACTGTAACACGATCAGAAAATTGAAAGCCCAAAATTTTCAATTAAAGGGTGAAAAGAACAATGCGACTGGCTCCCAAATACCTCCTCCTTTAGATTCTCAGTATTCTCAAACTTTTCATCTTCAAAACTTGGTTAATGCTTTACAAAAAGAAAACGAGAGTTTTCTAGAAGAAAATGAAAAAGTTAAACGACACTTTAAAGAGTTATACGACTCAATGAAAGTCACTCGTGATAAAAACAACGAAAAAAATAACATCTTTACAAAAGGAAATTGAGAATCTAAGGAGTCAGGAAAGAGGGAAACTGCCACTTGTCTTTAATGAGAATGTTGCATCAAAGTCATCCTCAGACTGCAAATATACTGTGACTGTTAAATACATTCCTCCTCATCTTAGGAATAATGAACTTGTGTTTCATAACTATTTTGCTCACCTTAAGGATAGTCTAGAATGTCTCCGTGAGATTTTGGAAGAGGATTTCATAAATAAGCCTCTTGATAGAGAAATTAGGTTTGCTTGCATTCAGGCCAAACGATCTCAAGAGCTGCTAGAATGTTTAATAGCAACATGTCCAAAATCCTTAGGTGCGAAAGGTAAAGCTGTGATGCCTTGTTCTATGCCTAGTGCCAAGCATACAAACCATTCTATGCCCAGTTTTAATAAAGTGAACACTAATGTGCCTTCAAGTAGTTCAGATCCCTGCACTTCTGGTTCCGGAATGCAAAAAGTAGCAAAACCAACTAATGTTCCAATTCCCTCTACAGGAGTAAGAAGTGACACCAAAGCAAGCGGGTCAAAGCCTCAAGGCAACACAAAGAATTATAGGACCTTGCATGCTAGGAATGTTCAGTGGAAGAGAGTAGAAGATCACCTTAGGGAGAACTTGAATAAAATGAATCGTGTTGATTCTAGTGTTAGCTCTAAGCGTACTGTAATTAATGCGAATTCTACTACTTTTGGCAAAACATGTAATGATGATTGCGTGGTTTCTGTTACTAGTCATGAATGTGGTGTGAATGATTTGTCTAATGCTGTCAAATGCCTAGTTAAAACTGTTAATGCTAAAAAAACAAGCGAGGAAGGCTAAAAGGCAAAGGCTAAAGAAAGTTAGAAAAGAGTGGAAAACCACAGGAAGGAAATTTAGTAATATAGGCTATCAATGGATACCTACTGGGCGTAAGGTTAATGAGTTTTGACCTAAATTTGCTAAGTCAATGCCCACTAGAAAATGGATGCCTACTGGTAGAACTATTCCCTTAAGAAGTGAACATACTTTGAATAGGTCAAATATGGACACTAGCACTGCATCTATTTCTAATGAGTCCATTGTTTCTACCTCTGATGTGGGTGTTCCAATCACTGTTACTAACCAAATGGAACCTATTCTTGCATGGGGATCCCAATTATCCAGTTATCCATTCTTGTCTGTGTTCAACTGCAGATCGTTCAAATCGTTCTGTGGTACCTAGACTCAGGCTATTCCAAGCATATGACTGGAGACCGGTCACGGCTCATGAACTTCGTGAGTAAATTCATCGGAACTGTGAGATTCAGAAACGATCATTTTGGTGCTATTATGGGTTATGGAGATTACGTGGTTGGAGATAGTGTGATTTTCAGGGTATATTATGTTGAAGGTCTTGGACATAATCTATTTTCTGTCGGACAATTTTGTGACTCAGATTTAGAAGTGGCCTTCAGAAAACATACTTGCTTTGTTAGAGAACTTGATGGTGTGGAACTTCTCAGAGGAACTCGTGGTTCAAACCTATACACCATCTCTATCGAAGATATGATGAAATCTTCACCCATCTGCTTGCTGTCAAAGGCTTCCAAAACTAAGTCATGGCTATGGCACCGTCGTCTCAATCACTTGAACTTTGGTACCATAACAATCTTTCCAGAAAGGACTTAGTAAGAGGATTACCCAGATTAAAGTATGAAAAAGATCATCTTTGTTCAGCTTGCCAATTGGGAAAAAGCACAAAATATGCCGACAAACCAAAACCCACAAACTCAGTAATGGAAGTTCTTCATACCCTTCATATGGATCTGTGCGGACCAATGAGAGTGCAAACGATAACTGGGAAGAAATACATTCTAGTAGTTGTTGATGACTACTCTCGATTTACTTGGGTAAAGTTTTTGAGGACAAAGGATGAAACTCCAGATGTCATCATCAAACTTATCAAACAGCTTCAGGTTCGACTCAACAATATTGTCAGAATTGTTCGAACAGACAATGGCACAAAGTTTGTTAACAAAGACTTAATTTAGTTTTATGAAAGTGTTGGAATCAATCATCAAAGAAGTGTTCCACGAACTCCTCAACAGAACGGTGTAGTTGAAAGACGAAATCGAACTCTTGTGGAAGCTGCAAGAACAATGCTAATTTATTCAAAGGTTCCAATGTTTCTATGGGCTGAAGCCATTGCCACTGCTTGCTACACCCAAAATCGTTCCCTTATTCACACCTCTCATGGAAAAACTCCATATGAATTTGTCCATAAACGAAAACCTGATCTATCCTACCTTCGTGTGTTTGGTGCTTTATGTTACCCAACTAATGACGGTCAAGATTTAGGTAAACTAAAAGCTAAAGCGAACATTGGAGTATTTGTAGGTTATGCACCAAACAGAAAAGGATACCGAATCTACAACCAGAGAACCCGAAATATCATGGAAACAATTCACGTTACGTTCGATGAGCTGACCGGTCAAATGGCTCCAGGACAATCCAGTTCTGGACCCGCATTTCAACCTTTATCATGTAGTCCTATCAGTTCTACTCTTGTTTCTAATCCCTCACCAACAACTCCTTATGTACCTCCTTCAGAAGATGATTTGAAGAAATTATTTGATCCAATGTTTGATGAAGACTATGAGCCAAGTGCTAATGATATGTCAGTTCCATCAACAGAGGCTGCCTCTATCCCTGTCAATGAAGTTAACCCTTCAGTTTCAATGTCATTAAGTCAAGAAGTGCCTGCTGCTGATCACTCTGTCTCATCAACAAATCATCAATCATCGAGTGTACACAATGAAAATGTTGTTGTTGTTACAGATGATGAAAACCCTTTTGCTCCTCCAGAAGATGAACCCTTTGAAAACATATTTGCTCTTGAATCATCATCAGAACCATCGTCATCAGAAGATATAGACTCTGCTACTTCAGTTCCTCAACAACAACCACATGAACATCTTAGGAAATGGACACATGATCATCCATTGGACAACATCATTGGAAACCTCTCTCGTCCAGTATCCACACGGAAACAACTTGCAACCGATACCTTATGGTGCTTCTTCAACTCCGTACTCTCTAAGATCGAACCAAAAGACGTGAAAACTGCCATGAATGAAGACAGCTGGTTCAATGCCATGCAAGAATAAATTCATGAGTTTGATCGACTAGATGTATGGGAATTAGTACCTGCTCCAGATTGTGTAATGATCATTGCTTTAAAGTGGATCTTCAAAGTGAAACTTGATGAGTATGGTGATGTTTTAAAGAACAAGCCTCGATTGGTTGCAAAAGGATATCGTCAAGAGGAGGGTATTGACTTTGAAGAATCATTTGCTCCAGTTGCTCGTATCGAGGCAATCAGAATCTTCTTGGCTAATGCTGCAAGTAAGAATATGGTAGTCTATCAGATGGATGTAAAGACGGCTTTTCTTAACGGAGATCTTAAAGAAGTCGTATACGTCAGCCAACCTGAAGGCTTTGTGAATCCAGAGCATCATACTCACGTCTATCGTTTGAAGAAGGCTCTTTACGGTTTGAAGCAAGCTCCAAGGGCATGGTATGATACGCTATCAAAGTTTCTTCTATCTACTGGATTCAACAAAGGAGCAGTTGATCCGACATTGTTCACCAGAACGTCAGGCAAACATTTAATTCACGTTCAAATATATGTTGATGATAATATTTTTGCCTCGACTGACCTCAATGAATGTGACCTGATAACGCTACACGCGTCGTTCGGGGTCAAAGGAACTTCCTTTTCGTCGAGCAAGTTTTTCAACACCCTAGGCAGTGAACCTAATCGTTGTAGTGTAGTATTAGGGTAAGCCACGGGTATTGATATCGTTCTCTAGGGGAATAGGAATGCTAGTGAGAAGTTACTACGCTAAGGTCGGGGTTGAGGAAGATTATTTTTTATCTTTTTATATTTTTTAAGGAAAGGAAAGGTACGAATCTCGGGGTTTGAATTTGGGGGGTTGGTATTTCTACCGATTACTCTACTTATCTAATTATCTAATCTAAGGTGTATGTAGTCTATGTCTAATTAATGTGTGCTCGTATGATAGTTTAAAGATGTGTTTACTTAGGTTTTACTACTCCTTACTTATCTCCTATTGGTGGTTGAATTGTCACGTACTTATTCCTAGTTGCGTTGTGTGTCTAAGGTTGTAGGGTATGCGTTTCTCCCTAACTCTTTGAACTTACCAAAGGGTCTCGTCTACAAAACCCACTAGGGATAATAAACTCTTACTCTAAGGCACTCTTTGGATGGTTTAGCTTACAACTACTCAAGGAGTCATATTCTAAGGTTCACAAAGATTTAATCAAGCATTAAGTACACAACGAATGACCTATCGCATTACTAGATCATTAATCAACTAAGATAAGAGACAACCAATCAATATTCAATAATTAAGTTTCATATTCCCTAAGAAAACACACAAGTAAATTAGTCGGACATGGAAAACATGCAAGCATACACACAAATAATCAAAGACATAATTGTATTAATGAAGTAAAACACTTATCTTGGTGTAAGATAGGGTTTGGAACCCTAAAATACTGTACAAGACAGCCTTGGTTCGGTTTAGGTTTTTACTCCAAAAGACTACACACTAAATACTGAAAAATTCGGATTCTATATATAATATTACATCTGCGACGGCGTCACCTTATGTTTTGTGACGCTGTCTTGTCGCCGTCATTAGGGTTTCGTCTTGGCCACGTTAGACTTGCGACGGCGTCACCTTATGCTTGTGACGCCGTCCTCTTCAGCTTCTGACGCCGTCTGGATTACATCTAGGCCGTCTGAGTTGCGACGGCCTACTCTTTTATAACTTGACGTCGTCACTTGAAAATGGGAGTTTTGGCTTCTGTCCCGTCACAAAGATCCTCCGACGGCGTCGCAATTAACACTTGACGCCGTCACCTTATGTTTTCAGCAGCTTTGAGTGTCTCGATTCTGACTTTGGCCATTTTCTTCGTATAATCGCGCCTTTTCGTCCAAATAAGTGCCATTCCAGCATTTTGCCTTCAAGAGACCTAAAAAGTGAAAAGGAACGATATTAAGCAATAACGGATACAAAAGTGATCAAATAAGGGCTTAAACGACCCCTAAAAAAGGTACCTTTTAAAACCTTATCAAATATCCCTACACTTGGTATTTGGTTGTCCTCAAGCAATTGTGCTTTTAGCCAATTAATTTATAAGTTAGGGGTCACGAAGCATTCGTTCAAAACGGTCCACAACACATATAAGCCCCGCAAAATTCATAACAAGCACGGAAATCACATACTAGCACCTCACATGGGGTGTTTGGATACTCACATCTCTCTCGGGTGTATATGAAATATAACAAATTGGAAATGGAAGATAAACACTCATTAACCGGTCCTAGTACATAGATTACCATAGGCTTGAGAATAGATCAAACCTCCATCGCTTTGGCGTAAGCACCTAGGAAAGACTATCAAAGAGGTCCTTAAAGGGTTGTAATGTTAGGCTTACGGTAGGGAAACAAAGGGTTTGGTGGGATAGGCTATATAGTGGTGGCAAGTCAAAAATCTCTTATGTTACAAGCATACGAAGAATGGCGTTGCTAAGCCAAGACTCGACACTCTAAACTCTAGCTAAATGAAATAAACAAACATAAATTTAAAGGATAGATGTAGGATGGTAGCCCGTAAGGTTTTTTTTTTTTTTTTTTTTTTTTTTTTTTTTTTTTTTTTTCTTCACTCTATTTTTTTTCTTTTCTCTTTTTCTCTTTTTTTTTCGATTTTTTTTCATACACTTTTACACTACCATCCTCTACAGTAACATCAAAATAATAGGGATTTATAGGCACATCCCTACACTTGAGTTTTTATTACTCTAACACTAATTTGACCCGAATTGAAAAGATCAAAACACTTGGGGTACATTATTACACAAACAAAGGGAATTTGAATTTAACGTTCCCTTCCCGTTATTTCATAAACTTTAACTTTTCCCATGAATCCCAATCGTCCCAAAACTGTATACAAAGGATATGACTCGACTTAGCAACTCATGCAAGCAACTAGATAATTGAACTAAGGGTTTAAGGTGATAACAATAATGCACTAAAAGTGAGTGCATACAGGGTAGGCTAAGGCGATTTGGGTGTATATTTGGGGGTGGGGTGTAAACAATGCTCTTCATTGATATTCCGGAAAAACCGAAACATCACGAGAACCGCGAAAAGATAGGCTCTGAGGGGTTAACTAGGGGTATCGTGTACTAAAGATGAGTACAACGCAAAGGGTGTGGGGGAATTACTCAACCGATATGGAAGAAGTAATTATATTACGGGTATCAAACAAGGGTTATCCTAATGCCTCTTATCATTTAGTTATTCCTAACTACACAAGTGTAGTCTTACTTGCGATCTCGGAATGCATCACAAAACAAGTTCTAGAATCTAATATACTACCGGTTCACACTCTAAGCATTGAAGATGAATGCTTTTAATTCCTACTAATCTAAGGGCGATCCTCACATTTTGGGTGGAATTTAGGTGGTAAAGGGTTTTTGTGCTAGTCATGCAACTTCCTATCCTTGAGACGCTTTTGTTAAGACTAATGGCCCACTCTTATATGTCATGAAAAATTTTAAATTTGGTGCCAAAATTACCCTAACCGACATTTTCTCATGGTTTATTACACAAATACAATTGGATAAAGCAAATAATCAAGGATAAACATAGTTTCAAAGTTCCCGTTTTATTTTCCCTCCCTACACTTAAACTGAACATTGTCCCCAATGTTCTCCGAAAGTATCAAAGTTATGATAATGGAAGGAAATTAAAAATGAAAGAAACTAGTACTCCCCTGATTAGCTCGGTAGGATCCGTGTGTGAAGTGGTGGTTAAATCCTTTCCAAGAAGAATTTATGCGTGAAAAGCTCCTTCCAATCTTTTGTAACTTCTTCTTGATAAATTAAACCTGCACACTTGAAGAAAACAAACGAAACCTTCGCGTAAAATCGGCGGTAATAATATATATAAGACTCGATTTAAACTAGGATACAATGCTTGTGGAATGGATGTTTACAGAATTTCTGGAAAATTAAGACCTGGAAAATTCCAATTTTTTTTAAGTAGCTCAGAAAACGAGAAAAAAGTAATCTGTTGTTTTTACTCCTTCCTGACGTCGTCAGGTTGCGATCCTGACGCCGTCAGGTTATCCTGACAAAAACTGGTCTGCGATTTTCTGGAAAATTTACATCTTTAGAATCTGGAAAAATTTCTGCAAAACATCCATTATGACTCGATACAAGCATTTGACTCGAACAAACACACAAATATATCTTTTAATGAATTGTTATTCTCATGTTTACGTTTCTTTGAAAACGTGTGTAATCCTCCCTACACTTATCCCTTATGTAAAATACCTTTATATGCAATTAAGACGAGGTTAAAAACAAAATAAAGCATTTTTACAAAATTAAACATGAGAATAAACAATCAATAAAAGATATATGACAATAATAAACACAATCCAACCACACAAGCAAGATAAATCCTACCACATGCTGTTGGAATCACTCCTAAACCATAATCAAGTGTTAGTAATTAATATGTAATAGTTAGCTTTATTATGGCCTTTATGTTTGTTATTAGCCTTAAGCTTATGTAGAAGGCCCATGAGCTTAGGCCCAAGCCCATTTAAGAAAGGAAGGGAACTAGGAGTGTTGCCCTAGCTTCCCTCCTATAAATACTCTTGTAAACCCTCATTTGAGGGTTGGTTGTTCAAGTTTTTCTTTCACATACATCTTATGCGTAACCGGTCTTAGTATCTCGTGTGTGTGTGTGGTTTTACTTGTTCAATCGCCTTATCTCTTTCTATATTACTTGTGTTTGTAAAACTAGTGACCTAACAGTGGTATCAATCGCCTACTAGTTGGGTGAATCGTGTTTGTTTTTGAAGTGGGTTTCGGTCCTATGCCTAAAACGCACATTTGATACTTTGGTTCGCTTAAAAACTTGTTTTTTACACTTTTTAATCCAAGATTCTTGTACTTTCAACGTTTTAAGGTGTTAAAATACTTGTTTTTGGCAAAAAGTTTCAAACTTTATGCGTGGATAGTTGTTTTTTGATCTAGTTTTTGAACGTGGGTATTGTTCTACGCGTATCTGTTTTAGAGGCTTTGGTTCATCAAGTTTCTCACTTTTGTGTATTTTGGTGTTATTGAAGCTATTTTATCACACAAAAACTGGTTTAGAAACACTTTTGGACAGAATCATAATTTTGAGCATTTCTACGCGTAGTAAAACCCTAAAACTACGCGTAAGTGCCTCCTTGGTTTGATCTTCATTTTCGTGGTTTATTCCGTGTTTTCTTACTTGGATAAGTCTGAAAATACGTCGACTTTGGATATCTTTTGCACTGTGATAGTGTAAAAGATCATTTGGGCAAAAACCCTAAAATTACGCATAAGCATAAGCTTACGCGTAGAAATCCTACGCCTAAGATTTTTCCTACGCCTAAGCCTAGTCTTACGCATAAGAAAATCCTACGCCTAACTTTCTACGCCTAACTTTTGTCTACGCCTAACTTTAGTGCTTTTCCCTACTTACGCGTAAGCTAAATCCTACGCGTAACTCCTTATTGTTACGCGTAACTTTGGTGTTTTTACGCATAAGTGCTACTTGGTTCTTGTCTTTTCTACGCCTAAGGACACTTCATCAACAAAGGTTCATTCGACTACAAAGATCCATTTTTACCAACACAAGTTTTCAACATGTCTCTACCACCATACTCTAACTATTTCCCTTACACTTATCCTCAACGACAACAACAACTAAGTCCACAACATCAACAATGGAATCAACAACAAGCTATTTATCAACAACAATTTAATCCACAACATACGCCACAACTTGGTGCAATTCCCCCACCACAAATGGTTCAAACACCGCCAAGTCTTCAAGTTCAACCCTACACAAATGATTACAATCAACATCCATCAAGGAACACTATGAAGGAACCCACTTGGTTTGCAAAGATGTGTGAAGCTTTAAGCAGCCAACAATCAATTCATGAAGCTGGATCACTTGATAGACCTCCAATGCTCACTCCAGGAAACTACGATCAATGGGTGATAAGGTTCTTTAGGTTCTATGATCTGAAGAAGCCACATGGAAAGTTCTTAAAGAAGGTTATCTTGGAAGGTCCATTTGAGATGCCTACTGTCATTGTACCCGGAGATCCTACTTCTATTCCACCAAGAGATGAACAAACCAACATTGCTACTGTTACAGACTAGTAACATTTGGGCAAAAACCCTAAAATTACTGTTAGGTCACTAGTTTTACAAACACAAGTAATATAGAAAGAGATAAGGCGATTGAACAAGTAAAACCACACACACACACGAGATACTAAGACCGGTTACGCATAAGATGTATGTGAAAGAAAAACTTGAACAACCAACCCTCAAATGAGGGTTTACAAAAGTATTTATAGGAGGGAAGCTAGGGCAACACTCCTAGTTTCCATCCTTTCTTAAATGGGCTTGGGCCTAAGCTCATGGGCCTTCTACATAAGCTTAAGGCTAATAACAAACATAAAGGCCATAATAAAGCTAACTATTACATATTAATTACTAACACTTGATTATGGTTTAGGAGTGATTCCAACAATCTCCCCCTCAAGTGTTGGTGATGAACGGTGAAGGCGTTGATGTAATAGTAGCTCTTGACGTCTTCTGACATTCTTCTTTCTTGTGAGAAGAATTGCCTTGATTCAAACAATCTCCCCAGTGTAGAGAGATAGTTGTCTTTGAACAGTTATGCATTGACGTCATCTTTAACTTTGTTCTTTGATCATTGTTCTTTGTGGTGAAAGTGATAGTATGTTGTTGTCTACATCAATTCTGTCTCAGGTCTGCTTCGCTGCTCCAGTGTCTCCAAGTCATTCTTCAACATGCTCACACGCTCTTTGACTTTGGAATTCAATACTGATGAAGTTCTTTAAGTCTTTAACTTTGTAGATTCTTTGGTTTGACGAAGAATCATTCTGACTGTTGTGTTGCTTCTGAATAGAACTTCCATTAGTGATGATGTTGGCGTGAGCATGAGAAGAATCAGCACGATCATCCCGCTCTGGAGCTTCCATAAGAAGAAAACATTTCAAACGGTTAGTAATAAGCGGATTCCGGCACTTACAAGTTTGAACTTCGAGAGTGTTAACAACATAGTGTGAAAACACAACTCTAATTCTTACAAAGGCCGTTCCTGAACTGGAGTCCCACAAGTGAGATAACGCGATGTACCGAAGTACATCTACAGTTCAGATGAGTCGCTGAGGTACACCGAAGCATCACCTCACGACTGTAGACCGTTTGAGACACACTCCGCGTAATCCACGGGGAGTTACCGAAGTGACCTGCTGTCAGGGCTGTTTGATGTTGACCCTGGCAGGAGTTTCCATTCAATCACTGAGGATCACAGTTGTGAACCTCTCATAAATGTTCTCGATAGATTGCTAAGATCTGTGAAGGACTCGATATGAATCACTGATAATCTTATTTGTTGATCATCAAGTGATTAATGTCAAGTGTACCTAAGAGATCTTTTGATGAATCTCGTGGCTCTAGACTCAATAGTGCGTTTTGGTTTTCCTGAGCGGAGACTAGGGAGAGGGTCTCCTTCTTCAATACCAACGATCTCTAAGAGAAAGCCAATAGTTTACGTAGGGTTCCCTGTGAGAATGAAACAAGCTTCTTTTGAGAGAAACTTGAGTGGCTAAGAAGTTTTAGTGCATGCGTCACTGGGTCCATGACGACTTTTAATCTTCAATACCGGTGTCACTAAGCATATGAATTGAACCCGGTGTCTGCCCTAAGTTGAATAATCTGGAGGGCTATTTCTTTTCACCCTTTTCTTTGCATTTCTTTTTGATTCTTCAACTCCTTCTTTCTCCGATTCTCATTTTCTCCTTTTTATAATCGTACCTAAGGACTTCTAACACTAACTAATGGTAGTGTCCTTGGGTAGATCCCTCCGGCTCTGGCGGATGATAGGACGGTTATTCCTAACCTTAGTCACCTTATAACTCCATGACTAACCTATGTTGCCATTAAAACCACTGTTTGTGAAAAATCTCTCAAAGGGTTTGTAGATGAAAAAAAAATGTTTGAACCACTGTGAGAGATAGGATTTTTCATAAATACTCCCCCTCCACATGTGCTTAAGAGTTTTAATGGTTTAAATGCACAGTGAGGAAAGAGCGCGCACATTTTGAATTGATCCACTGGAGATAGACAATCCCCCGCGAGACACGGTTACGTTGCATAGTTAAAGAGTTACATTGTCAGCTTTTAGGTGACCACTAGCTCTAATAACTACCTTGAAGGTGTAGACAAACCTCGAAAGGTTGTCATACCCGTCAGAGTTTATGTCTACCAAGAGTTTCTCGAATGGTACTTTCTACTTGGACAAGTCCTTTGCGAGACACATTTACATTACTAGCGAACTAGCTTGAAATTATTACCCGTCCAGGACAAGTCTTTTCGAGTTACTAACAGTTTAGTACCATCAATTCGTTGGTTAAGTCTGAAGTACACAGATTCATTTGCATTTTGCACAACATATTTCTTATCACACAATTTTCTCCCCCTCAAAAATGGCATATCAAATGTTATTTTTGAAAAGTTTGACAATAAATATGACCATTTCGAGTGTTGCGGGAAGATGACCACGATGAACAATTTGTGAACAAAGTTTTAATTCAAATACTCCCCCTCAACAAGTGATATAAACGGTTGAGGTTTTGAAAATCTTACGGGGAAGTACTTGTCTTTTTGAGCAAAACCTTGAAAAGTGAAAGGTTTGATAGGTTTTACTCAAAAATAAGAAGCTTTCGCTCCTTTTATAAGGATTGTGGCACTGAGGCGTACCACAGGGTCCTTTCTTGACAAGAACGGGTTGTACACTGTTATGTGTGCACAAGCCATTTTAGGGAAAAGATGAAATAAGTATGAAACAAATTAACCTTTCCCCAATTGAAGATGTTTCAGAAATAGCTCCCCCTCGAACTGACAACTGTCTTTAGCAGATTTGAAACTTTTGATGAAGTATACATTTCCTCTAACTTTTGACGGTTTCAGTATGCAGTGGAATTTGTAGATGAGCATTAAACCATACAAAGAAAATCTGACTGATTGCGGAAGATTCGTTCGAGGGAAACATGCCAGAAATCAACAAGATCTTCTCGCGTGTGTAGACGCATCACATCAAACAAACCACGAAAGACGAAATAAAACGAATTTCCCCTGAATGTTGTGGTCTTTCGAAATCTTTAACCAGAGGAGCAAGCAATGTTTCCAATTCATGACGATTAAGTACAAAGGTGGAACAGCTGATGGATCATGATATTTATGACGGTGAGAAACGGGTCCTATGCTGTATTACAATAAGAGCCATAACTGTTGTACCTGCATAGAAAAATAGAAGGGGGGGGGGGGGCAAGAAAGAGAAAAACATGGATCCCCAAGTGTAACTGGGTTCCAGATGTTAGAAGCATAAAGATGTAGTGTCAATTATCTTCTTGACACTTGAACATGCTATTTTGATGATTTCCTTTCCTGCCTCAGGGATGGATGTTGTTGGTATCCCACTTGTTTTGGTGCAACTACTTAGTATCTTGCCTGTAGGAATCCACCTAAGACTAACAGTTTTGAAAATCCTACCCGTTGGTATCCATCTAAGGTTAGATCTAGGGGATGTTGAAACTTATTTTGGGAAGAGTCTGCGTCCTATATGGATCCACCTATTAGGTTTCTGATAGTTTACATTTAGATCAACGGGTTTATTTCTAACTGTTTGTTGAGTTAACTTAGGTTTTGGTTTGCTACTACAGGTAGTGTTCAGTAATACACTCGAAGGTGATACACTAGGTCGTGAACCTAAGATTCCATCCTTTTGGAGTAGTGCCCTTTTCCTAGTCTTTTCTAGATCATAGTTCTTGTATGCGTCATTTGAATCATATGAATGTTTACGTTTAATGCTCGGTTTAGACACAGTGTTCGAACTAATCCTAGATTGGCCAGAAGCAGCCACTTGTACAGGTATAACAGAAGCAGGTTTAACAGAAACATGTTTAAAAGAAACAGAAGCATTATTGTTGGGCCAAGAATGTGGAGTGACTGGTTTTGACAAATGATTATTCTCAACAACTTGGGAGGGAAACCGTGGTTTTGACGATTTTGAACGTTAAGATTTAAAAGCAGTTGGATGTCTAACAACTGATTGGTTTCTGATTGGTTTTAGAGACGATTTCCCCAAGGTTGTTGGTTTTACAAAATTAGTATCCACACTCTTGTCAGTTAATCTTCTCAGTTTGTTTTGTAAAGCAACATGTGCAAGCCCCTTTGCTTGAATTTGAGCCTTTAAATGCTCATTTTCTTTTACTAATGTATCTACACGATTACTTTGTTCATTTGAAGACTGACCATTGTGTTCTGAAGAAAAAGATTTGTTTTGAAGTTTAAGTTCAAGAGAGATGCAATGTGCCTCTAGTTTTGAAAAATCTTTATGAAACTGAGCAATGGTCTTTTTGAGAAGAATGTTTTCAGATTCAAGAGTTTGATTTGACGTTTCAGTTGAATTGTTAACAAGTAAGGGCTCAGACATGAGAAAGTTGTCTGGACATTGTGCAACACACTGGTCAACCTCTCCTTCATTACTGAATTCAGGTTGCTCAGTTTGTTGTATCGCATTTGCAGGTAGAATATGATCAACAGTAGATTGTACCTCGACCATCTGTTCTGTGTCAGTGTCATAGGTGGGTAAGATATCTTCCTCAACCATTTGTTCTTCGTCACAGTTGGGCTCGGTGTCGTAGTTAAGGATGATATCTTCTCCAAATCTGCTGCTGTCATCTTGCTTTTCTAATGCTACAACCTCATTGTCCGCATTACCGACAGTTGCAGTAATCACAACATTCTCAATGTCCATTTGAGCATTCCTTGCATGTACATCAACTCTTTCACCTTGCACGACTGCGGGATATCGGGAATTTGATGATGTCTGACGCTTCAATGCCAGTTGAATAGCCATGAATCCTTCTTTCAATGCCACAAATGGATCTTTATGATCAGAATCCATTTCACTCCCCTGCATAAGAGTCAAAGAGAAGAAAAGGTGCAAAGTCGATATAGCATACAGAAGGTCGATATAGTGAATTGCAATTTCCCTCCAAAAATAATTTTGAAAAATTTTGACTCTCAAAATTTGAAATTCACTATAAAATTCAATTCTAAGGTTGTAAGAAAAATTTGAGTTATGACAATTTTGACGCCAAATTTGACCCGAAAAATTTGAATTTAGGCCCAAAAATTTGAATTTTTGACCAAAATTTTCGCAGTTAAACCAAAATTTGAATCTCGCGTAAAAATTGAAAGATTAGTCTCCTCAAAAAATTAAAGATTAGTCTCCAAATTTTTTTTTTTTTTTTTTTTTTTTTGATAACTTGTGTTGATGGATCTTTGTAGTCGAATGAAACGATGTTGATGAAGTATCCTTAGGCGTAGAAATCACAATAAACCAAGTAGCACTTATGCGTAAAAAACACCAAAGTTACGCGTAACAATAAGAAGTTACGCGTAGATTTAGCTTACGCGTAAGCAGGGAAAAAAGACTAAAGTTATGCGTAAACAGTAAGTTAGGCGTAGGATTCCCTTATGCGTAAGACTAGGTTTACGCGTAAGATGAATCTTATGCGTAGGATTTTCTACGCGTAAGCTTATGCTTATGCGTAAGTTTAGGGTTTTATCCCAAGTGATCTTTTACACTATCACAGTGCAAAAGATATCCAAAGTCGACGTATTTTCAGGCTTATCCAAGCAAGAAAACACGGAGTAAACAACGAAACTGAAGATTAAACCAAGGATAAAGTTACGCGTAAAAATAGGGTTTTAGTTACGCGTAGCTTTACTCGTAAAAGTGATTTTGCCCAAAGATGTTTCTAAACCAGATTTTTGTGATGAGATAGCTTCAATATCACCAAAATAACATAAAAGTATGAAACTTGATGAACCAAAACGTCTAAAACAGTTACGAGTAGGATGAAACCCTCGAACAAAAATAAGCTTAAAAACGTAAATCCACGCGTAAAGTTTGAAACTTTTTGCCAAAAACAATTATTTTAACACCTTAAAACATTGAAAGTACAAGAATCTTGGATTGAAAAGTGTAAAAAATGTGTTTTTAAGCGAACCAAAGTGTCATTCGTTAGCCTTACGCGTAGGACCAAAACCCACTTCAAAATCAATAACGATTCACCCAACTATTAGGCTCTGATACCATATTCGTCTTCTTATGAACACTTTATGATTATCATATTTAACTATTAGGCTCTGATACCACTTCAAACTGCACAGAAAATGTGGGATCATATTCGTCTTCTTATGGAAGGATCGGTACTCAATCAGGAGGATTTGGAATCCAAAATTTACTTGGCTTATGAACACTTTATGATTGAACCTGGAGAGACACTAGAGTCCTATCATCATCGTTTTTCAGACATCATCAATGATTTGGATAAACACAACATCATCATGCCAAGAATTGCAGTGAATACTAAGTTCCTGAGTAGTCTTGGTCCTGAATGGGAGAAGTATGTTATTTTTCTCCGTCAAGCGAAGAATATGCATCATTCTACCTATGGATTGTTGTACGATTACTTGAAGCCTCATGAAAAGGAAGTTGATCGGGAAAAGATTCTCCGTGCTCAAATTGCTCCACCTACACATCCGGACAATCAACAACTTGCCTTATATGCTCAACAAAGTTATCCTCCTCAACAAGCAACTCAACCAACTACCTCAGTCACACCAAATGATCAATCACAGCAACCTCATCAAAATCAATTGGTTCCTTACAACAACAACAATGATCAAGCACTTCATAGTCAAACTAATGAGGAATCCGATCCGTTCGAAGCATTGCAACAGGGATTTGTTATGATTGCTAATGCTTTTAGCCGTTATACAAACAAATCCAACAATCGTATTCGCTCCTCATCCAATACACGAAATCAGGCTGCTGTGAACACTGGACGAGTTAAAGTTCAGAATCGTGGTTATGGTCGTCAAATGGGAGGTGGTCAAGGGTTTAATGCTATGGGTAGGAATAACAACAGAGCTCAAGTGGTAGAACAGGGAAATGCTCAGAATGGGTTGAATGGTCTTCGATGCTACAACTGCAATGAGAAGGGACACCTGGCTAATGCATGCCCAAAGCCAAGGACTAGGGGCAGTGCTTACTTCAAAGAGGCTCTTCTTTTGGCTCTTAAGGATGAAGCTGGTGGATCTCTCACTAACAAAGAACAGAGCTTTATGGCAGATGTAGACTCAGATGATGATATGGAGGACTTGCAGGCCAATGCAGCTGTTATGTTGATGGCTAATATGCAAGAGTTACACATGAGTAAAACAGGCCCAATGTATGACACTGATGGCTTGTCTCAGGTACCCGAACAAACCATCATCATATCTGAACTAATATCTCCGCCAATATCTGAATCCGGCACGGATCAGACTGTTCAAAATGAGTCATCTACATCTCAGTCTGACGATTTTCAAGTTAACCCTGTAGTTACATTTGACGATCAAGATGACCTTATGGTTTCCTTTGATAATCAAATTGACTCCGTGGTTGTACTTGAGGATCTAAAGAATGATCATGATGTGACTCACGTTGAACAAGATGAACTGTTGCCTCATCCAGATTTTGCTCGGTTAATTCAAAACCATCAAATCAAAATGGAGGAATGTTATGCATTAAATAAGGACTTAAAAAGCAAAAATGCACTGTTAACCAAGGATTTTGAATGCTTACAAATGCAACTCAACTTTTTCAAAACTCAAGAAAACCGTGAAAAAGGTTTTGAAGCCGCTTTTGCTAAATCTCATCAAAATGAAAAATATTTAAAGAGACATATGCGTGATCTAGCCGCTTCGAAGAATGCTTTGTTGTCTGAAATAGAACAACTGAAACATGAACATAAAAGGCAAATTAACGCTCTCACCTTGGAAAATCAACAATCTAAGGTTGAGTTGTTAAATTGTCAAAAACAATTCTCAGCATACAAAAAGCATTCAACAAATTGGGTAGATGACCTTCTTGCAGAAATTATTGGCTTGCAAAACAAAATTAAAGAGTTTAAAACTGTTGTCTACAAACATGGTGAATCAGTAACAGCTATTGAAAAGTTTATTTTAAAACCCAATCCGAAAGGATATGGACCAAATTTGGCTGATTAGAAACCAAAGCTTTCACTAAAAACATTCAAACCAAATCCTGAAGTTTCCAGTGCAGAATATAAAATTAATGATACTGTTATGAGTGTTGTTGAATATCATCGTCAAGAGGAATTAGATGCAGAAGACGAGAGTCGATCGAAATTAAAAACAGTTGTTTACAACAAACCTTTTAATTATTCAAAACTGGTCACTTTCGTCACACCAACGGATTCTACTAACACACCAAGGGTTATCATCAAAACACCTGAGTCTTCTAATGTTAATCCCCAACCAGACTATGCACAAATTTATGGTCCTTTACCTTCAATCACTGAAGTAAACTCAAAACCTGAAAATCGCAAAATTCTTAGATATTTTGATATTTTTATGGCTGACCTCAAAACTTTAGAACATGAGATAGAACATCATTCTGAAATCAAAGTTCAACACTTTCAATCGCCTTTAGCGCGAGAACAAAGAGACATTTTTCAGAAAAATCTTTTACCAAATGTTAAAAATTTGAAAAGTTGTGCATTAGCTTGGGAAAAGGATTTTCATAAGGAACTTGAAGTGATGAAGGTCGTTTTTGAGAAAACTGAAACATCTATTTCTGTAGGACCTTAGTTTTATCAACCTTATCACTTTACCAAACAAACCCAACACGTATACAAGTATAACCACGTGAAACAAACACAAACGTTATGCTTAGAAATAAGGAAGAGAAAGATGGTGACTTGAAGATATAAAATTCGTGTATATGATGTGGGATAAGATATGCAAACAATAAGTTGTATATTCCTTGAGAGAGAAAATACACACACACACACACTTTCAAGCACACCCCTCAAATGACCATTTGAGGGGTATTTATAGTACAAGCAACTTAAAACCCTAAAGGCTTTGCTTGGGCTTTTCGTTGGACTTGGTTTGGGCTTCGTGGACTTGGATTGGATTACACATAATAGAAGGCTAGCTTATCTTAACTATTAGCCATTAAGCTTAGCCCAATCCATGAGCCCGTTGACTATTCTATCACGATATCTAACACACGTTACAAAGTTCCTAATCGTGAATGACCATCACTTTTAATAAAACTATTAAGGCTAACAATCTCCCCCTAAGGGGTGGTCATTCAAATGATGCTCCACTTGATTAGGTCTTTACTTTTCTAGAGCAAGAACTTTGCGTGTAGATATAGAATAGTCATGAGTCTTTGTTCCTTCATGCTTTGTGATCAGATAATGTGGTTGTCTGCCGTTGTCAACTTCGTTGGTTAGGTATCTCCACGTCTTTCTCCACCATGCTCACACTTCTATTTGTCTTTTGGTTACCAATGATGTAGTTCTTGAGTCTTTAAACTTTGTAGATTCTTTGACTTTGACGAAGAATCATCTCCTTTGATTATGATGAGAACTTTCATATGTTGTTGGTATGAGCATGTGGCGAGTCTGCACGATCCATCCGCTCCGGAGCTTCCATAAGAAGAAAACATAAAACAGGTTAGTAATAAGCGGATTCCGGCACTTACAAGTTTGAATTTCGAGGGTGTTAACAGCATAGTGTGAAAACACGTCTCTAATTCTCACAGAGGCCGTTCCTGAACTGGAGTCCCACAAGTGAGATAACGCGATGTACCGAAATACACCTACAGTTCAGATGAGTCGCTGAGGTACACCGAAGCATCACCTCACGACTGTAGACCGTTTGAGACACACTAAGCGTAATCCACGGAATTACCGAAGTGACCTGCTGTCAGGGCTGCTTGATGTTGACCCTGGCAGGAGTTTCCATTCAATCACTGAAGAATCACAGATGTGAAACTTCTCATAAATGTTCTGGCAGATTGCTAAGATCTGCGTAGGACTCTATAATATATCACTTGTGCCCTTATCGATGAACAACAAGCGATGTCATGTCAAGTGTTCCTATGAGATCTTTTGATGAATCTCGTGGCTCTAGACTCAATTAGTGCATTTTGGTTTTCCTGAGCGGAGACTAGGGAGGGGGTCTCCTTCTTCAATACCAGCTATCTCTAAGAGAAAGCCAATAGATTATGTAGGGTTCCCAGTGAGAATGAAACAAATCCTTTTAAGAGGAATTGAGTGGCTAGAAGGTTTAGTGCAGTGCGTCACTAGGTCCATGACGTCTTTGTCTTCAATACCAGTGTCATCTAGTGACGACCAGTAGCAGATGAATTGAACCCGGTTTCTGCCCTATGGTTGAATGTGGAGGGCTATTTCTTTTCACCCTTTCTCATTACATTTCTTTTTAATTCTTCAACCCCTTCTTTCTCCTTTCTCACATTACTCCTTTTTTCAATCATTCCTAAGGACTTCTAGTACTAACTATTTGTGATGTCCTTGGGTAAATCCCTCCGGCTCTGGCGGATCATAGGACGAATATCCTATCCTTAGTCACCTTATAACTCCATGACTGTCCTATTGTTGCCATAAAACCATTTTTCTTCAAAATCTCTCAGAGTGTTTATGATAGAAAACATGTTTGAAACACTCCGTGAGTTTTATATTTTCAGAAACACTCCCCCTTCACATGTGCTTATAAGTTTTCTCAGAAATCTGCACATAGAGGGTAGAGTTTGCACTTTTTGAATTGATCGACTTTAAATGAACAAGACCGATTCGAGACACGTTTACATCACTAGAGAACTAGCTTGAAATTATTACCCGTCCTGGTCAAGTCCATAGAAAGTTTCTCGAGATGGTACATGATTGCTCGTCAATTCATTGGTTTCAACTGAGTCGAGCTCATTTTGAGATTCAAACACCGATCATTAAACATTTTTGATCACATTTTAATCACGTCTCCTCCCCCTCAAAAATAGCATATTCATGATATTTTTGATATCAACGGATTAAACAACATTTTAGAATCTTTTGGGGAGACAAACGGATTTGATTTAAGCATGAATTTGGAATATTTTGGTTTTATACTCCCCCTTTAATAAAGCATAATCAATTAAAGGGTTTTAGAGGGAGTTATCTTGAGCACAAACTATTTTGAAAGATTTTGAAAATCTTTTTGAACAATCTTGAAAAGGTTCTCAAGATGATGATGATTTCTCACCATTTTTAAATGTAGTACACTGAAGCGTACACCTCATTTTTCGATCAAAGCACGAGTTTTGATTTGAAAATAATCAAAAGTCATCATTTCGGTCCGGGTTTCATACTGATGTATACGAAAGCCATTATTTGAAGAAAATTTTGAGAAACGACATGTTTTAGAAAACATATTAAAGAACTCTCGCTCAAGCATCTGTACATGCCCGTATCATTGTTGAATGACATTTCTAGATACGTACAGAATATCGATTATACAAGAGACATGTCGTAGAAGAATATTTTTGGATTTTAGATTTTATATTGTTTTTGTATTTTTGAAAGTTTTATATTTTTATATTTTGCTTTTGTTGGTTTTTCAAATTTTGTATTTTGTTTTTCAAAAATATTTACAGCGAAGCTTTTTGGAAAATCATTTTCAAGAAGATTCGAGAAGACGTTCTAACTCCTCAGGGGTTAGGCTTCGCATTCCAATTCGTCGAACTAAATAGTCAAACCTTTCTTTTGGAAGGGCTTTAGTTAATAGATCGGCGAGTTGGTAATCAGTCTTCACGAAGAATAATTCAACAGTACCATTTTTGACGTACTCTTTGATGAAGTGATAGCGGACTCTGATATGCTTAGTCTTTGAGTGATGAACAGGATTGCATGATATGGCTATGGCACTTTTCGAGTCACAATACATAGGTATTTTATCGAAAGTAAAGCCATAATCTGTGAGTTGTGTTCTCATCCATAGAACTTGAGCACAACACGCAGATAGAGACACATACTCAGCTTCAGCGGTTGACAGTGCAGTGCAATCTTGTTTCTTTGAAGACCAGCTTACTAGCTTTTCACCCAAAAATTGTGCTCCTCCGGATGTACTTTTTGCTGTAACTTGGTCACCTGCGTGGTCCGCATCTGAAAAAGCAATTAGATCAAATCCGGATTCCTTCGGATACCAAAGTCCCATGTGAATAGATGTCTTCAGGTACCGAAAGATCCGTTTAACCTCTTTGAGGTGCAGTTCGGTAGGCTTTGCCTGAAACCGTGCTAATAAGCAAACAGCAAAATGAATATCTGGTCGACTAGCAGTAAGATACATGAGAGAACCAATCATGCTCCGATATTTCTTCGGATCAATAGGTTTCCCAAACAAATCGGCTCCAATTTTTGGTGAAGTTACCATTGGTGTTCCGACCGAGTCACAGTTATCCATACCATGATTTTTCAAAATCTCAGTTGTGTATTTAGCTTGATTAATAAAAATTCCACGAGGGGACTAATGTATTTGTAAACCAAGAAAGAATTTTAGTTCCCCCATCATGGACATTTCAAATTTGCTTTTCATGAGATTTTCAAAATGTTTTGAAAGTTTCGGATTAGTGGACCCAAAGATGATGTCGTCCACATAAATCTGAACAATCAAAATGTCGTTTTTGCATTTTTGTGTAAACAAGGTAGGATCAACTGTTCCTTTGGTGAAATTGTTTTGGATAAGGAAAGAGGACAGTTCGTCATACCACGCTCTCGGAGCTTGTTTTAAACCATAGATTGCCTTTTTGAGTTTGTAGACGTAGTCTGGATGTTCCATGTCTATGAAGCCTTCTGGCTGACTCACGTACACTTCTTCTTTCAGAGTTCCATTCAAGAACGCGGTCTTAATGTCCATCTGATAAACCGTGATGTTTTTGTGAGCTGCATAGGCCAAGAATATCCTGACTGCTTCAAGTCTAGCTACCGGCGCGAATGACTCTTCAAAGTCTATTCCCTCTTCCTGTCTGTATCCTTTGGCCACAAGACGAGCTTTGTTGCGAATTACAGTCAATTCTTCATCCCGTTTGTTCTTCCATAACCATTTGAGATCGATGACACGAACGTCAATTGGTCTTGGAACCTTTTCCCAAGAGTCATGTAGACGGTATTGAAGAAGTTCCTCCTGCATTGCTTCTATCCATGCGGGATCTGCCATTGCCTCGCGAATGTTCTTTGGCTCTAGATTGCTAATTGAACAAAGGTAAATGCACAAGTCGCAGTCTGTGGCAAGTTGGCGTCTCGTCTGAATTGGCCTTGAAGGTTCACCAATAACTTGTTCAATTGGGTGGTCTTTTGTCCACTTCAGAGTAGAAGGATACCGTTGGTTAAATGTGTGCGAGTTAGATGGTTCTCGTAAGCTTGAAGAAGATTCAGCTGATTCCGTAG
The DNA here is from genome assembly GCA_019973895.1 of Chrysanthemum seticuspe. Lineage (NCBI taxonomy): Eukaryota > Viridiplantae > Streptophyta > Magnoliopsida > Asterales > Asteraceae > Chrysanthemum > Chrysanthemum seticuspe. Next base: position 214,245,345 of record BPTQ01000001.1, on the reverse strand, counting down.
CAAACGGGTTTTCAAATAAGTCGTCAGCTAACGTTGCATCGTTTTGGTTTTGGTTTTGCTCATCAACTGCGGGTAGAACGGGTGCAAGAACTTGAGTAGATGTAGATGATGTTGATGGAGTTGGTGCATTGGTTTCGACCGTTGTAGATGCATCTTCTGTTGGTGGTGGAGGATGATTTTGAGCGGGTGCAGCGGAATGATGGTTTGATGCATTTGTCGAAGTTCCACCATAGTATTCATCGAACATTAACTCGAAGAAATTTTCCCATTCTTGTTCTTTAGGATTGTCAAACGAAGTTGATTGAGCTCTTTGAGGTACGAGTCCTGAACTGATGTGTCCAGAAGTCTGTCGGTTTAGTGCGGGTTCTAGAGCGAGTCTCTCAGAAGCCATCTGTGAAAGTTTGTCAAACTTCACATTCATCGTCTCCATGATCCTCCTTAGCCTTCTGTTATACACCCTGAATGCTCTCGAGTTATCTGAATATCCAATGAAGATTCCAATATCACCTTTTGCTTTCAGTTTTCCAAGATCTTCTCTGTCATTCGTAGGATAGCACAAAGCGCCAAACACGTGAAAGTAAGAGATATCAGGTTTTCTGTTGTTCACAATCTCATATGGGGTTTTATTGAATCTTGGATGGATAAGGGATCGGTTCTGAGTGAAACAAGCAGTGGCAACAGCATCAGCCCAGAGAAATAACGGTGCACTAGAATAAATTAGCATTGTGCGAGCAGCTTCTACAAGAGTTCGATTTCTTCTTTCAACTACCTCATTCTGCTGTGGAGTTCTAACAGCTGATGTCTGATGAGTAATTCCAACATCTTCAAAATAAGCTCTTAACTCCTGATTTGTGAATTCAGTGCCGTTGTCTGTTCTTACAACCCTTACTGGAGTTTGAAGAAGTACTTGAATACGTTTCAAAAAGGTGATGATGATGCCTGGTGCTTCGTCTTTTGATCTCAGAAACTTAACCTATGTATATCTCGAATAGTCATTGACGATAACAAGAATATACTTTTTCCCATTATTGCTTTCAACTCTCATTGGGCCACATAAGTCCATGTGCAACATATGCAACTTTGCTTCCGAACTAGGTACGGATTTGGGTTTATATGATGCTCTTTTGCTTTTTCCTTGTTCGCATGATGGACATAAGTGATCCTTGGTGTATTTGAACTTTGGAAGTCCATTAACAATGTTGTCTTTGGCAATTTTGTTGATGGTGTCGAAATTGAGATGGGATAACCTTCTGTGCCACAACCAGGACTGTGTTCCAGATGCTCGTGTCATAAGACATATTGGTGATGAAGAGGCCATTTTGTTGATGTCGTTAGCATACAAGTTTGTATCACGATTCCCAGTTAAGAGATCAGTGCCATCCAAGTTTCTAACGAAGCAAGCATTTCTCCTAAAAGCAACCTCTAAATCTGCATCACAGAACTGCCCGACTGAGAACAAATTGTGTCCCAACCCTTGGACATAGTAAACCCGAGTGATCAAATAATTTCCAAAAGGTAGATCTCCATAACCCATGATAGCTGCTACATGATCATTTCCGAAACGTACGGTTCCCATGAATTTCCAGACGAAATTGATCAGCAGCTTCAGATTCCCGGTCATGTTCTTGGAGCAACCCGAGTCGACGATCCAAAGACAAATTTCGATAACCTGCCATTTACAGAAAAAGAATATTGTGGAAACCGTTTTGATTTTGGTTCCTTTGGATTAGAGGTAAAATCCTGATCACACTCAAAGAGGTTTTCTACAGGGAAGTCTGGTTTATCACTCATTGTACCATTCTGGAGTGTGTAAGTTCTACCTGTGGGTTTCCAAATATCATCCCTAAAGTATACACGTTGGTTCTTGTCAGTAGTGTAAAGCCTAAGTTTTGCAACTAGTCTTCCTACTCGTTTAGCGTAATTACTTTTTGGGACGTTCTTCTTAACAGGCGTATCATTCACATTCTTAGAAACACAATCATCTTGAACATTTAAAGATTTCTTGCAAGTTAAACAAAGAGATTCAACACATTCATTAGACTTAGCAAGTTTCATAGGTTCAGTACATTCAGATGAAATGTCTTTCTTATTCAAAGGCTGTAAATTCCTAGGGTGTTCTTCTACTTTCTTCTCTTTATTCAAGCTACTACTCCTAGAGGCAGTCGAGACTCTATTGTTCCTTGTATTGCTCTTAGGCTTTAGTCTGCTGCTCCTAGAGGTGCTTTCTAGTCCTGTAGAAGGTGAGGCACACGCATTAGGATTCACATTTTTATGAAGGGAGGTGGTTTCAGCTATCCTAGTCTCTTTAGATGTGGAGGCTGACGCATTAGTGGTACTCATCTTAAAAAGGCCAGGTGCTAAAACTTTAGGATTCTCAATAACCGCTTTCCCTTTATCAACATTTTGTTTAGGTGGGGCAGGTGGAGTGACTGGTTTTGATGAAACATTTTTCTCATTGACTTTTGGAGGAGGCAAAGAAACAGACATTTTTGGTTTTGAAACCGGTTTGGGAACATTTGCTTTCTCCGCAGTCAATGGTTTTGTAATCACAGTTTCCATTGCCTTTCCTTTTTGACTTTCCAGCTGAGCCCTCAAAAGATCATTTTTTGCTTTCATGTCATTGTAGGCACGCTCATACGACAATTTGTCATACTTGCATTCCTCAGTTTTTCGATCAAGTTGTTTAAAATATGAGATATTTTCTTTTTCAAGTTTCATAAGAGCTTTTTCATATTTTGAAACAATTTCGGAGGTCTCATCCTGGAGTCTTTCATGATCTTCAACAGAATATGTTTGCAAAATGATGGACATAATATTAGTAGTCAGAACATCTTCGGAGAGAGAGTCATTAAACTTTTCCAAAACTTTGATGTGTTCAACACTTTCATTAGCTTGCTTTACCAGGGATTTATGGTCCTTGACAAAGTCAGATGTTTCTTTCAAAAACGCTTGTTCAAAATGAATTACCCTTGCACTGATGTTATTCAGCTGAGGGGCAATTTGAGTTTTAAAAAACTTTTTCTGTTCATTATCAAAACTATTAAACCAGATATTTGTTGTAATGTTGGTTTTAGTTTTCACTGTCTCTTGAAGATCCGCAATTCTAGTTTTCACATTTTCCAAAATACTTCTCGCATCACTTGTGTTAAAAGGATTGTTTGAAGACATTTGTTCAATGTTCGAAAGAGATTTGGATACAACAACTGGTTTTGAAACAGATTTTGAAATTGGTGTTGACACTTTGTTTGAAACACTTTGTGTGGTGGAAAACTTTGATTGTTCTTTTTGAGAAACAAAAGGAAGAACATTAATTTGGTTCCATTTGTTATAATCAATCGGTTTGATTTCCGGATGTTTTTGTTTCATTTTAGATGTACTCTCCTCAGATAGTTCCAACGTTTCAAGAGAATCATGCACAATTATAGGTTCATGCAAAGGTTTTCCATTGTTCAACACATTCTGAGATTTCTGAGCTTTCTTGAGGAAACAAGGAGGTGAGTTACCAAGAGCCATTTTGTGAGATGTGTGAAAAATCGGATTTACTTGATTAGAAAGCATTTTGTTTGTCTTAGCGGAATGACCCGTTGTAAGAAGTAAATTGTCCAATTTTTTGATCATTTCATTTTTGTCCAGAATCTCATCAAGAAGAGAATCTTCTCGTTTTGCAAAATCAGTAATCAACGTCTTCTTCTCTTTTTCAAGATCAGAATACATTGCTTTTTGTTTAGAAAGTTGGTCATTTAATTCAGAAATTTCCTTGTTTAAAGATTTTATTTTCAAGTTCAGATTCACATCAAGTGTATCATACTTGATTTGCAATTGTTTTTCTCTTAAAATAGAATCTCGATAACCAATTTCTAATTCTGATATTTCGTTTGTATGAAATTCATAGGCTTTGGCATGCTCCTTGTAACTCTCAAGCTCAGCGGTCAATTTAGCATTCGCGGCCTTAACTTCCCGATTGACCGTTCTAACTTTCTCAGCTTCAATGCCACATTGATTGATTAATGATTCAACATAAGCACGTGTTTCCTCATCAGTCTCAGTATTTTGTGCCACACAGCCTCCACTAGGATCCACATCTGGAGTTTCAGAGTTAGTATTGCTACAACTCGGATTGTCCAGGTATGTATCATAAGTAGGTGCTGGCGTCACAGAATGCTGTTCATCATGAGTAAACACATCAAATATGACATTGTTATAACATGGATCAATGATTGGTACCTCAGATACGGTATTGGCGTCATAGACAGGAGGTGAGTCTGACTCAGTGTCATACTTAGCTTCCTGAAGATTTGCCATGAAGATGCAATTCGCATTGAGTTCCTCGAGGTCTTCCAATTCATCCACAATAGCGAAAAAGTCATTTTCCTCAGCACTCAACTGTAACCCCGCATCTAGCTTATCTGCTAACAAAGCAGCTTTCCGAAGAAAATCACCATTCTTTTTGTGCGGCTTAGTGGGACAGTTTCTTGCCATGTGACCCACTCCTTGACAGTTGAAACACTTAATCTGATTACCCTGATTCACATTTCCATAATTCCCAACGACTGGAGCTGCAACATTCCCATTCTGATTACCCACTGCTCTATTCCCAACATTCTGACCCATCTGATTACCCTGATTTTGACCCAACTGATTACCCTGATACGGAGCCGCCTGATTACCCATACGAAATCCAGTAGCATATCCCTGCTGATTCCCAATAACTCTAACCATTTGTCCTTGATTGCCCATATTCACACCCGGCTGTGCAATTTGCCTGTTGCGAGTGTTTGATGATATCCTTTGGTTGTTGTTAGTAGGTGTGGAATAGCGACCTTTGATTACTTGACCCAAGAGAGAAATTATTTGGGACATAGGGTCTTCTTGATCAGATTCTAGATCAGTGATTCCTTGTTCCTGGTATTGTTGATCTGGATAGAATTGTTGTTGTGGTTGTGGAATGTATTGCTGCAAGTTGTTGTTGTTGGAAGATGATGAAGCTTGTTGTTGTGTATTCACTGAAGGTTGAGTCTTTGCAATGAGTGCCAATGGATCATGATTCTTTGCCAATCTTTCTTGCCTGACTTCATTTGCTTCAGCTTGGTTTTGTTTCAGAAAATCATTCAGTTGATCAAAGTTCACCTGATGAAGGTCTTTTGTTTGGTTGACAATAGTTACATATCGTCCCCATTCTTCTGGTAGATTATTCAGGAACTTGATGTTTTGAACGATAGTTCTGGGTGTCAGCTTGTTTCTGATTAGCTCATTCATCAAAGTGCAAAACCTTCCATAGTAGGATTCAATGGATTCTCCTGGTGTAGAAGTGAACTTTTCCCATTCAGTTAGCAACTTGTTCTCCATGTCTTGATGACCAATTTCTGTTCCATGACAAAGTCGTCTAACACGTTCCCACATATCGAAAGCAGTTTCACAACTGTCTACCGCAGCAAAGATGTCTATTGGTAAACCCAGTTGGATAATGTGAATTGCCATGTCATCTGCTTCGACTTGTTTCTGATCCTCTGCAGTGTATTCATATTCGTATTGAAGACGAGAAGATGGTGTGGTGGGAGGTGTTGCATCAGGATTTCCAGGTTCATTAACTTGTCGAGGCTTGAAGGGTCCATCCTGAATTGATTTAATCATGAGTTTGCCATTAGGTTTGGTCTTTATGTAACGGAGCATTCGACTTGTCCATTGAAGATAACCACCTTTTGCCAACATAGGAGGTCGGTTTTCGGCACCTGCTGCATGAATGTCTTGTTGAGTTGCCATTGATGAAGGTATGATCTGATAAAGTTGATGTAGGATCGATTCAACGATAAAGGAGTTGTGGTTGATGAAGATTAAGCTCAGTTGAGGTGTTTCCGAAAGTCGTACTCGTAAACTCGGTTCTTAAAAAAATTTCGCCCAAAATTTGAAATTCACTATAAAAATCAATTCTAAGGACGTATGAAAATTTTGAGTTATGACAATTTTGACGCCAAATTTGACCCGAAAATTTGAATTTAGGCCCAAAAATTTGAATTTTTGACCAAAATTTTCACAGTTAAACCAAAATTTGAATCTCGCGTAAAAATTGAACGTTTAGTCTCCTCAAAAATTTAATTTGTACTCAAGTTTTCCCGCCAAAAAACTCAAGTTACGAGTAGAAACTTAGGCGTAGGATCTTATGCGTAGGATCTTATGCGTAGGATTCCTTAGGCGTAGGATCTTATGCGTAGGTTTAAAGTTACGAGTAGAAAAAGTTATGCGTAAGATTTAGCTTATGCGTAAGAAAAACTTAGGCGTAAGAAAAATGCTTATGCATAAAGTATTCTACGCGTAAGTCGAAACTTATGCGTAAGATTAGGGTTTTGCCCAAAAATCCTTCACACTATCACAGTGTAAGAGATATCCAAAAGTCGAAGTGTTCCACACACTTATCCAAGTGAGGGAAGCACTGAGTCACCGTTATAGCACGAAGATTCTTCACCAAAAAGTTACGAGTAGAAAACTATGCGTAGTTGACTTTCTTACGAGTAGAACTAGGGTTTTGACCTACTCGTAAAAATTTTTCAGCGATTCAACCAATTTCTCTTGCACTGAAATCCTTAAAAACACTCGAATAACTCAAAAATGTTGACCTTTTTCACCCAAAGTGCCTAGAAAAGTTACGAGTAGAAATGACCAAAGAACCAAAAACGAGCTCAAAACTTAACCAAAACGCGTAAAGCTTCAAACTTTTTGCAAAAAACTGAAACTTTAGCACCAAATATACCTTAAACCACAAGAATCTTGAATTTGTAAGTGCAAAAATTAAAGCTTTAAGCGTGACAACATTTATAACAAAGCTACGCGTATCAACCTTCAAAACAAACACAAACACTCCTAAACCATTGTTAGGCGATTGATACCAGTTGTAGGACCTTAGTTTTATCAACCTTATCACTTTACCAAGCAAACCCAACACGTATACAAGTATAACCACGTGAAACAAACACAAACGTTATGCTTAGAAATAAGTAAGAGAAAGATGGTGACTTGAAGATATAAAATCCGTGTATATGATGTGGGATAAGATATGCAAACAATAAGTTGTATATTCCTTGAGAGAGAAAATACACACACACACACACACTTTCAAGCACACCCCTCAAATGACCATTTGAGGGGTATTTATAGTACAAGCAACTTAAAACCCTAAAGGCTTTGCTTGGGCTTTTCGTTGGACTTGGTTTGGGCTTCGTGGACTTGGATTGGATTACACATAATAGAAGGCTAGCTTATCTTAACTATTAGCCATTAAGCTTAGCCCAATCCACGAGCCCGTTGACTATTCTATCACGATATCTAACACACGTTACAAAGTTCCTAATCGTGAATGACCATCACTTTTAATAAAACTATTAAGGCTAACAATTTCTAATACTAAACGCAAAAAGAAAATGTTGAGAAAAGATGTTGATCGACTCTTGGAAGATGTTATCTGTGCTGATATCCATAATGTTGTGTTATTCTATTCTTTGCCACATGCATCTGATTATATCTCTGCTGATAATGTTGACTCTGTGGTAACTGTTGAGAATACTGATAATGTGCTTCAGATCGAGTCTTTAAAAGCTGAAAATAAACAATTACTCAACGAACTTTACAATGCAAAACGTCGTCTTCTTTGGTGTGAAAAAGATATTCACAATCATCAACTTAGTTTTCAAAAGAAAATCGCTCAATTGAGTGCAAAATCTTCTGATCTTAAAATTGAGCAACTGGATGATCAAAACGTGTCTTTGAAAAGTCAAATCTCAAAATATGAACAAGAACTTGTAAAAGTTAAACAGGAATATGGTGTCATATTTGATTTACTCAATAAGACTCGACATGAAGCATCAAATGAACTTGATCAATATCTTGCTCACACTAGAGATGTCATGAATTTTGCTGGTAATATTCGGTCTGAAAATCAAGATTTGATTCACACTATCTCTAAGCTAAGAGAAATGTTAGGAAAGTATGAACAACTTCCGCCAACCATCATTAAGAGATTAGCACCAGTCACACTTAGTAATCGTGCACCTAGAATCCCTACTGCCAAATCACAAGTTGCTAACGTGCTTCCTTCTACTGAAACAGGAATAGTTGCGTCTTTTCCAAACGTCCGCACTTCACAGCCTAGGAGCACTCAATCGAAGAATAGGAAGTTGCGACCTAAGAAAAGATCAATAAGGAATGCTAAAGTAGAAGAACACCCTAGGACTATGAATAAGACTCACGTTGCTTCCACTATAGATGTTGCGTCTGGCAAATGTAATAGCAATAGTGATGTAACGAATGCTAAACCTTTAAGCACTTTTGATATTCAGTCTGATGCACCTTGTGTTATTTGTCGTAAAAGTATGAATTCTGATTGTCATGACAAATGTGTTGCTAAAGCTATAATCTCTCGATTACGGAATCCTAAGAATCGGAATACCTCTAGGCCCACTAATCATTATAAGTCTGTGCTTGGTAGACCGACATCTTTAGATTCTAAGGCAACCATTGTTGTCACTGTAGCTCCAGTTTCACCTCCTAAGAATGTAGTACCACCTAGTGCATTCACTAAGACAAAAGCAAAGACTAGTTATAGATGGAAGAAATGGATATATAACACACTAGGATTTAAATGGATGCCTAAAGTCATTAATGTGTGCATGTCTCATATACCTGCTTCGGAACCCTCTAACACTTCGGGTTCCACATCTACTTCTATTCCATCTGTGTCATCTGTGTGTAATGCAGGTGATACAGATCATTCTCTGGATTGTTGATAGCGGATGTTCCCGACACATGACAGGCAACCTTAAACTGTTATCAAACTTTATTGCAAAGTTCATTGGCACTGTCAGGTTCGGGAATGATCACTTCGCAGCTATCATGGACTACGGAGATTATGTCAATGGGAACATCGAAATCAGCAGGGTTTACTATGTGGAAGGCCTCGGTCATAATCTGTTTTCAGTAGGTCAGTTTTGTGATGGAGATTTGGAGGTTGCTTTCCGGGAGAAAACTTGTTTCATTCGTGATCTACAAGGAAATGACCTTATGTCTGGCTCGCGTAATTCTAGTCTCTACACTATCTCTATGCAAGACATGGTTGCTTCATCTCCCATCTGCTTACTTTCAAAGGCAACATCAACAAAATCCTGGCTATGGCACCGTCGTCTCTCACATCTAAACTTTCAAACCATCACCAACCTTGCTCGACACAAACTAGTTGAAGGTCTCCCACGATTCCGGTATTCAAAAGATCACCTTTGCTCAGCCTGTGAACAAGGGAAAAGCACTCGTGCTCATTTTCCTTCAAAGGTGGAACACATCTCTCAGCATGTGCTACATCTTCTTCACATGGATTTGTGTGGCCTGATGCGCGTGCAAATGATCAATGGCAAACGCTACATCTTAGTAATTGTTGATGACTACTCACGATGGACTTGGGTCTACTTTCTTCGTAGCAAAGACCAAGCTCCACAAATGATCATCACCTTTCTCACAAAAATACAGGTTCAGCTCCGCAACACCGTCAGGCTAATTCGAACAGACAAAGGAACTGAATTTGTTAACCAAACCCTTCGTGAATTTTATGAGAAAGTGGGAATTCAACATCAAACATCTATTGCACGTACACCTGAACAAAACGGAGTTGTTGAAAGACGAAACTGAACGTTAGTGGAAGCTGCAAGAACAATGTTAATCAATGCTAAACTTCCAGATTACTTGTGGGCAGAAGCCGTATCTACTGCATGCTACACTCAAAACCGTTCTATGATCACAAAACGCCACAACAAAACACCTTTCGAGCTTGTACACAACCATAAACCGAATCTCAAACACTTTCATGTATTTGGATCCCTTTGCTATCCGAATAATGATCGTGATGATTTTGGAAAGCTCAAACCCAAAGCAGACATTGAAGTCTTTATTGGATATTGTGAGAATTCTAAAGGTTACCGGATCTGGAATCGTCGTACAAAACAGGTGATGGAAACGATTCATGCTCATTTTGATGAACTCACGGAGATGGCTTCTGAGTACAACAGCTTAGAACCCGGTCACAACCGTTTAAACTTCCCCCAACCCCCATCATCAGCTGAACAAAGCCCCCAGCTCACTCGTCAACAAATGGAAAGGTTATTTGCTCCTCTGTTCAGTGACGATATTGATGAACGTGCTCCAGGTGTATCCGCTGTTTCCGCTACACAACCTGATAATATTCCTATACCTGATACACCTGCTACAACAACTACTGTTGAAGATGCACCTACACCAGTTGACTCCAACACAACAGTTGAACACACCACTTCCAACAATGATGAACCAGCTGATGATATTCTGAATGAAGTACCCCCACCTGTAGATTTTGATCCAAATGCGTTCTTCAACCCGTTTGCTAATGAGACTGCTGCACCAGATGTCGCGGAATCTTCAACAAACCATTTGAATCCTCAAAATCTGCACAATGTATACCAACATCAACCCTCTACACACCGATGGACAAAAGACCATCCTCTGGATAACATTATTGGCAACCCGAATCAACCAGTCGTTACAAGACAACGTCTTCACACAGATGGTGAACATTGCATTTATGCACTTACTGTCTGCCAATCTGAGCCTAAAAACATTAAAGACGCAATGACAAAAGACAACTGGATTGAATCCATGCAGGAAGAACTCAACCAATTCAAACGTCTTGAAGTATGGGAACTGGTTGAAAGACCAACAGGGGTCTACGTCATTGGTCTAAAATGGATCTGGAAAAACAAATTGGATGCTGAAGGGAACGTTATCTGAAACAAGTCACGTCTAGTTGCTAAGGGTTATCGTCCGGAAGAGGGAATAGACTTTGAAGAATCTTTTGCTCCGGTTGCTCGTCTTGAGGCTGTTCGGATATTTCTCGCGTTCGCGGCTCATATGAATATGACGGTCTTTCAAATAGATGTCAAAACTGCGTTTCTCAACGGACAACTGAAAGAAACGGTTTATGTCAGCCAACCCGACGGATTCGTTAATCCAGAGTGCCCGAACCATGTCTACAAACTGAACAAAGCTCTTTATGGACTCAAACAAGCCCCTCGGGCATGGTACGATAAGCTATCATCTTTCCTCATTGCTAATAATTTCACCAAAGGCTCGGTTGACCCAACTCTTTTTATACAATATCACGGGGCACATATCTTAATTGTTCAAATTTACGTGGATGACATCATTTTTGGGTCAACACATAAAAAGTTTTCAACCGCTTTTGCAAAACTAATGAAGAAAAATTTTGAAATGTCCATGATGGGTGAACTTACGTTCTTTCTAGGACTGCAAGTTCATCAATCACCCCATGGTATTTTCTTGAGTCAGTCCAAATATGCCCTTGAACTGTTTAACAAATTTGGAATGACAACCTGTGACACTTATGCCACACCAATGGCTCATACCAAGAAGTTAGATGCTGATTTACATGGGAAATTAGTTGACCCTACCAAATACCGAAGTATTATTGGGTCTCTCATGTATCTAACAGCTAGCAGACCTGATATTGTCTTTGCCGTTTATCTATGCTCCCGTTATCAGTCGCGACCAACTGAAACCCACCTCTCTGAGGCTAAAAGAATCCTCCGATACATCAAGGGAACCATTAACTTGGGGATCTGGTATCCGAAGGATTCTGGTTTTGAACTAATCGCTTTTTCAGACGCTAATCACGCAGGATGCTTAGACTCAAGGAAAAGTACTTCAGGAGCACTACAATTTCTCGGTGATAAACTGGTGTCTTGGCAATCAAAGAAGCAGGACTGTACATCGCTGTCATCAACCGAAGCAGAATATGTAGCCATGTCCGCATGTTGTGCTCAAGTCATCTGGATGAGAACACAACTCAAAGACTATGGTTACGTATTTGACAGAATCCCGATGTACTGCGACAATCGGAGTGCCATTGCGATCTCGTGCAACTCAGTTCAGCACTCGAAATCAAAGCACATCGATCTACGCTATCATTTCATCAAGGACCACGTAGAACAGGGTACCGTTGAATTATACTTTGTGGGTATAGAATACCAATTGGCAGATCTTCTCACCAAAGCCTTGCCTCCCGCTAGGTTTAATGAGCTGATCTACCGGATTGGTATGAGGTGTTTGACTCAAGAGGAATTGGATGACCTCTTAAAACAGTCTTAAAAACCTGTCAAACACCAAAACATCTTTTGTAAATAAATTTTTCAAAAACAAAATACAAAAATATAAAACCTGATAAAAACAAAAATATTCTTCTAATCTACTTTTCTCTCAACATGGCAAGTACATTTCTTCCATCAACACTATAATCTTTCAAAAATTCAGTATTTTTCCGATCAAGTGTTGAAGGGGAGAAAATTATCACTTAACTGTTTCAAAACATCTGTGTACTTGCATGTTATCACATCCCGGTTGTTTCTTTTAACAATGGTGGTGAAGTTTCTGGTACAATGACACTCCTCGGACTAAAATTAATAACTTTTCATCAGTTTTCTTAAGTCGAGGGGGAGTGTTGTCAAGTTTCTTTCCTAAAAACTTTGTTTGGTAACCATAATGGAAGTTAAATGGCTTTGTTTGAAAAAGGAAAAGGTGGAGGGACTAGAACTGTCAAAATGTTAAAGTTACTTTTAATAAAAACACCTTCCACCTACTTTTTACTTCACATTTAATACACACAACCATATTCATCCTACGCCTAAGATTGAACCAAGAAATCTGTTGTTTTGATCATCATTTTGTAAGTGTTTTAATGATCTTAACATGTTTATAAGCTAAGGTTTTTAACCTTATGCAAATCCAACGGCTAAATAGTGTGTTACGCGTGATTATGTGTTCTACGCATAAGCGTATGAACACATAATCATTGTGTGTGTGTTTTTGGTTATATGGTTAGTGTCAAAACGTTTCTTATACATCAAGGATACCATTTTAACCATCAAAACCCACCCAGAAACACGTATTAATGATTTTTGAAAATTAGGGTTTATGAGTCGATTTGGGTTTTTCAAAATGTGAAGTGCTTTGGTCTAAAAGATTGTTGGGTTATGGTCATATGAGGTTGACTTGATGATTTCCATGGTTGTTAACCACCCAGAAACACTAATTGTTTGACAATTTGAAGTTAGGGTTTAAAGTTCATACTTTTGGGTAATTTCGATTCACAGCGAATTAGATGTTAATACTTGGCCTAAAGACTCTAACAACACTCTAGACCTACCAGAATTTGTTTGATGCATATCCTATGGCTAGAAATTATACGCGTAAATCTTAACCCTTAGGGTTTTGACCTACGCGTATGACTTTCTACGCGTAACTGATTACGAATGATTCATGCCACGTGTTATTGATATAATGAATGTTTGTGTTAATTTTGATGACTTGATGAATTTATTTCAGGCTTTGCTACGCTTAATATTCAGAATCAAGGTCATTTGCAACTCTACGCTTAAGGATTACCTTACGCGTAGGAAGTTATGCGTAAGAGAAATCCTACGCGTAACTACTACGCATAAGGTTCTACAATGGGAGTACGCGTATCCTGTGAAGGATATGCGTAAACAGTGACTCTACGCATAAGGCCTACTCTTACGAGTAAACCTTACGCGTAAGGTATATAACGCCTACGCGTAAGCTCTACGCATAAGGTGCCCTTTTCCTAAGCGTAACATTTCTTACGCGTAAGTGAGGATCCTACACGTAAGCTTTCATCTACGCATATGTCATTACTGTTTACGCTTAACTTTGCCAAAACTACGCTTAACCCTGGATTGACCTTCATGATGAATTGTTATGTGTACAAACTTGTAAATAAACTAATCATAACGTCACGAATCCAATAATGTCACTAATAAACTTAATCGTTTGATATGTTGTGAACAATAAGTGATAACATAAACTTTAAAACTTAAAGTTAACTAACTCACGAAACATTTCACGACGTCATTAGACTATTGAACAAACAAGTGACTTAGGACTCGTAACAATCATTATCACTGTACATTCAATAACTAGACAATAAAACCTTCTGTTGACTAACATTATGTCTTTCGATATGTTGGTTCTTTTGGCTAATGTTATTTCAGATCACGACATGGCTGAACAAATGAATGTGGATGCATCAGAAGTTCTTACAATTGCTGATATCTTTCCAAATGGCTATCCGAGAAAGCTTGGAAAGAACAACCTTAGGGTTGACTTTGACACCCTCACATGCTCAGAATCTTTCTGTCTCATTGCAGTGGATATTCTCAGGAATCATCCCTACCAGAACATGCTCTCACACTCTGCCACAGTTCCAGAGGTCTACATTCAACAATTCTGGGATTCTATGTAGAGGATCACTGGTCAAAATGTTGTGAATGTGACTATTAATCACAAACAAGTCACTATCACTCCTGATGACTTACGAGCTATTCTCATCATTCCAGACATCGCTCCAACCGACTTCTTTGCTACCCCTACTGAAGAGACTGTCCTGCAATTCTTGATAGATATTGGTTATGATGAAGCTAAAGGAATCATTTCTAAGCACTCTCACGTGGAGCTGAAGAATATTCCTCAACCATGGAGGACACTCTATATGATCATCACCAAATCAATCTCTGATCGTGACAGTGGCTATGAGCATCCCAAGCTCATGGAACTGCAAATTTTCTGGTCATTGATCAACAAGAAGGATATTATAATTGAAGCACTGCTATGGGAAGATATGATGTTGTTTCATAAGAAGCTTGGCTCCAAAATTCCCTATGTCAGATACACCAAACTGTTGATCCAGAGAGCTCTTGGACTTCATCCTGATATCCCCATGAGACTCAATGACCCAGATAATCATGACATCTTGACAGAGCCCATACTATTTGTCAGAATCAAAGAATCGTCTACGAACAAACAGGGTGCTGTGTTACCCGATCACCTTCTTACAAAGGAAATCAAAAAACTGGAAACGTACAAAAGGTATCGGGTAGCCGTAAAAGAAGGAAAAGTTGGCCATCTTGATGAAAAGGCTTCAGGGACTCCTACTCGGAGAACTAGAAGAGGAAGTGCTGGAAGTGCAGTAAGTTCTGAAAGTTATAGGAAACTTCCCAAAAGGAATCCTCCTCGTAAAAGGATTGTTCCTGTAAATGAAGCTGAACCTATTCCCTCACCTGAACCGCAAAGAAAGCTTTTGGACGAAAGCTCTAAAGGTACTGACACAGATGAAGAGATTACCTACTCTGAAACTGCTAAGGATGACAATCCTTCAGTACCAAAACCTCCAAGTCCTCAAACTGATAAAGGAAAAGGGAAGACTCCTGCACTTGTACCCTATGATGAGAGCTCTGAAGATGAAGAAGAGCAATTGGATCAATCCTACAGGAAGACGGTTAAATTCGTTAGTCACCTTCAAAAAGCTGAAGAATTTGCAAAAGACCAAATGGGTGGACCCGGAGGAACAAGTGGCGCTGCCCACTCTTCACCAGGTCCTGATGCGATTAATCGACCCGATAAGGGATCTGGTGCCACCACTCTTCTGCAACAACAAAAGCTTGTGGAGGATTCTATCGAATATGAGTTTGAGAAACTGAAACTGAGAATTCTGAAGAAGATAAAGATGCTGATTATGACAAGCTGCTTCTGGAAAGTCCTACACGATTACAGAAGGTAACTTCTGAACCGCCCAAGGACCCCGAGCCTCCTCACGTCTCATCCTCATCGGATTCTTCTTCTCATTCATCACCACCACCATCAAAGAAATCAACCAAATCATCATCCAAATCTGTGAAGAAACCACCTCGATCTTGGATTTCTCAGACTCATCAAAGAATTGTGAAAGCTGTCCAACAAGTCAGAAAGAAGGACGTGCTCTACAGAAAACTGAATTGGTTTGCTGACCAAATACAGTACTTAAATGATGAGAAAGACAAGATGCAGAAAGAAAGGGAATTTGTTCAGGAATTCATGAAAACTCATCGTAAAAAGGAACTGAACGAAATGATCGAAGGTTACACTAACAAGTACCTTCAGGATATCGTCCCTAAAGTCACAAAGGAGATGTTTACCAGATAACTATATCCGAATCTGATGCAGATAGCCAAGCAAACTATAAGATCCACACCTTTAACCGTCACAATCAATCCATCTGATCCTGTAGTTTTCTCGGATAATGAATTGGTGGCCAAGCTTGTCACATAAATGTCTCCACGATCTAGGACATTTACTTCTGAGGAAGGAAAGTTGTTTCAAGCATTGCTGGACTACCAACTCAAAGAAGCATGTAGATTCGAAGCTGATAAGTCTAAACGTCCTAGAGACGATGAAGACAAGGATCAGGATAAGCATGATACAGCTAAACGTCAGAAGAAGTCTGGTGAATCATCTTCTATGTTACCTCCTCTCCAACGGAATCCTACTCAACAAAAGTCTCCTCCTCGTTCTTCTACCGATAAACCTCAGGACGATTCCGAGTTACCACCCCTGACTCAGAAAACCGGTGATCACTTTGAGTATACGGGTGGTGACGATGAAGAGGTCCTTGAGCCCCTACAACAACCCACCTCTCCCAAACAAGTGCAGAAACCAGAATCATCATCTAGGTCTTCGAAAAAGAAGAAGAAGAAGACGCCTCAGACTGACGTCGTACCTTGGCTAGATGACGATAAAACTGAAGAATTTGAATGGTTCTCTACTCTTGTTAACAACACACCCTACCCTGATGAAGGTCAAGATCTGGTCGACGGTTCTACATTGGAGCATGCAAAACTTTTGCAAGAAAAGTTCCATGTGAAGAAAATGACGAAATCTGAGTTGAAGCGAATCAAGAATGAAGCGTTTCAACTTCTAAAAGACAGCTCTGAAAGTGCCCTCGAGGTCGAATATCACCTTGACAACATTGCTCGAGCTATGTCTAACAACATGGATTGGCTCAACCCGGAAGCAAACATTGATTTCACAAAAAGGGACAACCCTCCATACTACACCGATTGGACCAAACCTCTACCGACCATTGGCCAACCAGATGAACCACGGATTCCCTTCCGATATTTCTTCAACAAAGACCTGGAATTTCTTTTCCATGGTGGCGATGGTTCAAGGAAATATACTACATCCTTGACACTTCCATTCCCTGCAGCTATCTACTCAAACTGCATTGCCATTGAGGAACGTGCCACTCACTTGTTCTCCAACACAGTGGAAGCATACGACCGAGATGCATTGTATGGGATTCATCACTGGCCAGAACGCCGACAAATCTACTACAGAAGCTGTCAGGTTCAGAAGTCACAACATGCAGTATTTAGTACTAAAGACATCGTTGCCATCCAACATGTTGGTCTTTCATCCAAATGGGACTACACCTTTCTCAAGAAGATTGTGGTCAAAAGACAGGATGAAAGGGATTATGCATTCTGTGAAGCGGACTTTGAGAATTTGTCTCTTAACGATATTGAAGACATGTACCTTGCAAAAGTACAGGGTCGCATGAGACAATTTTCAACCGAAATACAACGTGAATTCATCAAGTCACTGCTCATTTTCATCAGACGCATAGTCATAAAAGAACGTGTTGAAGATCTCCAGCTTGCCGTTGAATCATATCAGACACGTGTCAACTTCACTCCACCACAGCTTGATCTTCCCGATATCAACCAGCTATCACAATTAACGCTCATCAGCAAACCGTTTGGTGTCGTTTATCGTGGTGAACTTCATCGCAATTGCTTGATGGCGTGTAATGAGCTTCACAAATTTGGAGATCATACTCTGAAGATGGTTAGGGACGGATTAGCTTATCGATTGAAGGATATACGTGAAAACATTGGGAACCCTAAGCGATGGAATTCTCAGGATCAGAGGAATGTGAGAAGGATCATCACCATGATTGATGAACGGTTGTTCAGAAGGGATCAGTTCAGAACGTTGGAAAGCTTTGTTGGTGGTCGCCCCAGGATCAACATCACCGGCTATCAACGCCCTGTTCGTACTCCTGGGAACATCACTGCACTTCCTGGTACCCCTTGAATTGTTTCTTTCATATAATTTTGGATGTGTGATTATGTATGTCAATGGCTTGTGCACACATAACAGTGTACAACCCGTTCTTGTCAAGAAAGGACCTTGTGGTACGCCTCAGTGCCACAATCCTTATAAAAGGAGCAAAAGCTTCTTATTTTTGAGTAAAACCTATCAAACCTTTCACTTTTCAAGGTTTTGCTCAAAAAGACAAGTACTTCCCCGTAAGATTTTCAAAACCTCAACCGTTTATATCACTTGTTGAGGGGGAGTATTTGAATTAAAACTTTGTTCACAAATTGTTCATCGTGGTCATCTTCACGCAACACTCGAAATGGTCATATTTATTGTCAAACTTTTCAAAAATAACATTTGATATGCCATTTTTGAGGGGGAGAAAATTGTGTGATAAGAAATATGTTGTGCAAAATGCAAATGAATCTGTGTACTTCAGACTTAACCAACGAATTGACGGTACTAAACTGTTAGTAACTCGAAAAGACTTGTCCTGGACGGGTAATAATTTCAAGCTAGTTCGCTAGTAATGTAAACGTGTCTCGCAAAGGACTTGTCCAAGTAGAAAGTACCATTCGAGAAACTCTTGGTAGACATGAACTCTGACGGGTATGACGACCTTTCAAGGTTTGTCTACACCTTCAAGGTAGTTATTAGAGCTATTTGTCACCTAAAAGCTGACAATGTAACTCTTTAACTATGCAACGTAACCGTGTCTCGCGGAGGATTGTCTATCTCCAGTGGATCAATTCAAAATGTGCACGCTCTTTCCTCACTGTGCATTTAAACCATTAAAACTCTTAAGCACATGTGGAGGGGGAGTATTTATGCAAAATCCTATCTCTCACAGTGGTTCAAACATGTTTTTTCATCTACAAACCCTTTGAGAGATTTTTCACAAACAGTGGTTTTAATGGCAACATAGGTTAGTCATGGAGTTATAAGGTGACTAAGGTTAGGAATAACCGTCCTATGATCCGCCAGAGCCGGAGGGATCTACCCAAGGACACTACCATTAGTTAGTGTTAGAAGTCCTTAGGAATGATTGTAAAAAGGAGAAAATGAGAATCGGAGAAAGAAGGAGTTGAAGAATCAAAAAGAAATGCAAAGAAAAGGGTGAAAAGAAATAGCCCTCCAGATTATTCAACTTAGGGCAGACACCGGGTTCAATTCATATGCTACTGGCTGTCACTTAGTGACACCGGTATTGAAGATTAAAAGTCGTCATGGACCCAGTGACGTATGCACTAAAACTTCTTAGCCACTCAAGTTTCTCTCAAAAGAAGCTTGTTTCATTCTCACAGGGAACCCTACATAAACTATTGGCCTTCTCTTAGAGATCGCTGGTATTGAAAAAGGAGACCCTCTCCCTAGTCTCCGCTCAGGAAAACCAAAACGCACTATTGAGTCTAGAGCCACGAGACTCATCAAAAGATCTCTTAAGTACACTTGACATTAATCACTTGATGATCAACAAATAAGATTATCAGTGATTCATATCGAGTCCTTCACAGATCTTAGCAATCTGTCGAGAACATTTATGAGAGGTTCACAACTGTGATCCTCAATGATTGAATGGAAACTCCTGCCAGGGTCAACATCAAACAGCCCTGACAGCAGGTCACTTCGGTAACTCCCCGTGGATTACGCGGAGTGTGTCTCAAACGGTCTACAGTCGTGAGGTGATGCTTCGGTGTACCTCAGCGACTCATCTGAACTGCAGATGTACTTCGGTACATCGCGTTATCTCACTTGTGGGACTCCAGTTCAGGAACGGCCTTTGTGAGAATTAGAGTTGTGTTTTCATACTATGCTGTTAACACTCTCGAAGTTCAAACTTGTAAGTGCCGGAATCCGCTTATTACTAACCGTTTGAAATGTTTTCTTCTTATGGAAGCTCCGGAGCGGGATGATCGTGCTAATTCTTCTCATGCTCATGCCAACATCATCACTAAAGGAAGTTCTATTCAAAAGCAACACAACAGTCAGAATGATTCTTCGTCAAACCAAAGAATCTACAAAGTTAAAGACTTAAAGAACTTCAGCAGTATTGAATTCCAACGTCAAAGAGCGTGTGAGCATGTTGAAGAATGACGTGGAGACACTGGAACAGCGAAGCAGACCTGAGGCATACTTGATGCAGACAACAACATACTATCACTTTCACCACAAAGAACAATGATCAAAGAACAAAGTTAAAGATGACGTCAATGCATAACTGTTCAAAGACAACTATCTCTCTACACTAGGGAGATTGTTCGAATCAAGGCATTTCTTCTCACAAGAAAGAAGAATGTCAGAAGACGTCAAGAGCTACTATTACAACAACGCCTTCACCGTTCATCACCAACACTTGAGGGGGAGATTGTTGGAATCACTCCTAAACCATAATCAAGTGTTAGTAATTAATATGTAATAGTTAGCTTTATTATGGCCTTTATGTTTGTTATTAGCCTTAAGCTTATGTAGAAGGCCCATGAGCTTAGGCCCAAGCCCATTTAAGAAAGGAAGGGAACTAGGAGTGTTGCCCTAGCTTCCCTCCTATAAATACTCTTGTAAACCCTCATTTGAGGGTTGGTTGTTCAAGTTTTTCTTTCACATACATCTTATGCGTAACCGGTCTTAGTATCTCGTGTGTGTGTGTGGTTTTACTTGTTCAATCGCCTTATCTCTTTCTATATTACTTGTGTTTGTAAAACTAGTGACCTAACACATGCAAATATTCATACACATCAAATAGTTCAGGATTCACTACAAGGTTAAGATATCCAAGATTATTACATGCCCAAATAAAAATTGTTTTGATCAACCATACTTAACCATCCATAAACGAATACATAAGTCACTGGGGAGGGGGTCCATAACGATAGTCATAACCTGGGGGAAGATGGCTCAAATACCCAAAGGGTGGATCGATCTGGAGATGTGGATCAAGCTGATCACGCATGGACAAATATTGCATCTGCCGGATAGTGTGGTCATAGGTCCAATTAGCCCTCTGATCCTGTTGTGCCATCCATGTATCCATGCGTCCCATCCATGCTCCCTGGTATGCCTGCCAATCCCCACTGGACATTTGGTGGTAAATGTCAGCGGAGCTTCCGGCTTCACCCCCTGCTGGTGTGCTGGTATCTGTGGCTCCTCATCATCACCGTCACCGCCTTGAATGGCGGGCTGAGCACGGAACCAGGCGAAACCTCTACCATAATCCATGAGGACATCCATAGCTTTCAGGGACTTAGCCTTAACGACCCTTGGTGCTGCTACCGCACTAAGATATGCGGGTACCTCCCCTGCCAAAACACCTAAAGATCGAGCTAAACGGGTGATAATCATACCTCCATACACCCTATCCTCCATCCTTATTCCACTGGCAGTCCTTAAGTAGTCGGCCAACCAGAATGGGATGTTGCAATGCACACCCTCGGCCAATATGCAGTAAAGATAGAACAAGTCAGGCAAGGTGACACGATGACCCGTGGCATGGCGTCCTGTGATAGAGAAGGTGAGGCAGCGATGAATGAGCCTAACCCTTGGATCCCGGATTTGTGAAGCGAGGGTACTCCCAGTAGTGTAACCCCCATCAGCTATCGTGTTCTAGAACTGAATACCCAACATTTCGTCCTTATGGGTAATTCCAGCTGCAAATTGAGCCCGAAAAACATCACTCTCAGCATTCTCAGATGTATATAATCCCAACCTCCAACCAAACACAAGTGTCGACATTTCCCTCCAATATCCTCCTAACCTAAATCAGACCCCCTGAAAATCAATGTTATCCCGACATGCATTGATACTTGGCAGATAAGATGCGTGAAATTCACGCACCAACTCGCCATATACGGGCTCTCTAATCTAAAACAGCCTTTCCCATTGGGGATCAGTGAATTTGTCCCTTCTAAAGCTATTTGAAAATGCCCTAGCTAAATCATGCTCCTCGAGAAATGCCCAGTCCAAAATAGCCCCGGAGTCAATGGTCTGATGAAGTAAATCATTGTAACGGGCTTGACATCCTTCCTCAAGGAATACTTCCCATCCAACGATTGTGTCCATAATGTTTTCCTTGGTGCCAGAAGATTGACCCATAGTCCTCTTTACCCTTCTGCTCATCTGAAACAGGAAATCAAATAAGTGGAGAGCAAATGAGTGGCGTTTGTGACAAAAGATTGATACTGGTAGGTCTGACGGCGTCGCAAAATACTCCTGACGCCGTCAGCTCGACCAAATTTTTGAATCCGACAATTGCGAGGGAAAAATCCAAGTTTTAACCATGACCCTTGACCCAAACACCCTTGTTGCAGCAACAATGGCATAATGGCTAGGTGGTTTTGATTCCTAAGCCGTCAAGGCTTCCCACAAGGTCAACCCCATATGATAACACTATTAATCGCCTAATCTTTAGCCTAGTTAACAAGATTCATAGGCGGTACTTAGCATAGATCAAATTAGTTGGGGTTTTCGGATTGAGAAAGAGGGGAAAACAAAATTGAGCATGAATTAGGACAATTGAATAGACAAAGATCAATGTGTAATACTTACCTTGTGGAGATTGACGTGGCAAAATGATGAATTAGAGGTGGGGAAAACGTGGGTGTGTGGTGTGGGGCGGATAAAAATTGTGTAGGGTAATGAATGAAAGGGATGGGTGCTGTATTAATCCGTCTGATTTGGCTTAGCGACGGCGTCACACATTATATGCGACGGCGTCATGACCAGTTTTTTTTTTTTTTTTTTTTTTTTTTTTAATCAAAGACGTAAAGGGTTATGTTAATCCGCCTGGATCAAAGACCTGGTTACTATTTTTGACAAAGATTTTAGTTTTTATTTTATGATCAATTTGATTAATCCACCAATAATCACCACTATGGTAAGCAATGCATATGTCAAGTTGTCTTTCGATCGTGATCTCAGAAATCCCGAAGTATTGCAGGTGAGGGTTCTTTGTCCCTGGTTTAAAACCGAAAGAACCTTTCCTATCATTGGGAAAGTTGGGAAGTGGCACGTGTACCATTCCAATGAACATGTTTCTAGGGAACATGCGGGGAATGTCGAGACATGAATCAAAGCTAGAATATGGTTCTTTGATGGATTTTGCCCTACTCAAAGGAAAAGGTTCGGGAATCATTCCAACGTGCTCCGGTATTGCGTACACCTTTTTAAGCTTTTTAGGCATATAGTTCTTAGCGATTTCTTCACGGATGTTCAACATGAAGTTGTGAGCAAGTCCTAAGAAGGCGTTGTGAGTTTTTCGCATTTGAGCTTCGAGGTGTTTTATTTCCTTTTCTTGTTTGTGAACAAATGTCAACATTATGTCCTCGAACTCATCTTGTCGAGACTTTCTCGGAAGCAAAAATTCCTTGACCGCATCTACATGCTCAATAGCGTGGGTGGTTACTCCCATTAACGCATTCACTTGCGCCTCCATTTTCTTTATTGCTTGTGCATGAGAGGTTGGCCCATTTTCTGGAACTATTGGAATTTCCCAACCTTCTTCTTCATATTAAGCCAGGTCCTCGATGACTTCCCAACATGCTTTATCAGTGAGGTCACTTAGCCTTCCTCCGGCGCTATAATCAATGGTTTGTTGAAAAGAGGGACTGACATGATCATAGAAAAGTTGGACTTGGAGCCAAAGATCAATGCCGTGATGGGGGACTTTATAAAGTAAGTCCTTGAATCGAGTTCATGCTTCGTAGAGAGATTCACCTTGACGTTGTTGGAACATCAAGATGTCATTCCTAAGCTTAGTGGTTCTCCCCAGTGGGAAAAATTGAGCAAGGAAGCGAGAGGTAAGATCATCCCAACTTGAGATGGAGCCGGCGGGAAGTCGCTCAAGCCAATTACTAGCTCGGTCCCGTAGAGAGAATTGGAAGAGACGCAGACGCGTGGTCTCCCGAGTAGTAGCATCAAGGTCGATGGAATCAACAATTTTGAGGAAATCCCTCTGATGCTGATTTGGATCTTCGGAACGAAGTCCATGGAATGCACATCCGTTTTGCACCAACCGGATGGTGTCGGATCGCAAGGCCGTAGTTTGGGCTTGGTCGGGAAGCTCAATGGTGTTCCTATAGCCTAAGTGGCTTGGTCTCGAGTATTCACCAAGAGTACGGGCTCTTGGCGGGTCAATTGGTGGTGGGTTGATGAATGGTGGGTGGTTATCACCTTCTATGATGAAAAGTGATGGGGTTACGAACAAAGGTCACGAAGAAGAGGGATAGACTAAGAGAAAGCTAAGAATGAGAAAAAAAAGTTTACTTGATAGGAATCAAGTAAAGAAACCTAAACGAGGTGGACTACTAACTAGCTATTCTATTCCCCGCCAGCGGCGCCAAAAACTTGATAACGCTACACGCATCGTTCGGGGTCAAAAGAACTTCCTTTTCGTCGAGCAAGTTTTTCAACACCCTAGGCAGTGAACCTAATCGTTGTAGTGTAGTATTAGGGTAAGCCACGGGTATTGATATCGTTCTCTAGGGGAATAGGAATGCTAGTGAGAAGTTACTACGCTAAGGTCGGGGTTGAGGAAGATTATTTTTTATCTTTTTATATTTTTTAAGGAAAGGAAAGGTACGAATCTCGGGGTTTGAATTTGGGGGGTTGGTATTTCTACCGATTACTCTACTTATCTAATTATCTAATCTAAGGTGTATGTAGTCTATGTCTAATTAATGTGTGCTCGTATGATAGTTTATAGATGTGTTTACTTAGGTTTTACTAATCCTTAATTATCTCCTATTGGTGGTTGAATTGTCACGTCCTTATTTCTAGTTGCGTTGTGTGTCTAAGGTTGTAGGGTATGCGTTTCTCCCTAACTCTTTGAACTTACCAAAGGGTCTCGTCTACAAAACCCACTAGGGATAATAAACTCTTACTCTAAGACACTCTTTGGATGGTTTAGCTTACAACTACTCAAGGAGTCATATTCTAAGGTTCACAAAGATTTAATCAAGCATTAAGTACACAACGAATGACCTATCGCATTACTAGATCACTAATCAACTAAGATAAGAGACAACTAATCAATATTCAATAATTAAGTTTCATATTCCCTAAGCAAACACACAAGTAAATTAGCCGGACATGGAAAACATGCAAGCATACACACAAATAATCAAAGACATAATTGTATTAATGAAGTAAAACACTTATCTTGGTGTAAGATAGGGTTTGGAACCCTAAAATACTGTACAAGACAGCCTTGGTTCGGTTTAGGTTTTTACTCCAAAAGACTACACACTAAATACTGAAAAATTCGGATTATATATATGCTATTACATCTGCGACGGCGTCACCTTATGTTTTGTGACGCCGTCGTGTCGCCGTCATTAGGGTTTCGTCTTCGCCACGTTAGACTTGCGACGGCGTCACCTTATGCTTGTGACGTCGTCCTCTTCAGCTTCTGACGCCGTCTGGATTACATCTAGGCCGTCTGAGTTGCGACGTCCTACTCTTTTATAACTTGACGTCGTCACTTGAAAATGGGAGTTTTGGCTTCTGTCCCGTCACAAAGATCCTCTGACGGCGTCGCAATTAACCCCTGACGCCGTCACCTTATGTTTTCAGCAGCTTTGAGTGTCTCGATTCTGACTTTGGCCATTTTCTTCGTATAATTGCGCCTTTTCGTCCAAATAAGTGCCATTCCAGCATTTTGCCTTCAAGAGACCTAAAAAGTGAAAAGGAACGATATTAAGCAATAACGGATAAAAAGTGATCAAATAAGGGCTTAAACGACCCCTCAAAAAGGTACCTTTTTAAACCTTATCATGATCGTTTTTCAAATGAAATGGGTTCCAAATTTCAAATGTCAATGATGGGACAAATGTCATTTTTCTTGGGATTACAAATTTCACAAAGTCCCAGAGGCATTTTTATAAATCAATCTAAATATGCAAATGAGATTTTGAAGAAACTTGGATTTGATTCTTGTGACCCTGTTGACACTCCCATGATAGAGCGTACTAAACTGGATGAGGACCACTCAGGGATCATGGTAGACCAAACGAAATATCGTAGTATGATTGGATCCCTGATGTACCTCACAGCCAGTAGACCAGACATTCTGTTCGCTGTTTGCATGTGTGATGGATATCTGGCTAAGCCTACCAAAAATCACCTTGAAGCGGTTAAACGGGTCTTTCGGTATCTCCAAGGAACCATCAATATGGTACTTTGGTACCCGAAGGACACCGGTATATCACTAACAGTCTATGCAGATGCTGATCATGCAGGATGTCAAGATACACGTCGAAGTACGTCTGGAGGTGCTCAGTTTTTGGGTGATAAGCTTGTGAGCTGGTCATCAAAGAAACAAATGAGTACTTCTATTTCCTCTACAGAGGCTGAATACATAGCCATGTCATCTTGTTGTGCTCAAATCCTATGGATGAGATCCCAATTATCTGACTATGGCTTTGAATTCAACAAAATTCCTCTGTACTGTGATAATAAAAGTGCTATTGCTCTTTCATGCAACAACGTTCAACACTCAAGAGCAAAGCACATCTTCATTCGACATCATTTCATCAGGGAGAAAGTAGAGAACGGTGTGGTGGAACTCTATTTTGTGAGGACAGAATATCAATTAGCAGACATCTTCACCAAACCTCTTCCTAGGGAACATTTTGAGTTTATCCTCCCACGACTTGGTCTAAAGAGTCTACAACCGGAAACACTCAAACGTCTTCAAGAGGAAGACGAGGAGTAAAGGTCTTTCTTCATCCATCTCTTGTAAATATTTATTCAAAAAGCAAATAGAAAAATATAAAACTTTTCAATAATCCATAAAAATTTGAAAATCTTGAAAATTTTCAAAAAATATTGTCTTTTTGTCATGATTTTTCTCGATTCGATAATATCTATGGTCTTTGTGCTGTCATTCAAAGAATGACACGGGACTTTAGATGTTGTTCGAATGTACTTAAAAAAAATCAAAAAATCAAAAATATTTTTGGGAGAAAGTGAAACAATGGTTTATTGTCATTTCAGACAGTAACCCGTTTTTCAAAGAAAGAACAGAGCCATGCGTTATCTTGTTTTTCAAATCTCATGCTCTGATTCTATAAACAATTACTTACTATCCAATGAAAACTAATTTCTTTGAAAAAATAACTCGGGCTCTATTTTTGAAAATCATCTGGACTTAACGTTTGTCAAAAATATCTATCTCTCAATCAACAACTTATGTCATTGATTGAGGGGGAGAATGATTTCAATTAAATCAAAAGGTTATTTGTCATACAATTGTTTTCAAAAAGATAATCATGCATGTTTAATCAATAGAGTTAAAAGTCTCATAATGTGACAATCCGTACTTTCAGGTCATTTCTCGACACCGTTCATGTCTCATTATTTCAACATTTTAGTAAACTTGGTTTACTTGTTTCAAATTCGCGTAACCTTGGAGGTTTAGCGGCGAATTCATGATCATGACATCACGTACATTTCATATGGACTATGAGTAGTCTACATTTCATTGACATCATGTGCATCTCATTAGTGCATGCACGACATTTCATTTCACCCTTCAACGCGTAATTTTTATGTTTAATAATTTTTAGCGCGTGAGTTTTTACTTTGATTATTTAACCCGTTATTTTCAAAAATGATCCCGAGGTATTTTTAAACTCACATTTAGTTCATAAAAACTATATTTTTAGTTTTCCTAGTGTTTCTAATTTATTTGGTATTTTAATCGTTAACGTTTAATTATTACGTCGTGTTTCTTAAAATTTTACGATAATTATTTTATCACCCGATTTTCACGAGGAAAGTATTTTTATAATTTTTATCACCTCAATATAATCTATTTTGATTTACCAAAAACTTACTTGCACCAAGATTTCACCATTTACCTTACAAGAGTATTTACTTACACATTTATACAAAAATCTTACAAATTACACAACAAATATCTACAAGTACATTTGAAAAAGAAAAAAAAAAAAAATATAAAGGGAGACAACCCTCCCCCAAAAACCGGCCAAGGGGGAGGGAAGTCTTAATTGTGGGTATGGTTTTCTTATTAACTTGTCTACTAATAATTCACTTCACAATCTAAAGTCTTACTTGATCAAAAATTCTTCACATACATTTCACTTACTCAAAGGTGTAAAAAAAATTTTCTCTTCTTCTTCCTTGGGACACCATAACCGGCCACAACATACAAAACAAAGGGATCAAGATTTTCATCAAGTCAAGAGTGTTTTAACAACCTAGAACATATCCTCTTTATGGTTTTGAAATAAAAACCAAGGATATCTAAGTAAACCTTTGTTACCTACACCTCTTCATATCACTAGTAAGCATGTTTTTATCATCCTTATGTTTCCTTATCATTTTTATATGATTCTTATCATTCTTGAAGCTCATATGCATGTATTGTAGTTTATACCATTTATTTCTTGATTTTAAGGTTTTATATACTTAATAGTCATCCTATAAATATTCCCAAGTTAATCTTTGGTCTTGATGGTGATTAGGAACCCATGACACCCTAAGAAGGTGTATGGTAGGATTAGATTAGTTGTGGAGTTGATTTGAAGGGATTAGAATAGGTTTTGTCCGTGAAAAACTATTTTCGTAAACTATATATTACGTTCTGTCCTTAAAATGAAATTCTGGAAAAACTCACTGATGGTACGACATTTTGGTCTTGAGAATTAGAAAATATACTTTAAAACGAATCCGTGGCCTTTTGAACGGATAAAAACGGAGTTATAACGAAGCCGTGGTGAATTTTTAAAGTTTGGCGACGAAAAGTATTATTTTCTGAAATTGACAGCAAACAGTTTTTATACATTTCGGGTCAAAAACGAGCCTTAAGCTTCACAAATTATTTCGACTAGTCAAAAATATATTAGTTTACTTCGATACGAAGCTAAGGACATATTTTACGTAGAAAACGGAGTTAAAACGACAAATATATGGCCGTTTTCATAAAGTTGCCGTAAGTATTAATTTCTGAAAACTATATTATTTTTGACGTAACAAGTATTTCATTAGCTATATCGTCCATGTTTGCGGCAGTTTTTAACCATGATGCAAAACTTTTTATAACGAAATGTCTTCTAGTAAAATCAAGTTCATCGGCCATATTTTTCAAATCAAAAAGCCGTTTGTCAAGCGGAGTGATAGTGATTTAATTACGGATGTTCAAACATTGGCCGAAACTTATTTTCTGCACGCAATTCACAAAAATCACCAACTTTAGCCTTTGATATCTTTATGATCGAGACCTTTTGAACGAAAACTCCTGAACTGAAACTTTTAGATATCGATGCAAACTTTCCAAAACCGTCGAGCTCGTTCTCTAACGATCGACGTACACCATTTTACGACCACTTTTCCGGAGTCATTTTTGTTGATTTCATGGTTTTTCCGACGACATTGTTTTGCGACGAAAAATGGTAATTTCACCAAAAATCATTATAAAACCATTGTAGGATGACATTTTGACGTAAAAACATGTAGAGTCATTTTTGATTGGTCGAGACGTCAAAAGAGTATTTTTCGACGACGAGTAATATTTTCAAAAACCCGTAAATGGTATAAATAACATACGAAGTGCATGCATAGCATTACATTGCAACTCATGACATATCATATCATTGATAATAGGTCCCGGTTGACGCATCATTATAAACCTCAGTGTACTCACTATTGCCGTTATTTCCAGTTTATCCAAGTGAGTTTTCATAGCCCCGTTTTTACATGCTTTCGATTATTTTCAAACCCACGGGGGAGAATACATTGCACTACAATTTTTTTTTTGTACGATACCAAGTATGTTAAATTCATTACATTGCTTAAGTTACCACATATGCCAATTTGAAAGTCCCCAGTACATGAACATGAACCGTTAATCTTTGAAGCGAGGATGAGTGGATAGATCTATCGAGGGTGACGCCTCCATCCGGGTTGGTGAATCCCAACCAGGAAAACGGATGCATTTCATTTGATTTCATTACAGAGTTGTCTGGCAAACACTCTGTGGAGGGGCATACATAATTATACAGTCTAGTTTCGGGGTCATGGGCTTAAGGCAATTGTAACATTATTTTTACGTGACTGGATTGTCATGCATATTCTATACTTGTGTAGTCGTATAAAATGTTTACATAAACCTATGATTTCTCACCAACATTATTGTTGACGTTTTTAGCAATGTATTTTCAGGTAACTGAGGCACGTTCATCATGACATGGTTAGGGACCCATATTTTGAGTCGCGGCGTCGACTTACATTATGTACATTATGGTTATTTCAAAACATCGTTTGGATTTGTAACATATTTGTATCTTTGCAAACTTTGTAAACCTTTTGGGACCGATGTTGTACTCTGATTTTGTTTTTATGAAATATCCAACGATGTGTTTTTAAAACGACACTTTAGGTCGTTCAATATAACTGTGATGTGGTGCTATGACAGTCATTGCCCCCAGGAATTCCATTCCGCTGCAAAACAGGTAAATTGGGGGTGTGACAGATTGGTACCAGAGCTACAGTTATAGAGAACTAGGTTGCATCATTGACCCTAGACTATAGCTACATTATCATAGCATCTCATCATTTCATCATAGTACATGTTCATTGTTATCATGCGGATTCACTTACACTTTGTTCGAGATTATTTACATTTATTTAATATCAGTTGTCACAGACATGTCTTCAGATTCTCACCCTATTACCATATCATCGGATGATGATCCATCACATTCCACCGAGATTGTATCTTCTATCGGATCCACTGCAGCCTTCCCACTGATCATGACCGACACTGAGACCGAACCCTTCGAGGAGGGTGAAGTCGCACCCACACCTCACGTTAGCCCAGTTCATAACCCTTTGCTCGCACCATCACCACCACCAGCACCACTGCCAGTACCTTCATCACCATCATCGTCATACTTTCTTAGAGATCCTGCACCCGCATCGGACTTGCCGCCCAAAAAGCGTGCTCGTTTCGATATCCCTGCACCACCATCGACAGAGCCTGAGCCGCCCGTTAGATTTGAGTTAGGCGAGAGTTCTAGGGCAGCTGCTGCACGTCAGCCTTCTACAGCGGCATTAGGTGCCCGTATCGATGCACAGCAGTTACAGATTGATAGTTTGACGCGACAGTTGGGAGAGTTGTCGGTTGATAGGATTGAGCCCATAGCCGAGGAGGTCGAGGGTTTGATATTAGGCAGGGTTTGTATTGACTTAGATTTTCAGAGTCTCCAGCATAGACAGATTGAGGATAGAGAGCACATCACAGAGTTGAGGCAGGAGATGCCCGAGCTGTTTGACCGAGCCGAGATGACTCAGGATGAGTTACAGAGTCAGTCACAGGAGTTAGCTTTAGCTCGTGAGCGTATTGTTACTATGCAGGGTCAGATGGATGAGATGAGGAGTTTGATTGATAGTTTGGTTATTCAGGTTCGCGATCTTCAGGATAGGGCAGGCGGAGCACCATGAGGTGCCCTATGTAGACTTTTGTCATTGTATAGTTTTGACCATTAGTATCCTAGTCACAAGGTGTGTGACGTAGTTTAAAGAACTTGTTGTATTTTGGTTGTTGTACAAACAAATTATCAAGTATTGACTCTACTATGTAGGAATGGTTATTATTATCTATGATATCGGTCCATGTAGGCCGAAATTTTCATGTATATTATCCACGTGTGTTGTGATTATATTGTGATATTTCGTTATTGTTCAGTTGTGATTCCATTTATCTTTGTGCATGTTGTGGTTGTGGATATATTTGTATGATGGTTGTTTCTACTTACGAGTTCTCATGATTGTTTCATCTTGTGATTTTGAAGAGTTATGGCGCCTAAGAAGGCTACTGTTGAAATGACCCAAGCCGCAATTCAGAAGTTGGTAAACGATAGCATTGCTAATGCACTTAGAGTCGAAAGGGAAACAGTGGCTGCTGCTGCTGCTGAAGCCGCGGCTGCTGCTGAAGCCGCGAGGCTTGCTACTGCAACTGGTAATGCCGGAGGATCTGGGGTTAAGAAATGTTCTTACAAAGATTTCAAGAGTGGTGAACCCACTAAGTTCCGAGGTACCGAGGGAGCAACAGCAATGGTTAGATGGTTTGAAAAGTTGGAGTCGGTATTTTTGCTTTGTAACTGTCCGGATGACAGTAAGGTTAAGTATGCTACAAGCACTTTGCTCGATGGAGCGTTATCATGGTGGAATTCATACGCGCAACCGATTGGTATGGAGAATGCTTTTAAGCTTACGTGGGAGGAATTTAAAGGCTTGGTGACTAAGAAGTTTTGTCCGCGAACAGAAATCAAAAAGTTAGAAACGGAGTTCTATGAATTGGTCACTATTGGTTACGACATTGACACGTATATTCGGAGATTCCAGGAATTAGCCGCATTATGCCCGTCGATGGTACCGGATAATGAAAAGTTGCTAGAGGCTTTTACTGGAGGACTTCCCGAAGTGATTCAAGGAGATGTGACTTCATTTGATCCACAATCTATCGAGGAAGCTATTCGAGTTACTCAGAAATTGATGGCACAAGTGGTGAAGCGAGGCAAGAACATCACCACCAACCGAAACTACAACAACAATCCCAACAACCGTTTCAACAACAACAACCGAGGCAACTACAACAACAATAATAGCAACAACAACAAACGCAAGTGGGACAACAGGGGTAGGAATGCTACTCAACAACCGCCCAAGAGGCAAGAAGTTGCTAAGGTTTATGCCGCGGGTCAAAAGGAAGGAAAAGGTTATTCGGGTGTTTTGCCGAAGTGTAATAAGTGTTTGAGTCACCACAATCCGGGTCGATGTCCTGATCCGTGTGAGAAGTGCAAGAAAGTTGGCCACCGTACTAGGGATTGCAATGCACCACCAGTTACATGTTTTGGTTGCGGGGAAATTGGACACTACAAGAGGGATTGCAAGAAGGGCAAAAATCAAGCAAATCCGAATCAAGGAGGTATGGCTCAAGGAAGAGTTTATGTTATTGGAGGCGGAGAAGATAGGGAGGACCCGAATGTCATAACGGGTACGTTCCTTCTTAATAATCGTTACGCTTCAGTTTTATTTGATTCGGGTGCCGACAAAAGTTTTGTGTCCAATGCATTTGCACCTTTGCTCAACATTAAACCAACCACCTTAGATACATCATACATTGTCGAATTAGCTAATGGTAATTTAGTTAGCACCAACACCATTGTCCGCGGTTGCACATTCAATTTTCTTAATCATCCTTTCAACATAGACCTCATGCCCGTAGAGCTTGGTAGTTTTGACGTCGTCATAGGCATGGACTGGTTATCTAAGCATCGCGCCAAGATCATTTGTGATGAGAAAGTTGTTCATCTTCCCTACAATGGAGAAACATTGATTATTCGTGGGGAACGAAGTGGAACAAGAATTAGTATCATATCGAGTATCAAAACGGAGAAGTACATTAAGAAAGGTTGTCTTGCTTTCTTAGCTCATGTAACGGAGAAAAAGTCGGAGGAGAAGCGACTTGAAGATGTTCCTATTGTTCGTGAATTTTCTGAGGTATTTCCCGAGGATTTACCTGGACTTCCACCGGCACGTCAAGTAGAGTTTCAAATTGACTTAGTGCCCGGAGCTGCACCGATTGCACGAGCACCGTATCGTCTAGCGCCATCCGAAATGCAAGAGTTGTCTAATCAATTGCAAGAGCTTCTAGACAAAGGATTCATTAGGCCGAGTTCCTCTCCTTGGGGAGCACCGGTTTTGTTTGTGAAGAAGAAGGATGGATCCTTCCGAATGTGCATAGATTATCGAGAATTGAACAAGTTAACGGTGAAGAATCGTTACCCACTCCCCAGAATTGACGATTTGTTCGATCAGCTGCAAGGTTCTAGTATTTATTCCAAGATTGATCTTCGTTCTGGTTATCATCAGCTTCGAGTTCGGGAAGAGGATATTCCTAAAACTGCATTTAGAACACGTTACGGTCATTACGAGTTTCAAGTTATGCCGTTTGGATTGACTAATGCACCGGCGGTATTCATGGATCTCATGAATAGAGTTTGTAAGCCGTATTTGGACAAGTTTGTTATAGTGTTCATCGACGACATATTGATCTACTCCAAGAGCAAAGAAGAGCACGAAGAGCATTTAAGGACGATTTTAAGGCTACTTAAGAATGAGAAGTTATATGCTAAGTTTTCGAAGTGTGATTTTTGGAACCACAAAGTGCAATTTCTTGGTCATATCATTGATAGTCAAGGACTACAAGTTGATCCCGCAAAGATTGAGGCCGTGAAAGATTGGGCTACTCCAACGAATCCTACGGAAATTCGTCAATTTCTAGGACTAGCCGGGTATTACCGAAGGTTCATCGAAGGTTTTTCGAAGATAGCGAGACCTTTGACCAAGTTGACACAGAAAAACAAGAAGTACGAGTGGGGAAAGAAACAAGAAACTGCTTTTCAGTTGTTGAAGCAAAAGCTTTGCAGTGCGCCGATTTTGGCACTACCCGAAGGCATTGAGAACTTTGTTGTATATTGCGACGCTTCGCATAAAGGACTTGGGGCTGTTTTAATGCAAAATGAGAAGGTGATTGCGTATGCTTCTCGACAACTTAAGACTCATGAGAAGAATTACACCACACATGATCTCGAGTTAGGAGCCGTAGTTTTTGCACTCAAGATTTGGAGACACTACCTCTACGGTACAAAGTGCACAGTGTTTACTGACCACAAGAGTTTGCAATACATTCTTGATCAAAAGGAGCTTAATATGAGGCAACGTCGTTGGTTGGAGTTACTCAGCGACTACGATTGTGAAATCAAGTATCACCCGGGAAAAGCAAATGTTGTGGCTGATGCTCTTAGTCGGAAAGAGAGGCCTAAACCTATAAGAGTTCGATCATTGGGAATGACGATTATTTCTCCTTTACCGTCGAAAATCCGTGAAGCACAAGTCGAGGCACTTAAGGAGGAAAATCGACCAAGTGAAAAGCTTTATGGTATGCCCGAAAGCGCAAATGGTTTCGTAAAAAGAGCAGATGGAGTACTATGTTTCAAAGATAGAATGTGGGTTCCATTGTATGGCGGAATACGAGAATTGATTATGCATGAGTCGCATAAGTCAAAGTATTCTATACATCCAGGATCGGATAAGATGTATCAAGATCTTAAGAAGCTTTATTGGTGGCCGAACATGAAAGCGGAGATTGCCACGTACGTTAGCAAATGTCTTACCTGTGCTAAGGTAAAAGTCGAATACCAGAAGCCGTCAGGATTGCTCCAACAACCAGAAATTCCTCAATGGAAATGGGAACGCATTACAATGGACTTTGTTACAAAACTTCCTAAGACATCGGGAGGTTACGACGCTATTTGGGTAATTGTTGATCGCCTTACCAAGTCAGCTCATTTCATACCGATTAGAGAGACTTATTCCATGGAACAACTCACTAGACTTTATGTCAAAGAAATAGTCTCGAGGCACGGAGCACCAATTTCAATCATTTCCGACAGAGATAGTCGATTCACTTCAAACTTTTGGAATTCATTGCAAGATTCATTCGGAACCAGATTAGAGATGAGCACAGCATATCACCCACAAACCGATGGTCAAAGTGAAAGGACCATTCAAACATTAGAAGACATGCTGAGAGCATGTGTGATTGATTTTGGAAATGGTTGGGCTAACCATTTGCCATTGATTGAATTCTCGTACAACAATAGTTATCACACCAGC
This sequence comes from Chrysanthemum seticuspe, assembly GCA_019973895.1. NCBI lineage: Eukaryota > Viridiplantae > Streptophyta > Magnoliopsida > Asterales > Asteraceae > Chrysanthemum > Chrysanthemum seticuspe. The sequence continues at coordinate 214,209,633 of BPTQ01000001.1, read as the reverse complement.
ATCAAGATGGCACCATTCGAGGCACTGTATGGTCGTAAGTGTCGTTCACCTGTTTGTTGGGCCGAGGTCGGAGACGCACAACTTACCGGTCCAGAAATGGTACGGGAAACCACTGAGAAGATTGTTCAAATTCGTGATCGACTTAGAACTGCCAGGAGTCGACAGAAAAGTTATGCGGATGTTAGACGCAAGGATTTGGAATTTCAAGTGGGTGACAAAGTTATGTTGAAAGTATCGCCTTGGAAGGGCGTGGTACGTTTTGGAAAGCGTGGAAAGTTAAACCCGAGATACATTGGACCATTCAAGATTTTGAGCCGAGTTGGTCCCGTAGCTTATCGACTTGATCTTCCGTCAGAACTCAGTCATGTGCACAACACGTTTCATGTTTCAAACTTGAAGAAGTGTCTTTCAGACGAATCGCTTGTTATTCCATTGGACGAAGTTCATATTGACGACAAACTCAACTTTGTGGAGGAACCTGTAGAAATCATGGACCGCGAGGTCAAGCAGTTGAAACAGAGTCGTATTCCTATTGTTAAAGTTCGTTGGAATTCTCGACGAGGTCCTGAGTTTACTTGGGAACGGGAAGACCAGATGCGACGCAAGTATCCACATCTTTTCGCCGACACCGTTAGACCTAACAACGTTTGAATTCAGGGACTGAATTCCTTTTTGGATGGGCGAATGTGACAATCCGTACTTTCAGGTCATTTCTCGACACCGTTCATGTCTCATTATTTCAACATTTTAGTAAACTTGGTTTACTTGTTTCAAATTCGCGTAACCTTGGAGGTTTAGCGGCGAATTCATGATCATGACATCACGTACATTTCATATGGACTATGAGTAGTCTACATTTCATTGACATCATGTGCATCTCATTAGTGCATGCACGACATTTCATTTCACCCTTCAACGCGTAATTTTTATGTTTAATAATTTTTAGCGCGTGAGTTTTTACTTTGATTATTTAACCCGTTATTTTCAAAAATGATCCCGAGGTATTTTTAAACTCACATTTAGTTCATAAAAACTATATTTTTAGTTTTCCTAGTGTTTCTAATTTATTTGGTATTTTAATCGTTAACGTTTAATTATTACGTCGTGTTTCTTAAAATTTTACGATAATTATTTTATCACCCGATTTTCACGAGGAAAGTATTTTTATAATTTTTATCACCTCAATATAATCTATTTTGATTTACCAAAAACTTACTTGCACCAAGATTTCACCATTTACCTTACAAGAGTATTTACTTACACATTTATACAAAAATCTTACAAATTACACAACAAATATCTACAAGTACATTTGAAAAAGAAAAAAAAAAAAAAATATAAAGGGAGACAACCCTCCCCCAAAAACCGGCCAAGGGGGAGGGAAGTCTTAATTGTGGGTATGGTTTTCTTATTAACTTGTCTACTAATAATTCACTTCACAATCTAAAGTCTTACTTGATCAAAAATTCTTCACATACATTTCACTTACTCAAAGGTGTAAAAAAAATTTTCTCTTCTTCTTCCTTGGGACACCATAACCGGCCACAACATACAAAACAAAGGGATCAAGATTTTCATCAAGTCAAGAGTGTTTTAACAACCTAGAACATATCCTCTTTATGGTTTTGAAATAAAAACCAAGGATATCTAAGTAAACCTTTGTTACCTACACCTCTTCATATCACTAGTAAGCATGTTTTTATCATCCTTATGTTTCCTTATCATTTTTATATGATTCTTATCATTCTTGAAGCTCATATGCATGTATTGTAGTTTATACCATTTATTTCTTGATTTTAAGGTTTTATATACTTAATAGTCATCCTATAAATATTCCCAAGTTAATCTTTGGTCTTGATGGTGATTAGGAACCCATGACACCCTAAGAAGGTGTATGGTAGGATTAGATTAGTTGTGGAGTTGATTTGAAGGGATTAGAATAGGTTTTGTCCGTGAAAAACTATTTTCGTAAACTATATATTACGTTCTGTCCTTAAAATGAAATTCTGGAAAAACTCACTGATGGTACGACATTTTGGTCTTGAGAATTAGAAAATATACTTTAAAACGAATCCGTGGCCTTTTGAACGGATAAAAACGGAGTTATAACGAAGCCGTGGTGAATTTTTAAAGTTTGGCGACGAAAAGTATTATTTTCTGAAATTGACAGCAAACAGTTTTTATACATTTCGGGTCAAAAACGAGCCTTAAGCTTCACAAATTATTTCGACTAGTCAAAAATATATTAGTTTACTTCGATACGAAGCTAAGGACATATTTTACGTAGAAAACGGAGTTAAAACGACAAATATATGGCCGTTTTCATAAAGTTGCCGTAAGTATTAATTTCTGAAAACTATATTATTTTTGACGTAACAAGTATTTCATTAGCTATATCGTCCATGTTTGCGGCAGTTTTTAACCATGATGCAAAACTTTTTATAACGAAATGTCTTCTAGTAAAATCAAGTTCATCGGCCATATTTTTCAAATCAAAAAGCCGTTTGTCAAGCGGAGTGATAGTGATTTAATTACGGATGTTCAAACATTGGCCGAAACTTATTTTCTGCACGCAATTCACAAAAATCACCAACTTTAGCCTTTGATATCTTTATGATCGAGACCTTTTGAACGAAAACTCCTGAACTGAAACTTTTAGATATCGATGCAAACTTTCCAAAACCGTCGAGCTCGTTCTCTAACGATCGACGTACACCATTTTACGACCACTTTTCCGGAGTCATTTTTGTTGATTTCATGGTTTTTCCGACGACATTGTTTTGCGACGAAAAATGGTAATTTCACCAAAAATCATTATAAAACCATTGTAGGATGACATTTTGACGTAAAAACATGTAGAGTCATTTTTGATTGGTCGAGACGTCAAAAGAGTATTTTTCGACGACGAGTAATATTTTCAAAAACCCGTAAATGGTATAAATAACATACGAAGTGCATGCATAGCATTACATTGCAACTCATGACATATCATATCATTGATAATAGGTCCCGGTTGACGCATCATTATAAACCTCAGTGTACTCACTATTGCCGTTATTTCCAGTTTATCCAAGTGAGTTTTCATAGCCCCGTTTTTACATGCTTTCGATTATTTTCAAACCCACGGGGGAGAATACATTGCACTACAATTTTTTTTTTGTACGATACCAAGTATGTTAAATTCATTACATTGCTTAAGTTACCACATATGCCAATTTGAAAGTCCCCAGTACATGAACATGAACCGTTAATCTTTGAAGCGAGGATGAGTGGATAGATCTATCGAGGGTGACGCCTCCATCCGGGTTGGTGAATCCCAACCAGGAAAACGGATGCATTTCATTTGATTTCATTACAGAGTTGTCTGGCAAACACTCTGTGGAGGGGCATACATAATTATACAGTCTAGTTTCGGGGTCATGGGCTTAAGGCAATTGTAACATTATTTTTACGTGACTGGATTGTCATGCATATTCTATACTTGTGTAGTCGTATAAAATGTTTACATAAACCTATGATTTCTCACCAACATTATTGTTGACGTTTTTAGCAATGTATTTTCAGGTAACTGAGGCACGTTCATCATGACATGGTTAGGGACCCATATTTTGAGTCGCGGCGTCGACTTACATTATGTACATTATGGTTATTTCAAAACATCGTTTGGATTTGTAACATATTTGTATCTTTGCAAACTTTGTAAACCTTTTGGGACCGATGTTGTACTCTGATTTTGTTTTTATGAAATATCCAACGATGTGTTTTTAAAACGACACTTTAGGTCGTTCAATATAACTGTGATGTGGTGCTATGACAGTCATTGCCCCCAGGAATTCCATTCCGCTGCAAAACAGGTAAATTGGGGGTGTGACACATAATCCGATCCTTATCAGTTAAATTGTTTTCTTAATCAAGTCACAATTCTCCTCAAAAGCTTTCAAAATCAATTTAAATCTACAGAGATCACAAATCTCAAATGATTAGAAAATTGTGATCGGGGGAGAATTTGTGATTTAAATTGGATTTAAACTGATGATTCGATAAATGGTTTCACAAGTGTTTTGCAAGCTTTCCTCCCCACACGTGCCAAACGATTTCAAATTTTCCATGCACATGTTGAGGGGGAGCATCCTTTTAAAACCACAAAGAATTGAAACGTGATTAATTTGTCTCTAAGTGCAGGTTCCTTCTAATATGTGCAAAACTCTTTGAAACCTCGAGGCACATATTAAGGGGGAGCAAACTTTTGAAAACCTCATCCTTCCCCAAATATGCATTATCTACTTGATTTAATCAGGGAAGTGATGTTGATATCTTTTAGAAAATGGTAATCAAAGAAGTTAATTCTTCCTCTTGCCTCCGTGTGCTAAAGAAATTTCAAATACATGATGCGCATGTTGAGGGGGAGCTCGTTTTCTAAAAATATCAAAAACAATTCAGGTACTAAATTCTTTGATAATATATCACAAGTATCTGGATTGATTTTCAAATGGTTTTCAATTGGTTCTAACGGCAGATAAACAATACGAAATAGACCGACCAAATTTACTTTATGTATGGTGATATAAGGATGGTTAGGTTAGGTATTCGTTCCCACGATCCTCCAGAACCGGAGGGATCGACCCAGGTACAATCCACTAGATAGTGTAGAGTCCTTAGGTATGATGCAAAAAGGAGAAAAGTGAGATATGGGAAGAGTGCGGACTGAGATAGAGCTAGAACTGGAATAAACCCAACAAGGTTCTAGTTATGAAATCTCGGTAATCACTGAAGAGGTTGAAGAATGAAAAAGAATTGAATGTGAAAAAGGGTGAAAAGAAATAGCCCTCAATTTATTCAACCTTAGAGCAGAAACCGGGTTTAATTCATATGCTACTGGTGGTTACCAAGGTAACATCGGTATTGAAGACAAGACGTCATGGACCCAGTGACGCACTGCACTACAACTTCCCAAGCTACTCAAGTTCCTCTTAAAAGGACTTGTTTCATTCTCACGGGGAACCGACATTATCTATCAACTTTCTCTTAGAGTTTGTTGATATTAAAGAAGGAGACCCTCTCCCTAGTCTTCGGCATAGGAACCAAAATATGCACAATTGAGTCTAGAGCCACGAGATCATCAAATAAATCCCATTAGGACACTGTCAATGAACACTCTCTGTTTCACACAATGTGGAAAGAGAGATTACATCTTATGAGTCCTACGCATTATCCTTATGGTATTGCCAGAACATTTGAGTGATATGCAAACATATTCACAATGAAGATGGAAAGCCTTCTGGAGCCAACATCATACAAGCTCCTAGTGGGTGGCATGTGAGATCTATCCAATAGATCAACCATGTGACAACTGAACAGGAACAATGGGGCGATTCAATCTTTTGAATCAATCCTGGTTCAGGTTACGGATTGACGGATACCTTTGGAAAACCGGTCGTAGTGCTTAAAAACTCTTTTCTTTAGCACATCGACTGAGTACTAACATTTGAAAATAAAAGGTGTTTATGATTGATAATTGATTTTCATTAAAACCTTCGTTGTATTGCAAAAACAATTTCTATTGAGCGATACACGATTGCTTTTTCAAAATCTCTTTTTATCAATCAGTGAATCTCAATTCGCTGGTTCACTCACTCCGTGTTGTCTTCTTTGAGACGTTCCGGTTTGAGAACAGCTAGAACAGCTGCGAAACCCTGTCAAGGAAATTCTTCGAAATTATACTTGATCACAGGCAGTACTTGTACTGATCAACGGGGAACCGTAGGCCGTGTACCTCAATTCAACGAAAGTGATCAAAGACACTTTCGTGCACTTTATTGCTAACTGTTGTATGAAGGTACGCCCGACGTTTGCAGCTGATCAGAATGAAGCGGTCAATCCAAAGCCGCATGCTCACACTACACATTCATCTCTAAAGAAATCATGATAAGTGCATCAACAACTCTGATATTTTCACTCCATGCTTCTGCTACGCTGCTGCAAATATCATGAATCAACTAAAGCTTCCGCTACTCTGATAAGAGAAATCATGATCCAAAATGTGAGCATGTCGGTCCAAATGTCACAACATCACATAATACCAACACCACAATGGAAGAGTCAGAGATTTATGTTAGCTGATGATATCAAAGCTGGCTCAACACTCATTAACACGTGGATCAGTTAAAGACCTCCACTTGGATTATCCATACATGCAAAAATGAAGAATCAATGACTACAAGCTACATAGAAAAGAATATTAACAAGAATCCAAGGACAATCTTATTGTAATATCTGTTTGTATTCAATGTATTTTTTAGGTGACCTCCCTTAGGGTGAGATTGTTAGGATTTAGTAAATCCAGTTATTAACGAGTCGGTCACCTCAAGTATATGTAATCGTTAGAAAGCTCGTAGTCGTAGATTAGTTAATGTTTAGTAGTATTTAGTTAAGTAACACCGTGGAGGAAGGACGGGTCTTTACCCACTGTATTCCTGATCCACAGCCCGTAGGTGGTGATTTGTGTAAGACTATAAATACTCTCTACCTCCCAAGGTAGAGAGTTGGAGCTCATAATTATACTTTCATTTTCTCTCACTAAGTTCCCAAACCTCTAACTCTTTCTCTCTCTAAAACCTCACCTTGTACGCCTCTTTTGATTATGATATTATGTGTTTGTGAAATCCAATATGTTACAAATGTCTTGATTCCATTCACCTTGGTTGGGCGAATCAGCCGTCCGAATCCCATAGGGGACTGTTGGCATTACGTTGAACAAGTTCAAGTAATGACCCACATTTTCAGGACTCGATTATTGAAAGGAATCTCCTTAGCGGGATTTCCAGCACTTACAAGTTTGAACTTCGAGCGTGTTAACATCATAGTGTGAAATGTTAGGAATTAGAAAATTCCATGTTAAAGAGTCGGTCACCCCAATAATGGTCTAGCATATGTTAGCTCGTAGATTTGTCGTTGTTTACGTTATTTAGCAGTTTATTAGTTAGTTTGTAGCGTAGTTTAGTTTAGAGCAACACCGTGCAGGAAGGACGGGTCTTTACCCACTGTATCCCTGATCCACAGGCCGATAGGAGGTCGTGTATTGTGTAAGTATAAATACCCCTTCCATCCATGGAAGGGGTGGTGCTTCATAATCTAATATTTCATATTTTGTGTAAACCTCTAGCAAGAACACCCTCTCTCTCTCAACTAACTCTCTAACTATGGCAAACATGTATTTTGATCTCCCAAGACCACCCGAATCATCAAACACATAATATTAAGATCCTACAATTGGTACCAGAGCCAAGGTTTTTGTGTGTTTTGATGATTTATTGTGGTGTTTGATTCTTGTGTTGACTGTCTTTTTTATCAGTTTTTATGGTTCGAAAAATGGTCTTACATTATTTTTGGTAAAACTGTGTTTGTGTATCTGTTGTTGGTCGAATATTTAAAGTCTACTTATTGTCATCCTTATGTCCAAACAATATATTGTTATGTTATCATTTGGTCATTTTATCAGTTGGTCTCAATATATTGTTATGTTATCATTTGGTCATTTTATCAGTTGGTCATTTTATTGTCATCATGTTACATATCTGTGTAATATATTGTTTCGGTCATTTAGTCATTTTATCATTGGTCAAACGGGCAAAAAGCATGATCTTTATGTCACTTTTTCTAGGCTTATATGAAAAAAAAATGGTCTAATCTTGCTGTTGTTCTTGTTAGCGACTTATCTCACTTAAAATGTACTGGTGGCGACTTGTCCTCACTCATGTCCAGATTCAATGTATCTCTGTAGCAACTTGGATATTCGTTGACTTTTTTGAAAGTCAACAGCGAGTTATGTAAAAAGCCAAGTAGCGACTTGTCTGGCGAGTTGAGACTTGTAGCGACTTGACATAACTCGCTAGCGACTTGGCAGAAATCTTAGACCTAGCGACTTGTATTTACAAGTCGTAGCGACTTGGTGACTTGTGACTGAAAAGGTTATGCTAGCGACTTGATATTTGGCTAGCGACTTGATATTTGGCTAGCGACTTGGACAGAAAAGAAGGGATGAAGATGAATATGACTCGACCTCGACCACAATCAACCATAACAAATACCATTTTACAAACATCATTCGGACCTCAGTTTGTTCAACCATCACAGATCCAAATCACAACCTTAACGAATCAAAACCAAACCATCACAGGTTCTACCCATGACTGCTACTCTTAACGATCTCAGTTGTTTCGGGGTTATTTCTCTAAGCACATCAAAAGTACAAAACCCTCGAACACACTCATCACAGATCCTTGCTCAAACAACATACATATTCGAAATAAATATAAATTCATGGAGTGCTATCAAGAATTGATCTCAACTGTGTTTCTTTTTGTGTATGGTTCTCATAACACATAGATCTATAGAGATCTACACACAAAAGAAGTAACTTCATTGATCTTAAATGGTTGTTAATTATCCGAATGTTAGAAGCAAGATCAAAACCATAAGGGTTTCATCCCTCCTCTTGTTCGGTTTAAATGAAAAACAAAATGACATATCTTTACGAGATCTCAGAATTATTTCGTGGCACTTAAATGATATATCAAGACTTCCAAGAGCCCTTATCACGAAATAAACTTACATCATAGATCAAATTATTTGTGACAATTTTCGAATTTAAGAAATGATGTTAACAACTTTGTTAATCCATTTTCTTGATTCGTTTCATATTCAAAAGCATGATTACCAAAAGAAACCTACCTGGAAATTGTATCGACTCTAACCATCCCTGTGGTATATTCGAATGAAGTATCTTGTTGCCATCCCTGTGGCTGTCGCTATTCCCTCGTGCCAACCCTATGGCGAATCAAATCCATGCCATCCCTGTGGCAAATTATTAACCGTTATATCATGAGTGATGTTAGGGGGATTGAGGCAATAGTGTAGGAGATTTGTTTTATATGTGGGGACTTGATAATATGTGATGTTTAGGTGAATGGGGGCGGACAGAAAATAGAGAGAAGTTAGGGTTGGTATTATGACATTTAGGGTTAAGTGAGTGTGATAGTTGTGTTTTATAACTCCGAATACTTTGGGTTCTTGTGTGTCTTCGTGGGCCTGGACAGGGGGGATGGTAAGTTTCTTTTTGGTCCATAGCTATTCAATGATCTCGTGGGCCTAAGACCCTTAATTGCAAACTACTTGGTACATGGGCCTAAGACCTCTCATGGGAAACGTTTTGTATTGGAATATCATTGCAAACGTTTTCCAAATCATTTATGGATTGGATTATGGGCTTTTATTTGTTTTGGGATAACATGGACATGGACCCTCTAAATCTTTAATTGATCGGGTTTAGTCATTTTATTGGATCGAGTTCAAAGTTGCAGTTGGGCTTCTCTATAATGGATTTGTTGAAGAAGTTTTGTCGATAAAATTTGTGATTATGAGATTCTATGATGAGATTTAATTATGAGATTTGTCGATGAGATTTGATTGGTTATTAGAGTTGATGATGAGATTGGGTATGTTGATGAGATTTGTTGGGTTATGAGATTTGATACTTTGGATTATGCATTTTTCACGAAGGGTATTTTGTCACGGCTTGAAGTTTTTTTTGGAAAATGTTGACTACGGGGTTGTTTGGACGGTATTTCTTATTTGAATTTGAAGTGAGGTTTTCCAGGCGTGTTTACTTATTTCGTCTTCTTTCTTTCTACCCTTCCGCGAAGATGACTTGTCTGGGCGTTTATAGAGGGTGATAAAGACTTGGCTATTTAATTACGGTTGTGACTCTTTCTCGCTTTATCCACAACGTAACTATCACTTCGGTGTCTCACTCAGTTGAGAATGTCAAGAGGTTTTGTACATTGGGTACACCGTTTTTTTTCACAAGGATTAGTACAAGCTTAAGTGGCAAAACTGGGGAATTCTACTTCATGTTCAAGTTTGGTATATTGGATTTACTTCTCCATGTGGTCACAGCTACAGCCGACAGAATGTGTGAATGATGTGTTTACCAAAGTGTTTGTTGGATGGTTGTTGATTTTGTTGGTGTTGGAAAGTGAACCGCTGATGAACCGCTGCATGTTCCCCTAAAACAGATATTCACCGAAACCAAAGTCGTCATAACACATTCAAGCTGACATTGTTTACGGTTTTGTCTTGATTTTGTAAAATCCCGCGAAAGAACCTATTTCCCGGTTTAAATCATAGACTCGTAAAATCCCGTGACAATGGAAACATCCTGGTATTAGTAAAGTGCATTTCCGGATCTATCTTACGGTTTATTCTTGGTTTTGTAAAATCCCGCGAAAGAAACTATTTCTCGGTTTAAACCATAGAGTTGTAAAATCCCATAATGATGGAACCATCTTGGAGAAGAGAAAGTGTAATTCTGGATCTTACTTGATGCTGGTGCTACGGTTTCTGCTTCGAAGAAGGGATAAAAGAGTGTACTTCGTGAATTGGATGTGTGTTTGGATATTTGTCATGGTAGTTTGGTTATTACATGGTTTTACGGGGTTATGTGCATTTAACCATGGTCGGGATGAAGCCATTATCAAAGTTCGTTTAAATGTCAAAGAAGGCTAGATTTGAGCAGTTCAGAAGATGTGACAACGGAGTTAATTCACTATTATTTATTTGAGGTTGAAGTGAATTATCACGGGCGAGTGTACTTAGTATCTGAAGATATCGGGGATGGATGGATGAAGATTCTTCGAGATCCTTGTTCGAGCTTATTTTCAAAAACAAAGACTTGGAAATCTAGTTATTGTTGGGTGTCTTTTACCTTTTCTTTTACCACTTGGGGGAATTGGGCTCTTATCACCACAAAATAACTATCACTTTAAGGAGTTACGTTGTAGTGCTCAGTGTCACATTCAATTGTGGATTTTCAAGAGGTGATATACGTCTTATACTCGATGGTTGGTTGGTTGAAGAGTATAGAGTACTTAGAGATTCAAATGGGCATGAAGTCTCGGCACCGCTCTTTGTTACATATGTGCAAGTTTAAGTCACGAGTTCGGGTTAGTTTACTTCAGGGTCAAATTCATCATATTGGGTTATCTCCATCAGCTGTCACTACAAAGAGCCTACTGAATGATAATGGTGATGATTACTTGTTTTGCTAAGAGAGTTGAAAAGAGAGAGATTATGACGTCTGTTCACTTCAGTTCAGGCCTCGTACTCTAAAGAAAAGAAAAGTGTACGTTTCAGTGCGCTTTATCTTCAAAAGAAGAGAAATCTTCTTATGACGTCTGTTCACATCAGTTCAGGCCTCGTACTCCAAAGAAAAGAAATTTGTACGTTTCAGTGCGCATTATCTTCCGAAGAAGAGAAATCTTCTTATGACGTATGAACACATCAGTTCATGCCTCGTACTCTAAAGAAAAGAAAAGTGTACGTTTCAGTGCGCTTTATCTTCTGAAGAAGAGAAATCTTCTTATTATGACCATTCTCATCAACATGCTTCATACTTTTTCCATGCGCTTCAGTCATCAAGTGAACCGGGCTACCATTGATTGTTTTCTTATTCAACTTGCTCAACTATAAGGATGATGGCAACATCATGTGCTAATTTTGCGGGGGAGAAGTGTGAATAGAATACATTTGGATGATAATCACTTGTTTAATCAAGAATGGCATCTCCGTATGCAATTCTTGAGGGGGAGAAGAAGTGTGAATTTTTTGCATTGTTGATTGATTTTTGAGAATATAAATGGTCATACGGCTCTAAACTCATGTAAGAACCGAGCTTCTTCTTATCGGGTCATCTTCACATGGAGTTTTTCTCTTCTAAGAGCCGTTGGTTGACATCTTCACTCGGATTGATGAGTTTATTGACAAAGTGCTTCCGGTTAATGCTTCACGTATACATCAACATGATGATTCCGAACAATCTCTCTGTTCTTGTTTGATGTGATTGGTAGTTTGGCGTTACCATCTTGTGTGTTCGTTGCGGCCTTATTGCTGATTTCCTTGATGAACATCTTTCTGTTCTTGTTTGATTGGGAGAGATTTTAGTTAAGAGGATTTGCAAGATGTAAGTTAATTGGGATGCTTTTTGGTGGGATGCTTTTTGGTGTGTGTTGAAGATGTTAACTATCTATTCCCCAACTGAACAATCTAGAAGAAGGTCGAGTCTACAGTATGTTCTACATTTTCTGCTACATGTTAGAAGACTAAAGACGAGTTGCATTTAACGATCTAAAGACTTCTTCTTAATCTGGGCATTTATCAAACAGATTGTCGGTTTAGGGGAGAGCACTAATTGGGAGAAAGTTATAAGTCAGATTCAATTCCCAATTAGACTTGCTCATATTCTTTAGCAGTGACTACTCGAGATGTTGATATTGACTATTGTTTGGACATTTGACACAAGGTGATAACTTCGGAGTTAATCATTTATCACTTATTTGAGATTGAAGTTGACTTTCACAAAGGCGTGTTCTTATTTGATAACTTGCTCGGGCTTAAGAATTTGAGTCGAAGACTTGGCTTATCTAGTTACCAGCAGTCGAGGTGGATGGTTGAAGACCTGGTTAACTATCACTATTAGGAGTTACTTTGTTTTACTCAGTGTCACACGCATATGACGGTGTGGATAATCGCAAGAGGTGTTAATGTCTCATACTTTGTTTGGGTAGTGAGTACTTAGAGATTTGCTTGAAGCATAAATTCTCTACACCGTTCTTCCATCATTAGGTGCAAGCTTAAGATACAAATGTGGGGAAGTTGACTTCAGTTTCAAGTATGGTATAGCGGGTTTTCTTCTTCAGTGGTCACTTCAAATTGTCTACAGAAGGGTTGATATAAATAGTCAGAGAGAGTCTTCAGCAAGTTGATTCTCACAAGAGTTCAAGAGTTCTTCTCAAATTTCTAGTATACGGGCTTATTATGTGTTGCTGATTCTGAAGTATCAAAACCAGAAAGGGGGAAGGAGACACGCATCTAAACGCGAGTAAACTTTGATGAACTTAATACTTCTAAGTAATTGAAGATATCCCGGGAAGACAAATGTTATTACCGCAGAGAAACTCAAGGTTTGACTCATGGCGAGTAAACTTGATGAACTTAACTCTTCTAAGTGATTGAAGATATTATGGGAAAAACAAATGTCATGACCGCAGAGAAACTCAAGGTTTTACTCATCAAGGCGTTTAGTGTTCTTATTCCAACTATGTGGGGGAAGAGATGTTAGAGAAAGTTTCTGAAGATAAAAGAGGTACACAAGTACGACATATTCAGGGGAGATAAATGTGTAACATGAGGGAGGTGTTATCAGTTATTCTCTCGTTGGGAATGTGTGTACTTCGGATTCTTGGGCTTCATACACATTCATCAGGGACGAAAGATGTGAACATAGGGGAGGTGTTCTTCATTACCCTCATGATGTGTATTCGGGAGAGTTCTTGGATATTGGTGTACTTCGGGTTCTTGAGCTTCATACACGTTCATCAGGGAAGAAAAATGTGAACATGGGAAGGTGTTCTTCATTCCCCTCATGAAGTGTATTAGGGAGAGTTCTTGAGCATTATACTAAGAGGCTGACTGCATAAATTCAACTACTTGGGGGAAGTATTCTCTTGACACCTTTTGGAATGGATCGCTTCAGACTTCAGTGGAAAAGGAAATTTGAGAAGATTATGTTAGTGTGGGATGAAACATTGTTGTTCTTCTATTGGATGATATAACCCCGAATGGAGATCCTCGATTATCGTTCTTAATTGGAGCAGCGGGATTTATGATAATGGTGTGCTTACTTGTGCACCTGGCTAAAGCAAGCTTGAAATAGAGCTTCGAATCTGCTCATCTTAAGGATTTTCGGTTTGGGGGGAAGCTGCCAGAGTCTCACTTTCAGTTGGTTCAATTTCTTTCTTCGATTCAAGAGCCCTGGAAGCTTTGGTGGTGAATGTTTAAGGGATGATGACTTCTATCTTTTACAACGGGGCTGCTCGATATCCTTATCTCGGTACTCGTATCATCATCATCTTTTACTATATCATCTACTCTATCTTTGTATATAATTATCAGAAAATCAAAATACAAAATTATAAAACCAGCAAAACAAAATACAAAAATATAAAACCAACAAAAGAAAATAGAAAAATATAAAACCTTCAAAAACCCATAAAAATCATAAAATTTCAAAAATTCCAAAAATATGTTTTCTCATGACATGTCTTCTGGTATCGATAACATCTACGGTCTTAGAAATGTCATTCAATAATGGCACGGGACCATAGATGAAGTTCGAACAGGAGGTGTAAATATTTCTTTCTAAACATGTCACAAATCAAATGGCTTACAGTTACTTCAGACTGTAACCCGCGCTTAAAACTATGGCTTGCTATTATTTCTGATAGCAACCCGTTTTTCAAGAAAGGAAAGTGCTACGCTTAAACGATTTTCACAAAATTCGTGCACTTATCCTAAAACACTTTGAGGAAAGTATGTCGAAGGACTGCTGTTCCTACACAAATGTTTTTCCGTCTAAAATTCTTCAGAAAAATATTTGTTGTTTTCCAAAAATGGTGGTAAAATGAGTTGCTTTAAAAACAATCAGATTAAGAGTTTTTGTGAAAATTGAAAACTCAATCAATGACTTCAGCGCTTTTAATCTTTTCAGAAAATAAGTCATTGATTGAGGGGGAAAATGTTTTCAAATTTATATCATCTAACGGACTTTCTTAATTATCCTACGTGCTTATCTGAAAAATATAATTGCCTATGTTGAAGGACTAGGTTTCTAGGATATGATTGTTAGGTTTAGATGATTAGAGTTTGAGAAACACATTATACCCATACCTTACATGATCTGATTGATATGTTGGATTGACTTTTATTAGTCGATTGTTGTTTGGGTGTTGTCGACCACCATATATTTGTATGTGTGTTCACTAACATATGCAGGTATATTGGTATATAAGAATGTTCCCGATCCGGATCCCACTAATGAACATGATTGGATGCCGCAAGGAAAGGGTAACTATTTCTTGGGTTGACAAATGAAGAAACGGAGCTTAATTGGACTTCTATGGAGAGTTGGCATAAATGCAACGTAAGAGGTCTCACTGCATCAGCAGATGGTTTTCTTCAGCAAGTGAAGAAACGGAGC
Source organism: Chrysanthemum seticuspe (assembly GCA_019973895.1). Taxonomy (NCBI): domain Eukaryota; kingdom Viridiplantae; phylum Streptophyta; class Magnoliopsida; order Asterales; family Asteraceae; genus Chrysanthemum; species Chrysanthemum seticuspe. Next base: position 214,194,542 of record BPTQ01000001.1, on the reverse strand, counting down.
TTAATTGGACCTCAGTTGGCATTCAAAATGCAACGTAAGAAGAAGTCTCACTGCATTTGCAGACGGTTTTTCTTCCAACCCTACAACAACAACAACGGAAGCTTCTCAACCACTAACGTATCTTTGTGCAGGATACCATTTTTTAAACAATTTTGAAATAATCTGATTAAATTGTTTTTGAAAATGGAAAATATTGTTTTGAAAATTAATTGGACTAAATTTTGGAAATCACCGGACTTCTTTTTATCAAAACTTAAGTCACTCAATTATCGACTTCGGTCATCGATTGAGGGGGAGAGTGATTTAATTTCAAATATTTTCATACAATATATCTTCAAAAAGTCCGTTTTGTACAACAAAAAGTGGTGATCTAAAGATTTAATGTTATGTCATGGTATGATTTTTTTTGAATCAAGGTCTTTCAAAATGAAATCTTTTCTGTTCTTGTTTGATTGTGAAATTGTTTTGTTTTACTTAAAAGATCTCTTAAAAACTATCATACCTGACACTAACAATCTTTAATGTCTTAAAATGGTCCATATCTGTCATCTTTCAAAATTGAATCTTGCCACGTCTTTCCCCAAAATTTTATAAATGATTTAAATCAGTTGGGATCACAAATCTCAAATGGTTTGATAATTCTGATCGGGGTAGAGATCGTGTTTTAAATCTCAAATCTGTTTTAAATGGAATTGGTTTTAGTCCTTCAAAGGCACTCCTGCCTCCATGTGCCAAACGATTTCAAATACACAATGCACATGTTGAGGAGGAGGATTTATCCAAAAACCAGATGAGTATTTAAACAAGGCCACATTTTCTCCCATGTTTCATAAACCGTATTAAATCACTTGGGATCCAAAATCTCAAAGGGTTTGATATTTTTGATCGGGGGAGAATTTGTGATTTAATAATGAAATTTGATAAAAGGTGATCGTTTGGATTCAATTGTGCAGGCTGCTCTCTCGTATGTGCTAAACGCTTTCAAATCTCGAAGCACATATTGAGGGGGAGCAAAACCATCGAGGTACAAAAGTTTTTTAAAAGAGATTCATAAAGTACCTTGATTGTGTTTTAAATGGTTTCTAAATGGATTTTGTAATCGTGGATGTGCTTCAAAAGAACTCTTGCCTCTATGTGAAAAAAATGATTTCAAAAATCCTATGCACATATTGAGGGAGAGAATTTACCAAAGAAAATCAAATGGCTTTTTCTAAGGAAATTGTGATCAAGAAATTATTTCAAAGAACTCTTGCCTCCATGTGCTAAACAATTTAAAAATCATATGCACATGTTGAGGGGGAGCATTTTCTAAATGATCAAAACTATTAAGGTACAAAATGCTTTGATCTCGTATCACAAGTACCTTGATTGTTTTTCCAAATGATTTTTCAATTGGTTTCAAAGAAGAATGAACTGTACCAATAGACCGACCATTTTACTTTATGCATGGTGTTATAAGGATGGTTAGGTTAGGTATTTGTTCCCACGATCCGCCAGAACCGGAGGGATCTTCCCAGGGACAATCCACTAGATAGTGTAGAGTCCTTAGGAATATTGAAAAAAGGAGAAAAATGAGAAATGGGAAGAGTGCGGACTGAGACAGAGCTAGTACTGGAATAATCCCAACAAGGTTCTAGCTATGAAGTCTCGGTAAGCACTGAAGGGGTTGAAGAATTAAAAAGAACTGAATGTGAAAAAGGGTGAAAAGAAATAGCCCTCCATCAATTCAACCTTAGGGCAGAAACCGGGTTCAATACATATGCTACTGGTTGTTACTAAGGTAACACTGGTATTGAAGACAAGACGTCATGGACCCAGTGACGCACTGCACTAAACATCCCAAGCTACTCAAGTGCCTCTTAAAAGGGCTTGTTTCATTCTCACGGGGAACCTACATAATCTATCGACTTTCTCTTAGAGATTGTTGATATTGAAGAAGGAGACCCTCTCCCTAGTCTCCGGCAAAGGAACCAAAAATGCACTATTGAGTCTAGAGCCAAGAGATCATCCACAATATCTCATTAGGACACTAAATTATTGAAGACTTGCTGTTTCACACAATGTGGAAAGTAAGTACATATTAAGAGTCCTACGCATTATCCTTGTGGTATTGCCAGAACATCCGAGTGATATGAAAATATTCACGATGAAGATGGAAATCCTTCTAGAGCCAACATCAAACAAGCTCTTGGTGGGTGACATGTGAGATCTTCTCGTAAGATCAAACTTGTGACAACTGGATAGAAACAATGGGGCGATTCAGTCTTGAATCAACCTTGGTCCAGGAATGGAATTGACGAATACTTTTGGAAAAACCGTTCGATGTGCAAATCTTCTTTTCTCTAGCACGTCGAATGTGTACTTATGTTCTCAAAATTCAAAAAGTATCTCTGATTGAAAAATACTTTTAGAAAAACCGGTCGATGTGCGAATCTCTTCTTTTCACTAGCACGTCGATTGTGTACTATTTTCAAATACAAAAAGTGTTTTGATTGAAAATTGATCTTTCTCATAAAACCTTCATCGTATTGCAAAACTCTTTATTCTAAGCAATACGCGATTGTTTTCAAATCAATTTTTCATCAATCAGTGAATCTCAATTCGCTGGTTCACTCACTCCGTGTTGTCTACTTTGAGACGTTCCGGTTTGAGAACAGCTAGAACAGCTGCGAAACCCTGTCAAGGAGATTCTTAGGAATCCTACCTGATCACAGGCAGTATTTATACTGATCAACGGGGAACCGTGGGCCGTGTACCTCAATTCAACGAAAGTGATCAAAGACACTTTCGTGCACTTTATTGCTAACTGTCGTATGCAGGTACACCCCGACGATTGCAGCTGATCAGAATTGAGGAGTCAATCCAAAGCCGCATGCTCACAGCATCCACACTTAATTGAAGAAATCATGACTGGTGCATATCTACATAACCTGGCTCTGATATTTCATACTATGCTTATGCTTCGCTGCTGCAAATATCATGAACCAGTAAGGCTTCCGCTACTCTGATGGAAAGATGTCATGATTCAAAAGTGTGAGCATGTTGGTCCAAAAGTCACAACATCACATGAAGGCAACACAACTATGGATGATCCAGAGAGATTTACTGTGGCTGATGATCTCAATGAAAGCTCGAAGATCATCAAAGATGTGGATCAGTTAAAGGCCTCCACTGAAAGTACAAATCAATGCGGACTTTGAAGAATCGCTACAATAGCACAAAGATTGCAGAAATTGAAGAATTCAAGTCTACGAGCTCCAGAACGAAGTCAAAGATAGAATGCTAGGAAGCTAAAATGTATTTCATGGGGTGACCTCCCTTAGGGGGAGATTGTTAGGAATTAGAAAATTCCATGTTAAAGAGTCGGTCACCCCAATAATGGTCTAGCATATGTTAGCTCGTAGATTTGTCGTTGTTTACGTTATTTAGCAGTTTATTAGTTAGTTTGTAGCGTAGTTTAGTTTAGAGCAACACCGTGGAGGAAGGACGGGTCTTTACCCACTGTATCCCTGATCCACAGGCCGATAGGAGGTCGTGTATTGTGTAAGTATAAATACCCCTTCCATCCATGGAAGGGGTGGTGCTTCATAATCTAATATTTCATATTTTGTGTAAACCTCTAGCAAGAACACCCTCTCTCTCTCAACTAACTCTCTAACTATGGCATACATGTATTTTGATCTCCCAAGACCACCCGAATCATCAAACACATAATATTAAGATCCTACATGAAAACACATCTCTAATTCTAGCAAAGGCTGTTACTGAACTGGAGTCCCTCAAGTAGGATAACACGATGTACCGAAGTACACCTACAGTTCAGGTGAGTCGCTGAGGTACACCGAAGAATCACTTCACGACTGTAGACCTTTTGAGACAACACTAAGCGTAACCCACTAGGAGTTACCGAAGTGACCTGCTGTCAGGGCTGTTTAATGTTGAACCTGGCAGGAGTTTCCATTCAATCACTGAGGATCACAATTGTGAACCCCTCATAAATGTTCTCGACAGATTGCTAAGATCTGTGTATGACTCTAGAATGGTATCACTTGCGTCCTTATTGTTGAACGACAAGTGATGAAATGTTGAGTGTTCCTAAGAGATCTTTTAATGAATCTCGTGGCTCTAGACTCAATAGTGCGCTTTGGTTTTCCTAAGGGGAGACTAGGGAGAGGGTCTCCTTCTTCAATACCAGCAATCTCTAACGCTCAGTTCTCGAGTTAAAAAGGAAGAGGAAAGTAAAGGAAACGGAAATTTTTTTTTGTTCTTGAGTCTTTTTTAAAGGAGGAAAGGGAAACGGAAAGGAAATAGAGAGGAAGATTTGATAAGTAAATCTTCCTCCCACTTTTGGGAGGAAAGGGAAAGGAAACGTAACCATATATTGTGTAAAGACTAATATACCTTTTTTAAAACATTTGACATTAATAATTAAGGGCATATATGTAATTTGACCAACTTATTTTCTTTTTCCTCTCACTCAAGAACATGATTATGATTACTTTCCTTTTCCTTTCCTCTATCTCAAGAACATAACAACTAACACTTACTTTCCTTTTCCATTTCTTTTCCCTTTCCTATTCTTTTCCATTTCCCTTCCCTAAAAACTCGAGAACTGAGCGTAAGAGAAAGCCGATAGTTTACGTAGGGTTCCCTGTGAGAATGAAACAAGCTTCTGTTAAGAGAAACTTGAGTGGCTAAGAAGGTTTAGTGCATGCATCACTGGGTCCATGACGACTTTAATCTTCAATACCGGCGTCTTCAAGTGACAACCAGTAGCATATGTATTGAACCTACTGTCTGCCCTAAGTTGAATAATTTGGAGGGCTATTTCTTTTCACCCTTTTCTTTACATTTCTTTTTAATTTTTCAACTCCTTCTTTCTAAGATTCTCATTTTCTCCTTTTTATAATCATACCTAAGGACTTCTAAATTCTAACTATTGGTGGTGTCCTTGGGTAGATCCATCCAGCTCTGGCAGATCATAGGACGGTTATTCCTAACCTTAGTCAACTTATAACTCCATGACTAACCTATGTTGCCATAAAACCATTTTCTTGAAAATCTTTCAAAGTGGTTATGAGTAAAAACATTTTGTACCACTGTGAGAGTTTTGTCTTTTGCAGAAATACTCCCCCTCAACACCTGCTTAAGTGTTATGACAGAAATCTGCACGGTGAGAGAGGAGCGCACACTTTTGAATTGATCGACTCAAGATTGACAATTCCCCGCGAGACACGGTTACGTTGTATAGTTAAAGAGTTACATTTTCAGCTTTTAGGTGACAACTAGCTCTAATAACTACCTTGAAGGTGTGGACAAACCTCGAAAGGTTGTCAAACCCGTCAAAGTTCATGTCTATCAAGAGTTTCTCGAATAGGTACAATCTACTCGGATAAGTCTTAGAAGACAAATCTTTTCGATGTATGACAGTTAGATCTCGTCAATTCATGGGTTAAGTTTTAGCACAATGATTCAATCACAAATTTTACAACATATTTGTATCACACAATTTTTCTCCCCCTCAAAGATGGCATATACATGTTATTTTTGATGAAATTTTGATATCGAATATGTCCATTTTGAGTTTTATGGGAAGTGTCCACGAAGAACAATTTGTGAACAAAGATTTTAGCAAGTACTCCCCCTCAACAAGTAATATTAACTTATGAGGTTTTGAAAACATAAGGGGAAGTACTTGTTCTTTTGAGCAAAACTTTGAAAAATGAAAGTTTTGATAAGTTTTACTCAAAAGTAAGAAGATTTTGCTCCTTTTATAGGATTGTGGCACTGATGCGTACCACAGGGTCCTTTCATTACAAGTACGGGTTGTACACTGTTATGTGTGCACATCGTCGTCTCTCTTGGTCGTCAGTTTTCTTTTTGCGTTTTGGCTCAGAATCCTTGTCCGCATCATCGTCGTCTCTTGGTCATTTAACCTTACTAGCCGACTCTTTGCACAATGTCTTGAGTTGATATTCTAGCAATGCCTCAAAAAGTTTAGCTTCGTCCGAAGAGAAAGTTGCGGATCGTTGTGACATTTGAATAACCAACTTAGATATCAATTATGCATCACTGACAACAGTAGACGAAACAGGTTTGATTTCCAAGACCACAGGGGTTTTAGACATGGTCTGCTTGACCAATGACATGAGATACGAATAGATTTGTCTGGCGAACATCTCTCTTGTGACTACAGGGACAGTGTCGAGAAGAAACTTATGAGTGTAGTCCCTTATCGTCTTGTCCATTTCCCCTTGGATATCTCGATTGAAAAACTGATGGATTTGTTCTCTTTCATCCGAAAACTCGTTTATCACGTTCTGAAGTAGATTCACTCTGTCCGCAAGCTGATTCATTTTTTTGTTAACAACATTGCGTTTCCTTGCTTGTCTAACAGCTTTGACAATCTTTGTTTTTGCACGTGATGCCCAAGTATCGGTTGGTTTCTTGACCGATTTGGATGTGGATCTGGTGGTAACATCTTTGGATGGTGGTGGTGATGAATGAGATGATGAATCTGATGAAGATGAGTGATGAGATGGCTCTGGGTCTTTTGGTGGCTCAGAAGTTCCTTCAGGGTTGTGTTCAGGATTATCTAGAATATAATCATCAGCTTCTTTGCGAGCTTTAGCCTCTTCTTTAGCCTTTACCCTAGCCTCTTCTTTTGCTTTAGCTTGAGCTTCCTCTTCAGCTCTTTCCTTAGCAACATCTTCAATATCTTCATCAGTTATCTTTTCCCCCTTCTCCTTTTCCTTTTCTTCAAAATCAAAAATGATTTCATCCTCTTGCTGTTGTTGCTCTGTTGATTCGTGAGTGGTGGTACCAGTTCCCTTATTGGGTTGACTAACCGCATCGAGAACTGGTGTGGTTAGTGCACCACCACTTGAACCTCCAGGGCCACGAGTTTGTTGAAGATTAAATTCCGTAGCAGCATGTTGTAGCCTTAGATGCTTCAGTGTTTTGTGGTAGTCTTTCTCCTCATCCTTTGGTTCTGTAACATATTGGATTTTACAAACACATCATAACATGGTCACAAGTAGGCGTTTAATACAAGGTTTTAGAGAGAGAAAGAGTTAGAGGTTTGGGAACTTAGTGAGAGAAAATGAAAGTATTATTATGAGCTCCAACTCTCTACCTTGGGAGGTAGAGAGTATTTATAGTCTTACACAAATCGCCACCAACGGGCTGTGGATCAGGCATACAGTGGGTAAAGACCCATCCATCCTCCACGATGTTACTTAACTAAATACTACTAAACATTAAATAATCTACGACTACAAGCTTTCTAACGATTACATATACTTGAGGTGACCGACTCTTTAATAACTGGATTTACTAAATCCTAACAATCTCCCCCTAAGGGAGGTCACCTCCAAATACATTGAATACAAACATATATTACATTATAATTGTTCTTGGATTCTTGTTAAAGTTCTTTGCTCTGTAGCTCGTAGTCATTGATTCATCATTGTTGCATGTTTGGTTAATCCAAGTGGAGGTCTTTAACTGATCCACGTGATAATGAGTTTTGAGCCAGCATTGAGATCATCTGCTAACATAAATCTCTGACTCATCCGTTGCAGTGTTGGTATTATGTGATGTTGTGACTTATGAACCGACATGCTCACATTCTGGATCATGATATATTCTCATCAGAGTAGCGGAAGCTTTCGTTGATTCATGATATAGGCAGCAGCGTAGCAGAAGCATGGAGTGAATATATCAGAGTCGTTGATTCACTTTTCATGATTTCTTTAGAGATGAATGTGTAGTGTGAGCATGCGGCTATGGATTGACCGCTTCATTCTGATCAACTACAAAAGTCAGGCGTACCTGCATACAACAGTTAGCAATAAAGTGTACGAAAGTGTCTTTGATCACTTTCGTTGAATTGAGGTACACGGCCCACGGTTCCCCGTTGATCAGTACAAGTACTGCCTGTGATCAGGTATAATTCTGAAGAATTTTCTTGACAGGGTTTCGCAGCTGCTCTAGCTGTTCTCAAACCGGAACGTCTCAAAGAAGACAACACGGAGTGAGTGAACCAACGAATTGAGATTCACTAATTGATGAAAAGAGATTTGAAAAACAATCGTGTATCGCTCAATAGAAATTGTTTTTGCAATACAGCGAAGGTTTTAATGAAATACAATTATCGATCATAAACACCTTTTATTTTGAAATGTTAGTATATAGTAGATGTGCTAAAGAAAAGAGTTTTTAAGCGCAAAGACCGGTTTTTCAAAGGTATTCATCAATCCATAACCTGAACCAGGATTGATTCAAATGATTGAATCGCCCCATTGTTTCTGCTCAGTTGTCACATGGTTGATCTATTGGATAGATCTCACATGCCACCCACCAGGAGCTTGTTTGATGTTGGCTCCAGAAGGCTTTCCATCTTCATTGTGAATATGTTTGCATATCACTCAGATGTTCTGGCAATACCACAAGGATAATGCGTAGGACTCATAAGATATAATCTCTCTGTCCACATTGTGTGAAACAGAGAGTCTTCATTGACAGTGTCCTAATGAGATTTATTTGATGATCTCGTGGCTCTAGACTCAATTGTGCACATTTGGTTTCCTATGCCAGAGACTAGGGAGAGGGTCTCCTTCTTCAATATCAGCAAACTCTAAGAGAAAGTCGATAGATAGTGTCGGTTCCCCGTGAGAATGAAACAAGCACTTTTAAGAGGAACTTGAGTGGTTTGGGAAGTTGTAGTGCAGTGCGTCACTGGGTCCATGACGTCTTGTCTTCAATACCGATGTTACCTTAGTAAACACTAGTAGCATATGTATTGAACCCGGTTAATGCCTTAAGATTGAATTATTGGAGGGCTACTTCTTTTCACCCCTTTTCACATTCAATTATTTTTCATTCTTCAACCTCTTCAGTGCTTACCGAGACTTCATAACTAGAACCTTGTTGGGTTTATTCTAGTTCTAGCTCTATCTCAGTCCGCACTCTTCCCATATCTCACTTTTCTCCTTTTTTTCATCATACCTAAGAACTCTACACTATCTAGTGGATTGTCCCTGGGTAGATCCCTCCGGTTCTGGCGGATCGTGGGAACGAATACCTAACCTAACCATCCTTATATCACCATACATAAAGTAAATTTGGTATGTCTATTTGGTATTGTTCATCTGCCGTTGGAGCCAATTGAAAACCATTTGAAAATCAATCCAGATACTTGTGATATATTATCAAAGCATTTTGTACCTGAATTGTTTTTGATAATTTTAGAAAATGAGCTCCCCCTCAACATGTGCATCATGTATTTGAAATCGTTTTAGCACACGGAGGCAAGGGGAAGAATTAAATTCTTTGATTACCATTTTCTAAAAGATATCAACATCACTTCCCTGATTAAATCAAGTAGATAAAGCATATTTGGGGAAGGATGATTTTTTCAAAAGTTTGCTCCCCCTTAATATGTGTCTCGAGGTTGAAAGAGTTTTGCACATATTAGAAGGAACCTGCACTTAGAGACAAATCAATCTCGTTTCAATTCTTTGAGGTTTTAAAAGGATGCTCCCCCTCAACATGTGCATGGAAAATTTGAAATCGTTTGGCACATGTGGGGAGGAAAGCTTGCAAAACACTTGTGAAACCATTTATCGAATCATCAGTTAAATCTAATTTAAATCACAAATTCTCCCCCGATCACAATTTTCAAATCATTTGAGATTTGTGATCTCTGTAGATTTAAATTGATTTTGAAAGCTTTTGAGGAGAATTGTGACTTGATTATGAAAACATTTTAACTGATAAGGATCGGATTATGAGACTTTAAACTCTATTGATTAAACATGCATGATTATCTTTTTGAAAAACAATTGTATGACGAATAACCTTTTGATTTAATTGAAATCATTCTCCACCTCAATCAATGACATAAGTTGTTGATTGAGAGATAGATATTTTTGACAAACGTTAAGTCCAGATGATTTTCAAAAATAGAGTTCGAGTTATTTTTCAAAGCAATTAGTTTTCATTGGATAGTAAGTAATTGTTTATAGAATCAGAGCATGAGATTTGAAAAACAAGAAAAAGCATTGCTCTGTTCTTTCTTTGAAAAACGGGTTACTGCCTGAAATGACAATAAACCATTGTTTCATTTTCTCTGAATTTTTTTTTAAACATTCAAACAACATCTAAAGACCCGTGTTATTCTTTGAATGACAACACAAAATCCGTAGATGATATCGAACAAAGAAAAAAGAAAGAAAAAAAACATGACAAACTAACAATATTTTTGGGGTTTTTCAAAATTTTCTAATTTTTATGGATTTTTGAAAGTTTTATATTTTTCTATTTGCTTTTTGTAAATTTTGAAATTTTGTATTTTGCATTTCGAATGAATATTTACAAGAGATGGATGAAGAAAAATCTTTACTCCTCGTCTTCCTCTTGAAGACGTTTGAGTGTGTCCGGTTGAAGACTCTTTAGACCAAGTCGTGGGATGATAAACTCAAAATGTTCTCTAGGAAGAGCTTTGGTGAAGATGTCTGCTAATTGATATTCAGTTCTCACAAAACAGAGTTCCACCACACCGTTTTCTACTTGCTCCCTGATGAAATGATGTCGAATGTCAATGTGCTTTGCTCTTGAGTGTTGTACGTTGTTGCATGAGAGAGCAATGACACTTTTATTATCATAGTACAGAGGGATTTTGTTGAATTCAAAGCCATAGTCAGATAATTGGGATCTCATCCATAGGATTTGAGCACAACAAGATGACATGGCTATGTATTCAGCCTCTGTAGAGGAAATAGAAGTACTCATTTGTTTCTTAGAAGACCAACTCACAAGCTTATCACCCAAAAACTGAGCACCTCCAGACGTACTTCGACGCGTATCTTGACATCCTGCATGATCAGCATCCGCATAGGCTGTCAGTGACATACCGGTGTCCTTCGAGTACCAAAGTCCCATATTGATGGTTCCTTGGAGATACCGAAAGACCCGTTTAACCGCTTCAAGATGCTTTTTGGTAGGCTTAGCCTGATATCTAGCACACATGCAAACAGCGAACAGAATGTCTGGTCTACTGGCTGTGAGGTACATCAGGGATCCAATCATACTATGATATTTCGTTTGGTCTACCATGATCCCTGAGTGGTCCTCATCCAGTTTGGTACGCTCTATCATGGGAGTGTCAACATGGTCACAAGACTCAAATCCAAATTTCTTTAAAATCTCATTTGCATATTTAGATTGATTTATAAAAATGCCTCCGGGACTTTGTGAAATTTGTAATCCCAAGAAAAATGACATTTGTCCCATCATTGACATTTGAATTTTGGAACCCATTTCCTTTGAAAAACGGTCACATTCATTGGTGTGAGTCGAGGCAAAAATAATATCATCAACATAGATTTGAACGTGAATTAAATGTTTGCCTGACGTTCTGGTGCACAATGTCGGATCAACTGCTCCTTTTCTGAATCCAGTAGATAGAAGAAACTTTGATAGCGTATCATACCAATCCCTTGGAGCTTGCTTCAAACCGTAAAGAGCCTTCTTCAAACGATAGACGTGAGTAGGATGCTCTGGATTCACAAAGCCTTCAGGTTGGCTGATGTATACGACTTCTTTAAGATCACCGTTAAGAAAAGCCGTCTTTACATCCATCTAATAGACTACCATGTTCTTACTTGCAGCATTAGCCAAGAAGATTCTGATTGCTTCGATACGAGCAACTGGAGCAAATGATTCTTCAAAGTCAATACCCTCTTCTTGACGGTATCCTTTTGCAACCAATCGAGCCTTGTTCTTTAAAACATCACCATGCTCATCAAGTTTTACTTTGTAGATCCATTTTAGAGCGATGATCATTGCATAATATGGAGCAGGTACTAATTCCCATACATCTAGTCGATCAAACTCATGAATTTCTTCTTGCATGGCATTGAACCAGCTGTCTTCATTCATGGCAGTTTTCACGTCTTTTGGTTCGATCTTAGAGAGTACGGAGTTGAAGAAGCACCATAAGGCATCGGTTGCAAGTTGTTTTCGTGTGGATACTGGACGAGAAAGGTTTCCAATGATGTTGTCTAATGGATGATCATGTGTCCATTTTCTAAGGTGTTCATGTGGTTGTTGTTGAGGAACTGAAGTAGCAGAGTCGATATCTCCTGAAGAAGATGGTTCTGATGATGATTCAGAAGCAAATATGTTTTCAAAGGGTTCATCTTCTGGAGGAGCAAAAGGGTTTTCATCATCTGTAACAGCAGCAACATTTCCATTGTGTACACTCGATGATAGATGATTTGTTGATGAGACAGAGTGATCAGCAGCAGGCGCTTCTTGACTTAATGACATTGAAACTGAAGGGTTAACTTCATTGACAGGGATAGAGGCAGCCTTTGTTGATGGAACTGACATATCATTAACACTTGGCTCATAGTGTTCATCAAACATTGGATCAAATAATTTATTCAAATCAGCTTCTGTAGGAGGTACATAAGGAGCTGCTGGAGCCATTTGACCGGTCAGCTCATCGAACGTAACGTGAATTGTTTCCATGATATTTCGAGTTCTCTTGTTGTAGATTCGGTATCCTTTTCTGTTTGGTGCATAACCTACAAATACTCCAATGTCCGCTTTAGCTTTTAGTTTACCTAAATCTTGACCGTCATTAGTTGGGTAACATAAAGCACCAAACACACAAAGGTAGGATAAATCAGGTTTTCGTTTATGGACAAGTTCATATGGAGTTTTTCCATGAGTGGTGTGAATAAGGGAACGATTTTGGGTGTAGCAAGCAGTGGCAATGGCTTCAGCCCATAGAAACATTGGAACCTTTGAATAAATTAGCATTGTTCTTGTGGCTTCCACAAGAGTTCGATTTCGTCTTTCAACTACACCGTTCTGTTGAGGAGTTCGTGGAACACTTCTTTGATGACTGATTCCAACACTTTCATAAAACTGAATTAAGTCTTTGTTAACAAACTCTGTGCCATTTTCTGTTCAAACAATTCTAACAATATTGTTGAGTCGAACCTGAAGCTGTTTGATAAGTTTGATGATGACATCTGGAGTTTCATCCTTTGTCCTCAAAAACTTTACCCAAGTAAATCGAGAGTAGTCATCAACAACTACTAGAATGTATTTCTTCATATTTATCGTTTGCACTCTCATTGGTCCGCACAGATCCATATGTAGGGTATGAAGAATTTCCATTACTGAATTTGTGGGTTTTGGTTTGTGGGCATATTTTGTGCTTTTTCCCAATTGGCAAGCTGAACAAAGATGATCTTTTTCATACTTTAATATGGGTAATCCTCTTACTAAGTCCTTTCTGGAAATATTGTTTATGGTACCAAAGTTCAAGTGATTGAGACGACGGTGCCATAGCCATGACTTAGTTTTGGAAGCCTTTGACAGCAAGCAGATGGGTGAAGATTTCATCACATCTTCGATAGAGATGGTGTATAGGTTTGAACCACGAGTTCCTCTGAGAAGTTCCACACCATCAAGTTCTCTAACAAAGCAAATATGTTTTCTTAAGGCCACTTCTAAATCTGAGTCACAAAATTGTCCGACAGAAAATAGATTATGTCCTAGACCTTCAACATAATATACCCTGAAAATCACACTATCTCCAACTACGTAATCTCCATAACCCATAATAGCACCAAAGTGATCATTTCTGAATCTCACAGTTCTGATGAATTTACTCACGAAGTTCATGAGCCGTGACCGGTCTCCAGTCATATGCTTGGAACAGCCTGAGTCCAGGTACCACAAAACGATTTGAACGATCTGCAGTTGAACACAGACAAGAATGGATAACTGGATAATTGGGATCCCCATGCAAGAATGGGTTCCATTTGGTTAGTAACAGTGATTGGAACACCCACATCAGGAGTAGAAACAATGGACCCATCAGACATAGATGCAGTGCTAGTGTTCGTATTTGACCTATTCAAAGTATGTTCACTTCTTAAGGGAATAGTTCTACCAGTAGGCATCCTTTTTCTAGTGGGCATTGACTTTGCAAATTTAGGGCACAACTCATTAATCTTACGGCCAATAGGTATCCATTGATAACCTACATTACTAAATTTCCTTCCTGTGGGTTTCCACTGTTTTCTAACTTTCTTTCGCCTTTGCCTTTTAGCCTTTTTCGCTTGTTTTTTAACATTAACAGTTTTAACTGGGCATTTGACAACATTAGACAAATCATTCACACCACATTCAAGATTAGTAACAGAAACCACGCAATCATCATTAAATGTTTTGCCAAAAGTAGCAGAATTCGCATTAATTACAGTACGCTTAGAGCTAACACTAGAATCAACACGATTCATTTTATTCAAATTCTCCCTAAGGTGATCTTCTACTCTCTTCCACTGAACATTCCTAGCATGCAAGGTCCTATCATTCTTTGTGTTGCCTTGAGGCTTTGACCCGTTTGCTTTGGTGTCACTTCTTACTCCTGTAGAGGGAATTGGAACATTAGTTGGTTTTGCTACTTTTTGCATTCTGGAACTAGAAGTGCAGGGATCTGAACTACTTGAAGGCACATTAGTGTTCACTTTCTTAAAACTCGGCATAGAATGGTTTGTATGCTTGGCACTAGGCATAGAACAAGGCATCACAGCTTTACCTTTCGCACCTAAGGATTTTGGATATGTTGTTATTAAACATTCTAGCAGCTCTTGAGATCGTTTGGCCTGAATGCAAGCAAACCTAATTTCTCTATCAAGAGGCTTATTTATGAAATCCTCTTCCACAATCTCACGGAGACATTCTAGACTATCCTTAAGGTGAGCAAAATAGTTATGAAACACAAGTTCATTATTCCTAAGATGAGAAGGAATGTATTTAACAGTCACAGTATATTTGCAGTCTGAGGATGACTTTGATGCAACATTCTCATTAAAGACAAGTGGCAGTTTCCCTTTTTCCTGATTCCTTAGATTCTTAATTTCCTTTTGTAAAGATGTTATTTTTTCGTTGTTTTTGTCACGAGTGACTTTCATTGAGTCGTATAACTCTTTAAAGTGTCATTTAAAATTTTCATTTTCTTCTAGAAAACTCTCATTTTCTTTTTGTAAAGCATTAACCAAGTTTTAAAGATGAAAAGTTTGAGAATACTGAGAATCTAAAGGAGGAGGTATTTGGGAGCCAGTCACATTGTTCTTTTCACCATTTAATTGAGAAATTTGGGCTTTCAATTTTCTGATCGTGTTACAATAAGCTTGAATCTGTTCGTCACGTTTGTTTATCTGAAAAACTGCATCAAACTCTGGAACATCTGAGGATGTCTTGATATTTGAGGTTTTGACATTTTCTTTGAGATATTGATATTTTAGTTGTAAATCAAAATGTTCAACTTCTAGTTTAGAAAGATGTTTTACCAAATTATCGTGATCATCCTGATCAATTTTCTCATTTAGTTATGAGTTTTTGTTTTCAAGCTCAATGACACGATCATGGGAAACTTTCAATGCAATAGATAATTCATGAAATCGAGAAGCAGTAATAGAGTACGTAGTAACAGTATAAAACAAATCTTGAGCAACACAACTTGAAATCAAATTCTCATTTAAGATATGCAAGTTCTTCCTTTCAACTTCATTATATTTGAGTTCCTGTTCATAATCATTGACCTCAACTATCATTGCATCAAATTCCTTTTCCATTTCTTTAATATCAGAATTTATCCCCTTTTGAAGACTCTCAAATTGACCTTTTAATTATTTAAAGAAAGGCATGACCTCAGTTAAATAACATTCTTTAGTTTGCTCAAAACCCCTTTCCCCTTCAGTTATCCATGTAGGTGTGATTCTCTTCTTACATGTTTTCTCAAAATCAACAAACAGCTGATAAACAACATACATGCTGATCAAGGTCTTGCTATTAGTGGCAATAGATCTAGGGACTAAATGCATTGGTGTATTAGGAGGATACACAATTTCTTGAGGCATTTTCCTACTAGGGGGATTCTTTTCAACAAGATTTTCAGCTTTTTGCATATCCATATCCTTTTTCCAGAACACTTGTTCAGGGGTTAAAAGAGTCTGAGGCTTAAACTTGTTTAAGGATATCCAATTTTCCTTAGTGTAATCATGAGGTTTGATCGTTATGTTATTCTATTTACACGCAGGATCGTTAAGCTTCATATCCATTTTCTCCCTAGATGCATCATCTAATTTTCTATCTTCCTCAGTGCACTCAATGCAACTAGGTTTCTGTCTAGGTTTAAGAATCTCATTGCCATCATAGATTACATTTTGAGCAGCTTTTGCTTTCTTACCATACTCAGGGTTGGATTCCTTTATAATGGGGGTACTGTGCTTATCGCTTAAGACTCTATGCTTAGTGATCATGTGAGCAGTCTGAATGGTGTTCCCTTGTACGTACAACTTATTTTCAATTTTGTTTTTCAAAGTTTTTAGATTTGAAAATTTATTCAAAAGTTTTGATTCCTTAGCATTAAATTCTTTTTTAAGCACTTTAACATTATCTTGAAGCTCTTGCTTTTTTGCTTAATAGTTTTAGAAAGCTTTTCTTGTAAGGAGTTTAACTCTTGTTTTAACAATTCTTCTCTAAAATTACCTTTTCTGATAATTGTACGCATTTGGTTATCCAACTCCTGCTCACGAGTAGTTAACTCAAACTTAGCACGTTGTTCATAAATGGCAACTTATTCTTTATAGGCATTTAGTTCAGAAATAACAGAATCATCAGGGGCACATGTAGTGTATTCATCAAAAATATAGTCATCATTGACTGCAGAAGATGCATCACTTGGTACAGTCTCACTTTCACTTTGTTTCACATATTGATCATATGGGACAACATTGATATTACCCATATTTTCAATATCTGACTCAAAAGTTTCAGTTGATTGTACTTTGTCATGTATCTTTTGCTCATCAACATCATCGTATAGTTTTAATACCTCTAAGATGATTGATTCTTTGGATGGACCAGCTTGCTGTGATGATGAGACCTTTGGAGAGACCATTGGATAAATGCTTGCCATGAAAATTGTCTGTGCAGTAGGTTCATCATCGACGTCAGAGTCGTATGCATCACAGTCTGCAACTTGAAAGGCATTGTGATGATTATGACCTATCTCCTGAATTGGCTGCTCATCCACATCTGCATCATATGTCTTGGCATTGCCCTCAGCAAGAAACAACAGCTCCTCTTCATCCAACACAGCTCCATTATCCTGAGCTTGCACAAGTAACATCTTGTCTATGAAGTACTCTGTATTTTATGGGCGTTTTGGAGATGTGCAGTTTCTAGCTATATGTCCATCACCACCACAGTTGTAGCACTTGACTGGCTTTGCTTGTCCTTGGTTTGGATTCCTTCCACGATTCTGATTTGCCATATATCCTCTATCTACTCCACCTCTTCCCTGTTCATACTGCCTTTCTTGAACTGGTTGCACCATAACCTTCCCATCTCTGACAGTAGCTTGATTGTGTAGATTGGATGCTGTTCTGAGGTTATTGTTGGTGTGTGGTAGAGAGTTCATGTTTTGACTAACCATGAGAGACAGTTGATTGATGAAGTTTTCCATGAATGTGTTTAGGTCAGGAGGCTTATATGCTGGATCAGGGATGAGCTTGTAATTACCATTACCCATGGGTATGACTTGAGAAGCTTTGGTGGTAATTCCAACATTAGTGTAAAAAGCTGTAGAGTCATTTGACAAACTTGTTTCTCCCTGGTTGGTTTTGAACTGTTCAAGAATTCGTTTTTCAAACATAGCATGTCTCTCATTCTGAAGAAGGAATGCATATAGTTGCTCATAGTTGGTGTTCTTCAATCCTTTGGTTAGCTTCACAGATGTAACAAATTTATGCCATTCAGGATTCATGTTGTTCACAAACTTTGAATTTAGCTAAATATTTGGCATAGTCATTTTGATATTCCTCATATCATTCACAAGCATGTGGAATCTCACGTAATACTCAGAGACACTTTCTTCTGGCTTCATCTTAAAGTGTTCAAATTCATCATACAGCTGTGATTCTTTGTCTTCCTTAGTCAATTCAGAACCCGAGAGAAGCATCTTGACATTATCCCAAACAGCCTTAGCTTCAGTGTTGTGATTGATCAGCTTGTAAATGTCCTTAGGTAATCCCTGAAGTATGATGTTAGAAGCCCTGATGTCTGCATCGTATCTCTTCTTCTCCTTATCAGTCAATTCATCATACAATTTAGGTCTGTCCAGTCCTAATATCACTGAGCCATCTGCAGCAGTGTCAAGTATGTCTCTGGTTGTCTCAACCTGATACGGTCCTTCATCAATTGACTTGAGAATGTTAACTCCATTTTCCTTACCAAGACAGTACAGTCTGATTCGTTGAGCCCAAGAGTCGTAGTCAGTTCTGTCAAGCATGGGTGGACGAGTATCTCAACCAGCTGCTTGAACGTCCTCAGCTACAGTAGAAATGATTGTAGGCACGTTGGTAGACATGTTTACAGATTTCACGGGATTTTATAACTCAATGATTAAACCGGAAAATAGATTCTTTCACGAGATTTTACTAAATCAAGAGAAAACCGTATTACAAACAAGAGATCAACCAAGTCGCTAAGAATCCTTGAACCAAGTTGCTAAGCACCAAGTCGCTAAGTATCCTTGAACCAAGTTACTAAGTAGCAACTCGCTAGACTTCAAGTTGCTATGAATCAAGTCGCTAAGACCCAAGTCGCTGGACGCAAGTCGCTTTAATATCAAATCGCTAAACAGTCAAGTTGCTAAAGAACAACTCGCTAAGATCCAAGTCGCTAGTATCAAGTCGCTAACAATTTACACTACAACTCGCTAACAATTTCTGAAGCAAGTCGCTAACCTCACCAAGTCGCTAGCCGTAGTGGAGAATCCACTAACTTGTACCATTTGTCGGCTTGTCTCAATAAACAAGTCGCTAGGCTCAAGTCGCTAACAACTAACACTGTAAATCGCTAAATTTTACTGAAGTAAGTTGCTACGATGAAAAACACTACGAGAGCCAAGTAGCTAGCAAGAAAAACTTCAAAAACACACTTTTCAATCCAAAACAAGCTCAACCACAGTGATTCAAGCTTACCAAATCAAAACCCAAGCACTTACAATGATTCTTAACAGAAAAGTACACCCAAAATTCAAACTTTAACACTAGAAATGATCCAAATGATGCAAAAACCACTAAAATTTTTCAAACTCAAAAACCATCTAAAACCACTAGAAATCCAAGGATATGTGAGAGAGAAAGAGTTAGAGGTTTGAGAACTTAGTGAGAGAAAATGAAAGTATTATTATGAGCTCCAACTCTCTACCTTGGGAGGTAGAGAGTATTTATAGTCTTACACAAATCGCCACCAACGGGTTGTGGATCAGGCATACAGTGGGTAAAGACATGTCCGTCATCCACGGTGTTACTTAACTAAATACTACTAAACATTAAATAATCTGTTAATACAAATAAACCGTGAAAATGTTTATTTATATTTTACGATCTTCTAATGTTTTGTCGATAACAAATATAAAATCATTTTAACGAAACAAATAGAGTACGTAAATAGTTTGAGTTAATAGTTTTCTAACACACTTACGCTTTCACATAAAACACTAAAACAAGTATAAGTGATTTTATGATTTAGATACATATGTACAACAACTAGTGTTTACATATTGGGTTAAACATATACTTAAACTAAGTATACTAAAATGGGTAAAAACTAAGTGTATGCTAAATTGGGTAAATACAAGTATATACTAAATGGGTAAAAACTAGCAAATGGTTTTGACCCATAACCCATGGTTTTATATATACCACTTAACCAAGTTCATTGTATCCTTAAGATACATTGTATCTAGAAAGAAAACCATGGATCAACCCATAACCCATGACCCATGACCCTTAACCAAAAATACCCATGGGCAAAGAGGAGCGGACCACGGATCCCTAGCCTTGTGCTAGCCGGATCCCTTGTGGTAGGGATCCGTGGGATCCGGGGAAACAGAAGAGAATTTCCTCTATAAATAGAGAGCCATTCCTTCCTCTCTAGGTGTGCTTTTTACATATACTTCCCCAAAGTGATCTATGTAGTTTGTCTTTTGTTTTTGTATGATCTACTAGGTTCCTCTTAAAGGAAAGATCACCACCTCTTGAAGACGTGCAAGCTCAAAGTCCATGAGTTGCCATGCTTCGTCATCATCAAGACTACTAAGGTTATCTTGTTGATAGTTCTTCCTTTCTCCATAGATGTTGGGTTGAAGGCATTAGTGAAGAATGCCGAAAGTGTCAAGATGAAAGCATTAGTGAAAGGTGCTCATCATCTGTGTCAAAGCATTAGTGAAGGATGCTAAAGGTGTCAAGACGAAGGCATTAGTGAAGGGTGCCAAGCGTTGTGTCAAAGGCATTAGTGAAGGATGCCAAAGAATCAAATCAAGTAGCATTTGGGAAGAATGCCTAGGTCGTATAATCGATGAGGTGCATCGTTATACATATATGTATTTGTTTATATACAAGGATGGTGATATCCTTGATGGTGTTGTAACAAGGAGTAGATCTCCTTGAGATTAGGTGTTGTGTCGTGAAGGTGTAGTTCACTTAAGGTGTGAAAGAACTAGGTGCTTAGCCTAGTACCTAATAAAGGGTAGGCGACGTTGTGAAAGATTAGTTCTCCTAAGGTGTGAAAGAACTCGGTGGTTAGCCTAGCACCGTATAAAGGGTAGGCGACGTTGTGTTAGGTGTGGTTCGCCTTGGTGTGAAAGAACTCGGTATTTAGCTTTGTACCGGAAAAAGGTTAAGCGACGTTGTGAAGGCTTCTCCGCCATAAGGAGTTGGTGTAGTGTTTACGAACTCTCGAGTAGGTGACTCGGGGAGTGGAGTAGAGCAAGGAAGGTGTCCTTGTAGCCGAACCACTATAAATACTTGTGTCGTGGTGATGTGCTTCTTACTCTTTATCTTTCATTACACGTTTATATATCTATCTATCAACGTCCAACATAAACAATCAAATAGATTGACATAAGTCGATCTAAATATTTAAAAGGAAGTTTTAAATTGGTAAAACTATTCAACCCCCCCTTCTAGTTTTCCACATAATTTACGACTACAAGCTTTCTAACGATTACATATACTTGAGGTGACCGACTCTTTAATAACTGGATTTACTAAATCCTAACAGGCTCTTCATCAGAACTCTCTTCTTCTTCCTGCTCTGCAACTGGAGTTTTACCCTTGTCTGTTTTGGGACTAAGTGGTTTTTCAACTGTTGTTGTATCATCCGTAACAGACTCTGAATAGTGAACCTCTTCATCAGTCTCAGTATCCTCGGAGTCTTGATCCTCTAATTTAGGTGTTGGTTTAGGAGTAGGAATGGCACCTTTAGATGGAAATTTTCTTTTTCGGGGAGGATTCCTCTTTGGATACTTTATGGCACTCCCAGTGCTTGCTACACTTCCAGCACTGCCCGATCATCTGGTCTTCTTGACTGGTATGGTGGAAGACTTTTCATCCATGAATCCGACTTTGCCTAAGGCCACTGCTTCTTGATATCGTGAATACGATTGAAGACTTTTAATGTCATAAGTGAGTAGGCAGTTAGTCAGTACTACACCTTGTTTCTTTGTTGATGAGTCTTTAAATCTGAAAACATTTAATGTAGCCTCAATCAATGCAGAATGATGGTTGGGGTCATCAAGTCTCAAGGGAATGTCTAGCTTATCCCCGAGTATCTTCAGGATCAACAACTTTGTGTATCTAATGAACGGAACCTTTGTGCCAGGCTTCTTGAGGTGACACATCATGTCTTCCCAGATTAGACTTGCATAGTCAATGTGCATCTTGTTGACCATGCCCCAGAAGATTTGTAGGTGCATTAATTTGGGATGCTCATGACCGCTGTCTCTTTCGGATACAGACTTGGTGATCATGATGTATAAAGTTCTCCACGGCTGAGGAATATTCTTTAAATCGGGCGAAGAATGCTTGGTAATGATTCCTGCAGCTTCATCATAGCCAATATCTACCATAAATTGTAGTGTAGCCTCTTCAGTTAGAATTGGCACATACTAAGCAGGCTGGATAGCAGGGAGCAGAAGAATTGCTCGTAAATCAGCAACAGTGACGGTGACTTGTTTATCGTTGAGTGTCATTGTAACAGCATCTTGACCATCAATTTTATTCATTGTGTGCCAGAACTGATGAATATAGATCTCTGGTACAGTTGCTGTGTTGGTGAGCATGTTGTTGTAGGGATGAGTCTTAAGAATATCCACTGCAATTCGGCAAGAGTATTCAGAGCAGGTGAAGTTATCAAAATCAACCTTGAGATTGTTCTTTCCAAGCTTCATACTATAACCAGTCGGGAATATGTCTTCCAATGTGAGCTCGTTTGGTGCATTAATGTTTTCCATGGTGATGTCCATATCGTGATCTGAAAGATATTGAGCCAAAAGAACCAAAAGTCCAAAGTAGTCGTGATAAGTTTCGTGAGTATATTAATTTTGAATTTTAAAGTCCAAGTTTTCACTCATTCACACAACATTTTAACCATTATAGCTTATTAGTGAGACTTTGGTCTGATGACGTTATGAGTAACTTATTTACAAGTTTGTACGCGTAACATTTCATAACTAACGTTAAAATTATGGCTTAAGCATAAGAATGTAAGCTTATGCGTAAACATTGTGTAACCATACGCGTAGACCTAAGCTTATGCGTAGGAGTCCTTCTTACGCGTAAGAAAGCTTACGCGTAGAAACAGACTCTTGGCATAAAGCTTACGCGTAAGCATAGGTTGGGACTTACGCGTAAGGTTTACTCGTAAGAGCAAACCTTAAGCGTAAGAAACCAAGTTTACACATATCCTTCACAGTAAGAGTTACGCGTAAGATTTCTCTTACATGTAACATCTACGCGTAAGGTATTCCTTAAGCGTAGAATTCCAATTTTAACCTTGATTCTGATTTTGCACGCGTAAAACCAGAAAATAAATCATTCATAACATTTTCATTAACACTTTTTTCAACCACTTTCAAGATCACATGTTATCGCAAGGACTATCCAGTTACGCGTAGAGTTTGCTTTAAGCGTAAAGTTAAACCCTAAGGATTCAAATCCTACGCCTAAGCAATCTAACCATGTAATCACTACCAAATAATTTATGGGATGTCTTAGGAGCCATATGAGAAGAATGAAACAAGTTTTAACATCAAATACCTCATGAATCAAAAATACCCAAACCAACTTATTCATAAACCCTAAAGTCTAATTATGCAGTTTTGATGTTTCTGGGTTGGATTCAATGATGTAATTGGTTAATTAAACATGTAACAATCATCTTTCAAGCCTTTAATTGTCCTAAAACACTCACAATTGAAAACACCCAATTTCACGCATAAACCCTAATTTTGAAAAGTGATTCATACTTGTTTCTGGGTTGAATTAGATGTTGAAAACAGTTTAAGGATTGATATTAGAAACGTTTTAACACACCCATTACACAACAAACAACCCAACATGATTTCAAGTTCATACGCGTACGCGTAAACCTTAAATCATCCCTAGGTGAAAATCAAACCGTTGGATTTACAAACTATGAAGAACCTATGTTTGAATTTACACAATGAAACTTTTATCACTTACAGATTTGAAGTTTATAACACGGATTGGAAGATGAATTATAGGCGTGGGATAAGGTAGTTGAAGTATTAAATGTTTGAAATAAATGTAAGTGAAATTAGGTGAAAGGGTTTTGTAAAAAAATAAGTTTAAACATTTGACAAGTATGGCCCCTCCACCTCAACCATTTGCATCCATAGCTCAAAACTTCCATTTTGGTTATACAAGAAGTATAACTTTGGAAAGAAACTTGACGACACTCCCCCTCGACCTTTAGAAATATAGAAATTTTACAAATTTGGGTCCGAGGAATGTCATGAAACAAAAAACGTATCCACCATTATCAAAGAAACAACCAATAATAGGTAACACGCAAGTACAAGGTTTTATGAATCAAAAAATATTTACTTTCTCCCCCTCAACACTTGTCCGAGAAAATGTTGAACTGTTTAGAAAGAGCAAAGTGTTGACGGAAGATTTGTACTTGCAATGTTGAAAGAAATTTAGATAGAAGAATATTTTTGTATTTTATAAAATTATAGTTTTGTATTTTGTTTTTGATAAAATATTTACAAAAGAGGTTTTGGTGTTTGACTGGTTTTAAGAATGTGTCAAAAGTTCGTTCAGTTATTCTAGAGTCAAACACCTCATACCAATCTGGTGGATCAACTCAGTAAACCTAGCAGGAGCTAAGGCTTTGGTGAGAAGGTATGCCAGTTGGTGTTCAGTACCCACAAAATATAATTCAACGGTACCCTTTTCCACATGCTCCTTGATGAAATGATATCGAAGATCGATGTGCTTAGACTTCGAATGTTGGACGGAGTTGCACGAGATCACAATAGCACTTCGATGGTCGCAGTACATCGGGATTCTGTCAAATACGTAACCATAGTCTTTGGGTTGTGTTCTCATCCAAATGACTTGAGCACAACACGCCGACATGGCTACATATTCTGCTTTGGTTGAGGACAGCGATGTACAAACCTGCTTCTTCGATTGCCATGACACCAATTTATCACCAAGAAATTGTAGTGCACCTGA
Source organism: Chrysanthemum seticuspe (assembly GCA_019973895.1). Lineage (NCBI taxonomy): Eukaryota > Viridiplantae > Streptophyta > Magnoliopsida > Asterales > Asteraceae > Chrysanthemum > Chrysanthemum seticuspe. The sequence continues at coordinate 214,169,898 of BPTQ01000001.1, read as the reverse complement.
AGTACTTTTCCGAGAATCTAAGCAACCTGCATGATCAACGTCTGAAAAAGCTATTAGATCAAAACCAGAATCCTTTGGATACCAGATCCCCAAATTAATGGTTCCCTTGATGTATCGGAGGATTCTTTTAGCCTCAGAGAGGTGAGTTTCAGTAGGTCGCGACTGATAATGGGGAGCAAAGATATACAGCAAATACAATGTCAGGTCTACTGGCTGTTAGATACATGAGAGACCCAATAATACTTCGGTATTTGATAGGGTCAACCAATTTCCCATGCAAATCAGCGTCCAGTTTTTTGGTATGTGCCATCGGTGTGGCATAGGTATCACAGTTTTGCATTCCATGTTTGTTTAAAATTTCAAGAGCATATTTGGACTGAGTTAGGAAAATACCACGGGATGATTGATGAACTTGCAGTCCTAGAAAGAACGTAAGTTCACCCATCATGGACATTTCAAAGTGTTTTTTCATAAGTTTTGAAAATTTGTTTGAGTACTTTTTATGTGTTGACCCAAAAATGATGTCATCCACATAGATTTGAATAATTAAAATGTGAGCCCCGTGATATTGAATGAAAAGTGTTAGGTCGACCGATCCTTTAGTGAAATTATTGGCCATGAGAAAGGATTATAACTTATCATACCACGCCCGAGGGGCTTGTTTGAGACCGTAGAGAGCCTTTTTCAGTTTGAAGACGTGATTCGGGAACTCTGGATCAACAAATCCTTCCGACTAACTAACATAAACTGTTTCCTTCAGTTGACCATTCAGAAAAGTGGTTTTGGCATCCATCTGATAGACCGTGATGTGCATGTGAGCCGCGAATGCCAAAAAAATCCGTACAGCCTCAAGGCGAGCAACCGGTGCGAATGATTCCTCAAAGTCGATCCCCTCTTCTTGTCTATAACCTTTAGCCACCAGACGTGACTTATTTCTTATAACCGTACCTTCAGCATCCAACTTGTTTTTCCAAATCCATTTAAGACCAATAACATATACCCCGGTTGGTTTTTCAACCAATTCCCATACTTCAAGACGTTTAAACTGATTAAGTTCTTCTTGCATGGATTCAATCCAGTTGTCATAAGTCATTGCTTCTTTAATGTTTTTGGGTTCAGATTGGCTAACGGTAAGTGCATAATTGCAATGTTCACCGTCAGTCTGAAGGCGTTGTCTAGTTACGACTGGTTGATTCGGGTTTCCAATGATATTCACAAGAGGATGGTATTTAGTCCAACGATGTGTGGAGGGTTGATGGTGATATACATTGTGCAGATTAGGAGGATTCAAATGGCTTGTGGATGATTCCGCAACATCAGAAGTGGCAGTTTCATTAGCAAAAGGATTGAAGAACGCATTTGGATCATAATCTGTAGGTTTAGGTACATCATGGTTCAGAAGATCATCAGCTGGTTCAGCATCATTGGATGCGGTTTGTTCGGCTGTTGTTGTAGAACCAATCGGAGGTGCTTCTTCAACAGTTGTTGTTGTTTCAGGTGTATCAGGTATTGGATTATTATCAGGTTGAGCAGCGAAAACATTTGATACATCTGGAGCACGTTGATCAATATCATCACTAAACAGAGGAGCAAATAGCTGTTCCATTTGACGTCGAGTAAGCTGTAAGCTTGGTTCAGCTGATGATGGGGTTTGGGGGAAGTTTAGACTATTATGGCCGGGTTCCAAGCTGTTTTGCTCAGAAGCCATTTCTGTAAGCTCATCGAAATTTGCATGAATCGTTTCCATAATCTCCCTTGTACGATGATTCCAGATCCGGTATCCCTTAGAGTTTTCACAGTATCCAACAAAGACTCCAATGTCAGCTTTAGCCTTGAGCTTACCAAAGTCATCAAGATCATTATTTGGGTAACAAAGAGATCCAAATACATGAAAGTGTTTTAAATTCGATTTGCGGTTGTGGATAAGCTCATAAGGTGTTTTGTTGTGGCGTTTGGTAATCATTGAACGGTTCTGAGTGTAGCATGCAGTTGATACGGCTTCAACCCACAAGTAATCTGGAAGTTTTGCATTTATCAACATCGTTCTTGCAGCTTCCACTAACGTACGGTTTCATCTTTCAACAACTCCGTTTTGTTCTGGTGTTTGTGCAATGGATGTTTGATGTTCAATTCCCACTTTCTCATAATAATCACGAAGATTTTGATTCACAAATTCAGTCCCTTTATCTGTTCTAATTTGTCTGACTGTATTTCGGAGCTGAACTTGAATTTTTGTGAGAAAGGTGATGATCATCTGTGGAGCTTGATCTTTACTTCAAAGAAAATAAACCCAAGTCCATCTTGAGTAATCATCGACAATTACCAAGATGTAGCGTTTGCCGTTAATCGTCTACACTCGCATCGGACCACACGAATTCATGTAAAGAAGATGAAGCACATGCTGTGAGTTGTGTTCCACCTTTGAAGGAAAGTGAGCACGAGTTCTTTTCCCTTGTTCACAGGCTGAGCATAGGTGATCTTTAGAATACTGAAATCTTGGGAGACCTTCAACAAGTTTGTAACGTGCAAGATTGGTTATGGTTTGAAGGTTTAAGTGTGAAAGATGATGGTGCCATAGCCAAGATTTTGTAGATGTTGCCTTAGAAAGTAGACAGATGGGAGATGAAGCAATCATGTCTTGCATTGATATTGTGTAAAGACTTGATGTGCGGTTTCCAGATATAAGATCGTTTCCTTGTAGATCACGAATGAAACAAGTTTTCTCCCGAAAAGCAACTTCCAAATCTCCATCACAAAATTGACCAACTGAGAAGAGATTGTAACCTAGACCTTCCACATAATAAACCCTGCTAATTTCGATGTTTCCGCTGATGTAATCTCCGTAGCCCATGATAGTTGCGAAGTGATCATTCCCGAACCTGACAGTGCTAATGAACTTTGAAACAAAGTTTGATGACAGTTTGAGATTTCCTGTCATGTGCCGGGAACATCCGCTATCAACAATCCAGAGGATGATCTGTATCACCTGCATTACACACAGACGACACAGGTGGAATAGAAGTAGATGTGGAACCTGAAGAGTTAGAGGGTTCCGTTACAGTTACAGACGACACACACATGTTAATGATTTTGGGAATCCATTTAAATCCAAGTGTATTATGTAACCATTTCTGCCATCTCCAACTAGTCTTAGTAAATGCACTAGGTGATAAGTTCTTCCTAGGAGGTGAAGGCGGTTCTATGGGTACATCAATGTTTGAAGCATGAACACTAGTAGGCGGTTTACCTAGCACAGACTTAGAAGCATTAGTGGGCCTAGAGGTATTCTGTTTCTATTGTTCCGCTTACGAGATAAGATAGCATTAGCAACACATTTATCATGACAACCAGAAAACATACTTTTACGACAACCAACACAAGATGTTTCAAACATAACATTCAAAGTACTTAAAGGTTCAGCATTCGTTACATCAATTTTTCTATTACATTTGTCTAACGCAATGTCTAAAGTGGGTGCAACTTGAGTCTTATTCAAAGTCCTAAGGTGTTCTTCTACTTCAAAGGTCTTTATTGTCTTTTCTTACGTCGCAATTTCCTATTCTTCCTTGATTTGCTCTTAAGCTGTGAAGTGCTAGCGTTGGGAAAAGAGGCAACTATTCCTGTTTTAGTGGAAGGAAGCACATTAGTATCTTGTGATTTGTCATTAGGCGTTCTAGTGTCAATTTTAAACATTCCCGGGGCAAGTGCATTAGTGTTACTAATCTTATCTTGCTTAAGTTTCACCAACTCCGCTTTTAAGTCATGGATAGTGTGTAACAAATCTTGATTTTCAGAGCGAGTGTTCCCATTATTTCGTAAAACTTCTTTGGTATATGCAAGATGATCATCAGCATCTTTTGACGCTTGAGCACGAGTCTTTTTAAGTAAATCAAATATGACACCATATTCAGTTTTGACTTTGGCAATTTCTTGTTCATATTTTGAAATTTGACACTTTAAAGACACGTTTGCATCATCTAGTTGTTCTAGTTTTGGATCAAGAGATTTTGAACGCAACTGGTTGATCTTGTTTTACAAAGCAAGTTCACGATTTTGACAATCTTTTTGACACCATTGAAGACGACGTTATACGTTGGAAAGCTCATTTAACAATCGCTCATTTTCAATTTTTAAAGACTTGATTTTGTGACACATTATCGGTATTCTCAACATTTTCAACAGAATCAGCAGCAATATAATCAAATGCATATGCAACAAAATGTAATAACACAACATTTATGGTATCAGCACAGATAACATCTTCCAAGAGTCGGTCAACATGATTTCGTAACATTTTCTTTTTATGTTTAGTATTAGAAATCGATGTTTCTATTTGCTCGAAAACTGTTTTCATAAGCCCAATCTCCTTTTGAAGTTCCCGTTCCCAATAGATTGCACACATTTTTAAATTTCGGACATGTGGTAGAAGTCCTTTCTGAAAAATATCCCTTTGTTGTCGCGCAAATGGCGATTGAAAATGTTCAGCTTTAATTTCAGAATTTACTTCAATTGCATTTTTCAAAAGTTTGATGTCAGACATAAAAGTGTCAAAATATTTTAGAACCTGACATCGTTCAGCTAATGGCTTTATTTCACTAAAACAAGGTAAAGGACCAATAATTTGTGCAACATTGGTTCGGGGACCATCATTAGGAGTGGACTTAGGAGTAGGCGTGATAACCCAAGGTGTCTTAGAATTATCATGTTGTGCGATGAAAGTTATGGCTTTTGAATAGTTAAATGGTTTGCAATAAACAACATTTTCTATTTTTGACCGACTCTCGTCTTCTGCATCTAATTCCTCCATACGATTATATTCAACAACACTCATTATTGAGTCATCAATTCTATGTTCTGCACTGTAGCCTTGAGGATTTGGTTTGAATGCTCTATGTGAAAAACGTGGTTTGTAATCAGCAAGATTCGGTCCATATCCATTGGGATTTGGTTTAAAAGAAAACTTTTGAATAGTTGTGATTGACTCACCATTGTTATAAACAACATTTCGAAACTCTTTGATTTTATTTTGTAAATCGACAATTTCCTCAAGATAGTCATCTATTTGTTTTCTCGAATGCTTTTTGTACTCACAAAACTGTTTTTGACAAGTTAACAACTCAGACTTGGCTTTTTGAGTTTCCAAAGTGAGAGCGTTAAGTTGTTGTTTATGATCATATTTCCGTTGTTCTATTTGAGACAACAAAGCATTCTTGGATGCAACTAGATCACATATTTGTTTCTCCAAAGATTTTTCATTCTGGTACGATTTAGCAAATGCGACTTCAAAACCTTTTTCACGTTTCTCTTTAGTTTGAAAAATGTTGAGTTGAAACTTATAGCATTCATTATCCTTAGTCAACAGTGCAATTTTATCCTGTAATGTCTTATTGATGTCGTGGCACTTTTCCATTTGAGATTTTTCAGTCTGAATTAAGTTGGTCATGAGCACAAGATCTGGATTAGACAAAGGTTCAGCTTGTTCAACGTGAGTCTCAACATGATCATTATTTAGATCCTCAAATATAACCACGGAGTCAACTTGATTATCAATATTAACCATAAGGTCATCTTGATCGTAAAATATAACTACGGGATCTATTTGGTTATCATTGGAATGAGATGTAGAAGGTTCGTGTGGAACACTCTAATCCTCATCGGATGCAGATGTTGGCGGAGATATCAGATCAGTAATGAGTATAGTTTGATCCGGTACCTGAGACAAGCCGTCAGTGTCATACATTGGGCCTGTGTCACTCATGTGGAGCTCTTGCATGTTTGCCATTAACATCACAGCTGCATTAGCCTGCAAGTCCTCCATGTCATCATCAGAATCTGCATTAGCCATGAAGCTTTGTTCCTTGTTTGTAAGAGTTCCACCAGCTTCATCCTTGAGAGCCAAGAGTAAAGCCTCTTTGTAATAAGCGATGCCTCTTGTCCTCGGCTTGGGGTATGCATTAGCCAGATGACCCTTCTCATTACAGTTATAACATCGGAGACCATTAACCCCAGTCTGAGCATTTCCCTGATCAACCACTTGAACCCGTTGTGGAGCACCCATGTTATTCCTTCCATTAACATTAAACCCTTGACCACTATTCATCTGATGGCCAATTCCACGATTCTGAACCTCAACCCGTCCATTGTTTACAACAGCTTGATTCCTTGTATTTGACGGGGTGCGAATGCGGTTGTTGGATTTGTTAGCAAATCGTCCGAATGCTCTTGCAAGCATAACAAATCCTTGATTTATTGCATCGAAGGCATCTGCATCCTCATTGGATTCACTGTAGAGTGCCTGATCATTGTTGTTGTTGTATGGAACCAATTGAGTTTCTTGTGATTGTTGCTGTGAAGGATCATATGGTGTAATCTGAACAGTTGATTGTGGAGGGTTTGTGAAAACAGTTTGTAAGGTAGGGAATTGAGGATAACATGCTTGATCCCACAAAGCAAGAGTTTGATTATCCGAGAGTGATGGTGAAGCAAGGACTCCACAAATGATCCTTTCTCTGTCAACTTCCTTTTGGTGAGGCTTTAAATAGTCATACAATAATCCGTATGTAGCATGATGAAGATTCTTCGCTTGTCAGATGAAAATAACATACCTTTCCCAATAAGGACCAAGACTGCTCAGGAACTTTGTGTTGACTGCAATCCTTGGCATAATGATATTATGTTTTTCCAAGTCATTGATGATGTCTGAGAACCGATGATGATATGACTCTAATGTCTCCCCTAGTTCAATCATGAAGTGTTCATATGCTAAGTAGATTTTTGATTCCATGTCCTCTTGATTGAGTTATGTGCCTTCCATTAGAAGATGAATGTGTTCCCTCATTGCTTTAGCAGTCTTCTGAGTATCAACACTACGAAGTATCGGATTGGGTAATCCCAAAAGGATATATTGCATTGCAAGTTCATCGGCTTTTAAGTGTAGAAGTTGGTCAGTAGTAAGTTGATCAAGACCGACAACATTGGTAATATCATCTCTTGGTGGATTAGCATTCGGATCTCCGGGTACAGTGAGAGTAGGCATCTGAAAAGGACCTTCAAGGATGACCTTCTTCAAGAACTTTCCATGTGGCTTCTTTAGATCACAAAACCTAAAGAACCTTATCACCCATTGATCGTAGTTTCCGGGAGTGAGCATTGGAGGTCTGTCAAAGGATCCAGCTTCATGAATGGATTGTTGGCTACTTAAAGCTTCACACATCTTTGCAAACCAAGACGGTTCCTTTGGTATAGTAACATTCATAGCATACTTGGCTGGATACTGATTTTGAAAGTATGTGTAATGTTGTACTTGTTGACGAGGGTTTGGTGGAACCATTTGTGGTGGAAGAGGGTTTGCTCCTTGAGGAAAGTGATGAAATTGTTGTTGAAATTGTTGCAATTGTTGTGGAGATGGTGGAGGATATTGTTGATAAAATTGTTTTTGTTGTTGTTGAGGATACTCATGAGGAAAGTAGCTAGAGTATGGTGGTTGAGACATCTTGAAACTTGTGTTGATGATGGATCTTTGTAGTCGAATGAAACAATGTTGATGAAGTAACCTTATGCGTAGAAACCAGCTTAGGCGTAGAAAGTACCTTATGCGTAAAAAACCAACTTATGCGTAACAAGAGAGCTTACGCGTAGGAATAGCTTACGCGTAGACTTGAGGAAAACTTAGCTTAGGTGTAAACCAAAGGCTTAGTAGTAGAATCCTTATGCGTAATATTTGCTTATGCGTAAGACAAGCTTAGGCGTAAGAAATGCTTAGGCAAAGAGAATTCTACGCGTAAGAGTTTAGCTTAGGCGTAAAACTAGGGTTTTGCCCAAAAATCCTTTACACTAATACCAGTGTAAAAGATATCCAAAGTCGAAGTGTTTTCAGGCTTATCCAAGCAAGAAAACACTGAGTAAACCAACAGCTATGAAGATCAAATGAAGAAATCCTTACGCGTAATTGCAGCTTAAGCGTAGACTTTGTGCTTACGAGTAAGATTAGGGTTTTGTTACGAGTAGAAAGTACCAAAAATGCACCAAAACTGATTTTATGCTCAAAAGTGTTTTGTAACCTGATTTTAATGATGAAATAGCTTCAATATCACCAAAATAACAAGAAAGTTTGAAACTTGATGATCCAAATCCACTTTCACCCTTACGCGTAGACAGTACCACACGTACAAAAATGATAAGGTTTTAAAAGGTACCATTTTGAGGGGTCATTTAAGTCCTTATTTGATCACTTTTGTATCCGTTACTGCTTAATATCGTTCCTTTTCACTTTTTAGGTCTCGTGAAGGCAAAATGCTGGAATGGCACTTATTTGGACGAAAAGGCGCGAATATATGAAGAAAATGGCCAAAGTCGAAATCGAGACACTCACAGTCGCTGAATGTAGAAGGCGACGGCGTCAGGAGCTATTTTCGACGCCGTCGGAGAATTATTGTGACGGGTCAGAACTCAAAACTCGTGTTTTCAAGAGACGGCGTCTAGTTGTGAAAGAGTAGGCCGTCGCTACTCAGACGGCCTAGATGCGATCCAGACGACGTCAGAAGCTGAAGAGGACGGCGTCACGGACATAAGGTGACGCCGTCGCAAGGTTAACGTGGCCAAGACGAAACCCTAATGGCGGCGACACGACGGCGTCACTAAACATAAGGTGACGCCGTCGCAATTGTAATCTTATATATAGAATCCGAATTTTTCAGTCTTTGTGTAGAGAGTCTTTGGAGTAAAAACCTAAAAACCGAACCTAAGGTGTCTTGTACAGTATTTTAGGGTTTTTAACCCTATCTTACACCAAGATAAGTCTTTGCTTCATTAATTCAATTATGTCTTTGATTATTTGTGTGTATGCTTGCATGTTCTCCATGTCCGGCTAATTTATTTGTGTGTTTGCTTAGGAAGTATGAAACTTAATTATTAAATATTGATTGGTTGTTTCTTATCTTAGTTGATTAATGATCTAGTAATGCGATAGGTCATTCGTTGTGTACTTAATGCTTGATTCATCTTTGTGAACCCTAGAGTATGATTACCTGAGTGATTGTAGTCTAAACCATCCGAAGAGCGCCTTAGAGTAGGAGTCTATGATCTCTAAGTGGATTTGTAGACAAGACCCTTTGGTAAGTTCAAAGAGTTAGGGAGAAACGCATACCCTATAACTTTAGAAACACAACGCAACTAGGAATAAGACGTGACACTCAACCATCAATAGGAGATAATTAAGGAGTAATACAAACTAAGTAAACACATCTTTAAACTATCATACGAGCACACATTAATTAGACATAGACTCCCACAACCTTAGTTTAGATAATTAGATAATAGTAGAGTAATCGGTAGAAATACCAACCCCCCAAATCCAATACCCGAAATTCGTACCTTTCCATTTTCATAAAATATAAAAAGATAAAAAATAATCTTCCTCAACCTTAACCTTAGCGTAGTAACTCCCTACTAGCATTCCTATTCCCCTAGAGAACGATATCAATACCCGTGGCTTACCCTAATTACTACACTACAACGATTAGGTTCACTGCCTAGGGTGTTATAAAACTTGCTCGAAGAAAAGGAAGTTTCCTTGACCCCGAATGACGCGTGTAGCGTTATCAAGTTTTTGGCGCCGTTGCCGGGGAATAGAATAGCTAGTTAGTAGTCCACCTCGTTTAGGTTTCTTTGCTTGATTCCTATCAAGTAAACGTTTTTTCTCATTTTTAGATTTCTCTTAGTCTATCCCCCTTCTTCGTAACCTTTGTTCGTAACCCCATCACTTTTCATCATGGAGAATGATAACCAGCCACCACTTAATAACCCAACACAAAAAAATTCAATGTCACTCAAAACCCAACCTATTAACCAACACAACCGTCAAAGCCGATATGTGAGTAGAAACACCGACCTTCAGGATTTGCAGAAAATATTCGATAGTACAATTAGGGAAGCAGTTGAGAAAGTAGTCAGCGCTGCTATAGTTGGTTCGATGATTAGCAGTAATTCGGAAAATGGCATGATAAACAACAACGTGGATGTGGAAAATAGTGCTTACTTCAATCTTTACCCCACTAAGGAAGAGGTTGCGTACCATCAATACATAATCGATAATCCACGATCACCCATCATTAGGATATGCCCAAAGATTAGGAGAGGAAATCCCTGGAACCTAAAAATCCCTTGTATGATTGGATATAGGAGTGTCGACCACGCTTACATAGATACGGAATCCCCCATCAACGTAATGTCATCTGCTGTCTACAATGACATTATGAATGAGCGACTCAATATTAGGAGAGACCCTAAGTATCCGGGAGGAGTTTGCAACTTTGTGGGAAGAGTCAAGGACGTGCATGTCTTTATAGGAAATTTCACTTACCTAGTTGATTTTATGGTTCTAGAAGATGTAGGATGCGTCATTGACTATAGTTTATCCCAAGTAGTGCTAGGGAAACCGTTTGTTGAAACATCTAGAATGAGCCATAACAAGCATGAGGGAACGGTTAGGTTCAAGGAAGGAACCGATGAGATCACCTATAGGATGCCTTGGAAAACAACTGAGTATGGCCACTTGTCCATTTATGATAGAGACAACATCAAAGCTTTTGAGGACAAAAGCAAGGAAGATGTTGAAAAAGGTTATAAATTCATGTGGGAAAGAAGGAGGCATTATTATAAGGGTTGCTTGACTTTAGGGCCTAGGTATAGAGTCGATGAAGATTTTGTCAACATGATAGAATTCTCATTGAGGATGCGTGAGGAAACGTAGGAGCATGACTACGAGTCTAGCTACAAGACTCTTAAATAAAGAAAAGCGCTTCGTGGGAGGCAACCCATGCTTAATTGTTTGCTTGTTAGTGTCATATATCTTTTATTAATTGTTTATCCTCATGTTTAAATTTGTAAAAATGCTTTATTTTGTTTTTAACCTCGTCTTAATTGCATATAAAGGTATTTTACATAAGGGATAAGTGTAGGGAGGATTACACACGTTTTCAAAAGAAACGTAAACATGAGAATAACAATTAACTAAAAGATATATATGTTTGTTTGTTCGAGTCAAATGCTTGTATCGAGTCATAATGGATGTTTTGCAGAAATTTTTTCCAGATTCTAAAGATGTAAATTTTCCAGAAATTTTTCCAGAAAATCGCAGACCAGTTTTTGTCAGGATAACCTGACGGCGTCAGGATTGCAACCTGACGGCGTCAGGATTGCAACCTGACGGCGTCAGGAAGGAGTAAAAACATCAGATTACTTTTTCTCGTTTTCTGAGCTACTTATAAATTTTTGGAATTTTCCAGGTCTTAATTTTCTTAGAAATTCTGTAAACACCCATTCCACAAGCATTATATCCTAGTTTAAATCGAGTCTTATATATATTATTACCGCCGATTTTACGCGAAGGTTTCGTTTATTTTCTTCAAGTGTGCAGGTTTAGTTTGTCAAGAAGAAGTTACATAAGATTGGAAGGAGCTTTTCACGCAATAATTCTTCTTGAAAAGAATTTAACCACCACTTCACACGGATCCTACCGAGCTAATCAGGGGAGTATTAGTTTCTTTCGTTTTTAATTACCTTCTTTTATCATATCTTTGATACTTTCGGGGAACATTGAGGACAATGTTCAGTTTAAGTGTAGGGAGGGAAAATAAAACGGGAACTTTGAAACTATGCTTATCCTTGACTATTTGCTTTGTCCAATTGTAATTGTGTAATAAACCATGAGAAATGTCGGTTAGGGTAATTTTGGCACCAAATTTAAAATTTTTCATGACATATAGGAGTGGGCCATTAGTCTTAACAAAAGCGTCTCATGGATAGGAAGTTATATGACTAGCACAAAAAACCCTTACCACCCAAATTCCACCCAAAATGTGAGGATCGCCCTTAGATTAGTAGGAATTAAAGCATTCATCTTTAATGCTTAGAGTGTGAACCGGTAGTATATTAGATTCTAGAACTTGTTTTGTGATGCATTCCGAGATCGCAAGTGAGACTACACTTGTGTAGTTAGGAATAACTAAATGATAAGAGGCATTAGGATAACCCTTGTTTGATACCTGTAATATAATTACTTCTTCCACATCGGTTGAGTAATTCCCCCACACCCTTTGCGTTGTACTCATCTTTAATACACGATACCCCTAGTTAACCCCTCAAAGCCTATCCTTTTCGCGGTTCTCGTGATATTTTGGTTTTTCCGGAATATCAATGAAGAGCATTGTTTACACCCCACCCCCAAATATACACCCAAATCGCCTTAGCCTACCCCTTATGCACTCACTTTTAGTGCAAATGTTTGTTATCACCCTAAACCCTTAGTTCAATTATCTAGTTGCTTGCATAAGTTGCTAAGTCGAGTCATATCCTTTGTATACAGTTTTGGGATGATTGGGATTCATGGGAAAAGTTAAAGTTTATGAAATGACGGGAAGGGAACGTTAAATTCAAATTCCCTTTGTTTGCGTAATAATGTACCCCAAGTGTTTTGATCTTTTCAATTCGGGTCAAATTAGTGTTAGAATAATAAAAACTCAAGTGTAGGGATATGCTTATAAATCCCTAGTATTTTGATGTTATCTTAGAGGATGGTAGAGTAAAAGTGTATGAAAAAAAAAAAAAAAAAAAAAAAATAGAAAAAGAGAAAAAAAAAATAGAGTGATTAAAAAAATAATAATAAAAAAAAAATAATAAATAAATAAAAATACGGGCTACCATCCTACATCTATCCTTTAAATTTATGTTTGTTTATTTCAGTTATCTAGAGTTTAGAGTGTCGAGTCTTGGCTTAGCAACGCCATTCTTCATATGCAGTTAACATAAAGATTTTTGACTTACCACCACTAAATAGCCTATCCCACCAAACCCTTATTTCCCTACCGTAAGCCTAACATTATAACCCTTTAAAAGACCTCTTTGATAGTCTTTCCTAGGTGCTTACGCCAAAGCGATGGAGGTTTGATCTATTCTCAAGCCTATGGTAATCTATGTACTAGGACCGGTTAATGAGTGTTTATCTTCCATTTCCTATATTGTTATATTTCATTTATACACCTGAGAGAGATGTGAGTATCCAAACACCCCATGTGAGGTGCTAGTATGTAATTTCCGTGCTTGTTATGACTTTTGCGGGGCTTATATGTGTTGTGGACCGTTTTGAATTAATGCTGAATGACCCCTAACTTATAAATTAATTGGCTAAAAGCACATTTGCTTGAGGACAAGCAAATAACAAGTGTAGGGATATTTGATAAGGTTTTAAAAGGTACCATTTTGAGGGGTCATTTAAGTCCTTATTTGATCACTTTTGTATCCGTTATTGCTTAATATCGTTCCTTTTCACTTTTTAGGTCTCGTGAAGGCAAAATGATGGAATGGCACTTATTTGGACGAAAAGGCGCGAATATATGAAGAAAATGGCCAAAGTCGAAATCGAGACACTCACAGTCGCTGAATGTAGAAGGCGACGGCGTCAGGAGCTATTTTCGACGCCGTCGGAGAATTATTGTGACGGGTCAGAACTCAAAACTCGTGTTTTCAAGAGACGGCGTCTAGTTGTGAAAGAGTAGGCCGTCGCTACTCAGACGGCCTAGATGCGATCCAGACGACGTCAGAAGCTGAAGAGGACGGCGTCACGGACATAAGGTGACGCCGTCGCAAGGTTAACGTGGCCAAGACGAAACCCTAATGGCGGCGACACGACGGCGTCACTAAACATAAGGTGACGCCGTCGCAATTGTAATCTTATATATAGAATCCGAATTTTTCAGTCTTTGTGTAGAGAGTCTTTGGAGTAAAAACCTAAAAACCGAACCTAAGGTGTCTTGTACAGTATTTTAGGGTTTTTAACCCTATCTTACACCAAGATAAGTCTTTGCTTCATTAATTCAATTATGTCTTTGATTATTTGTGTGTATGCTTGCATGTTCTCCATGTCCGGCTAATTTATTTGTGTGTTTGCTTAGGAAGTATGAAACTTAATTATTAAATATTGATTGGTTGTTTCTTATCTTAGTTGATTAATGATCTAGTAATGCGATAGGTCATTCGTTGTGTACTTAATGCTTGATTCATCTTTGTGAACCCTAGAGTATGATTACCTGAGTGATTGTAGTCTAAACCATCCGAAGAGCGCCTTAGAGTAGGAGTCTATGATCTCTAAGTGGATTTGTAGACAAGACCCTTTGGTAAGTTCAAAGAGTTAGGGAGAAACGCATACCCTATAACTTTAGAAACACAACGCAACTAGGAATAAAACGTGACACTCAACCATCAATAGGAGATAATTAAGGAGTAATACAAACTAAGTAAACACATCTTTAAACTATCATACGAGCACACATTAATTAGACATAGACTCCCACAACCTTAGTTTAGATAATTAGATAACAGTAGAGTAATCGGTAGAAATACCAACCCCCCAAATCCAATACCCGAAATTCGTACCTTTTCATTTTCATAAAATATAAAAAGATAAAAAATAATCTTCCTCAACCTTAACCTTAGCGTAGTAACTCCCTACTAGCATTCCTATTCCCCTAGAGAACGATATCAATACCCGTGGCTTACCCTAATTACTACACTACAACGATTAGGTTCACTGCCTAGGGTGTTATAAAACTTGCTCGAAGAAAAGGAAGTTTCCTTGACCCCGAACGACGCGTGTAGCGTTATCAAAAAACAAGCCCAAAAACTATTCTACACACGTAAAGTTTCAAACTTGATGCAAAAAACTAAAACTTTAACACCAAATAAACCTAAAACCACAAGAATCTTGAGTTTTTAAGTGTAAAAATTTGAGCTTTTATGCGTATGAAAGTTTAGTACACAAAACCCACGCGTATAGATAAAAAACTTCAAAACAAAAGTGTTTCACCCAACTAGATGGCGAATGATGCCACTGTTAGGTAACCATATTGTAACACAAGCATCAATATGTAAGAAGTATAGATGAAGAGATGGCGGATGAACACACACAAACAATACACGTATGAATATAAGAAGAGTTATGCGTAAATATTGAATGAAGTGAACAACCAACCTTCAAATGAAGGTTTACAAGTGCTTATATAGGGAAAAGAACTAGGGCAATACACAAGTTCCCTTCCTTTCCTTATTGGATATGGGCCAAGGCTTATGGGCTTTCTACATAAGCCTTGCCATTAATACTAACATAAAAGCCTAATTAAGCAACCTATTACATATTGATTACAAACACTTGAAATATAGTTTAGGAGTAATTCCAACAGTCATCTTTAAAAGCTTTGTGACATGTTACATGTTCACACTAAAACTATCTAAAAAATGGTTGTTTAAAGTTTTGTAGCTTACCAATGTAACCAAATATGTCATGAAGTTGTGATGCCATGTACTTTAATGAAACTTATAATTATGTAGCCACGTTAGGTACTTACTGTTGATCTATAAAGACAATGATGCTTATTATGGTGTACCATTTACATCCATATTATGAATAGACCTTTATGCATCAAAAAATGATGAAGCAACAATGATGGATGAACAGAAACCAGAGCCAAGTAATACTAGGTTGCCTTGGTGTCTGTTCATTCATCGTTAATGCTTTGTTATTGTCTATGTGGAGAATAGTTCAAATGTTTAGCTATCGTACTCTCAGCCCTAAACTTTATTTGTGGTTGTGTTTAAATTCATTTTTCGTGTTACTACACAACTGTGACAGAGAACAGATATCTACTATTTATGTTTTTAATGCCATATATGTATATCCAGTTTCTATATTTGTATATGTATATTTATGATATCTTAAATTTTTAGGCTTAACCCACCATGCTTGGTATGTCTACTTAGATCTTCATTGCATGCTATGGACACAAGTTAAATATCAAATATAGATGGAATATCAAAGATGGATCTACGGAGACGAAGCCCGTCTATTACTAAGTTGCCATGGTCTGTGCATCCATCTTTCATACTTTGTCAATATTTTGTGGCAACTGAGTTTTCATAGTTAGTCACCTGAAGGCAGATCTACATTTCATGCTACAAATACGGTTTAAATTGTCAAAAATAGATGAAATATCAAGGATGGATAAACTGAGACCAAGGCTGACTATTAGTAAGTTTCCATGGTCTCTATTCATCCATCTTTAATACTTTGTCAATATTTTTTTATGATGACGACATCTGATCTTCGTACATATAATTGCAGCATGGTTTCAGTCACTACGTATAAGCTTTAAATTACTATTTTACATTTTGGCTATGAATGTTTTTTGTAATTGATATTCTTACTATGATGAACAAATAGACTTAATATAGTAAGTTTATACACCAGTTCATTCAAAAAGTATACATGATAACGAGATATGGGTAATAAAGACAGCATACTGTGGAAATTTATTTGGTACAAATGTTTTTGCGGTGTCCTCTTTTTCCTTCTCTTCTCTCGGTACACAGTTCTACTTTATGACCGCATTGTGTTGGAATGATAAGTTGGAAATTGAATATGGAAAAGAGGAAACCTAATATAACGTTAGTTGTATTCCTAAGTCTGTTAGGAATTTCAGTAAAGCCTTATACGAATTTCCAAATTTTATTGTCCATATTCAACCTACACTGTAATAGACATCGAACATCGATTTTCAATATTGGCAAATAAAGAGTCCCTTGGACTTTACAGTGCAAAAATTCCGGTCGACAACATGTTCCACTTAATTGAACTCTTTCCACTTTAAAGTCCACTACGTTCTTCATTTGCTAATATTGACAAATAATGTTCATCATAGCATGCTGCTCTCATCTTCCCCTCTGTGGAGTTTGTTAGACTCCATGGGCCATTTTGATCATCTAGGGTTTAACAATAACATAGACAAAGTATAATGCACAGTGGAATTAAAACAAACAATTATGTTATTGACACAAGGTTTTTCACCATCACCTCCAATTTTATTTGATCAGAATAAAACGTGTTATCTACCTATAACAAGGATCAAAGACACCTTTGATCTTGGGGGTTAACTAACTCTAACTTAGGCGTTTATAAACATACACCTACACACACACCCCTTTACTAGACGTCTACATTATGAAAGACTTAATATAAAACTTGTACCCTTGATCTCTTTATATAATAGAGATTTAGGGTTTACAAAAGACTACGAAGGATTAATAAGTAAATCTTCTTTTTCAAGCAAGTCCCTCCATCTTTTTGTAGTTTTCATTCTTGTCACTTTTAGTCCCTTTGTTTCATTCTTATATTCACTTTGTCTCATCAAATCAAGAATCCCAACAATCTTCCCCTATTTGATGATGACAAAACAAACAAAGTCGTGTACGAACTTTCCTAGACGAAGTAGAGAAATTGAGATGTAAACATCTCCCTGAATGAAACAAATCTTGTCTTCCCCTTAATCCATGCCATGCCACTCCAACATCTCTTCCTTTTTTTGTTATCAACAAATAGGGAATGTAAGCAGTAGAAACTTCCCCTCGAGTCGTGCATGTACATCAAACGATTCTTCAAATCTGTAGGCTCCATGTAATGATCACGTATGAAGAAAACTAAGTATAATGAATTTGATGAAGAAGTGAAATAACCCAAACTTATGTCTTATGTCTTGTACTGTCCACGTGACGCTGAACTTATATGAAACTAGAAATATAAGTAGATAACCTCTTGACAAAATCCTCGTCTTCAATGAGGCACTGAGCACTACAATGTAACTCCTTTAAGTGATAGTTAACTAGGTCTTCGTCCATCCACCCCTTGACCTATGAAAACTAGATTTTGCAAGTCTTCGTCAACATCCTTTAAGCACGAACAAGTTATCTATAAAGTGTAACACCCACTTTAAGATATGATAAGAACATGCACATGTGAAACTCAACTACAACATCAAATAAATGATAATCAATCGTCTTTGTAATCACTTTTTCAAGAAAAACCAAAGACGAGCCTTTGAAACGTTTAAAAACATATAAAACCAAAACCAAAAATAATCTCCTTGTGTGTGTCGTTTGATATCACAAGTAAAACCGAGAATCATAACCATGCTATCCGATATCAAACAATGCTATAGACCATATGAGCTTCCCTTCAAATCTAAAACCATGTTTAGTCTGAGATCTAATCATGTGTGTGTGTCGTCCAAAGCCAAAAAAAATACCATGCTTACATAATAAGAATTATGCATCAGCCCATCACTAATAAATATTCAGCCCATAGACTTTGAATACATCAAGCACAACCATCTTTAACATAATCATGCATTTCCTATTTACTTTCAAAAACACAGCCACCAAATTCTAGATGTTCAAAACGAACAGCTTTAAAAATCTAAGTACCACAAACTTCCAAGTGGCAGTAGTATCATAGTTGGGACCAGCATTACAAACAAGTATACAAAGTGACATGCAAGTAGTACTAAATGTTCCCATGAGCAGTATAAACTGCTTATGTACGATCAGTGCTAAAGATATATGGAGCAGTACAAAGTTAAGAGCGATCATAAGCAGTACTTAACATTTTACCTTGACAGTACAAAGGACATATGAGCAGTTGCAACTATTAAGGTCGAGCTGTACAAACTTTCTGTCGTGGAGCAGTAGTAATCGGTAACTGGTAGCGTTTACATGTATGTAGCAACACCATGAGCATACGTAGCAGCATAAACTTTCAAGAGCAGTACTAATCGGTAAAGAAGCAGTATAAACTGATAAGAAACAGTACTAACTCGTGAAAGCAGTACTAATCATTGACAAACAACATTAACATTCTAAAGCAGCAGTATTGACAGTTGT
Source organism: Chrysanthemum seticuspe (assembly GCA_019973895.1). Classification (NCBI taxonomy): domain Eukaryota; kingdom Viridiplantae; phylum Streptophyta; class Magnoliopsida; order Asterales; family Asteraceae; genus Chrysanthemum; species Chrysanthemum seticuspe. The sequence goes on along the minus strand of BPTQ01000001.1, from coordinate 214,151,136 downwards.
TATTAACAATTGAGCATTCTCCAATAATTCTTCTTGTGGCTGTCTTCAATAAAACTCAATCAGATAATTATGAGCATATACCAATCGATCACGTTCTTTTTCTGTTCCTCTCTCCTACAGAACCTTCGTTATGAAGTTTTTCTCCTTTGTCACCAAGTAAGAGAGAAATTTTTCTATGATTTATAATTTGTCTAGGGTTTTCTTTATGCACAATATAGTAAGCATGGATAGTAGCAGCAACCAGGTATGAAAAACGAGTTGTAGAAAACCCGAATTGCAATCAATGACTTCTTAAATCCTAAAACTAATTTCATACAGGAACCCTAAAAACTGAACATAATCCTATCCAAATCTGCTTTGAGAACATTATTAGAGCATGAATAATCATCATAATCTTATTAACTAACTTCCATAGCATATTGACTTGGCAGAATAAGGAAATCAATAAGCCGATAAAAAAGAAACCCTAAAAATTCAAAAAAATTAACCTTTCTCTGCAGCAGACTTTAAGCACTTGTATCTTTTGCTTGAAAGCTCCAATTGACGATCCTTCCAGTGAGATTGTAGCTAGATATACCAAGAATCTTCAAAAAAAATTTCAACCCAATCCAACGGTTAACGAAGGAATTATTGCGTTTTGAAAACAATGCTGCAGAAAAATACGAACATATGCACTAGATTCGAATTTTCTTCATTTTCTTCGACGAAAAACCTTGTGAATCCCTAGGTAACGAGCTCCACAAGCCATTATACCAATTTTGGAGTTTGTTAGACTCCATGGACCGTTTTGAGCATCTAGGGTTTAACAATAACATAGACAAAGTACAATGCACAGCGGAATTAAAACAAACAATTATGTTATTGACACAAGGTTTTTCACCATCACATCCAATTTTATTTGATCAGAATAAAACATGTTATCTACCTATAACAAGGATCAAAGACACCTTTGATTTTAGGGGTTAACTAACTCTAACTTAGGCGTTTATAAATACACCCCTACACACACACCTTTACTGGACATCTACATTATGAGAGACTTAATATAAAACATGTACCCTTGATCTCTTTATATAATAAAGATTTAGGGTTTACAAAATACTACGAAGGACTAATAAGTAAATCTTCTTTTTCACGCAAGTCCCTTCATCTTTTTGTAGATTTCATTCTTGTCACTTTTAGTCCCTTTGTTTCATTCTTATATTTACTTTGTCTCATCAAATCAAGAATCCCAACACCCTCAAATTCCTTTTGTTATGTCAACATTTTAGCAATACGCCTGTTGTAGGCCTTTACATAAAGTGTTTTGAAATGGCAAAAGGAATTTGAGATGGGCTGAGAGTGGCTGCCTATGTTGCAATTTGTCTATTACAGTTGTTTGATGAAATTGGTGGGTACTAGGGATGAAGGGGGGATATTATTGCCAAATTATAGATTTATAGTCATGGACCTTTTGTTCAGCAATTTTTTACCATGCTTAATGATACTGTTAGCCCCGCTTTTTATAAAGATAACGTCACTTACGTGAATTGGACTAGACGCGTAGTATACTTTGCCCTTAGGGACTAGTATCGTTTAAGTGGCAAAGATAGGGCCTATATATACCCCTCATGACTCTCCATGAGGGGTGAGGTGAAGCATTTGGCTAGGTGTAGTGTGTGTTTATTTCAATAAAAGTCTTGTGTTTTCTCCTCCCTCTCTCTAGTTTCTCTCTTTAGGAAGATGATGTTCTTCATATTCAATCACCAACCCCGACCTCCCGAACCACATAAATCTTATGTTTTTTGGTCCTAACAAGTGGTATCAGAGCCATGGTTATCTTGTGTTGATTTATGTTGGTTTTTTATACATGTTTGTGACTGTTTTTGTGCTATATTTGTGGGTCAGAATTTTTTTTTTTCGATTTGTGGGTAAACAGTTTAAACCATATTTTAGTATCCTTTTTGGTTTAACAAGTCATATGGTCTATCATTTGTTCACATCAGTTTTGGGTCAAACTTTTGTCCAAACTATTGTATCTATTTCTATGACCTTTTAGTTATACCAATACTGTGAAATATTTGTGGTCACCGTCAGTTTCATAAGGTCAAACAGGGTCAAAGGAAGCATCTTTATGATGTTTTTTCTGGGTAAAGATGAATCTGGTCGGAAAAAATGGTCGGAAAAACTCGCCGGAAAAAAATCAAAGGGTCAAAACCCTAAACTTACGCCTAAGGAGCATCTACAGAGTATTTACGCATAACTGTGAAGTTATGCATAAGAAAAGTTACGCGTATGTATTACGCATAAACCTACACGTACGCGTAAGAATCAGTTCTTTACACCTAAGAATGGGTTTACGTATAAGAAAAGAGTGTTACGCGTAGGGGTGTTATTCGGGTCGGGTTGCTCGGGTTCGGGTCAAACGGGTCGGGTCCAAGTCGGGTCAAGGCTAAAAATAACATACCCGAACCCGACCCTATTTGAACTCGGGTTAGTCGGGTTTGGGTCAAATCGGGTCGGGTCAAGTCGGGTCGGGTCAAGTCGGGTTCGGGTCAGTACCATTTACAAAATCACACAATTTAATTTTCTTAAACTACTACACAAACATAATAGCAACAAACATAATAAGCCAATAATACCATACTACACAAGAAGCAATCTCCTGTGTTACAAAATATACCATTTGTTGCAAAATATACTATCTGCAATAATTATACAGTTATCTTCAAAATGCAATCCCAAACACCTTACAGGACATCTTACCACATGTCCACAGCTTCAACTCAATAATCTACATTTTCTAACAAAATCCAATTTATCTTATGATTTTCATATGCTACATAAAAAACCAGTTAACTACACAATAGCATACATACATTGATTCATAAACAATAAACAATCCAAATCTAGCAAATTACCTAGCCTTAGTAAACTTAGAATCTTGAACAGCAGCAAGTCCAACATATGGCAAACTTTACTACATGGACCATTTCACGTGGCCTTTTAATTAAAAAAAAAAAAAAAAAAAAAAAAAAAAAAAAAAAAAAAAAAAACTTGGGTCAGTCGGGTTGACCCGAACCCGAATAGGAAAAGTATTTTGAACCCGATACCCGACCCTATTTCGTATTCGGGTTAGTCGGGTTGACCCGATTGACCCGAGTTAGATTTTGAACCCGAGTAACCCGACCCGATTATCCTTATTCGGGTCCGGGACGAGTCCGGGTCGGGTCGGGATTTTTGACACCCCTAGTTACGCGTATGATATTACGCTTAAGGTCAAGTGTTACGCATAAGAATGTTTACGAGTAAAAATGAAAAGTTATGCGTAGACTTGTACCTAAATCTTACGCGTAGACTCGACCACAACGACCATCATACCACTACCAAGACTCGACCTCAGATATCAATCCATCATCAGTCCATAAAAACATTAACTGGTCCGAATATCAACTCCAACTACACATCCTATCTATCACTCCCCAGCATTCATCTAATTAACTCATGACTCAAAAAGAAAAATATCGATTGTATATGAATGTGAATCTCATATTCGATTCAAGTTTTTTTGTAATCTTTTTAAGATTATTCCAACTGAATCACAATCATCATTGATCCTTTTGAAGACTGTGCTTCATGAATATCCGAATTAAAAGATAAGACGAATAACAAATCTTGTTATAATCTTTTCTTAAAGCTCGTCAAAATAAAAAACAAACATCAAACACAACCTACCCGTGACCCCTTATTGCAAGGATCATGACGACATCCCTGAGGTATATTCGAACTGAAAAGCATAATAAGGAAAGGGGTGTTCGTATACTGTCTTTGATGTTGTCGAGATTAGTATGAGATTAAATTTGATGAGGTGCTTGGGGTTTGGTAAGAAAAGTCAGATATGTGAGGAGCGTACAAAGTGGTAGGCGATTATTTTGTGATATATGTTGTTCTAGGTTTAGGTTATGTAGTGTGTGAGTTTGTTTTATAACCGGACTGGTGAATGGGCCTCAATCAGATTTGGATCGGGTAGCTGAATTTGAAAATGGACTCATGGGCTTCTTATTTACTCATTTTCATAGACTAATTGTTGGGATGATATAAAATGACATGGATATAGTTCCGTTAGTTCTCGGGGACACTCATTAAAAATTGAGTTATCCGAATTATGGTATATCACAAATTTTGGATACAAAATTTTTACATGAGTGATATGAGCGGTATTTTTTGGTATGGTATATTTTCACGGAGGATACATTATTCACGGCTTGAACGAAGATATGAAAAAATGACTACGGGGTTTTTGTACGGTATTATTGACGAGAAATTGAAGTGACGTTTCACGGGTGATCTTCTTTATCTTTGAGACGATGGTTGGTTGGATGCATGTCTCAAGATAACTTGTTGGAGCACATTATGAAATTTGACAATCTGGTTATGACTTATGTAAGGAGTTACGTTGTAGCGCTCACAGTGTATAACCATCACTTTAAGGAGTTACGTTGTTGTGCTCAGTGTCACACGGCGTTGTGGATTGTTCAAGAATTTAGAACAAGCAGTAAGTCACAAAGTTGGGATGTTTGCTTCCTTTTCAAGTTAGTCATATCGGGTTATCTCCATATGTGGTCATTACTATTAGCCGGTGAATTCAAAAGGAGGTTCGATAAAAGGTTGGTTAGAGAATTATTGATAGTATTTTTGCGACATATTCTCACGGTATTTTGATCAAGCTATGATGTTAATATTGCATCAAGAAGGTAATACGGCATGTACACAACATTATGATGATTCCGATAGCTCGCAACCATCAGGAGGGAGAAGTTGGTATTTCATCTTCCGTGATTGGATTACGAAGGAATTTGTGCTTAAGACTGAAGAAGGAGAAGTAGTGTGTGTACATCGGGGCTTTTTACCAACGTGGATGCAATACTTAGTGAGTTATGTTGTTACGATGTTCCCAGAACGACAACCATTGTACGATCAAGAGTTTACTTTCTCCGCTGCGTGTTGGAAGAGAGTTGTCGGTTCAGGAGGGAGCAGAAAATGAAAAAAGGCTCACTAGTTAGGAGGGAGTAATAACCTAACTAGACCGTTATTGTTGAAGTTCAGAGCTACAAGAAGATCAAATGCCGAGGTCATCGGAAAGGAGAACTTCAAGTTTGCCTCAGTATCTAGACTACAGAGACTCTGCGCTTCAAGAAAGTCAACATTGTTCATTACTATTGTAATTTACTTTGTTTTTTATTTATAGGTCTCATTGTAACCATTCACGTGTGATAGTATCTTGGAGGGAGATTGTTAGCCTCGCTTTTTATAAAGATAACGTCACTTACGTGAATTGGACTAGACGCGTAGTATACTTTGCCCTTAGGGACTAGTATCGTTTAAGTGGCAAAGATAGGGCCTATATATACCCCTCATGACTTTCCATGAGGGGTGAGGTGAAGCATTTGGCTAGGTGTAGTGTGTGTTTATTTCAATAAAAGTCTTGTGTTTTCTCCTCCCTCTCTCTAGTTTCTCTCTCTAGGAAGATGATGTTCTTCATCTTCAATCACCAACCCCGACCTCCCGAACCACATAAATCTTATGTTTTTCGGTCCTAGCAGATACATCATTTTGTCCATTTACAGGATTGCGCACCAACATGTGGCCATGATGTGCACCACTTGAGGTGTTCGTCTACTTTCGTCTTCTTTACAGTTATAAGCTTTTTATCTACCCATCTTTGATACTTTGACAAAGATGGAGTACCAAGTATATGGCGTATTATATTCGTCTCACGGTTATTGTAGGATCCGTTGTTCCTATTAAGTGCCCTTCTCTAATGGAAGGTTGAGCTCAGTAGGAAAACTGATTCTACAGAAACCTTTGAGTCGATTCCAAATGATGGAAAAAGATACGAATACCTTTGATGTTGCTTATATCATCCCGTTACGCATATTGTCACTTAAGGTTATATATACACTTTTTTCATCTTTGTTTTTCACTGAACTATTTTTTTTCTATCCTTAATGATATACCATTTTGTGCACTTACAGGCTTGCACACCGGTACATGTGAATAATATGAAAGAGCTGGGACATTTGTTTGCTTCCTTCTTCTTTATGTTGCGCTCGGGACTTAGACATATTTTGAGGAGTTAGCTATGTTGAAATATGTGGCAAGGCGCAAGATAATATGGACGTTATTTCCATTCCTTGTTTACATATGTTTTATTGCACATTTAATATAGAACCTAGACTGTGATAGACATAGAACATCAGATGTCAATATTGGGAAATAGAGAATGCCTTAGGCTTTATAGTGCAAAAACCCCAGTCAATAACATCTTTCACTTAATCGAGTCATTTTGGGTTTTAAGGATTTTTTTATTTTTTTATTTATTATTTTATTTTTATTTTTTTTTTTTTGTCACAAGGCCTGGACTGTTGTTAAAAAACATGGTACCAAAATCGGTACATTAAACAATTAAATTATGGTGTAATTGATTGGGTTCTTTCCACACTAAATTCCACTGCGTTCTTCATTTGCAAATATTGACCTATGATGTTTAGCATCGCGTCTTGCTCTGACCTTCCCCTCGAATTCCTTTTGTTATCTCAACAGTCTAGCAATACGTCTGGTGCAGAATTTTGTTCAAAGAGTGTCGAAATTGTAAAAGGAATTTGATGGGGAGCTCAGAGAGTACGCCTATGTTGCAGTTTGTCTATTCCAGCTGCTTAATGAGCCCATTGAGTGCTAGGGAAAAAACAACATCGCTCATAAAGTATACTTACTAACAAGCAATTGGAAAGAAATAGAGGATGTCGTACAAGTTTATTTGGTGCAAATCGTTTTACCGTATCATCTTTTTCTTTCTCATCTCTCTCGCTATATAAGTCTACCTTATGAGTGCATCATGTTCAACTAAGAAACTGGACATTGAAGAAAATAAGGTGAGAAAAAGATGGAACGTTAACTGCATTCCTAACTCATTAAGGAATTCCAGTGAATCTTTATATCATTTTCCTATTTTTTTTGTAATTCGTGTGCTACCATCAGTTTCTATAGTTAGTTCAGTAATTGTATGCTTCAATTGCTAATATTGACACATAATTTTTAGCATAGTCCCCCATTCTTGTCTTCTCCTTGAATTCCTTTTGTTATTTCAATGGTCTCATAATACGTTTGGTGCAGACCTTTGCGCAAAGGGAATTGAAATAGCAAAAGGGATTTAAGGGGGAGATTAGAAGGGCTAAACTATGTCGACATTTTTTTGTTACAGTTACTTAATGAAATTAGTGTCTTATATGACACTACATGAGAGATCCAGGTTACACCATGATAGTGCTAATAGCGAAACATCACACAATGTTTTGCATCCGAATTTGATACAGATTGCTTGTAACATTGTGTCGTGTTTCCCTACTTGAACTACATGTGCTTGGCTAGCTGAGACGCACAACTCCTACTGAAAATTAAGCAAAATTACTATCATAGATAATACTACAATATGCTAACTTTTAGGATTGCAAGAATAAGAAAATGTATAGCCAAATTCTTGATCTTTATTAATGATTTCTACACTATGCACTAATCAATAGTATTCTTTGTCTCAGAAATAATAGGAAAGGATTTAATAATCAAGCCAGAGAACTGCCAGCCAGATCTACATGCTTAGAAGTACGATAAAAACAATCAATTACCTATTATGATACCATTAGCAGACTTCTATACATCATTTATTTCCAAGTTTTTGTAGGGTCAGTTGTGCCTATTAAGCGTCCTTTCACATGTTAGGCTCTGCTAAATAGGACAACTGATTCTACAAGAACTGTCGAAACAATCTTACGCACCAAAAACAATAACACCATTATCCATAAGTCTGCCTGTTTCTATTTCTAACCTATATTACCATTAACAACCTAAATTTCTCACCAACCTTAAAGGTACCATCGTTACTCAATCGAAGCAGCCAGAAACCAGAAGGTGACCTTAAGGCCGGATTCATTAACAACAGGTAACAGTAAACATAAAACTTTGAATTCTAATAAACAAACAATTATTGTTAAAACACCATTGATCTTACTCAACACATTCTAAAAATTGATACACTAATCAATAGTATGGTTTTATCTCAAGAACAACATCGACAAGCTCATTAACAGATGCAAGAAACCATCAACACTTCAAAAATTATTGATCCCATTAAAACAACACACAGTACAATCCTCTAACCTCTTTGCCACTTTTCAAGTTGGTAACAAGTTACGCCATGTCATTTTAGTAGTGCAGCGGAGTTGTGTTATGTGAGTTATCATATCCAGTCCCACAAAAGGCCCCAATCATTGGTTCAGTGTGTTCAACCAAAGAAAGATGTGAAATTGAAGAGAATGTTGTGACAAGTAATTTGGTACAAATTATTTTTTTGCTCCATCCTCTTTTGTTTCTCATCTTTCTTTGTGAAGTGCATTCTATTATTGATCACGGCCTTTTGTGGAACTAGAACCGAGAATATGCAAAAGCATACAGTTCGTGCAATAAAAAAACTGCAATCTGCATAGTTTGGTTGCTCATTTTTTATAGACTTAAAAGAAAAGGGAGTCCAAAGTTAGATAATTCATTGAGGTAAATGATTATGATGTTGTTGATATTGTCAAGAAACACGTTGATTATGATTTAATGAAAAACTATTATCTTTATGGAAAAGAAAACAAGTTTCAAAACAAGTTACAAGACCAAAACTAGACCAAAACAGTAAATGATTATGATGTTGTTGATATTGTCAAGAAACACGTTGATTATGATTTAATGAAAAACAATTGTCTTTATGGAAAAGAAAACAAGTTACAAGACCAAAACTAGATGTATTTTGGTAGTAACAATAAATGGACAATGAGCATTCTTTTATTTTTTTTGGGTAAAAGGTCAAAACGGCCCGGTAAATGTATTACTCCAAAAAACAGTTAAGTACAAAGGATATGGGTGAAGTCCCATATCTCAGCCCGTTACATAGGCGATAAAGCATACATAACAAGGTAGACAACTAAGCTGCTTAAAATAACAAAAAACTAGAACTTATGACAAGCCATAAGAACTTAACCAAGAAACAAAGCAACCTAGCTAACCAGCAGCTACCGTGAAAGATGAACTTTCACCTAAAATTGGGTTAGCCGATTCTTTATTTACATGTGTACCATGTTCTTCATCTTCATCTTCATCTTCATCGTTCACCAAAGCAGCATATGAATTAGATGTAGTAATATTACCATCCTGAGAGGTAGAGCGAGTAGACTTCAACATAGACGACGGTGTGGGTGCATTACCCATAGTATATGCTCCCTTAGTAGATTCACTAGGTGCCGCCTTCAGCGCATATCTGACATTCTGAGTAACAGATGGACCAACAAACTGATTACCATTCGTAGACTTGGCTTTACCCTTCTTTGATCTCTTTTTCTTACCCACCTTTTGGAATCCATCATTGTTCAGAACCACAGTAGGAGTTACAACATGTGAATTGGATAAATCAGGAGAACTCACCACCTTTTTGGGACATTGATCATGAATATGACCAAATATTTTGCATATACCACATCTGGGTGGCCTCCATTCATATTCAACACGGATAGTCTCTTTAGTAAAACCCTCCCCTGAAAGTGAAGGAAAACCAATAGTAACAACCTCCACGAGATCAGCATCAGAATTGACCTCAACAAGACATCTAGCAAAACTACTTCTACCCCACGATTCCTTACACATAGAGGTCTTGTACGAATCAAGCATAACAGGTTTACCAAGAAAAGTAGCAATCAAACTAATACCATCCTCTTCAAAAACTTGAAGAGGAACATCATGCAGTTTAACCCATACCGGAATGCTAGTCAATTCTTCTTTACCAATGAGCATTCTTTTATAGCTATTCAGATTCGGATTATGAAAAAGCCAATAACATTGATAAAATGGATTTACGCCAAGAAACATGGGTGGCAGAAGCGTATATGTAAAAAAAATTATGCAAATTCTTTTAGCCCATTTTTATTTTATCCATTTTATCACCTGTATTGCCTTTTACATAATCTTCGTCTGAACTACTGTCAAAAAATGCATTAGCTATTTTTGTTCTCAAAACTGAAATACATTGATCATTAACATCATGATTTCCGTATCTTTTACTTTAATCTGAAACACGTTTTCTTTTTAAAAAAGATATTTTCACTTTATCATACTCACCATGTTTGTTCTCTTCATTAGCATCATCATTATCATCTATCTTAGTGATCTATTAAATCTTCGAAACTATTGTCACAATCTCTTAGGTAACTAAAACTAAATTTTTTTCTATACCAAGATACTAATAGCAATTGACCATTAAACAGTTTGAGCCTTTACATAGGTTGCTACTTTAAGCTTCCCCTCGAAAACCTATTTGTATGCCCAAGTAATACTAGCAGAATTCTGGAAAACCTGTATGCTTACAACATTGGCATACCAATAGGATTTCAAGCAGAAGTCCAAAGTACCAAGGTATGTATCAGCTTGCCTCATATATGTATTACTTACCTACATTACTTTGTAGGTAGATGGTTTAACTACATAATTCATATTGGAATTTAGAAATAGTATTTAACACTAATAAAGTTCTTTTTTTAATTCCATATTGACTTGCGAGCTTAAACCATCCATCTATGAACTAATGTGTGTAAACACAATGTCAAAATTGACTAGTTAGGCAATTAGATTGTGGTGTCATCGATTAGACCCTTTCGACTCTAAAGTCCATTGTGTTCTTTGTTTGCTAATATTGACATAAGATGTTCAACATAGCGGCCTGACTTAATCTTCCCCTCGAATACCTTTGGTTATCTCAATGATCTAGCAATACTTCTGGTGCAGACCTTGCGCAAAGGGTACTGAAATGGAAAAAGGTATTTGAAGGGGACCTCAGAGGGGTCGGGTATGTTGAAATTTTTCTGTTAGAATTGTTTAATGAAATAAAAAACTATTTGAAAACAAGATCGTTGAACCACACAAGTAACAACAATATCTTCAAAATTCCTCATACCACTAAAAGAATACAATACAGGTTTGTAGGTGGATGGTTTAACTTCGTTGTTGATACAAAAGTTGGGCATTCCTTATTCGGGGCTCCGACTCTCGTACCAATTGAGTCTTGATTCTTGAGACATGCGCACTAAGTAACAGAAAGCACCATTAGGCTTATCGTGGGATTGTTTCCCACGATTATCCTCCGGCGTGAGAGTAAGTAATCGGTTTAGGGTTAAAGGAGAGTTAGGGTTTGTAGATCGTACCTTTAACGAGGGATAGGATTCCTTTTATATACACACAGAATCCTTATTGGTTCCGTGTTCCCCAACCTTCGGCGTATCCCGCCTAAGTCGGTTGGGGAATGATTATCTCCAAAGATAGAAGATATCCGATATCGTATTCCATAAATAACTTTCGGATTGGGCCTTCGTGGTCCCAAACACTTATCAGCTTAGCCCAGTTCATGTTGGGCTCGTTAGTATTGGACCTTAGTCGGGCGCGTGACCCGAATATAGACTATACGTCATCATGTCCCCCCAGTCTAGTATGCGCAGTGGCTGACTGCGGATGCTAGACTAATAACTGCAGTCAATGAAAAACTGTGAAGCGTAGCAAAGGAGCCAAAAAGGTTCCTGCCTTGAAATATATACATTGTATCTAGACATAGTATTTTAAAATGGACGCCTCGTAAATCGGGGGAAAGTAACTGCAACATCGTCACATCAAGTGATCTGATCCACATGTTGGTGATAGTGGGATCCACGTGTCACTCATCGCGTGGATGAGGAAACTTATATAACCATTTGCCTCATTTTACTGTGTTTCTCACAGTGAAAAACTTAATCCACCATTGTTAATAATCCTTCAACGTTCATCCCAGAAAATTGCCATTCAAAAGGTAACTGCGCGTGCGCTTAAAACACAATACCATGGTCAAACAGTTATCTGATTTCACCTCCGATATAACTGAGGATGAACTTTTAGAGTTCGCTTCGGATTATTATATTCCTGTCGCAGTGCATCCGGAAGTTCCGGGTGCGCGGGCATCAATTGCTGACTTTCCCAAAGGGAAAATAGGGGTATATACGCGTTTTTTCGAATTTTCGAATCAACGCGTACCCATATCTTTATTTCTGAGCGACGTATTAAACTACTACCGTCTGCCTATATCCCAGCTGCACTGCATAGGTGCAGCTAAAATCACCAATTTCGAGGTTAATTGCCGATTACTGGCAATTAACCCGATTATCCACCTATTCCGTGCGTTCTACCACACAACGTGGTCGCACGGGTGTGTATCATTTGCTAAACGCGCTGGGCGCCTTCAGTGTTATACGGAAAAACTGGACGCGCTCAGGAATTGGAGAGAAACTTTTTTCTGGGTAGACGACGTGTGCTTCCCATCACGCTTCGATTTCTACACTCAGGGAACACTGCCAAGGGATGAGCGCCCCCTCCCTGGATCATATAATGCGGAAGATGCGGAGACAATAAATGCCAACCGTATTACCATCAGTGTCTATCCAGAAGAATTTTTGGTGCGCATGGGCATAATCCGTAATTATTTTGGTAGACCTGATGAGGTGCCAATCTTCGTAGGCGCGGATGGCCAGGGTGGGTGCTCATCCTTTACGCAATCCTTGTGTTTTATTAGCGTGAGCCTTTCTTATCATCTTCATTATTTTGTAACCTACTGTGTTGTGTGTTTTTCTTTGCGCAGAGATGGATTTGTTCAGGGTCGTCCAGTTAGCGAAGCCGTGCCTAGCCACAGCAGGGGCGCGCCCCCTGAGAGAAGGGGAAGAGCCCATAATGACAGCAACAGCGGGCCGTGTCACGGATTTGAACCTTGAAGAGGCTGGGAGCAGTGGTCCCAATGCGTTGGAAGCTACCCCTCTACAGACTGTGTCGAGCCCTAGGGTACCTACGCCGTTGGTGGATCCGCCACTCGTAGATATTGAAGAGGAGGAGGAGGAGGTGAGTCAAAGGTTGGAGGGTAAGAGAACGCGTGGTGACGATGGCGCAAGTTCTTCCAGGAAGAAACGTCCCATTGTTCTTTCCGTGGAGTCGTCAAGCGATGTCGCATCACCTCCTCCTTCCGTTGATACTGCCACTCCTCAGTAAGTATTAATTGCAAAAGTCTTTGTCGCATTCCTTCTGATATTATGAAACAATTGCTAATCCACTTGTATGTGTGCAGGTCGGAGCGCGCTGTTGAGTCGCCCCCCAGAGATAGTCCTGCATGCTCTGCGTTCTCCGAGCCAACCAATCAAAACGCTGAGCCATCGGCGGCTGGGGATGTGCCTATGGAGCAACTTGTGGAAGAACTAGTATTGTCGGCTGCGCAGCAGACTTCAATAATAGAGAAGTTAAAGGCCAAGATATCTGGGGAAGGTAGCCAAGTGGCGCAAAAGGACCAAAAAATTGCGTCGCTGGAAGCGCAGTTGGCTAGCGCTAGGACCGAAGCAGAGAGCCTGAGTTTGGGCGCTCAAAAGCTTGCTGAAGAGAAGATGGCGCTGATGGGCCAAATAAGCCAGGAGCGTGCTGAGTCAACAGGGTATAAGGCTTCGTGTCTCTGGGTGATAAAATATTTGGAGAAGGGCAAGGATACGTTGACCTCGCAGTTGGAAGATTTTGGTGCCACTTAGAGCAGTGCTCTGGAAGCGCAAGAGATGAAGCTGCGTAAGCTCAGTTTGAAGTATGATGAGGAATTATATCCTCATCTTATGTCTGTCATTGCTGAGCGCAGGTGGCTTATCAGCCATGGCATGCGCCTTTCTGCTCTTAGCACCCTGGAGTCCAAGGAGGTAGTGGACGCATTTCGTGGGGTGGTCCAATGTGCCTTGGCGAGAGGGAAGTCGGAGGCTGTAGAAGCACTGCAAGAAGCTGACTTGCTGAAAGTGCTTGCCGAAAAGGTACCCGGGTACGATGCAAAGTCCTATGATAACCTGGTTGCTGCTATGGAGAGGATGAAGGCCTTAGAGCTTCCCATGATTGCTGAAATGGAGCGCGACCAGGATTATCCCATAAATGTTATTATGGAAGGGTTGACTTTAGCACGCCATCGTACTGATAATGCAGAAGCGCAGCCAGACTATTTTTTGAAGCCCGATGACTCTCAGCTTCAAGTGCCTGTTTTTGCTCGCCCTAGAGACATTCTAAACCCCTTTGCTTTAGAGAAAGAGATGTCCTTGAAGGAAGTGTTGGAAGCGCATGCTACCAGACTTGCTAAAAGGGAATGGATTAAAGGTAAAGCAGTTTTGTGCGGCGTTGGTGCAACTCATCTTCCCAGATCTGACGGGATACCGGTTAGCGTTGCCACGGTATCTCGCCAAGACTCCGATTTATTGAAGAAGTTGGATGAGGTTGGAGATGCTACAAGCTGCGTAGGGGATTCGTCTCTTAGACGTTGTAATAGTATGTAGATAGTAACTTGTATTGTAAACATCCTTTGGTAAGCACGCATGGTACTTTAATGGAACATTATTTTTGGTAAACGTTGTTGCTACTCATAATATTTGCACTTAGTTACTTGCTTTTCCGTAGAAAATGCGCGTATTGTCTAAGAAGCAAACTGTTGCATAAGCGCGGGTAATATGTGAAATTCATAATCATGTATGAGATTCATCGTATACTTAAGTCATAATTTCTAAGTGCTCATAAGCGTGTATGTTGTGATATGCAGCGTACTGGAAATATCATATTAAGGAATCAAGTGTCTTGGTTCCTAAGTTGTTAAACATGCACCATATGCGCTGTTGCGCACCCGTCGTGGGATGCGTACAAAACTTATTCCAACTTCTTGAGAACAAGGTGTTTAACAAGGGTACATGATCCGATGTTGATGGGTTTGCAACCCTCTTACTCAACGAGTTATTTTGTAGGTTAACTCATCCTTTTACCATCGTGGGTTTAATGCATGCACGCCATGTAGGCAAAAGATCAAAAATGCTAAGACATAAAGTATATGGAAATAACAAATTGAAACGTGTCGCGGAGTTAGCTAGAAACCGCGACGTTTTATTAATACTTGCAAGTTTTTACGAAAGAAAATAAATAAGACATATGCCTAAGTAAAACAAAAAGGTAAATACACGGATATTTATTGGGCACTTCACTAAAGTGCAGGAGTGTCCGTGCGCTGGGCCGTAGCCATTCCTATAGATAACACCTCTTAAGGTTGCAGATGTTCCATGTACGTGGTAGTTCCCGACCATCCATGTCTCGTAGCTTGTACGCGCTGGTTCCTAATGCTTCGGTAACCTCATAGGGTCCTTCCCACTTTGGTCCAAGTTTGCCCGTGTCTTCTGCGTGGCTTGCATCATTGGCGTGGTAAACGAAATCACCTGGTCTGAATGAAACACTTCGTACTTTAGCATCATAGTATCCCTTCATCCTTGACTTTGATCTTGCTTCACGTATAGCTGCGCGTTCGCGCCTTTCTTCTAGCAGGTCTAAGTCGATACGCCACTCGTCGTCATTGGTAGCCACATTGATTTCAGCAGTGCGGATAGTTGGCATCCCAATTTCGGCTGGTATGACAGCCTCGGTCCCATAGACTAGAGAAAAGGGGGTGTCCTCTGTGCTGGTTTTTAGTGAGGTGCGGTGCGCCCACAAAACATGCGATAGTTCTTCCACCCACCTTCCTTTGTGCTTGTCCAGGCGTGCCTTAATTCCTTCACCCAGGCTCCGATTCGCCCGTTCTACTAAGCCGTTGGATTGTGGGTGTTTAACTGCAGCGAAGTGATGTGTGATTTTTAACTTCTCGCACCAGTCCTTGAAGGGGTTGTCGCAGAATTGTTTCCCGTTGTCCGAGATGATTTCTCCAGGCAGCCCGAAGCGGCATACAATATTCTCCCAGACAAAGCGTTTTACCTGGTTGCCAATGATTGTTACCACTGCCTTTGCTTCGCTCCACTTGGTGAAGTAGTCTATGGCGACTATGAGGAACTTTAATCCTCCTGCTGCAACAGGAAAAGGACCTGCGATGTCGATACCCCACTTGTAGAATGGCCATGGTGCTGTAATTGGTGTTAGCTCCTGTTGTGGTTGGCGTGGAACGGGTCTGTGAACTTGGCAGTCGCTGCACTTTCTTATTAAATCCCGCGCGTCGCGGTGCATGGTGGGCCAATAGTATCCCGACCGTAAAGCGCACGCCACCACGGACCGTGGTCCTGAATGCATGCTTCATGAACCTTCGTGGATTTCCCGCAGTACATAATTTGCTTGTAGGGGACCAACACAGCGGAGCCATGGTTGCAGGAAGGAGCGTCGATATAGTATGTTGTCCCGAAGTTCAAACCTTTGTGTTGTGCACCGTATCCTTCGGGCTTCCTTCTGCTCTTGAGGTAATACTCCCTTGCTTATAAATTCCGCTATCGGTGTCATCTACGTAGGACCGTCTTCCTCTATTACTGTGGATATTTCCATCTCTGAGATGGATATGTTTTTCAACGTTTCCACCAGCACTTGTTTTGATAGGTATGCAAAGCTTGTCGATGCAATCTTGCTTAGTGCATCAGCCTTTCGATTTTCCCCTCTAGGGACCTGCTTGATAGTAAACCTGTCAAAGCCTTGGATTAGTGCCTTGGTTTTGTCGAGATACTGAATCATGTTTTCCTCTTTGGCCACGTACTCGCCCAACACGTGGTTGGCTACTAGTCGGGAGTCTACATTCGCCTCCACGTTACGTACACCCATTCGAGCTGCTATGCGTAGTCTGGCGATTAGGGCTTCATACTCTGCCTCATTGTTTGTTGCTGTGAATTCAAAACGCAGTGCATAAGTGAATTCCATTCCTTCCGGATTTGTGAGAATGAGGCATGCTCCTGACCCATCACCGCATGAAGATCCATCCGTAAACAAGATCCATGGATCTTGTAGTTCCTCCTTGCGTGGTGCAGGTGCATCATCAGTGTCTGGCTTTTTGATGATGAAATCGGCTAGTATCTGCCCTTTTACTGCAGTTCGTGGTCTGTAGGAAATGTTGTGCTCACCTAGCAACACACTCCACTTCTGTAGTCGTCCTGATGCGTCAGGTTTGGAGATGATTTGCTTGATCAGTTGTTCCGTGATTACTGCTATCGGGTGCGCTTGGAAGTACCTGCGCAGCCGTTTGGCGGCGAACACTAATGCGAGGACCAACTTTTCCATTGCGCTATAATTCATCTCCGTCTTCTTGAGTGCTTTGCTTACAAAATAAACGGGTGTTTGTACTGAATTCCTATCCGTCAGTAACACTGCGCTTACTGCTCCCTGGGTTGCGGATAAGTACATAATCAACTCTTCCCCTGGCCGGGGTGCTACAAGTGTGGGGAGCGTTGCCAGGTGTTGTTTAAGCTGTGTGAAGGCTTCTTCTGCCTCCGTGGTCCAGCGAAAATCTCCCTTTTTTATACACTTCTTGAGCGTCTTGAAGAGAGGTAGTGACTTGTCTGCTGACTTGGATAAGAATCTGTTTAGGCCAGCCAATTTCCCATTGAGAGATTGGACTTCCTTCAACGTGCGTGGTGAAGGAAGTTCGATGACAACCTTAGTTTTTTCTGGACATGGTTTGATGCCATCAGGTTCTATCAGGTATCCGAGAAACATGCCTTCTGTAGCGCCAAAAGTGCACTTTTTGGGATTCAGTTTCATGTTGATCTCTTTGAGTCTTCTAAATTTTTCCTCAATATCGCGCACCAACTCATCCTCAGTATGACTTTTTATGACCAGGTCGTCGACGTAAACCTCCAAGTTGCGGCCCACCTTTTTTTCAAATGCATTATCTACTAACCGCTGATAGGTGGCGCCTGCGTTCTTTAAGCCGAATGGCATTTTGGTATAGCAGTAGACGCCTTGGCTTGTGTTGATACAAAAGTTGGGCGTTCCTTATTCGGGGCTCCGGCTCTCGTACCAATTGAGTCTTGATTCTTGAGACCTGCGCACTAAGTAACAGAAAACACCGTTAGGCTTATCGTGGGATTGTTTCCCACGATTATCCTTCAGCGCGAGAGTAAGTAATCGGTTTAGGGTTAAAGGAGAGTTAAGGTTTGTAGATCGTACCTTTAACGAGGGATAGGATTCCCTTTATATACACACGGAATCCTTATTGGTTCCGTGTTCCCCAACCTTCGGCGTATCCTGCCTAAGTTGGTTGGGGAACGATTATCTCCAAAGATAGAAGATATCTGATATCGTATTCCATAAATAACTTTAGGATTGGGCCTTCGTGGGCCCAAACACTTATCAGCTTAGCCCAGTTCATGTTGGGCTCGTTAGTATTGGACCTTAGTCGGGCGCGTGACCCGAATATAGACTATACGTCATCATGTCCCCCCAGTCTAGTATGCGCAGTGAGTGACTGTGGATGCTAGACTAATAACTGCAGTCAATGAAAAACTGCGAAGCGTAGCAAAGGAGCCAAAAAGGTTCCCGCCTTGAAAGATATACATTGTATCTAGACATAGTATTTTAAAATGGACGCCTCGTAAATCGGGGGAAAGTAACTGCAACATCGTCACATCAAGTGATCTGATCCACATGTTGGTGATAGTGGGATCCACGTGTCACTCATCGCGTGGATGAGGAAACTTATATAACCATTCGCCTCATTTTACTGTGTTTCTCACAGTGAAAAACTTAATCCGCCATTGTTAATAATCCTTCAACGTTCATCCCAGAAAATTTCCATTCAAAAGGTAACTGCGCGTGCGCTTAAAACACAATACCATGGTCAAACAGTTATCTGATTTCACCTCCGATATAACTGAGGACGAACTTTTAGAGTTCGCTTCGGATTATTATATTTCTGTCGCAGTGCATCCGGAAGTTCCGGGTGTGCGGGCATCAATTGCTGACTTTCCCAAAGGGAAAATAGGGGTATATACGCGTTTTTTTGAATTCGTGAATCAACGCGTACCCATATCTTTATTTCTGAGCGACGTGTTAAACTACTACCGTCTGCCGATATCCCAGCTGCACTGCATAGGTGCAGCTAAAATCACCAATTTCGAGGTTAATTGCCAATTACTGGCAATTAACCCGACTATCCACCTATTCCGTGTGTTCTACCACACAACGTGGTCGCACGGGTGGGTATCATTTGCTAAACGCGCTGGGCGCCTTCAGTGTTATACAGAAAAACTTGACGCGCTCCGGAATTAGAGAGAAACTTTTTTCTGGGTAGACGACGTGTGCTTCCCATCACGCTTCGATTTCTACACTCAGGGAACACTGCCAACGGATGAGCGCCCCCTCCCTGGATCATATAATGCGGAAGATGCAGAGACAATAAATTCCAACCGTATTCCCATCAGTGTCTATCCAGAAGAATTTTTGGTACACATGGGCATAAGCCGTAATTATTTTGGTAGACCTGATGAGGTGCCAATCTTCGTAGGCGCGGATGGCCAGGGTGGGTGCTCATCCTTTACGCAATCCTTGTGTTTTATTAGCGTGAGCCTTTCTTATCATCTTCATTATTTTGTAACCTACTGTGTTGTGTGTTTTTCTTTGCGCAGAGATGGATTTGTTCAGGGTCGTCCAGTTAGCGAAGCCGTGCCTAGCCACAGCAGGGGCGCGCCCCCTGAGAGAAGGGGAAGAGCCCATAATGACAGCAACAATGGGCCGTGTCACGGAGCTGAACCTTGAAGAGGCTGGGAGCAGTGGTCCCAATGCGTTGGAAGCTACCCCTCTACAGAGTGTGCCGAGCCCTAGGGTACCTACACCGTTGGTGGAGCCGCCACTCGTAGATATTGAAGAGGAGGAGGAGGAGGTGAGTCAAAGGTTGGAGCGTAAGAGAACACGTGGTGACGATGGCGCAAGTTCTTCCAGGAAGAAACGTCCCGTTGTTCTTACCGTGGAGTCGTCAAGCGATGTCGCATCACCTCCTCCTTCTATTGATACTTGATCCGTGCAAAACCGTCAAGTTTTCTCACGCAAGCTGACCACTTGTGAATGGCCAACTGTAAGAAACTTAAAACAACTTAAGCACGAATGCAATGAAGATCTGAGGAGTATAGTGTTTCCCCGGCTCGTTATGTCCCAGCGAGCTATGCAATGGATTATCAAACGTAAAGTGATCGAGAAATTTGAACGAAAAAGAGTATTGTGATTATTATAACTAAAGGAAAAGCCAACAAATTACAACGGCTTAAATGCAAATTAAAGGAAATTAAAAAGATAAAATATATTAAATAAATGCTGTCACTATATTTAAAATGATGTTTTTGTTTTTATGTTTTTATAAAACTGAATTAAAAACTACGTTGCGTACAAATGAAAATGTGAAACTTACACAATATTAACCCTAAAAATATGAAAATGATATTTTTACAAACCTAATGATAAAAGAAAATATATAGAAAAAGAAAATTATTTTTATAACTAATTACCTAATTATTATTAATTAAAAACTATTTTTAACTATTAAATAATTACCTAAAATACAAGAAAATATGAAATAAAGCTAGAAAAATAAAATTATGACTTGGAAAAATCTAAAATATCAAAAGAGAATTTTCAAAACTATTTTTGTATTTTTCTGATTTTATTTCTATTTTCTATGAATTAAAACTATTTAAATCTAATTTAAAATGTGAAAAATACCAAATAAAAGGGAAAAAATAAGGAAAAATCTTTTTTATGATTTTTATATTTTACTTAAACTGGGAAAATTGAAAAGTTATTTTTTTGGAACTTTTTCTGAATTTTTTGTATTAAATGCTAATTAAAAATGCTTAAAAACTAATTTAAATCAAGAAAAATAGTAAACTGACTTGGAAAAATATGAAAATTTCAGGAAAAGCTTAAAATAATGTTATGAAACTAGGAAAAATGGAAAAACAGGTGGTTGTGTGTGAGATTATGGAACTGCTATGAAATGTGCTTATGAATAAGCACTTAAATAAGCCAAATGAACACAAACAAGCACCACACTGGAACAGAAGCTCTACTATGCTATAATAACCAAAATGCAACTAAAAACAATAAGCCATAGCCTCTAAATTGCAAGATGTACAGATTTGCTTATTTGGCTAATTGCTTAAAAACAGTTTCTAGGTACCTACTTTGGGCATAAGCACAAGCTACAAATTAAGCTAAAACTGAAAAACAGCAATTGGAACCTATCCTAGACCTGGTTGAGATCAAGTACACCAAAAACTAGACTTAGACAAGCAGTTTTGAGCTCTGTGCAAGCTTGCAAAGAACTGAGAAAAACTCAGCTTAAGCTGAGCTTATGAACAGGGCAGTTGGGACCTAAAAGACAAGCCTGTTTGGAGCTTATAAAAAATTGGTAAAATTCTACAAAAATGCTAATAAGAAAAGAGACCAGTAGAACTTTTTAAAGCAACAAGTTTTACTGAAATTGGCTTAGAAATGAATCCAAGAAAAATCTTTGCAGTTGGGCTCAAAACAGATTTTCCAAATTTGACTTTTGAGAGCAGTTGTGAACTTTGACCAAAATGAACTTTGAATCCAATTTATGGACAGGTTATGATGAAATATGTTAAACTGAAACTACTGCAAGCAATGTTTAATAATTCCAAACACAAATCAAGAGATTGGTAATTCCAAAATCACAACAGTGAGTGAATGAGACAGATTTAGTGAGATGTTGACTTTTTGAGCTTGCAGGCACAAAACTAAGATTTGAATGAGTTCACTTATGCTAAATAAACTTGAACAAACAATAAGCTAACACTGAATGCACCTCTGAGACAGTTATGACAGTAAATCCAAACACACCTTTAATACACTGATTAGCAAATGAAACTAGGCTAACTACTATTCCAACATGTAATTTTGATCAAAATAAGTTTACTTAACCTAATTACTACTTAATACACAGATTTTAACTATTTCAAACCACTAAAACAGATTATGCCATATGACTTGAAAATGACTTACACATGTCCCTAGCCACAATGGCTTGCCACTGCACCAATGAACATCTAACCTATCTAAATCAATCCAAATAACTATAAATCAACCCAATTCCAGCTCTGAACCAACCCATATCCATTTCTGCATCATTTTTGCCCTCTCTTTGACTTTTGTTGACCAATATCCAAAGGTGGTTGAAACTGAGATGTGAGCTTATGGAAAGCTTTAATAAGCTATTTTGAGCTTGCTTGAGCTTAAAAATCAGCTGTTAAGAACTTGGACCTTAGAGTTTGAAAATGAAAAATGTAACAGTGGCTTGAAATTTGAAACATGAACATAAACTTGGAATTGATATTTGAAATAAGTTGCAATACACTAAAGTACTTTTGATTGATACAAATAAGCTTGAAAATACAACTGCAAACTATTTAAGACATAATAATCAAAGAAACGACATACATTTGTTAAAAAACTAACTAACTACCCTCTTGTTGCTTCCTCTTGGCTTCTTTTATAATCCAAAACTCTTTTCTCACTCCTCTGATCATATCCCAATTGTTTCCTGGCCATTGGATTAGCTAAGTTGATCTTGGCAGTTTGATTGGCTTTTGGCGCCAAAACTGGTACAAGCCAGTTGGGACAGGGGAGGGATGCATTTAATGCATTTGGCAGGTAGGTGAGGAGGGGGGAGACAAAGAGTGGAGTAGGGTGGTTGTTGGTGGCTGGGGGTGGAGGTGTTGCAGACATTGTTGTCGGGGAAGACAGGGAAAAAGGGGGGCGGGGTGTTTTATTTCAAACGTGGGTTTGGGTTCGGGTTTTATAATTGGACAGGGCCATGGATTTGGGCCAAGGGATTATATTTGGGCTTGGGTTGGATCCGGATTGGATTTAGGATTAATATTGAATCCATATTCAACACTAGGGACCATTTGTGTAATTCTAAAAATCCAAGGACCATACATGTAGATTTTGAAAAGTAATCCAAGGACTAGTTTTGCCAACCTCCAATATTCCAAGGGACCAAATCTGCCAATTGTGAAATTCCAAGGACTAAATATGAACAATTTTAAAATCCAAGGATCAAAACTGTAATTTCTCAAAACTTTTGGATTTTTCACCAAAGGACTAAATATGATAATTTATGATTCCAAAAGGACCTTTGGTGACTTTTCTTTTAAAATAAATGCCTAGGGACTGATTTTGCCATTTTCTGAAAGTCGGGGGACTGAAACTGCCAATTATGCAAACTTTGCTCGTTTTTCATCTGATTTTAAACATTTTGCATCTAAAACATCTAAAATGCAACTTTGAGATATTTTCAGTATTTTGATGCATTTCTGAGCATTTTTAAATGATTTGCAGTTCAGATTTGACTAAAAATGATGAGTATTTACACACTCATCAATCCCCCACACTAAACTATTGCTAGTCCCTAGCAATCTTTTGAGAAAAACTAATGGATTTCATCTCTTTACCAAAAGCCATTACTTCTGGAGTAGCCAAATGTTTTAGTTCAAGTAAGAACCATGGTACACCGATAACCATGTGATTTTGAGCAAACCACCAGCTTCCAACGGATTTGATTTGTCTTTACCAGAAGCCGTTTGCTCTGGACTAGCCAACTCTTAGATAAATTATCAATATTATCTTTGGTGAGTTGATTACCAATTATGGTTTTTCCACTGCCTTTACCACAAGCCATAAACTTGCGGGCTAGCCAACTCTTCACTTTTAAGGATATGGTGAGCTGAATACCATACAATTTTGGGCAAATTGCAAGCCGTCAACGGATTTGAGATATCTTTACCAAGAGCCGTTTGCTCCTGGATTAGCCAATCCTTTTGTTTATTAGACATGGTGGACTGATAACCAATTGAGTAAGTGTAAAACACTTACTCCAAAAAAAAATTTTGGCCAAAAACGAGGGAATTAGGCGGATAATACATATGATAAAATTCATGAGAATTCCCCCCCACACTTAGAAATGAATATTGCCCTCAATATTCCAAGTACCGGCGGTTATGCCGAAACAAAGAACGTGAAAGGGAAATACTACGGCCATTATTTAGAAAGAAGATTTTTTTTTTTTTTTTTTTTTTTTTTTAAAGACTTATATACAAAACATGTGGGGCAACCCCCCCCCCCCCCACACTAGGGTGGTAGAAAGTAGAAAGAAGAAGCTAAACTGTCAAGTTTTGTCACACAAGCTAGCCACTTGTGAATGGCTAACCGTAACAAACTTCAGACAGCTCAGAAATATGGGTGATAACCCATATGGCATGCTACTGTTTTTGATTACCGAGTCGCTAGCTTGACTCAATCCCCGCATTCATTGGTTCATGGGGAAAGTTTGTAAGTCTGGGACAACCACAGGGGGAATGTCCTCTCCAAAGTAATGCTTCACTCGATGACCATTCACTTTAAAATTAGGACCATCGGGTTGAGATAACTCAATGGTACCATAAGGATAAACCTTAGCGATAGTAAATGGACCAGACCAACGGGACTTGAGCTTTCCCGAGAAAATCTTCAATCTTGAATTGAAAAGAAGGACTCGATCACCAACGTTGAAAACGCGGTTCTTGATTTTTGAGTCATGAATCTTCTTTGTCTTTTGTTTGTAGATCAAAGAGTTCTCGTAAGCTTGATCACGGAGTTCATTTAATTCATTCATTTGAACTTTCCGGTGATCACCAGCTGTCTGAATATCAAAGTTGGCATGTTTCAAGGCCCAGTATGCCTTGTGCTCGAGCTCAACCGGTAGATGACACGCCTTCCCGTACACCAGCTTGTATGGAGTGCACCCGATGGGTGTTTTGTAAGCTGTACGGAAGGCCCAGAGTGCGTCATCTAGCTTATCTGACCAAGAGGCACGGTTTTCACCAACCGTCCTCTCCAGAATTCTTTTAATCCCCCGGTTAGAAACTTCCACTTGCCCACTTGTTTGTGGGTGGTACGCAGTAGAGAGACGGTGAGTTACACCATACTTTTGCATGACTCTTTCAAATTGGTCATTGCAGAAATGCGTACCACGATCACTGATTATGGCTCGTGGAGTTCCAAACCTAGCAAATAGAGATTTCAAGAATTTCACAACAACTCGGGCATCGTTGGTGGGTAAAGCCTTAGCTTCAACCCATTTTGACAAGTAGTCAACGGCCACGAGTATGTATTTGTTACCACGGGAAGAAGGAAATGGCCCCATAAAGTCAATGCCCCATATGTCAAAAATCTCACACACTTGAATGGCGTTTTGCGGCATTTCATTTCTTTGTGAGATATTCCCGTGACGTTGACAAGCGTCACAGGTTTTGACGAATTCATGGGCATCCTTGTAGATTGTGGGCCAATAGAATCCGGAATCAAACACCTTCTTGGCGGTGTAGTTGGGGCTATGATGTCCCCCAGTAGGTCCAGAATGGCAAGCCTTGAGAATGTCATTGGCTTCCTGACCATACACACATCGCCGGATGACTTGATCCGCACAAATTTTAAACAAGTAGGGGTCGTCCCAGAAATAATGTTTCACATCTTTAAAGAATTTATTTTTCTGTTGGGACGACATCCCTTTCACCACAAAGTTACCCGCATGGTAATTTGCAAAGTCAGCAAACCATGGGGTAGAAGAA
Source organism: Chrysanthemum seticuspe (assembly GCA_019973895.1). NCBI lineage: Eukaryota > Viridiplantae > Streptophyta > Magnoliopsida > Asterales > Asteraceae > Chrysanthemum > Chrysanthemum seticuspe. The sequence goes on along the minus strand of BPTQ01000001.1, from coordinate 214,125,643 downwards.
TCTCCACGAAAAGAAACCACATTAAGTGTTTCGAGAGGAAATGTTTCATTTATTTCCTTTTTCTCGAACACATTTTGGTGAGGGTTCTCTAATCGGGACAGATGATCAGCAGCCAGGTTCTCAGCTCCTTTTTTATCACGAATAATGATATCAAATTCTTGTAGGAGGAGAACCCAACGGAGCAATCTCGGCTTTGCATCTTGTTTTGCAAAGAGATATTTGAGAGCCGAGTGATCCGTATACACCACGCATTTGGTCAATATAAGATATGGCCGAAACTTCTCAAACGCATACACCACAGCTAATAGTTCTTTTTCTGTAGTGGTGTAATGGGTCTGAGCTTCAGTCATAGTTTTGCTTGCGTAGTGGATTGGCTGAAAATGCTTAGTTTTGCGTTGCCCCAAGACTGCACCGATAGCAAAATCACTTGCATCGCACATGAGCTCAAAGGGTAAATCCCAGTCGGGGGCAACTAGAATGGGTGCTTCCGTAAGCTTTTTCTTAAGTGTTTCAAAAGCTTCGATGCACTCAGGAGAAAAGATAAAAGGAGCATCTTTTTCGAGAAGATGGGTCATAGGCCGAGCGATTTTAGAGAAATCTTGAATGAATCTACGATAAAACCCGGCATGACCTAGAAAACTCCTAATACCTTTGACGGTAGTAGGATGAGGTAATTTAGCAATGACATCAACTTTTGCTCTATCTACCTCAATCCCATTCTTGGAAATCTTATGGCCAAGGACTATGCCTTCTTTGACCATAAAGTGGCTCTTCTCCCAGTTTAGACATAGATTGGTGTCTTCACACCGTTTTAACATTTTGTCTAAATGGGAGAGACATGTCTGAAATGAGTCCCCAATGACCGAGAAGTCATCCATAAACACCTCCATAGTTTCCCCGATCATGTCGTGGAAAATGGCCATCATACATCGTTGGAACGTGCCAGGAGCATTACATAAGCCAAAAGGCATACGTCTGTAGGCAAACGTCCCGTATGGGCAGGTGAATGTGGTTTTTTCTTGATCTAGTGGATCAATGGGGATCTGAAAATAACCCGAGAAACCATCAAGGAAACAATAGTACTCGTTCCCTGCTAATCTCTCAAGCATCTGGTCCATGAAGGGTAGAGGAAAATGGTCTTTACGGGTGGCTTCGTTTAACTTGCGATAGTCAATACACACACGCCATCCCGTAACCAATCGAGTTGGAATTAACTCGTTTTCTTCATTCGTGACAACAGTAATGCCACCCTTTTTTGGAACGCAATGAATTGGGCTAACCCAAGGACTATCAGAGATCGGGTAAATCAAACCGGCATCAAGAAGTTTGAGAACCTCTTGTTTGATAACCTCATGAATCTTAGGATTCACCCTTCTCTGATGTTGGACTGCTGGTTTGAAGTCATCCTCCATTAAGATTTTGTGAGTAAAAAATTCAGGGTTGATACCCTTAATGTCGGAGAGTTTCCAAGCAATTGCTTGCTTGTGTGACTTCAAGACCTTTATGAGAGCAGTTTTCTCCTCCTCAGTTAAGTCTTTAGCAATTATGATGGGTAATTTATCATCACCCTCCAAGAATGCATACTCTAGATGAGGAGGTAGGTCCTTAAGTTCAACCTCGGGAAATTCTTCAGTAGATGTTTGTACTGATTTGATTTCCTCAATTGTGATTTCTTTCGGAGGGAGTGAAGGTAATGGATCTTCATTAAGCAATTGCTCAAGATAAAGGATATCCCCCTCCGAATCATAAACACCATCAATCCCAGGCGGAATTGATTCATCAGTAGCCAGAAATTCATCGATCTCTTCCAGAAGGAAGTCACCTCCCTCAAACGGAGTGAGAGAGGGGGAAGAGTCGGCAATGATAGGTTGAGAAGATGTGGTGGAATCCCCACCCACAGAATTATGAAGATAACCAAGAAACTCTTGAGAGTACTCCTCTGAAGCAATATCAATTAAATCGACGCGATTAATTGATTCAGTATCATAATTTGAGGAGTACCTCGAAGTCTGATCGTGGTTAAAGGTAACAGCTTCATTACCCACACGTAAAGTGATTTCTTGCTCAAATACATCAATAAGAGCACGGCCCGTCCTCAGGAATCCCCGTCCAACAATGAGGGGAACCCGAGGATCAGCATCGAAATCAACAACCACAAAGTCAGCTGGAAAATGGAACTTTCCTACTTTCACGAATACATCCTCGGCAATGCCAAGAGGACGCGAGATAGAACGATCTGCAAGCCCAAGAGTCATGCAGGTAGGAATAAGTTCCGGAAGAGAAAGTTTCTTCCACACTGAATAAGGCATCAGATTGATGCTTGCACCAAGATCGGCAAGGGCAAAGCATTCAATCATCCCAGGAAAAACACAAGGAAGAAGAAATTTTCCGGGATCTCCTAGCTTCTCGGGAAGCTTCTTTAACAAGACTGCTGAGCAATTCTCGTTTAAAGGAGTCTTAGCCATTTCAAACAGCTTTTCTTTGTTGCTCAACATGTGTTTCAGAGTAGATGCAAACTTGGGCATCAACATGATAGCATCCGCGAAGCTTATGTCAAAATGTAGCTCTTGGAAAATTTGAAAGAATTTTTCCATTTGATGACTAGCTTTCTCGCGGAGCTTTTGCTCATGTAAACGTGAGGGGTAAGGAATAGAAGTTTTGGATTTAGGGTTACCAATTGGAGGTTCAAAAACAACTCCAGACTTGGTTTTGGGGACAACCTGAGGATGGACATTGCTGGCACTTCCGTTATTAGTAGGAAGTTCCTTGTCCTTTGTCGCCTCAGGTTCGCTTTCCACTACCTTCGGGAGAGAGGAAGAAGAGGTAGTAGGAATAGCGGGTCCAGCATAAGAAGCACCACTTCTGGTTGTGATCGCCTTTGCATCGCCCCTCGGATTAGCGATCGTGTTGCTAGGTAAAGTACCTGAGCCCGAGGGTCGATCATTTAAAGACTTCTTAATGTCAGCAATTTGGCTAACCAACAACCGATTCATTTCTTCTTGGGATTTCATGAATTGTTTCAACAACTCATCAGATGATGGTCCAGTTGGAACAATGGCTTGAGTTTGCACAGGAAAATTCTGGCCTCTATTGTTAGGATTAGGGCCTTGATTTTGAAAATTTCCTTGATTATTGCCATGAAAATACCCTGAGTTGAAATTTCCCTGACCTGGGTTTCTATTGAAATTTCCTTGGTGTTGGAAATTTTGATTCTGATTTTGAAAACCGTTGTTTTGACTGAAATTACCTTGGTTTTGAAAACCTTGGTTTGGTCTATTCTGATTCTGATTACGGTTTTGATTGAAACCGGGAGGTCCAGGGTAGTGGTTAGGACGGTGGTTCGGGTCTACAGGAGCACGATATTGATTGCCTCCTTTATTAGACATCCCGCCCACAGCATTGGCTTCAAAAGGGTTACCATCGGTGGCCATACAGTTGTAATAAGCATGGGGGCCACCACAGGTAACACAGACTTCCACTTTCTTAACTTCAGCAGGAGGTGAAGTTTGTGGAAAAGAAACTTTCTTTTGGTTGGAGAGAACCAAAGCTTGGATAGCTTCCGTGAGTTTGTCAATCTTAGCATCGGTGCTAGACTGACTCACGGGCGATGAAGAAGAAGAAGGACCAACACTGACTTGGGAAACAACCGGCTTGCTTCGTGCAGTGCGGACTTTAGACTTGTTTTCAATTATCGCTAAAGCTTCTTTGACAGTTTTGCTTAGGAAATTTCCTCCCGCGGAGGAATTGAGAGAATCTTGATCAGATTGACTCACTCCATTATAGAAAGTATCGAGTTGCATCAACTCGGAGAAACCGTGGTGAGGACATTTGCGAAGCAATTCCTTGAAACGATCCCACGATTCACTGAAGGGTTCATCAAACTTCTGAGTGAATTTGATGATTTCATTTTTAAGACTCGTGGTTTTGGAAGGTGGATAGAATTCATTCACAAATTTCTTCACCAGATCTTCCCATGTCTCAATAGACTGAGGGGGTTGTTTTTCAAGCCAAATCCGGGCTTGCCCCTCAAGAGAAAATGGGAACAGAAGAAGCTTAACAGCATCAGTAGGGACATTCTTATACTTGATGGTAGATGCAATCTTGTTAAACCATCGAATATGAGCATGAGGATCATCCCGCTCAAAACCGTAGAATTGATTTGAGGTTACAAGATTCAGTAACCCGGTCTTGAGTTCAAAATTTTCAGCCACGATGGCTGGTACAACGATAGCATCTCCATACCCGTCGATGGGTGCCTGGAGAAGCTCACACATAGGGTGTTCTTCCGCCATGATAACGGAAGTAGTGTGAGCAGTCCGGATCTCAGATCCGACTGAAGGAGCAGAAAGTCTACGAACACGCCTTCTTGGAATCTTGACAAGCTCACGAAATGGGCTCACAGATCTAGAAGAGCGAGTGCGCATACACTAGAGTTAACTCTAAGGAAACTCAGAGTTAAGGAGAGAAATGGGAATTATGAAAATCTTTCAGATGAGAATGAGAATTATGAAGACGTTTTATAAAAATCGGGTGAGAAGAATCTTTATGGGTTTTCTGGTTCTGAAACGTTGATATCACAACAAAATCAATTAACACAAAATCGAGGCAAAACAACAGTGAACTTAACCAATAATCACAATATGAATGGCTTCTTTGAAAAAGGTACACCAATCACAAGGACACAAAGGCAAGTTTTAAATCTTTAGTTCGGGAACTTATTATGGTCGCACCCCCAGTTAGGTAGTGCACTGCCTTGGTTTGCGGTGGTAATCTTTTAAGTTGTTATTTATTAAAGAAAACGACAAATCTTTTTGTATTTTTATTTTTTTTTTATATTTGATACATATATAGAAACAAAAGAAAAATATTTTTGTTTTTTATACGTTTTTAGCTGTTTTTGGGTTTTTGGATTTTTTATAACAAAATATGGATATATATATATAGATAGAGATGGATGATATAAACAAAGAGTGAGTATTCAAACAACTAATCTGCTAGACGGAAGATAGATCAGCACAGCTCCCCGGCAGCGGCGCCAAAAATTTGATCCGTGCAAAACCGTCAAGTTTTCTCACGCAAGCTGACCACTTGTGAATGGCCAACTGTAAGAAACTTAAAACAACTTAAGCACGAATGCAATGAAGATCTGAGGAGTATAGTGTTTCCCCGGGTCGTTATGTCCCAGCGAGCTATGCAATGGATTATCAAACGTAAAGTGATCGAGAAATTTGAACGAAAAAGAGTATTGTGATTATTATAACTAAAGGAAAAGCCAACAAATTACAACGGCTTAAATGCAAATTAAAGGAAATTAAAAAGATAAAATATATTAAATAAATGCTATCACTCTATTTAAAATGATGTTTTTGTTTTTATGTTTTTATAAAACTGAATTAAAAACTACGTTACGTACAAATGAAAATGTGAAACTTACACAATATTAACCCTAAAAATATGAAAATGATATTTTTACAAACCTAATGATAAAAGAAAATATATAGAAAAAGAAAATTATTTTTATAACTAATTACCTAATTATTATTAATTAAAAACTATTTTTAACTATTAAATAATTACCTAAAATACAAGAAAATATGAAATAAAGCTAGAAAAATAAAATTATGACTTGGAAAAATCTAAAATATCAAAAGAGAATTTTCAAAACTATTTTTGTATTTTTCTGATTTTATTTCTATTTTCTATGAATTAAAACTATTTAAATCTAATTTAAAATGTGAAAAATACCAAATAAAAGGGAAAAAATAAGGAAAAATCTTTTTTATGCTTTTTATATTTTACTTAAACTGGGAAAATTGAAAAATTATTTTTTGGAACTTTTTCTGAATTTTTTGTATTAAATGCTAATTAAAAATGCTTAAAAACTAATTTAAATCAAGAAAAATAGTAAACTGACTTGGAAAAATATGAAAATTTCAGGAAAAGCTTAAAATAATGTTATGAAACTAGGAAAAATGGAAAAACAGGTGGTTGTGTGTGAGATTATGGAACTGCTATGAAATGTGCTTATGAATAAGCACTTAAATAAGCCAAATGAACACAAACAAGCACCACACTGGAACAGAAGCTCTACTATGCTATAATAACCAAAATGCAACTAAAAACAATAAGCCATAGCCTCTGAATTGCAAGATGTACAGATTTGCTTATTTGGCTAATTGCTTAAAAACAGTTTCTAGGTACCTACTTTGGGCATAAGCACAAGCTACAAATTAAGCTAAAACTGAAAAACAGCAATTGGAACCTATCCTAGACCTGGTTGAGATCAAGTACACCAAAAACTAGACTTAGACAAGCAGTTTTGAGCTCTGTGCAAGCTTGCAAAGAACTGAGAAAAACTCAGCTTAAGCTGAGCTTATGAACAGGGCAGTTGGGACCTAAAAGACAAGCCTGTTTGGAGCTTATAAAAAATTGGTAAAATTCTACAAAAATGCTAATAAGAAAAGAGACCAGTAGAACTTTTTAAAGCAACAAGTTTTACTGAAATTGGCTTAAAAATGAATCCAAGAAAAATCTTTGCAGTTGGGCTCAAAACAGATTTTCCAAATTTGACTTTTGAGAGCAGTTGTGAACTTTGACCAAAATGAACTTTGAATCCAATTTATGGACAGGTTATGATGAAATATGTTAAACTGAAACTACTGCAAGCAATGTTTAATAATTCCAAACACAAATCAAGAGATTGGTAATTCCAAAATCACAACAGTGAGTGAATGAGACAGATTTAGTGAGATGTTGACTTTTTGAGCTTGCAGGCACAAAACTAAGATTTGAATTAGTTCACTTATGCTAAATAAACTTGAACAATCAATAAGCTAACACTGAATGCACCTCTGAGACAGTTATGACAGTAAATCCAAACACACCTTTAATACACTGATTAGCAAATGAAACTAGGCTAACTACTATTCCAACATGTAATTTTGATCAAAATAAGTTTACTTAACCTAATTACTACTTAATACACAGATTTTAACTATTTCAAACCACTAAAACAGATTATGCCATATGACTTGAAAATGACTTACACATGTCCCTAGCCACAATGGCTTGCCACTGCACCAATGAACATCTAACCTATCTAAATCAACCCAAATAACTATAAATCAACCCAATTCCAGCTCTGAACCAACCCATATCCATTTCTGCATCATTTTTGCCCTCTCTTTGACTTTTGTTGACCAATATCCAAAGGTGGTTGAAACTGAGATGTGAGCTTATGGAAAGCTTTAATAAGCTATTTTGAGCTTGCTTGAGCTTAAAAATCAGCTGTTAAGAACTTGGACCTTAGAGTTTGAAAATGAAAAATGTAACAGTGGCTTGAAATTTGAAACATGAACATAAACTTGGAATTGATATTTGAAATAAGTTGCAATACACTAAAGTACTTTTGATTGATACAAATAAGCTTGAAAATACAACTGCAAACTATTTAAGACATAATAATCAAAGAAACGACATACATTTGTTAAAAAACTAACTAACTACCCTCTTGTTGCTTCCTCTTGGCTTCTTTTATAATCCAAAACTCTTTTCTCACTCCTCTGATCATATCCCAGTTGTTTCCTGGCCATTGGATTAGCTAAGTTGATCTTGGCCGTTTGATTGGCTTTTGGCGCCAAAACTGGTACAAGCCAGTTGGGACAGGGGAGGGATGCATTTAATGCATTTGGCAGGTAGGTGAGGAGGGGGGAGACAAAGAGTGGAGTAGGGTGGTTGTTGGTGGCTGGGGGTGGAGGTGTTGCAGACATTGTTGTCGGGGAAGACAGGGAAAAAGGGGGGCGGGGTGTTTTATTTCAAACTTGGGTTTGGGTTCGGGTTTTATAATTGGACCGGGTCATGGATTTGGGCCAAGGGATTATATTTGGGCTTGGGTTGGATCCGGATTGGATTTAGGATTAATATTGAATCCATATTCAACACTAGGGACCATTTGTGTAATTCTAAAAATCCAAGGACCATACATGTAGATTTTGAAAAGTAATCCAAGGACTAGTTTTGCCAACCTCCAATATTCCAAGGGACCAAATCTGTCAATTATGAAATTCCAAGGACTAAATATGAACAATTTTAAAATCCAAGGATCAAAACTGTAATTTCTCAAAACTTTTAGATTTTTCACCAAAGGACTAAATATAATAATTTATGATTCCAAAAGGACCTTTGGTGACTTTTCTTTTAAAATAAATGCCTAGGGACTGATTTTGCCATTTTCTGAAAGTCGGGGGACTGAAACTGCCAATTATGCAAACTTTGCTCGTTTTTCATCTGATTTTAAACATTTTGCATCTAAAACATCTAAAATGCAACTTTGAGATATTTTCAGTATTTTGATGCATTTCTGAGCATTTTTAAATGATTTGCAGTTCAGATTTGACTAAAAATGATGAGTATTTACACACTCATCAATACTGCCCCTCCTCAGTAAGTATTAATTGCAAAAGTCTTTGTCGCATTCCTTCTGATATTATGAAATAATTGCTAATCCACTTGTATGTGTGCAGGTCGGAGCGCGCTGTTGAGTCGCCCCCAAGAGATAGTCCTGTACGCTCTGCGTTCTCCGAGCCAACCAGTCAAAACGCTGAGCCATCGGCGGCTGGGGATGTGCCTATGGAGCAACTTGTGGAAGAATTAGTATTGTCGGTTGCGCAGCAGACTTCAATAATAGAGAAGTTAAAGGCCAAGATATCTGGGGAAGGCAGCCAAGTGGCGCAAAAAGACCAAAAAATTGCGTCGCTGGAAGCGCAGTTGGCTAGCGCTAGGACCGAAGCAGAGAGCCTGAGTTTGGGCGCTCAAAAGCTTGCTGAAGAGAAGATGGCGCTGATGGACCAAATAAGCCAGGAGCGTGCTGAGTCAGCAGGGTATAAGGCTTCGTGTCTATGGGCGATAAAATATTTGGAGAAGGGCAAGGATACGTTGACCTCGCAGTTGGAAGATTTTCGTGCCACTGTGAGCAGTGCTCTGGAAGCGCAAGAGATGAAGCTGCGTAAGCTCAGTTTGGAGTATGATGAGGAATTATATCCTCATCTTATGTTTGTCATTGCTGAGCGCATGTGGCTTATCAGCCATGGCCTGCGCCTTTCTGCTCTTAGCACCCTAGAGTCCAAGGAGGTAGCGGACGCATTTGGTGGGGTGGTCCAATGTGCCATGGCGAGAGGGAAGTCGGAGGCTATAGAAGCGCTGCAAGAAGGTAACTTGCTGAAGGTGCCCGCCGAAAAGGTACCCGGGTACGATGCGCAGTCGTATGATAACCTGGTTGCTGCTATGGAGAGGATGAAGGCCTTAGAGCTTCCCATGATTGCTGAAATGGAGCGCGACCAGGATTATCCCATAAATGTTATTATGGAAGGGTTGACTTTAGCACGCCATCGTACTGATAATGCAGAAGCGCAGCCAGACTATTTTGAAGCCCGATGACTCTCAGCTTCAAGTGCCTGTTTTTGCTCGCCCTAGAGATATTCTGAACCCCTTTGCTTTAGAGAAAGAGATGTCCTTGAAGGAAGTGTTGGAAGCGCATGCTACCAGACTTGCTAAAAGGGAAGGGATTAAAGGTAAAGCAGTTTTGTGCGGCGTTGGTGCAACTCATCTTCCCAGATCTGACGGGATACCGGTTAGCGTTGCCACGGTATCTCGCCAAGACTCCGATTTATTGAAGAAGTTGGATGAGGTTGGAGATGCTACAAGCTGCGTAGGGGATTCGTCTCTTACACGTTGTAATAGTATGTAGATAGTAACTTGTATTGTAAACATCCTTTGGTAAGCACACATGGTACTTTAATGGAACATTATTTTTGGTAAACGTTGTTGCTACTCATAATATTTGCACTTAGTTACTTGCTTTTCCGTAGAAAACGCGCATATTGTCTAAGAAGCAAACTGTTGCATAAGCACGGGTAATATGTGAAATTCATAATCATGTATGAGATTCATCGTATACTTAAGTCATAATTTCTAAGTACTCATAAGCGTGTATGTTGTGATATGCAGCGTACTGGAAATATCATATTAAGGAATCAAGTGTCTTGGTTCCTAAGTTGTTAAACGTGCACCATATGCGCTGTTGCGCACCCGTCGTGGGATGCGTACAAAACTTATTCCAACTTCTTGAGAACAAGGTGTTTAACAAGGATACATGATCCGATGTTGATGGGTTTGCAACCCTCTTACTCAACGAGTTGTTTTGTAGGTTAACTCATCCTTTTACCATCGTGGGTTTAGTGCATGCACGCCATGTAGGCAAAAGATCAAAAATGCTAAGACATAAAGTATATGGAAATAACCGCGACGTTTTATTAATACTTGCAAGTTTTTATGAAAGAAAATAAATAAGACATATGCCTAAGTAAAACAAAAAGGTAAATACACGGATATTTATTGGGCACTTCACTAAAGTGCAGGAGTGTCCGTGCGCTGGGCCGTAGCCATTCCTATAGATAACACCTCTTAAGGTTGCAGATGTTCCATGTACGTGGTAGTTCCCGACCATCCATGTCTCGTAGCTTGTATGCGCCGGTTCCTAATGCTTCGGTTCCAAGTTTGCCCGTGTCTTCTGCGTGGCTCGCATCATTGGCGCGGTAAACGAAATCACCTGGTCTGAATGAAACACTTTGTACTTTAGCATCATAGTATCCCTTTATCCTTGACTTTGATCTTGCTTCACGTATAGCTGCGCGTTCGCGCCTTTCTTCTAGCAGGTCTAAGTCCATACGCCGCTCGTCGTCATTGGTAGCCACATTGATTTCAGCAGTGCGGATAGTTGGCATCCCAATTTCGGCTGGTATGACGGCCTCGGTCCCATAGACTAGAGAAAAGGGGGTGTCCCCTGTGCTGGTTTTTAGTGAGGTGCGGTACGCCCACAAAACATGTGATAGTTCTTCCACCCACCTTCCTTTGTGCTTGTCCAGGCGTGCCTTAATTCCTTCACCCAGGCTCCGATTCGCCCGTTCTACTAAGCCGTTGGTTTGTGGGTGTTTAACTGACGCGAAGTGCTGTGTGATTTTTAACTTCTCGCACCAGTCCTTGAAGGGGTTGTCGCAGAATTGTTTCCCGTTGTCCGAGATGATTTCCCCAGGCAGACCGAAGCGGCATACAATATTCTCCCAGACAAAGCGTTTTACCTGGTTGCCAGTGATTGTTACCAGTGCCTTTACTTCGATCCACTTGGTGAAGTAGTCTATGGCGACTATGAGGAACTTTAATCCTCCTGCTGCAACAGGAAAAGGACTTGCGATGTCGATACCCCACTTGTAGAATGGCCATGGTGCCGTAATTGGTGTTAGCTCCTGTTGTGGTTGGCGTGGAACGGGTCAGTGAACTTGGCAGTCGCTGCACTTTCTTATTAAATCCCGCGCGTCGAGGTGCATGGTGGGCCAATAGTATCCCGACCGTAAAGCGCGCGCCACCACGAACCGTGGTCCTGAATGCATGCTACATGAACCTTCGTGGATTTCCCGCAGTACATAATTTGCTTATAGGGGACCAACACAGCGGAGCCATGGTTGCAGGAAGGAGCGTCGATATAGTATGTTGTCCCAAAGTTCAAACCTTTGTGTTGTGCGCCGTATCCTTCGGGCTTCCTTCTGCTCTTGAGGTAATACTCCCTTGCTTATGAATTCTGCTATCGGTGTCATCCACGTAGGACCATCTTCCTATATTACTGTAGATATTTCCATCTCTGAGATGAATTTGTTTTTCAACGTTTCCACCAGCACTTGTTTTGATAGGTATGCAAAGCTTGTCGATGCAATCTTGCTTAGTGCATCAGCCTTTCAATTTTCCCCTCTAGGGACCTGCTTGATAGTAAACCTGTCAAAGCCTTGGATTAGTACCTTGGTTTTGTCGAGATACTGAATCATGTTTTCCTCTTTGGCCGCGTACTCGCCCAACACGTGGTTGGCTACTAGCCGGGAATCTACAATCGCTTCCACATTACGTACACCCATTCGAGCTGCTATGCGTAGTCCGGCGATTAGGGCTTCATACTCTACCTCATTGTTTGTTGCTGTGAATTCAAAACGCAGTGCGTAAGTGAATTTCATTCCTTCCGGATTTGTGAGAATGAGGCCTGCTCCTGACCCATCAACGTATGAAGATCCATCCGTAAACAAGATCCATGGATCTTGTAGTTCCTCCTTGCATGGTGCAGGTGCATCATCAGTGTCTGGCTTTTCGATGATGAAATCGGCTAGTATCTGCCCTTTTACTGTAGTTCGTGGTCTGTAGGAAATGTTGTGCTCACCTAGCAACACACTCCACTTCTGTAGTCGTCCTGATGCATCAGGTTTGGAGATGATTTGCTTGATCGGTTGGTCCGTGATTACTGCTATCGGGTGCGCTTGGAAGTACCTGCGCAGTCATTTGGCGGCGAACACTAATGCCAGGACCAACTTTTCCATTGCGCTATAATTCATCTCCGTCTTTTTGAGCGCTTTGCTTACAAAATAAACGGGTGTTTGTACTGAATTCCTATCCGTCAGTAACACTGCGCTTACTGCTCCCTGGGTTGCGGATAAGTACATAATCAACTCTTCCCCTGGCCGGGGTGCTACAAGTGTGGGGAGCGTTGCCCGGTGTTGTTTAAGCTGTGTGAAGGCTTCTTCTGCCTCCGTGGTCCAGCGAAAATCTCCCTTTTTTATACACTTCTTGAGCGTCTTGAAGAGAGGTAGTGACTTGTCTGCTGACTTGGATAAGAATCTGTTTAGGCCAGCCAATTTCCCATTGAGAGATTGGACTTCCTTCAACGTGCGCGGTGAAGGAAGTTCGATGACAGCCTTAGTTTTTTTCTGGCCATGGTTTGATGCCATCAGGTTCTATCAGGTATCCGAGAAACATGCCTTCTGTAGCGCCAAAAGTGCACTTTTTGGGATTCAGCTTCATGTTGATCTCTTTGAGTCTTCTAAATGTTTCCTCAATGTTGCGCACCAACTCATCCTCAGTATGACTTTTTATGACCAGGTCGTCGACGTAAACCTCCAAGTTGCAGCCCACTTGTTTTTCAAATGCATTATCTACTAACCGCTGATAGGTGGCGCCTGCGTTCTTTAAGCCGAAGGGCATTTTGGTATAGCAGTAGACGCCTTGGCTTGTATGAAAGGCCGTTTTTTCCTCGTCCTCCTTAGCCATCTGGATTTGGTGGTATCCTTTGTATGCATCGAGGAAGCACTTGAGTAGGTATCCACACAAAGATTCTATCTTCCAGTCTATCTCCGGTAGTGGGTAGCAGTCTTGTGGACATGCCTTGTTGAGGTCTGTGAAGTCCACGCACATTCGCCAGCTACCGTCACTCTTCTTGACCATTAATGGGTTAGAAAGCCAGTCATGGTAGTAGACTTTTCGCATGATTCCCGCCTCTACTAGCTTGTGTACCTCTTCCAGGATTGCTTGCGCGCGCTCTAGAGCCTGGCCGCGCTTCTTCTGGCGTATTGGTGAGTATCCTTGTCGGATTCTCAGCTTATGTTCTGTAACTGAACGTGGTACCCCGGTCATGTGCTTTGGCTCTCATGCAAAGACGTCCAAGTTCTTTTGCAAGAGTGCGCCCACAGTTGCTTTTCCGTTGTCCGACAGCGATCCTCCGATTGATATTTCCTGTTCTGGATAATCAGGATGAATTACAACCTTCAGGTTTGGAACTTTGGTTGCGCGTTGTTCTGGAATGGGTGTCGTCTCGCATGTAATCGTGTTACATTCTCTATGTGGTACAGTGGCGTTGTAGAGAGTAACAATACCACCTTCCACTGGGAATTTAAGCATCCCATGTGCTGTAGATGGTACTGCGCGCATGGCTGATATCCCTGGTCTTCCGATAATGCCATTGTATGGCGAAGGGGATTTGATCACCATAAACTCCATCCAGGCAGTCGCAGAGTGTTCTTCATTGCCTATGCTGACTAGTAAGCGTATTTGCCCCATAGGCCATATCTTTTCTCCTGTAAAACCAGTCAGTGCTGTCCTGACCGGGCTTAACTGACTGCGTATTTCAGGTCGCAGTTGCTTGAAGCAGTGCTCATACATGATGTCTGCAGATGCTCCTCCATCAACGTACATGCAGTTGATGTAGTGACCCCCTGCACTAATTTTAATGGTGAGTGGCTCTACCACTGCGTTGTCCGCAGTTAAGGTGGGGAAAGAGATTTCACTTCCACGAGAAAACTTCTGGCTGACCTTCTGCCTAGTAACCCTCTGCCATGATTGTATCATGTAGATGGTGTCAGCCTTGTCCTTGGGTGCCTCTTTCTTGTTCCCATTCTTCTATCTATCCTTTCCTTCCTTGATGTTCTTGACCAAGTGGTCCAATCTGCCCTCTTTTACCATTTTATCAATGAGCTGGCGCAGTTGGACACATTCATTGGGGGGTGGCCCTTCTGTGCATGATATTCACAGTATCCACTTCCAACGCGCCGATCCTCTGGGGTGCGCATTTGTGGTGGTCATGGAAAGTTTGCGCCTTCTGTTGTGAGTATTTCCTTTGGAGTCTTGGTTAGCGGGATATACTTGTCGTTATCCCGTCCACTCCCCTGACCGCGGTAGCTCTTGTTGCGGTTGCTACTCCGATCATTGGATTGTCTCCCAGGTTGTTCCTGTGACCGATAGTTTGAATATCTTCTCTTGCTATCCGCCGCGGCGGCTTCTCCTTGGACGAAGTACCTTGTCCGTTTCATCAGTTCATCGAAGGTTTGGGGGATCTTGTCGTTCAGCCTTTTGATGAGCTTTGGGTTATTGATCCCGTTCGTGAACCCTGAGATTTTCAACACTTCGGGACACGCCTTAACCTGTATGCACTCATCTTTAAAGCGCTCCATATATGCGTTTGTAGATTCCCCCTGGCGCTGTTTCACCCTGGCGAGTTCGGCAGGATTTTTAGCGCACTTCTTCCGTTGAGTGAAGTTTAGGCGGAACGCCTTTCTCAACTCTTCAAAGCCATCAATTCTTCTGCGTGGAAGTTTACTGAACCAGTTCCGCGCATTTCCCACTAGTGTGGAATTAAACATGTGGCA
The DNA here is from genome assembly GCA_019973895.1 of Chrysanthemum seticuspe. Taxonomy (NCBI): domain Eukaryota; kingdom Viridiplantae; phylum Streptophyta; class Magnoliopsida; order Asterales; family Asteraceae; genus Chrysanthemum; species Chrysanthemum seticuspe. The sequence continues at coordinate 214,110,632 of BPTQ01000001.1, read as the reverse complement.
CCACACAGGTTGTGGCCAGTTTTCGATAGTAGCGGCTGATTCAAAAATTTTTAGGTGATCGTCAGGATCACATGTTCCGTCATAGGTTTTGACGTTGGCGGGCATGCGCCTTCTCTTATCTTCTGAGAAATTGCTGATACGTCGACTAAACACATCCACCTTTTGGCGGCGCCACGAAAGAGACATGTCTTCCTCCTCCTGGTCACGGTATTTCCTCCTGGATTTCCAGTGCCCAGTCTCGCTATCCTCGTTGTCCGAGGAATTACCAGAGGACGAGTTTTCCTTCCTTCGGCGCTTGCGTCGACTGTCCTCAGAATTTGCGCTTGAAGGGCTTTCACTTGGGGAATATCGTCGCCCAAGTCTGTCCTGGACTCTGCGGCTACCAAGTCTGGCGTGGACATCGGTGCGTCGTTCATCCTCCTCACTTTCTTCCAGATGCTGTGAGTGAGATATCTCATCATCCTCGACTCTCCTCCCGATTCTGTTAAACACTGGGGGTCGGCGACTGTCTCTCCCGCGCTTCTCCTTCTGGCAGCGCGGTGGGGAAGTTTTGTATTCTGAGTCGAAATTGATTCGGGCTTTTAGGCTTCGATTCGACCTCTTTTTTGCTTCCTCTTGCATGAGAGTAGCCAAGGTTTCGTAATTTTGGGATATGAAATCCCCCGGCACTAGTTTCGGCGTGACCCCTTTTAGAGCGAGGGTGTTTGTTTCTACCACTATGCTCTTGTTTCGGTCTGGCGCATCTGGTGCCTTTGTGAGGTCAGTCTCTAGCACTGATTGAAAGGGAGTGGTAAGAACGGTGCGTAGTGGTTCCCCTGCGCTGGTGGTGGTCGTAGTTGCCTGGGTTGTCCCCGAGCGAGGTTCCACCAGAGGGAAGACCAAGTCTTGGCCTGATCCCTGGTTTTTAGCAACACTGGTTGTCCCAGAAGTTTGCTTAGAAGCTGATCCGATGTGCAGCTTCTTTCCTGCATGGTCTGTTTGCGATCGCTGATTTCCTTGCTTCGTCATCCTAGTTCTTAGTTCTTAGTGTTTAGTCCCACGGATGGCGCCACTTGTTGATACAAAAGTTGGGCGTTCCTTATTCGGGGCTCCGGCTCTCGTACCAATTGAGTCTTGATTCTTGAGACCTGTGCACTAAGTAACAGAAAACACCGTTAGGCTTATCGTGGGATTGTTTCCCACGATTATCCTCCGGCGTGAGAGTAAGTAATCGGTTTAGGGTTAAAGGAGAGTTAGGGTTTGTAGATCGTACCTTTTACGAGGGATAGGATTCCCTTTATATACACACGGAATCCTTATTGGTTCCGTGTTCCCCAACCTTCGGCGTATCCCGCCTAAGTCGGTTGGGGAACGATTATCTCCAAAGATAGAAGATATCTGATATAGTATTCCATAAATAACTTTCGGATTGGGCCTTCGTGGGCCCAAACACGTATCAGCTTAGCCCAGTTCGTGATGGGCTAGTTAGTATTGGACCTTAGTCGGGCGCGTGACCCGAATATAGACTATACATCATCAGCTTGTATGAAAGGCCATTTTTTCCTCGTCCTCCTTAGCCATCTGGATTTGGTGGTATCCTTTGTATGCATCGAGGAATCACTTGAGTGGGTATCCACACAAATATTCTATCTTCCAGTCTATCTCCGGTAGTGGGTAGCAGTCTTGTGGACATGCCTTGTTGAGGTCTGTGAAGTCCACGCACATTCGCCAGCTACCGTCACTCTTCTTGACCATTACTGGGTTAGAAAGCCAGTCATGGTAGTAGACTTCTCGCATGATTACCGCCTCTACTAGCTTGTGTACCTCTGCCAGGATTGCTTGCGCGCGCTCTGGAGCCTGGCCGCGCTTCTTCTGGCGTATTGGTGAGTATCCTTGTCGGATTCTCAACTTATGTTCTGTGATTGAACGTGGTACCCCGGTCATGTGCTTTGGCTCCCATGCAAAGACGTCCAAGTTCTTTTGCAAGAGTGCGCACACAGCTGCTTTTCCGTTGTCCGACAGCGATCCTCCGATTGATATTTCCTGTTCTGGATAATCAGGATGAATTGCAACCTTCAGGTTTGGAACTTTGGTTGCGCGTTGTTCTGGAATGGGTGCCGTCTCGCATGTAATCGTGTTACATTCTCTATGTGGTACAGTGGCGTTGTAGAGAGTAATAATACCACCTTCCACTGGGAATTTAAGTATCCCATGTGTTGTAGACGGTACTGCGTGCATGGTTGATGTCCCTGGTCTTCCGATAATGCCATTGTATGGCGAAGGGGATTTGATCACCATAAACTCCATCCAGGCAGTCGCGGAGTGTTCTTCATTGCCCATGCTGACTAGTAAGCGTATTTGCCCCATAGGCCATATCTTTTCTCCTGTAAAACCAGTCAGCGATGTCCTGACCGGGCTTGAAGGGCTTTCACTTGGGGAATATCGTCGCCCAAGTCTGTCCTGGACTCTGCGGCTACCAAGTCTGGCGTGGACATTGGTGCGTCGTTCATCCTCCTCACTTTCTTCGAGATGCTGTGAGTGAGATATCTAATCATCCTCGACTCTCCTCCCGATTCTGTTAAACACTGGGGGTCGGCGACTGTCTCTCCCGCGCTTCTCCTTCTGGCGGCGCGGTGGGGAAGTTTCGTATTCTGAGTCAAAATTGAGTCGGGCTTTTAGGCTTCGATTCGACCTCTTTTTTGCTTCCTCTTGCATGAGAGTAGCCAAGGTTTCGTAATTTTGGGATATGAAATCCCCCGGCGCTAGTTTCGGCGTGACCCCTTCTAGAGCGAGGGTGTTTGTTTCTACCACTATGCTCTTGTTTCGGTCTGGCGCATCTGGTGCCTTTGTCAGGTCAGTCTCTAGCACTGATTGAAAGGGAGTGGTAAGAACGGTGCGCAGTGGATCCCCTGCGTTGGTGGTGGTCGTAGTGGCCTGGGTTGTCCCCGAGCGAGGTTCCACCAGAGGGAAGACCAAGTCTTGGCCTGATCCCTGGTTTTTAGCAACACTGGTTGTCCCAGAAGTTTGCTTAGAAGCTGATCCGATGTGCAGCTTCTTTCATGCATGGTCTGTTTGCGATCGCTGATTTCCTTGCTTCGTTATCCTAGTTCTTAGTTCTTAGTGTTTGGTCCCACGGATGGCGCCACTTGTTGATACAAAAGTTGGGCGTTCCTTATTCGGGGCTCCGGCTCTCGTACCAATTGAGTCTTGATTCTTGAGACCTGCGCACTAAGTAACAGAAAACACCGTTAGGCTTATCGTGGGATTGTTTCCCACGATTATCCTCAGGCGTGAGAGTAAGTAATCGGTTTAGGGTTAAAGGAGAGTTAGGGTTTGTAGATCGTACCTTTAACGAGGGATAGGATTCCCTTTATATACACACGGAATCCTTATTGGTTCCGTGTTCCCCAACCTTCGGCGTATCCCGCCTAAGTCGGTTGGGGAACGATTATCTCCAAAGATAGAAGATATCCGATATCGTATTCCATAAATAACTTTCGGATTGGGCCTTCGTGGGCCCAAACACTTATCAGCTTAGCCCAGTTCGTGCTGGGCTCGTTAGTATTGGACCTTAGTCGGGCGCGTGACCCGAATATAGACTATACGTCATCATTCGTGATTCATATTAGAATTTAGAAAATGGCCTTTAACATTACTAAAGTTCTTTTTTTGAATTCCAATTTAACTTACAAACTTAAACCAGCCATCTACGAAGTAATGTGTGTGAGCATGATGCTTAGATCGACCAATTAGACAATTGCATTCTGGTGTTATTCATCACTCTTTCGACTCTAAATTCCATTGTATTGACATAAAATATTCAGCATAGCGGCCTAATCTGAGCTTCCCCTCCAATACTTTTTGTTATCTCAATGGTCTAGCAATACGTCTGGTGCAGACCCTCCAATACTTGTCGTTTGTATATTATGGTTGTTTAATGTAATCAGTAAATATTTTGTGCAGTAGATGCTTAGTGAATTGCTTTAGATTGTTGCTTATTAACACCTACGACGACTTTTACACACAAAAAACCAACATTTATTCCACGTTTGCAATTTGCTTCGACAATGATCGCTCCACCTACTATTCTTTTTATATTTGTTTGCGGGACAAAATTATGGATAGATATAAGGACATTAGTATGCATATGGATAGGGATATCAATGACGACTCACATGGTGCTAATGAGCGTATACCACTTGAATGTTCAGAACATTGATGATTGGTAGGTTAAGAGGAAAATGTCGAGTGCTTACGACTGGTACATAGGATCACAACAAAGCCACCTGTACACCAAAGCAAGACACGTATGTTGGTGTTGTCATTCAATCTATCAATCATAAGCATTAGAGATCTTCCTTTTAGACTAACAATCACCAACGTTGTAAACATTCAAATTATATACCCTCATTAGCACCATGTGAGTCGTCATCCATAACCCTATCCATTTGAATACCACTCTCCCTATGCCTATTCGCAATCTATGTTTTGGGACGCAAATGGATGCCGATATAGAGCAACGCTCAACAATTACACCAAAGAAGTTTATGTAACACATTTGAAACACATTTCTTTGTAAAACTATACATGTATCTCGAAACATAGCTGATAAGAATTTAAAACGTGTGTTTTTGGGAGGTCATTTAAGCTCTAAACTCGTACATTTGTGATCAATTATTGCCTTAAATCGTTCCTTTTCACATTTTAGGTACTTGGGACGCAAAAACTGGAAATCGACACGTTTTTTACTAATTTGAACAAGAAAATGACCAAGTCACAAAAAAGTCTGGAAAAGCGCTCCAAACGGCATCACGACCTCAACTTGACGCCGTCACTTGCATTTGCACGTGATGATTTGATGGAAATTTTACATGTGACGGCTCAGAACATTTGAGCAAGTTAGAACCTGACGGCCTCACTTGTATTAGAAGACCAAGATTCATAGTAAAAAGTACACGAGACGGCTCAGACTTTTTAAAGAGAGACAGCGTCACACATCCTGACGGCGTCATTGACACAAGGCGACGCCGTCACAATAGCAGCGATGCAACTAAAGAAACCCTAATGACGGTGAGCTGACGGCGTCACAACCATGACGTGACGTCGTCACAATTGTAAAACTATATATATTTTCGTATGTTTTTCATTATTCATGTAACACTTTCGAGAGGCAAACCCTAAACGAATTTGGGCAGATTTGTAAGGCTTTTTCAGCCACCATACTTGTAAAACCCTAAATTCCTTATTCCCAATTTTTCATCTAATTTGAAATTTTACTGAGTCGCATGAAATTTTAATAAAAGCCTAAGACCATGTGTTATACGGTAATTAAATAGGATATGACCTAAGCAAATTAACTAAAATGATTTTTTGCGTTTTAATCCCCTAAAAAATCGTAACACGTTTCTTTCGATCTCCGACACATCTAATGACACAACACATTTTATTCGTTTAAGACTTAGGTAACTTATTAAATAAATTGGTACACTTACACTTCTATAATTCTTTTTCTAAGATCATAATAAAACATGGTGTATATGACTATAATTTTTGAAGATCCCTTTTTTTGTCAAATCCCTAACACTCTGTTCTCGAGTTTTTTTTTTAAAGTAATGGAAGGGGAGGGGAAGGGAAATTCAAAAAAGTGGCTTTCTTGAGTTTTTTTAAGATAGAAAGGTAGGGGACGGGAAGGTGGGAGGGAGGGAAGGGATGGGTTTTTGAGTGTTATTTTGTTCCGTCCAATTTTGGGCGGATTGGGAAGGGAAACGGGTTTCAACATTACAGACCTCAAATAAAATTACAATATCATCCTCATAAATATTGTTGCGAGATGATGATTGCAACTTAGTATTTGGATGGAGCTAGCCGTTTTGAATGAGAATTCTCAAGTACTGGTATGTTTGCTAGCCATGACATAAACACTGTTGCGGGATGATGAATGCAAGCATTTCCAGTTTTGCTTGTGTTGAATTCAAATCAAAGACTAAAAAATTGATGCAGCTTGGTTCAAAGTCTATATCAGACTATAACTATTATTAATTAGTAGTACATATACGTAATACATATACATACTTGTGCATGTATGTATCTGTATGTGCTCATTTTCAGATAAGATACGTAATACTATTTCACATTTACATTTTGCTGGAATAAAAGCCACTTCATTGGCTACTGCTTCAACTTGAGAATTCTCATTCAAATTCATTTCATAATCGGTAAATATGTATTAGCTTCTTGTTTTTGTGAAGTATCATATTGGTAATACGAGATGGTATATTGGTAATTTGTGTAACTTCCTTTCCTTTCCTTGCTACTTAAGAAAAAACTCAAGAACAGAAAAATAAATAACCACTTTCTTCCCATCCCATCCCGTACTTTGCCCTTCCCATCCCATCCCTTTCCATTTTTTAAATTTTAGACTTGAGAACAGAGCGTAATTCCTTAATACAACATCCCAAATTTACCAATTGATAATACACGTTTTTTTTTCTTTTACTCTTTCAAAAGACAACCATTAATAAAAGTAAATAATTTTATAAACTTGGAAGATTCGTTTTCTAAAAACACACCATTGCCATTCATAAAACCTAGCCCATTCGACACTCCTTCAAAGACCAATATACGTTTTGCCTATATATTGCCCTCAGTATCACACGTTGTCCTATATTTTATACCCTCGCCTTCCCACTTTCTGTTTGCCAAAAAGCCAAGGTCCTGCTATCGCCTTTTCCTCTCAAGACCAGTAATTCGAAGGTGGTGCACTCGTAGGGTTTTACCTTGCCTCTTTGTCTCGTTAGACAGCAGGTACATATCACTTCCGTGCCCTCTAATCCAGTCGACCATGTGTTCTTTGTTGTTCTTTTCTTCTTTCTATTTTGAATATATGTGTCTAGTATGCAACGAGTAACCCTAAAAGAAACCTTTTTGAAAATTATAAATATGGGGAAAAGCCATGAATATGTGAAGCTGTGTTGTAGCGAGCCCTAGTGAAACCTTATGACACGTTTAAACTAACTCCTAAAACAGGAAACCTTAATCATGAATAATGAGGGTGGGACGAAGGGATTTAATGCAGGTTTTGGTTTTGAAAGTTTGTAGCATATGTTGAGTTAATATGTATGTTGGTCAGGGGGTCTATCATGTCTTACGTCTCGTTTGTGTCAATTTCCCAAAGGTTTGAGTCACTTGTTAATCATGAGATCATACGTGTATAGTTGGGATTCAAAAGTTTTGTTTGTAAATTGTTTTAGGTCTGGTACATGTGACATACAAGTTAATCCGTTTTGTAAACTATTTTGATGTCGTGCCTTATGTGGGTCGTCCAAGGTCTTGTCGATGGACTGTTAAGAGGTCAATTTGGTATATGCATGTTGTCTCGTTGGGAATGAATTAAATGGGGTGCCTAACTCAGTAGAGTTATCAAATAAATATGGTTCAAGCATGGTCTCTTGGGGGTAAGTTTAAGGGCGATCGCGGGAAAAACGGTCGAGTCATTTTGTATTTTGAAACCGTGTCGGGATAGTTGAGTCGGGGGTCAATCATAATACGTGATCATTTGGTCGTAAATGTTAGTCATATAAACCGCGAGCAAGCTTAAATATGGATCGAATATATACTATGAAGCATTTTCCTTATTCATTTAAACGTATTGAATTTGTCATGTAAATTAAATCTTTAGGTATTTTACATTTTAAACCTTGGCGTTTGGTAATATATCTCATGCAAACCCTAAGTTTTGTAAATTGTCATATAAAGCCCTCAAATAGATTATTTATCATATTAAAACTTTAAGTCTACCATTTATCATTTCTAACCCCTAAGTTTGGCTAATTAATGATTACTACCCTAAAGTATTTTAAATCCGTCCATTACTAAAAATGAGAATACGCTTAATAACTCTAAAAATATTAATACGATTCATATAAGCAATAAATCCGTTATGACTTAAATGAGCTAATAAGTATTATACGGACCATAATTCGTGTAGATTCGTTGAAGAAGACGTGACGTTATTTCTTCCTGCTCACATTTCCATTTACTTTCATTGCTAAGTTACAGATATTCTATCACTTTTCAGTAGGGATTTCTCATGACTTTTTTATCTTTGACTTTGTTTCGTTTATGATATTCCTTTGATATGATTCATTCTGCTATGATATTTTGATATGATTCCGATGTTATCCTTTGATATGATTCTATTCGCTATGACATTCGTTGCTATGATTATGATTCCCTTCAGTTTGATATGTTTTATTTGATACGATATGATATGATATGATATGATTATGCTTTCTCTGTAAGGATTCCTCTTGGCTTTTGGATCCGTTGCTTTTACAGTTTGACTATTTTGATCCGCATCATGAATTTAATCGTTACCATTATCCCTGATTTGCTATCTCAGTTAAATTGGTGTTCGTTATTGTATTATGGCTTGTTTTCATTCTTGACTTCAATATTTATAAATGAATCTTTTGAAACTTGTAATAAGATTAATATCCTGACCCTATAATAAAACCTTCTTACATATTTGTCTGAAAAATGTTTTGAGAAAGACTATTTAAAATAATTTTGTAAGAAAACCGATGTGATATCACTCTCATTTGAAGGTTTAAATGATTTTATCAGTTTATGAAACTGCTTTTAAAAGGACATTTCTTTTATAAAACTATAATAACTATGATTTGTAATTATGAGCATAATGCGATACTTTTTTTAAACGATTGTCTTTTGACTTTTATGGGAACCATGTTTAAAATGATTTTCAGAAATAAAATACGATACCACTTTTATATAAAAGCTTCTTGAAAACCACTTTTAAAGATTTCTTTTATGAAAATGATAATTAAATGATACTCGAAATTTCGTAAACTATATGTACAGGTATTCTGACCTTTCTTATAAGATTTCTCATGATCCTTTCACATCTTTTGATTGCTTAGCTTCTGATTTTGATGCCTTTGATATGAGTCTTTCTGTTCATGACACTATGATATAAGCATTTGATATGAGCCTTTGCTATGCACCCTCTGATATGAACCTCTGCTACTGTCCCACGGATCCCTTACTTGAGGGATCCGTTCAGTGTAAACAGGGGGAACCGTGGGACGCTCCTTTTTGCCCATGGGTTTTGGGTCATGGGTCATGGGTCCTAGACTTTAGACCATGAGTATCCAAGTAGATACAATGTATCTAGTAGATGCAATGCATCTAGTCCATGGGTTATAGGTTAGCTCCATGGGTCATGGATAATACCCATTATGACTTATGCATGATGTCATGCAATGGGTTATGGATTATGCTCCATGGGTATGGGTCATGGAGTTTGGGTTTTACCCAACTATATTCAATGTATTAAGTTAATGGGTTAACTACTTAAACTTCTACCCATTATAATACATACTAAGTATGTATATGTCTACCCAATATGTAAACACTAAAGCACTATTACTTGTTTAGTGTTTTATATGAAATGTAAGTGTGTTAGTAAACTTTTGATTCAAACCATTTACGTATTTTATTTGTTTCGTTAAAATAATTTACGTTTGTTATCGACAAAACATTAGAAGATCGTAAAATATAAATAAACGTTTTTACGGCTTATTTGTATTAACAAGTATTAATTACGCCATATATTTCTCTCACATTTGACTTTCAGAATTTCATTTTTTAAAGTTTGACCATTTTTTTATATGTAGTATAGATATATATGGTGTATGCTCCTAACCAATATTGTTTCCTATTTATGGACGTTTCTCTTGCCCACTCAAAATGTTCATCAATGATTATTTAAATTTTGGCATGCTCTGGGAATATGGTTACACGTTACACTATGCAATATTGAAAAAGTTTAGTTATTTACTGAAGGAAATAGAAATTCTATCATCTCACATGCAAGTCATCGAAAATCACAGGTACACAAAAAATACATGGTATTGTACAAGTCAATCTCACCAAAATCCTCATTGTCATGCGCTCTAAGAACACAAGGTACCATGACAAGGTTAAATTACTCATTCGAGACCCACAAGTGTCACATCACTATAACAAACCTCCACATTATTATAACAAACATTCACAACTAACCCCCCCCCCAACTCACAACTAACCTCAACTTACTCATTTGAGGCCCACAACTTTCATTTTTTTCACATTTGCTGTTGGAATCACTCCAAAACTATAATTCAAGTGTTTGTAATTAATATGTAATAGGTTGCTTAATTAGGCTTTTATGTTAGTACTTAAGGCAAGGCTTATGTAGAAAGCCCATAAGCCTTGGCTCAAGCCCATAAGAAAGGAAGGGAGTTAGTAGTGTTGCCCTAGCTCCTTCCCCCATAAATAATCTTGTAAACCTTCACTTGAAGGTGGGTTGTTCACTTTTCTATTTCACTCTAAGCATAAACATTCCATATTTCATACGTGTGTATTGGTTAAGTGTTCAACCGATCTTTCTATTCTATACTTCTTCATATTGATGCTTGTGTTACAAACATGGTGACCTAACAGTGGTATCATTCACCAAATAGTTGGGTGAAACGTGTGTTTGTTTTTGAAACTTTTGTGTCATACGCGTAAGTCTCGGTTCTACAACTTTCCTACGCTTAAAAATCTTATTTTTTACACTTTAAAACTCAAGATTCTTGTCCTTTCAAGGTTATTTGGTGTTAAAGTTTACGTTTTTGGCAAAAGTTTGAAACTTTACGTGTATTTCATAGTTTTTGAGCTTGGTTTGATACGTGTAGTGCTTTCTACGCGTAAGGGTAAAAAGTGTTTTTGATCATCAAGTTTCACACTTTTGTGTCATTTTGGTGATATTGAAGCCTTTTCATCACAAAAATCTGGTTTAGAAACACTTTTGGGCAGAAATCTCAGTGCAATTCTTACGCATAACTAAACCCTAAACTTACGCGTAAGATTCTAAAGGTTTGATCTTCAGTGTTTTTGGTTTACTCAGTGTTTTCTTGCTTGGATAAGCCTGAAAACACTTCGACTTTTGATATCTTTTACACTGGGATAAGTGTAAAGGATTTTTGGGCAAAACCCTAGTTTTACGCCTAAGCAAAGTTCTTACGCGTAGAATCTCTTTCTGCCTAAACATAAACTTACGCATAAGCACAGTCTTACGCCTAAGCTAAACTTACGCATAAGAATTCTACTTCTAAGCCTTTGTTTACGCATAAGCTAAGTTTTTCCTCAAGTTTACGCTTAAGCTATCACTACGCGTAAGTTCATTCTTTACGCGTAAGGATTGGTTTTACGCATAAGCTTTTCTCTACGCTTAAGCTGTTTTCTACGCCTAAGGATACTTCATCAACAAAGTTTCATTCGACTACAAAGATCTATTTTTCAACACAAGTTTCAAGATGTCTCAACCACCATACTCTAGCTACTTCCCTCATGTGTATCCTCAACAACAACAACAACAACAACTCCATCAGTAACAAAAATTTTATCAACAACTACAACAACAACAACTTCATCAACAATTTCCTCAAGGAGCAATTCAACCACAAATGATTCAACCATCCCCTAGTCTTTAAGTACAACCCTACACTAACTTTCACAATCAGCATCCATCCAGGAATACTATGAAGGAACCGTCTTGGTTTGCAAAGATGTGTGAAGCTTTAACTAGCCAACAATCTATACATGAAGTTGGATCACTTGATAGACCTCCAATGCTCACTCCCGGAAACTACGATCAATGGGTGATAAGGTTCTTTAGGTTCTGTGATCTAAAGAAGCCACATGGAAAGTTCTTGAAGAAGGTCATCCTGGAAGGTCCGTTTCAGATGCCTACTGTCACTACACCCGGAGATCCAAATGCTAATCCACCAAGAGGTGAAGTCACCAACGTTGTCAGTCTTAATGAACTCACTACTGATCAACTTCTACACTTTGAAGCCGATGAACTGGCAATGCAATACATCCTTTTGGGATTACCTAATCCGATACTTCGAAGTGTTGATGCTCAAAAGACTGCTAAAGCAATGTGGGAGCATATTCATCTTCTCATGGAAGGCACTGAACTCAATCAAGAAGACGAGGAATCCAAAATCTACTTGTCTTATGAACACTTCATGATTGAACCATGGGAGACATTAGAGTCATATCATCATCGATTCTCAGATATCATCAATGACTTGGACAAACATAACATCATTGTGCCAAGAATTGTTGTCAACACTAAGTTCCTGAGTAGTCTTGGTCCTGATTGGGAAAAGTATGTCATTTTCATCCGTCAAGCAAATAATCTTCATCATGCTACATACGGATTGTTGTACGACTATTTGAAGCCCCACCAAAAAGAAGTTGACAAAGAAAGGGTTATCCGTGGACTCCCTGTCTCACCTTCACTTCCAGATAATCAACAATTAGCTTTGTGGGCTCAAACGTGTTATCCTCAATTCCCTACTTTACAAAATGTCTTCACAAATCCTCCACAACCAACTGCAACAATTACACCATATGATCCGTCCCAGCACCAATCTCAAGAAACTCAACTGGTTCCATAAAACAACAACAATGATCAAGCACTTTACAGTGAATCCAATGAGGATACAGAAGCTTTCGATGCATTGCAACAAGGGTTTGTCATGATTGCTATAGCCTTCGGCCGATATTCAAACAAATCCAACAATCACATTCGTACCTCATCAAACACAAGGAATCAGGCTGTTGTTAACAATGGACGTGTTGAAGTTCAGAATCGTGGTAATGTTCGTCAGATGGGCGGTGGTCAAGGGTTTAATCCAATGGGAAGGAATAACATGGGTGCTCCACAACAACAAAGGGCTCAAGTGGTTGAACAGGGTAATGCTCAGAATGGGGTTAATGGTCTTCGTTGCTATAACTGTAATGAGAATGGTCATCTGGCTAATGCATGCCCAAAGTAGAGGACAAGAGGCAGGGCTTATCACAAAGAGGCTTTACTCTTGGCTCTTAAGGATGAAGCTGGAGGAACTCTAACCAACAAGGAACAGAGCTTCATGGCAAATGCAGATTCTTATGATGACATGGAGGACTTGCAGGCTAATGCAGCAGTTATGTTGATGGAAAACATGCACGAACTCCACATGAGTGATACAGGCCCAGTGTATGACACTGGCGGCTTGTCTCAGGTACCGGATCAAACTATACTCATTACTGATCTGATATCTCCGCCAACATCTGCATCCGACAAGGATCAGAGTGTTAAACATGAGCCGTCTACATCTCATTCCGATGATAATAAAATAGATCCTGTAGTTATTCTTGACGATCAAGATGACCTTATGCTTACCATTGATAATCAAGTTGACTTTGTGGTTATACTTGAGGATCTGACTAATGATCATGTTGAGACTCACGTTGAACAAGCTTACCTTTCGTCTAATCTAGATATTGAGCTCATGACCTTACTTAAAGACCAAGAATCTCGACTGGAAATATGCAAAGACATCAATAAGCAATTAAAGGACAAAATGCACTGTTAACTAAGGATAATGAATGCTTAAAGTATCAACTCAACATTTTTCAAAGTCAAGAAAAATGTGAAAAAGGTTTTGAAGTCGCTTTTACTAAATCTTACCAAAACGAAAAATCGTTAGAACAACAGATACGTGATCTAGTCGCATCTAAGATTGCTTTGCTGTCTCAAATAGAACAACTGAAGTATGATCATAAACAACAACTTAACGCTCTCACTTTGGAAACTCAAAAAGCCAAGTCTGAGTTGTTAACTTGTCAAAAACAGTTATGTGAATATAAAAAGCATTCAACAAAACGAATAGATGACTATCTTGAAGAAATTGTCGACTTACAAAACAACATCAAAGAGTTTCGAAATGTTGTTTATAAACATGGTGAGTCAATCACAACTATTCAAAAGTTTACTTTTAAACCAAATCCAAATGGATATGGACCGAATCTTGCTGATTACAAACCAAAGTTTTCAAATAGAGCATTCAAACCAAATCCTGAAGTTTACAGTGCAGAACATAGAATTGATGATTCCATTATGAGTGTTGTTGAATATAATCATCAAGAGGAATTAGATGCAGAAGACGAGAGTCGGTCAAAATTGGAAAATGTTGTTTATAACAAACCATTTAACTATTCAAAAGCCGTGACTTTCGTCACACAACACGACTTTTCTAACACACTTTAGGTTATCACACCTACTTCTGAGGGTCCCCTTTCCAATACTGCACAAATTAATGGTCCTTTACATTCACTTAGTGAAATAAAACAATTAGCCGAACAATGTAAAGTTATAAAATATTTTGAAACATTCTTATCGGATATCAAACTTTTGGAACATGAAATTGAAATCAATTCTGAAATAAAATTTGAACATTTTCAATAGCCTCAAGAGAGAGCCCAAAGAGATATTTTTCAGAAAAGAATTTTACCACATCCAAAATTTGAAAAATTGTGCAATATATTGGGAACGGGATTTTCACAAGGAACTTTGACTTATGAAAAGAGTTTTCGAACAAACAAAAACATCGATTTCAAATACTAAACGTAAAAAGAAATTGTTGAGAAAAGATGTTGATCGACTCTTGGAAGATGTTATCTGTGCTGATATCCATAATGTTGTGTTATTACATTCTGTTGCATATGCATTTGATTATATCTCTGCTGATTCTGTTGAAATTGTTGATAATACTGATACTGTGTCACAAATCACATCTTTAAAAGTTGAAAATGAACGATTGTTAAACGAGCTTTCAAATGCAAAATGTCGTCTTCAATGGTGTCAAAAAGATTGTGAAAATCGTGAACTCGCTTTGCAAAACAAAATCAACCAGTTGCATACCAAAACTCTTAATCCAAAACTTGAGCAACTGGATGATGAAAATGTGTCTTTGAAGTGTCAAATCTCAAAATATGAACAAGAACTTTCAAAAGTTAAAAAGGAATATGGTGTCATATTTGATTTACTCAAAAAGACTCGTGATAAAGCGTCAAAAGACCTTGATGATCATCTTGCATACACCAAAGATGTTTTACGACGAGATGGACTAACGCGTTCTGAAAATCTAGATTTGTTACACAAAATCCATGATCTAAAAGCAGAGTTGGTGAAACTTAAGTAAGATAGGGATAGTAACACTGTAGTAACTGCACCTACATAGATTCAAAATGACTCTAGAACATCTAATGACAAACCACAAGAAACTAATGTGCTTCCCTCTACGAAACAGGAATAGTTGCCTCTTTTCCCAACGCCCGCACTTCACCGCCTAGGAGCAATACAAGGAAGAATAGGAAGTTGCGACGTAAGAAAAGAACAATAAAGAATGCTAAAGTAGAAAAACACCTTAGGACTTTGAATAAAACTCAAGTTGCACCCACTTTAGATATTGCGTCTGACAAATGTAATGAACAAAGTGATGTAATGAATGCTGAATCTTTAAGAACTCTTAATGTTTTGTTTGAAGCCTCTTGTGTTGGTTGTCGTAAAAGCATGTTTTCTGGTTGTCATGATAAATGTGTTGCTAAGGCTATCTTGAAACGTAAGCGGAATAATAGAAAACGGAATACTTTTAGGCCCACTAATGCTTCTAAGTCTGTGCTAGGTAAACCACCCTCTAATGTTCCAACTACGATCATTGATGTACCCATAGAATCTCCTTCACCTCCTAGGAAGAACTTATCACCTAGTACATTCACTAAGACCAAAGCTAAGACTAGTTGGAGATGGCAAAAATGGTTACATAATACACTTGGATTTAAATGGATACCTAAAATAATAAACATGTGTGTTTCAACTATAACTGCATTGGAACCCTCTAACTCTTCGGGTTCCACATCTACTTCTATTCCATCTGTGTCGTCTGTGTGTCATGCAGGTGATACAGATCATCCTATGGGTTGTTGATAGCGGATGTTCCCGACACATGACAGGAAATATTAACATGTTAACAAACTTTGTTTCAAAGTTCATTGGCACTGTCAGATTCGGGAATGATCACTTCGCGGCTATCATGGGCTTCGGAGATTACATCAATGGGAACATTGAAATTAGCAGAGTTTATTATGTGGAAGGTCTCGGTCACAATCTCTTTTCAGTCGGTCAATTTTGTGATGGAGATTTGGAAGTTGCTTTTAGGGAGAAAACTTGTTTCATTCGTGATCTACAAGGAAACGATCTTATTTCTGGTCAACGCACATCAAGTCTTTACACAATCTCAATGCAAGACATGATTGCTTCATCTCCCATCTGTCTACTTTCTAAGGCAACATCTACAAAATCCTGGCTATGGCACCGTCGTCTCTCACATTTAAACTTTCAAACCATAACCAATCTTGCACTATACAAACTTGTTGAAGGTCTCCTAAGATTTTGGTATTCTAAAGATCACATATGCTCAGCTTGTGAACAAGGAAAAAGCACTCGTGCTCATTTTTCTTCAAAGGTGGAACGCAGCTCACAACATGTACTTCATCTTCTTTACATGGATTTGTGTGGCCTGATGCGCTTGCAGACGATTAATGGCAAACGCTACATCTTGGTAATTGTGGCTGACTACTCAAGATGGACTTGGGTTTATTTTCTTCGAAGTAAAGATCAAGCTCCACAGATGATCATCACCTTTCTCACGAAAATTCAAGTACAGCTCTGGAACACAGTCAAACAAATCAGAACAGACAAAGGAACTGAATTCGTGAATCAAACTCTTCATGCTTATTATGAGAAAGTGGGAATTAAGCATCAAACATCTATTGCACGTACACCAGAACAAAACGGAGTTGTTGAAAGACGAAACCGTACGTTAGTGGAAGCTGCAAGAACGATGTTGATAAATGCAAAACTTCCAGATTACTTGTGGGCTGAAGCCGTGTCAACAGCATGCTACACTCAAAACCGTTCAGTGATTACAAAACGCCACAACAAAACACCTTATGAGCTTATCCACAACCACAAACCGAACCTCAAACACTTTCATGTCTTTGGATCTCTTTGCTATCTAAATAATGATCGTGATGACTTTGGAAAGCATAAGCCTAAAGCAGACATTGGAGTCTTTGTTGGATACTGTGAAAATTCTAAGGGTTACCTAATCTGGAATCGACGTACAAGGGAGATTATGGAAAAAATTCATGCCAATTTCGATGAGCTTACTGATATGGCTTCTGAGCATAACAACTTGGAACCCGGACATAACTGTCTAAACTTCCCTCTAACCCCATCATCAGCTGAACCTAGTTTACAACTTACTCGACGTCAAATGGAACAGCTATTTGCTCCTCTGTTTAGTGATGATATTGATGAACGTGCTCCAGATGTATCAAATGTTTCCGCAACTCAACCTGATCATAATCCAATACCTGATACACCTGCTACAACAACTACTGTTGAGGAAGCACCACCAACAATAGTCGAACAAACCGCATCCAATAACGCTGAACCAGCTGATGATCTTCTGAACAATGAAGTACCTCCACCTGCAGATTATGATCCAAATGCGTTCTTCAATCCGTTTGCTAATGAAACTGCCACACCGGATGTTGCAGAATCATCCAAAAGCCATTTGAATCCTCCTAATCTGTAGAATGTATATCAACATCAACCCTCCACACATTGTTGGACGAAAGACCACCCTCTTGTAAACATTATTGGAAACTAGAATCAACCAGTCGTAACTAGACAACGCCTTCAGACTGACGGTGAACATTCCATTTATGCACTTACCGTTTGTCAATCTGAACCCAAAAACATTAAAGAAGCAATGACTTACGACAACTAGATTGAATCCATGCAAGAAGAACTTAATCAGTTTAAACATCTTGAAGTATGGGAATTGGTTAAAAACCAACAGGGGTCTATGTTATTGGTCTGAAATAGATTTGGAAAAACAAATTGGATGCTGAAGGTACGGTTATCAAAAATAAGTCACGTCTGGTAGCTAAGGGTTATCGACAAGAAGAGGGGATTGATTACGAAGAATCTTTCGCACCAGTTGCTAGACTTGAGGCTGTAAGGATCTTTCTAGCATTTGCGGCTCATATGAACATCACGGTCTTTCAGATGGATGTCAAAACCGCTTTTCTGAATGGTCAACTGAAGGAAACGGTCTATGTTAGTCAGCCATAAGGATTTGTTGATCCAAAGTTCCCTAATCACGTCTACAAACTGAACAAGGCTCTCTAAGGTCTCAAACAAGCCCCTCGGGCGTGGTATGATAAGTTATCATCCTTTCTTATTGCCAATAATTTCTCTAAAGGATCGGTCGACCCAACACTTTTCATACAATATCACGGGGCACACATTTTAATCGTTCAAATTTATGTGGATGACATCATTTTTGGGTCAACACATCTAAAGTACTCAAACGCTTTTTCAAAACTTATGAAAAAATATTTTGAAATGTCCATGATGGGTGAACTTACGTTATTTCTATGACTGTAAGTTCATCAATCACCACGTGGTATTTTCTTAAGTCAGTCCAAATATGCTCTTGAAATTTTAAACAAACATGGAATGACAAGTTGTGACACCTATGCCACACCAATGGCTCACACAAAGAAAATGGACGCTGATTTACATGGGAAATTGGTTGACCCTACCAAATACCAAAGTATCATTGGGTCTCTCATGTATCTAACAGCCAGTAGACCTGATATTGTCTTTGTTGTATATCTTTGCTCCCGTTATCAGTCTAGACCAACTGAAACTTACCTCTCTGAGGCTAAAAGAATCCTTTGATACATCAAGGGAACCATTAACTTAGGGATCTAGTATCCGAAAGATTCTGGTTTTGAACTAATAGCTTTTTCAGACGCTGATCACGCAGGTTGCTTAGATTCTCGGAAAAGTACTTCAGGAGCATTACAATTTCTTGGTGATAAACAGGTGTCATGGCAATCGAAGAAGCAGGATTGTACATCGCTATCTTCAACAGAAGCAGAATATGTAGCAATGTCGGCGTGTTGTGCTCAAGTCATTTGGATAAGAACACAACTCAAAGACTATGGTTACGTATTTGACAGAATCCCGATGTACTGCGACAATCGAAGTGCTATTGCGATCTCGTGCAACTCCGTTCAACATTCGAAATCAAAGCACATCGATCTTCGATATCATTTCATCAAGGAGCATGTGGAAAAGGGTACCGTTGAATTATACTTTGTGGGTACTGAATACCAACTGGCAGATCTTCTCACCATTAGCTCCTGCTAGGTTTACTGAGTTGGTCCACCGGATTGGTATGCGGTGTTTGACTCCAGAGGAACTGGATGAACTTTTAAAACAATCTTAAAACCTGTCAAACACCAAAACCTCTTTTGTAAATAGTTTTTCAAAAACAAAATACAAAAATATAAAACTTTCAAAACTACAAAAATATTCTTCTATCCAAATTTCTTTCAACATGGCAAGTACAAATCTTCCGTCAACACTTTACTCTCTCAAAATTCAGTATTTTTTCGATCAAGTGTTGAGGGGGAGAAAGTAAATATTTTATGCTTCATAAAACCTTGTACTTGCATGTTACCCGTTATTGGTAGTATCTTTGATAATGGTGGTCATATTTCTGGCTCATTGACTCTCCCCGGACTTAAATTTATAAAATTTCATTATTTCTTAAGTCAAGGGGGAGTGTCGTCAAGTATCTTTCCAAATATCATTCTTTACGTAACCAAAATGGAAGTTATGGGCTATGGATGAAAATGGTTGAGGTGGATGGACTAAAGATGTCAAAAGTTCAAACTATGTTTTAACAAAACACTCCACCTACCATTTCAAACTCATTTAATTCTCACATTTATTTCTCAACAACCAAATCCTACGCCTATCATTTCATATTCAAATTCGTGTTATAAACCTGCAATCTGTAAGTGTTTTTAGCATCATTGAGTGATTATAAACAATGGTTTTATTTGTTTGAAAATCCAACGGTTAAATTTTACCCTAGTATTGATTTCATGTTTTACGCATATGCGTATAAACATGGAATCATGTTTTGGGCATTTGTTGTTGAAATGAGTGTGTCAAAATGTTTATTTAATCATACTAAAACCATTTCTTTCAAATAAATCCACCCAGAAACACAAATCAATCAACTTCAAAAATTAGGGTTTAAGCGTGGATTTAGGTCTTTTCATATGAGAGTGTTTCTGGATAATTAAATGGTGGTATGATGTTTAGAACATGCTTAATTGTCTTTTACCACACTTGAATCATAACCAGAAACATGAATTGTGCAAAATTTGAGAATTAGGGTTTATACTCGTATGAATTGGGCATTTTTGTTTCGTGAGGTTTTAGATGTTAATACTTGTTGCAACACTATCATATAGCCTCTAAGTTATCCCTGAACCAATTTGATGCACATCCTATGGCTAGATTCCTTATTCGTAACTCCTGAATGTTTAGGGTTTAAGTGTTACGCGTATGCTAATCTACGCGTAACTGTGTCTGATTGTGATTTCATATAAGAACTGAAAGGGATTGAATAAATATATTAATGATGATGTTATGACAAATTTGTTTCAGGTTTTACACGTGCAAAATTCAGAATCAAGGTTAACTGTGCTCCTACGCATAATGATCACTTTACGCGTAGAATGTTATGCGTAAGAGTAATCTTACGCGTAACCTTTACGCGTAAGGTTCTACAAAGGGGACTACGCGTATCCTGTGAAGGATATGCATAAACTTGAGTCTTACGCATAAGGTTCACTCTTACGAGTAACCTTACACATAAGCTCTATCATATGCTTACGCGTAAGCTTAATGCTAAGGTCTTTTCTTACGCGTAATATTTCTTACGCATAAGCTAAGTTCCTACGCATAAGCTTATGCCTACGCGTATGATCTACTGTTTACGCATAAGCTTGCAATTCCTACGCTTAAGCCTAATTTTAACCATAATTATAAATTGTTACGCGTACAAACTTGTGAATAAATAAATCATAACGTCACGAAACCAAATTGTCACTAATAAGCTTAAATGGTTAATATGTTGTGTAAATGAGTGAAAAATTTGGACTTTACAATTCAAAACTAATAAACTCACGAAACTTATCACGACTACTTTGGACTATTGGACATACAAGTGACGTTGGACTCGTAACATTCATCAACATAACATATTCAATAATTGGACAATAAAATCAACTTTTGACTAACATAATGTCTTTCGATATGTTGGTTCTTTTGGCTCAATATCTTTCAGATCACGACATGGACGTCCAAATGGAATACATTGATGCACCAAATGTTCTTACAATGGAAGACATCTTCCCCAATGGTTACACAATGAAGATTGGGAAGAACAATCTCAGAGTCGATTTTGATAACTTCACATGTTCTGAGTCTTCTTGTCAAATCGTTGTAGATATTCTGAAGACTCACCCATACAAGAATATGCTTACTAACTCTTCAAAGGTGTCAGAGATTTATCTTCACCAATTCTGGCACACCATGCAGAAGGTTAAAGGTCATGATGCTGTGACGGTGACACTTAATGACAAACAAGTCACTATCACTCCAGCAGACTTAAGGGTTGTTCTTCTTCTTCCTAACATCCAACCTGCTGATTACACTGCTACTCCTACTGAAGATGTCACTCTCCAGTTCATGGTCGACGTTGGCTATGATGAAGCTGCTGGGATTATCACAAAACACTCCTCAGTAGATCTAAAAAATATTCCTTTGCCATGGAGAACCCTCTACATCAAGATTACCAAATCAGTTTTTGGACGTGACAATGGTTTTGAGCATCCGAAGCTCATGGAACTACAAATATTCTGGGGCATGGTCAACATGAAGCACATCGAATTTGCAGCTCTGATCTGGGACGACATGATGTCTTACCTTAAAAAGCCTGGCACCAAGATCCCTTATATCAGATACACAAAATTGTTGATCCAAAGGATTCTAGGGAATAATCCAGATATTCCCTTGAGACTTGAGGACCCCAACCATCACTCCGTGTTGCTTGAGCCCACACTCAATGTTGTCAGATTTAAGGACTCAACAACAAATAAACAAGGTGCGGTATTACCAGACTGCCTTCTTACTGCTGCGATCAAGGAACTACAATCATATCAACGATATCTGGAAGCAGTAGCACTAGGCAAAGTGGGGTTCATTAATGAAAAGTCTTCTGGTACACCTGTTAGGAAGACCAGGAGAGGCAGTGCAGGAAGTGTTACAAGCATTGGAAGTCCGCTAAAGTATCCAAAGAGAAATCCCTCTAGAAAAAGGAAAGTACCATCAACGGTTGCTATCCCTAATCCTAAACCGGAACCCAAACTGATGGACGAGGACTCCAAGGATACTGAAATAGATGAAGAGGTTATCTACTCAGGATCTGCAACAGATGATATGCTAACAGTTGCAAAACCTCTCAGTCCCAAGTCTGATAAAGGGAAAACTCCAGTGCAAGAGCAGGAAGAAGAGAGCTCCGATGATGAGCCGCAGGATGAAGACAGAGACTACAGAAAGAAGCTTAAGAACCTAAGACTCCAACATGTTGCTAAAGAGTTCAATCTGCAACAAACTCGTGGCCCCGGAGGGTCAAGTGGTGGTGCACTAACTACACCAGTTTCCGATGCGGTTAATCAACCCGATAAGGGAACTGGTACCACCACCCACGAACAACAACAAAAGCAACTAGAGGATTCTATCATCTATGAATTTGAGGAACCGGAAATAGAGAATAATGAAAAGATTACTGATGAAGATGTTGAGGCTGCGGCTAAAGAAAAAGCAGAAAAAGAAGCTCAAGCTCAAGTAGATGAAGAAGCTAGGGTTAAGGCAGAAGAAAAGGCTCAAGCGGAAAAGGAAGCCAATGATTACATTCTTGATAGTCCCGCACGTAGCAAGGAACAAACTTCTGAGCCACCAAAGGACCCTGAACCTCCTCATGTCTCATCTTCGTCTGACTCATCATCTCATTCTTCACCACCACCATCCAAAGGCACCACCACCATCCAAAGGCACCACCAGATCCACATCCAGATCGATAAAGAAGCCAACCGACACTTGGGCATCCCGAGCAAAGACAAAGATTGTTAAAGCTGTCAAGCAAGTAAGGAAGAAAAACGTAGTCAACAAGAAACTCAATCAACTCGTTGACAGAGTCAATCTTCTTCAAAATGGGATAAACGAGATGTTGAGAGAACGGGAACAGATCCAGAAGTTCTCAATCGAGACATACAGGGTGAAATGAACAAGACGATTAAGGAATACACTCATAAGTTCCTTCTCGACACTGTTCCTAGTGTAACAAGAGCGATGTTCACTAGAAAACTCTATCCGAATCTCATGCAGTTGGTCAAGCAAACAATAAAAGCAACGCCTTTAACAATAACAATCAACCCAACTGAGCCTGCAATTGCCTCCGATGCAGAAATGGTTTCCAAGCTTGTACTACAAATGTCTCAACGATCTGCAACATTTACTTCTGACGAAGCTAAACTGTTTGACTCATTGCTGGAATACCAACTTAAAACTTCATGCAAAGCGGCAGCTGAAAGGCCAAAGCGTCCAAGAGACGATGATGATCAGGATAAGGATAAAGAGTCGAAACGCAAGAAGAAATCTGATGACTCCTCCTCTATGCCACCACCACCCCAAAGGACCTCCACCGAAAGAAGATCTCCTCCACGTTCTGCTGCTACTGAGAAACCTCAGGACTCTGAGTTACCACCACAAACAGAGAAAATTGGTGATCATTTCGAATACACTGGTGGTAACGATGAAGAGATCCCTGAGCCCCAACAACAACTTACCTCTTCTACCACAACAAAGAAACCAGAATCATCATCAAAGCCAAAGAAAAAGAAGAAGAAGACCGTTGTTGTCTCATGGCTAGATGAAGATACTACCGAAGAATATGACTGGTTTTCTAGACTTGTTGATGCTTCCCCCTCATTACCAGAAGGTCAAGATATGGTAGATGGCCGTACAATGGAGCATGTGAAGCTTATACAAGAAAAGTTCAACGTGAAGAAGATGACTAAGACAGAGTTAAGGCGAATCAAGAATGATGCATTTCAACTACTTAAAGACAGCTCAGAAAGTGCAATTGAAGTCGAATATCATCTTGATAACATTGCTCGAGCCATGTCTAATAACATTGATTGGCTCAATCCTGAATCAAACATTGACTTCACCAGACATGACAAAGCTCCATACTACATTGACTTGACCAAACCTCTACCTACCATTGGCCGACCGGATCAACACAAGATTCCATTCCGCTATTTCTTCAACAACGACTTAGAGTTTCTTCTACACGGTAGCGATGTCTCCAAGAAATACGCTACATCACTCACAGTCCCTTTCCTGGCAGCAATATACTCCAACAACATAGCCATCGAGGAAGACGCCACACACATGTTTGCTGACAAAGTGGAAAAGTATGACCTCGATGCATTGTATGGGATTCATCATTGGCTTGAACGCTGAAGAATCTACTACAAAAGTTGCCAGGTTCTTAAGTCGAAAAAGGAAGTGTTTAGTGATAAACGGATCGTTGCTATTCAGCATGTTTCCTTGTCGTCAAAGTGGGACTACACATTCCTTAAGAAAATAGTGGTCAAACGCCAAAACGAAGAGGAATATGACTTCTGTGAAGCGGATTTTCCGAGATTGTCTCTAAACGACATTGAAGATATGTATCTTGCAAAGGTACAAGGACGAATGCGACAATTCTCTACAACTATTCAACGCGAGTACATCAAGTCATTACTAATCTTCATCAGAAGCATCGTGATCCAAGAACGTGTAGAGGATATTCAACTTGCCGTGGAATCATACCAGAAGCGCGTTAATCTCACAAAACCACAGCTCGACCTTCCCGACATAAACCAACTTGCTCAGTACACCCTTATCAAGAAACCATTTGGGGTAGTCTACAGAAGTGAACTACACCACAATTGCTTCATGGCGTGCAAAGAGCTACACAAGTTTGGGGATCACACATTGAAGAAAGTCAGGGACGGTTTAGCTTATCGGTTAAAGGAGATACATGACGGCATAGGGTCACCGAAGAGATGGAATTCGAGGGATAGAAGGGATGTAAAGAAGATCATCACGCGAATTGATGAAAGGTTGTTTAGGCGGGATCAGATCAGAACATTGGAGAGTTTCGTAGGCGGTCGTCCAAACATATCTCTCACGGGCTACCAACGTCCAGAACGCATTCCTGGAGTTATTGCTGGAATACCTGAGACTCCTGGTACCCCTTGATTTGTTTCCTTATCATATTTTGGATGTGTGATTTTTATCTGACAATGTCTTGTGCACACATAACAATGTACAACCCGTACTTGTCATGAAAGGACCCTGTGGTACGCTTCAGTGCCACAATCCTTATAAAAGGAGCAAAAGCTTCTTACTTTTGAGTAAAACTAATCAAAACTTTCACTTTCAAAGTTTTGCTCAAAAGAACAAGTACTTCCCCTTATGATTTTCAAAACCTCAAAAGTTAATATCACTTGTTGAGGGGGAGTATTTGCTTAAAACTTTGTTCACAAAATTGTTCTTCGTGGTAATCTTCCCACAAAACTCGAAATGGACATATTCGATATCAAAAGTGTATCAAAAATAATATTTATATGCCATTTTTTAGGGGGATAAAAATTATGTGATAAGAAATATGTTGTGAATTGCTATTGAATTATCGGGCTAAAGACTTAACCAAAGAATTGACGAGTACTTCAATGTTAGTAACTCGAAAAGACTTGTCCGGGATGGGTAATAATTTCAAACTAGTTCGCTAGTGATGTAAACGTGTCTCGCAAAGGACTTGTCCTAGTAGAATGTACCATTCGAGAAATTCTTGGTAGACATGAACCTTGTCGGGTCAAACCACCTCACCAAGGAGTGTATACAACTTCAAGCTGACCTAGTCAATGATGTAACCGTGTCTCGCGGGGAATTGTCTATCTTGAGTTGATCAATTCAAAAGTGCGCGCTCTTCTCTCACCGTGCAGATTTCTGTCAAAATACTTAAGCACATGTGGAGGGGGAGTATTTCTGCAACATTTAAAACTCTTTCAGTGGCACAAAATGTGTTTGCTCATAATCACTTTAAGAGATTTTTTCATGAAAATGGTTTTATGGCAACATAGGTTAGTCATGGAGTTATAAGGTGACTAAGGTTAGGAATAACCGTCCTATGATCCGCCAGAGCCGGAGGGATCTACCCAAGGACACCACCAATAGTTACAATTTAGAAGTCCTTAGGTATGATTATAAAAAGGAGAAAAATGAGAATCGGAGAAAGAAGGAGTTGAAGAATTAAAAGGAAAAGTAAAGAAAAGGGTGAAAAGAAATAGCCCTCCAGATTATTCAACTTAGGGCAGACACCGGGTTCAATTCATATGCTACTGGTTGTCACTTGATGGCACCGATATTGAAGATTAAAGTCGTCATGGACCCAGTGACGCATGCACTAAACCTTCTTAGCCACTAACTTTTTTCTTAAAATACAAGTAATACCCTCCTAACTTTTTTCTTTTGTTTTTATTATAAAACTGCGAAACAAAAAAAATACATAATTGAAAATATAAAGTTTGACAAGTCGAAGTAGTAAAAAATAAAATAATGTGCCAACAAATGTTAATTGTTAGCTGCAGAGCTTAAATGCGTTTGTAGTGTAATGGTGTGTTTTTGGTGTGTTCTTCTTCTACTATATATTATGAATGTACTCTTCTCTAATACGTGTGCCTGCATATGATTGGTGAAGGGTAATGTGTGGATAAGATTGTTTCCTGAGTGAGATAGATGGTTGAGATACTTTGATGATATATGGTAGAAATAAATGTGGGTACTTGAAATTAGATATGGTTGTTTCAAGAGTTGATATGTTAGTTAATTTTGGTTGTTGGTGAGACTTAAATAATGTTTGGTACATTGGTTGTTGGGTCACCATGAATAATGTTACCTCATAGAATCTAATACCAACAAATGTCACGAAAACCTCTATAATCATATAAACAATTGGGGAAAACAAAAAATATTGGCCTAAAATCACCATTAGCCGAACTTATACATGGTGATCACATCTAAGAGAATATACTCGTAAGACACTATGTGGAGACATACATTTTTTCATTTTTTCATCCCAATTGTTTTCTTTTCATATGTTGTAAAGTGCTTAACATTGCCCTTTAATTTGTAAGTGATTATCTAATTAGCACATTATATATTCACTTAGAATAAGTTTCAGTTGTTTGGATAAAGTGAAACTAATTTTAATCAATTAACTGTTTAAGGATCGAATAAGCATTTAACACGATGAGTTTGGTTATGAGTTAATGTTGGTAGTTGAAACTTTATGCACTAGACTTAATTGGTGTTTGATTATGCACTTAGACCTTCAGTGGGTAAATTTTGATTATAAAGTCATCCAATCGTCTTGAACAGTACTACCTCAAGTATCTAGTTGAGTTATCTAGTCATGCTCGACTCGCTTGCATCCCTTTTGCATCATGAAAGTTCGTCAATTCAAAATAGTGACGTAACTATAGGTCAGTAAGGAAAAACACTTCGAGTAGGTGAAACATAACTCTCGACGATCGAAAAAAAATATATGACAAAGAATACCATACGTGAATGAGCTAATTAACATATTAGGTTGTCTAGAAATACTCCATTCGAAAACATATAATCATAATTGACATAAAACATTTGCAAGTATGTTGTTATTGTTTGGCCAAAGACTTGACCCAAACAATATTTATTTAAACATAAAACAACATGAGTTACTCTCAGATAAAAATCTGAGTAAGTTTACTGATGAAAATTAGTAAATAAATTTTCTCTCTAATAAAAATTTAGTGAGTGATTTTTATATAAAACTCGATCAACAACAATATAAATTATCCTATATCATTGGCAATAAAGGAATTTGGGACATCATCAAAAGCTGGATATAAGTTTAAATAAAAACAAAAACAAAAACTACTCTTACACGAGCTCGACACAATACCCGTTGAGCTCGAAGTCGACTAAACTCATTTCCATATATATCTTTTCTAACACTATAACACGCCTAAAATATAAATCACCATATTAAAAGTAAACCCATCCATCAAACCCTAAACCTCACAAACACACTCTTCTTCTCTATTCACATTCCTTGAACAACAAGTTACCAATCAATCAATCAACCATGGTGAAGGTACGGA
This sequence comes from Chrysanthemum seticuspe, assembly GCA_019973895.1. Taxonomy (NCBI): domain Eukaryota; kingdom Viridiplantae; phylum Streptophyta; class Magnoliopsida; order Asterales; family Asteraceae; genus Chrysanthemum; species Chrysanthemum seticuspe. The sequence goes on along the minus strand of BPTQ01000001.1, from coordinate 214,082,519 downwards.
TGAACACCGCTGACGTGGCAGCCGAGGTCAAATGCTTACGTCGCTTAATCGGAATGCGTTGTTCTAACGTCTACGATCTTTCGCCTAAGGTCAATTTCAAACCCTAATTTTTTTTATATAATAAATACTATGTGTTTTATATAATAATAATGATAAATAATAATGATGATGATGAATTAATGTGTTGCAGACATATGTGTTTAAATTGATGAATAGCAGTGGAGTAACTGAATCTGGTGAGAGTGAGAAGGTTTTGTTGCTGATGGAAAGCGGTGTTCGCTTGCATACGACCGATTATATTCGGTAAAGAAAAACTCGTTTATTTGCAGTATTTAGGCGTAACATGATATGTGATAAGAGGCTATGGTTTTAAATGATAGAATAAAACTTAAGAGGTTACTCGTTAGTTGATACTAGTGTGGTAGCTGTGGCGGCGAATAGTTTTTTTTTTTTTGCGGTTGGGGATATGTGATAGCGTATAGATATAGTCATATAGATGTAGCGGCATCATTTTATATGTTTTGTAGGCACATGAATAATTTCCCGAACTTAACTGAGCATCCATAATTGACACAGTAAGCACGTCAATCTGCAATGCACAATATATCCACAAGATGTACATATGTTTTGATTTTCTGCATACACAAACGGGCGGTTTACCATTAAACATGTTGTTCTAGAGTTGGCGTGGGTTAAACCGGCTGGGAGATTTATAAACAGGGGATACGGGTTATATGGGTTGCAAGGCAGGTGAAGGTCAACTCTGATATCACAATCCTATCATAGAGTACTTGGACACCATAAATTTTGTAAATGAACGAGTGGTCTGATACAATGGCTTGAGTCAACTAGGATGTGTAACTAAGCGCAGTTTTTAACCACAAGTGATGGGATGAAATATGTGTTTGTGTGCAAATTAGTTTGTGAATAAGAATTGACAAGCATTTTTATCTTATCTTGATTTTCCAAATCTTTCGAAACTATAGCACTCACCTTCATTAGTAAGTCAACATACATCAACTAGCTATACTTTCTGTCTTTTTATTTTTAAGCTTGTGAATTAATCTATGGATACGGGATTGTATTGGACGTGGTTATTCTTAGACGTGTTGCACTAGTAGTCATAAAAAAATAGTAGATTTGGCTTGTGAACACTGCCTTTTCCAATTGCATACCATGGATATTGGGTAACAATCTCTAGCTGACAGTCGTGAGTAAATATAACTAAAAAAGTCACCTGTGAATGGCCATGACCAAAGGTTCAAACTGAAGGTCTTCTTCCTAGGGTAGTTGCATATTATAGAAAAAAATGTGGCTCTGTGTATATATCTTTATGTGGAACAGTTACCTATTCTTGGTATTTGTTATGTGGATTCAAATGTTTAACGATAGGGGTGACTTCTACAAATCGTAAATGACGATTTCAACTTGTTTATAACTGCTAGTCATGTGTAGTAGCACTTTACTGCAGTTGCTTTGTTGCATCAACTATAATGACCTGTATTCGTATCGATCAACTTGACTACACACATTGAATAACAGAGCATGTCTATAATTGAATACAAGTTAAGTTATCTAAGAGAAGGAGATGGTATATTTTGTTCCTTACTTCCTAAAATGTTTGCAGAGATAAAAGTAATACTCCGTCTGGGTTCACTCTCAAGCTGCGAAAACACATAAGAACGAGGAGGCTTGAGGATGTAAGGCAGCTTGGATATGATCGGGTAAATATTGGTTCACGCCTATATTTTGACTTCATTCGTAATTGAATTACGTGTTGTCAAGTTTCTGATTAACTTTTTTGTCCGAGCAGATAATTCTCTTTCAATTTGGAGTTGGTGCTAATGCTTACTACATTATATTGGAGCTATATGCACAAGGGAACATAATCCTCACAGATCCAGACTTTATGGTTTTGACTCTTCTGCGGTCCCACAGGTTCCAAATCTATAATCATGTGTTTTTATTCTTCGTCTTGCTATTGTTCTACATCAACAGTTTACATGTCTTTAGTTTCTCTATCCTTTTAATAGTTTAATAAAACATGAGGCTGTGTGATTAAGCATCAACCTTTTTAGTTATCTTACATTCCAAAAATAATTGATCCTCATTTCATTTGTTCTTGGGCGTGTGTCTCTTTCTATGATTATAACACTAAGTCACTAAACTTGATTCAGGGATGATGATAAAGGACTTGCAATCATGGCTCGCCATCATTATCCAGTTGAAATGTGTAGAGTCTTTGAGCGGACTGATGGCGCAAAGTTACAAGCAACTCTTACATCCTTCAACAATCAAGAAAATGAACGCGTGGAAGATGGCGCAGGTGGAAATGAAACACCTGCTGCACCACAAGCAAAGAAGGGAAAAGGCAAAGCTGTGAAGCCCAATGATACGAGTAAAAAGAAGGATAGTGCCCATGCGAAGCAAGCTACATTGAAGGTTGTTCTTGGGGAGGCTTTAGGTTACGGACCAGCACTATCAGAACATATTATATTGGATGCTGGCCTAACTCCAAACTTGAAAGTTTCCAAGGACCTGAAATTGGATGATAGTAGCATTCAGGCTCTTTCTGAAGCTGTGAAGAGGTTCGAGGACTGGCTGGAGGATGTTATATCAGGTACCAAAGTTCCAGAAGGATACATCTTAATGCAGCAGAAGAAAATTGGGAAGGATCAAGTCCCTGTTGAATCATCTGTCACCGACCAGGTAACATTTATGTCTTTAAGCATTGTTTATAATAACTTTATCAAATAAATAGCTACTAACAACTATTTTATACTATAATTTTGTTTGTGGTACATCAGTGAAATCTCTTGTTTCCACGATTTTCTTTAAACTATAAAGAATTAAGGATAAATCTAATTGACAAGTCTAAAGTAATGTATCATTAGAATGGTAGGGGTGTCGATAACCTAGTGATGCGAAATGCAAGTCTATTGCTATCTAGACAAGTTTATCTTTATTATATAAATAAACTCATGCTCCATAGCCTTATCTTTTTTTGTAAAAATGGCTTTATATCATTTTTATTTTATTTTTATGTTATGTGTTGTCATACAAATAATCAGCCCTTTCAGTAATCCTGATCCTCTCTTTCAGTTTTACAACCTTCTCTGTGTTTGAACACATTTTAGATGCATGATAGAAGTCTAAAACATCAATAATGTACTATTTGTTTTTTTTTTGGTAATAACGCGAGCTTTCGTCTACATTTAGTCTTGACATACTTTGTGACTTTGATCTACTTTTGCAGATTTATGATGAGTTCTGCCCGTTACTGTTAAATCAGTTCAGCTCGAGGGTGAACGTGAAATTTGATACATTTGATGCCGCATTGGATGAATTCTATAGTAAAATTGAGAGCCAACGATCTGAAGTACAACAACAAGCAAAAGAGAGTAATGCAATGCAGAAGCTTTCCAAAATTCGTAATGATCAGGTCTTAGTCTATCCATCTAGATTCTGTTATCATCCACCTCTCTTGCTTTCCCATTATCTTCGTAAATTGTGCTGGCACCAATCTTCTATTTTGAATGTAAAAGCTTGGAATTGGTTTTCATGCGAAGGTCATTTTCCCAAGTTTTAATAAGTCTCTACATTCGTTTGCATCCTTCGGATGAGATGATGAGGTTATAAATCCTTTTAGTGCTGGCTGATGATGAGGTTATGAATCCTTTTTCTGTTGGTTGTGTCTAGCTATGTGATAAAAGTCCGACTATGTAATTTCTAAATCTGTTTGATTTGTTGAATAACAAGTTGAAAGCTTCTTCTTGCTACACAAATGATGAGGGATAAATGAAAGCAGTAGTGGTGCCAAAAAATCTATGGTGTACTCTTTTTAACCTATGCCCGATACTAAAAGATTAAACTTTATTCTGAATTTACAAAGTTTAGAGAGGCATGATATAATCTTAAACCAACCAAACCTATAACCTCTTCTCAGTCAGATAAGTATATCAACAGGCTAACAGTGAAGGCAATATTACATGTAGGATATGTAGTTAAATAAAAAATCATCAATGCTGTTCAGCTTATTTAAAGTTTATGTTACAGGAGAACAGAGTGCAAATACTGAAGAAAGAAGTAGACCGGTCTGTTACAATGGCAGAACTTATAGAATACAATTTGGAAGATGTGGATGCAGCTATCATGGCTGTTCGAGTAGCTCTTGCGAGTGGTATGAGTTGGGATGATTTAACTCGCATGGTGAAAGAGGAGAAGAAATCTGGAAATCCTGTTGCAGGTCTTATTGACAAACTACATCTTGAAAAAAATTCCATGAGTCTTCTTTTGAGTAACAATCTCGATGAAATGGATGATGATGAAATTACTCAACCTGTTGAAAAGGTGTTTTACTTGGACTTCTTATCATCCAAAATTTTATTTTTATCCGTGCATACCTGTGGTAGTTTAGTCACCAGTATCTAACTATTTAGAAGTTTCAAAAAAAGAATGATCGAGGGTTTTCATATGACTCCTTATTTACGTTATTTGGAGATATATACGTTTAACATTTCATTTCCTATTTCTTATTACTTTGCATATTTTGTCTTCAATATCATTATACTTTACTTCTAGGCTAAAATTGTGAGTGCATGTTATTCTTTTTCTAGGTTGTAGTTGATATAGCACTCTCTGCTCATGCCAATGCTCGATGGTGGTATGAGCAAAAGAAGAAGCAGGAGAGCAAACAAGAAAAGACTGTTACAGCTCATGCAAAGGCCTTTAAGGCTGCTGAAAAGAAGACTCGCCAGCAACTCGCTAAGGTAATTTCACATCAAGTTTTTAGTTGAATGCATACGTAATACATCAGCCATGTCTCACTATTTAGGTTTTGTCATGTTGGGTAGGTGATTTATTGACAGCTTGAATGTTTCAATGCTGGAAATACTAAGTATGCTTTGGTCAAATTTTCAGGAAAAAACTGTTGCTTCCATTTCACATATACGAAAAGTGCACTGGTTCGAAAAGTTCAATTGGTTTATCAGCAGTGAAAATTATTTGGTTATCAGTGGACGGGATGCTCAACAAAACGAGATGATAGTCAAGCGTTACATGTCAAAAGGAGATCTGTGAGTGCATATTGCTAATTGTAACTTTAAACTGGGTGCACCTTAGTGCTTTACTGTTTGTCCTTTATGTCATGGACAATAACTAAATTTGATCATTGCAAAACATGCCAGGTCCCTCCTCTAGATAGAAATACCTTGCTTCTTATTTTAGAGAGAGATGATCCGAAAGGATAAGAAGTAGCTTTGCTAGATAGAAATACGTTGGTTCTTGTTGCGTTAAATCTGCATCATAACATGCAATTTTTTTTAGATAAAATGTATCATTGGTTTAAGATCTTGACCGCTTGTAATGCTGTAAAGTTATTGTACACGTAGCCAGTATGTTGGGGGTTTTATTTTGACAGAATGATTGGCACTGTAAAGCCATACTTCTATATTTTATTCCAGTAGATAAATTGCTCCTTTTTTTTTTAATTTTAGTTTGCCATATCCCCATAAATGTCATGAATCATTACTCAGGACAAGACAGTTAATATGGATAGAATATATGGATGATGCCCCATATCTTTAGTTTTTTATTGTTCTTAGGAGCTTAGTTTTTCATTTTTCAATTTCACAGTTCGGCATCATTCCATTTGTTCTGCTTAATGGTTGTAGTAAAGTGCAATTAAATATATCAAGCCTCTCTTCTGGGGTTATTTTTTGGATGCATTTTCTTTCGGCTCTCATTATTTGGAATAATTTTCACTGTGATATTAATAATGGGTTGATGACGAACAGGTATGTCCATGCAGAACTACATGGAGCTTCTAGTACGGTGATTAAGAATCACAAGCCTGATAACCCTGTACCCCCTCTTACACTGAATCAAGCAGGATCTTTCACTGTAAGTCGTTATTGATTTCTTCTTCACTATTGTTATTGTTAATATGGATCTCTTAATCTTGTTACTACTGCTACCGTGTAGGTGTGTCACAGCCAAGCATGGAACTCAAAGATTGTTACTAGTGCATGGTGGGTATATCCTCAGCAGGTGAGCAAAACTGCTCCTACTGGGGAATATCTTACTGTTGGTAGTTTCATGATCAGAGGGAAGAAAAACTTTCTTCCTCCCCATCCTCTAATAATGGGATTCGGGATATTATTCCGCTTAGATGAGACTTCGTTAGGGTCACATCTCAATGAAAGGAGAGTAAGGGGTGAAGAGGAAGAAGGATTTATTGAATCTCAAGACACCGAGACCTTTAAGGAGTTGTCTGATTCTGATTCTGAGAAGGAAGAACCAGATACAAAATCTCCAGAAAACGTTTTGGATTCATCAGCAGATAACCAAAAACCAGAAAATTTATCCTCTGAAGCTGGCACCACTCATGAAGTTAGCTCCTCCTCTGATATTATCAATTCAAGACAAGTTTCTGCTGTTGAAGAGGAGGCTACTCGGAGTGGCAATGTTGATAACGGATTGGAGACATCTGCTGCAACTGAACTCGAGGATCTCCTGGATAGAGCTCTTGAGCTTGGACCAGCTGCTAAAAAGTATGGCCTTCATGCTTCTTCTTCACAAGCAGCAGATGAATATGAGGATAATAACAATGAGGAGAAAAAAGGAACAACAGTGAGGGAGAAACCTTATATTTCTAAAGCTGAAAGAAAAAAGCTCAAGAAAGGCCAAACTCATGGTGAAGTCGGAGATGCTGGTCAGGTGAAAGAAAATGTTGCGGAAAAGAAGAAGGTTAAACTGGTGGAACCAATAGATGCTCAGAGCTCAAAGGTTGAAGGTGGGGGAAAAGTCAGCCGTGGCCAGAAGAGTAAACTTAAGAAGATGAAAGAAAAATATGCTGATCAAGATGAAGAAGAAAGGAAAATTCGAATGACTTTACTTGCGGTAAGTATTCTTGTAATGCATTGTATGAACCTTTTTAAAATAAATTTTACTTCATCATCTATCTTTATTTTTTAAAGGCTTCTAATTGTGAGTTCATTTTAGTGTCTTTGCATGCTTAGGGTGCCCCAGCTTTTCTTTATAATTAAAATTCCCTGGGTAACTTTTGATTTGGATTGTAATAAGTATGTGCTTACTATCATAATGGTTGCAGTCTGCTGGCAGACCTAAAGTGATCGAAGAAGAGCCTCAAAGCGAAGCAGTAACTGCTGGTGACGAGTTAAAATCTGTTGGCGGTGGTACGTATCACCTCTATTATAATACATATCACCTGTTTTTATGATAATCATCGTATTTCATGCTACTCCTTTCACCGTTTTTGCTTACCCTCATACAGACCTGCGAGTATGCTATTTCGCTATCTTAAACTAATTTGTCGATTTTTACGCAGTTCCTGCTCCAAAAAGGTGTTACAAATGTAAAAAGGAGGGGCATCTGGCTAAAGATTGTCAAGAACGTGCAGATGAAGCTCTGCAGGAGCGTGCTAATGGCAGGCATGGAGATGATGATACACTCAATGAAGCTGATAAGATAGCAATGGAAGAAGATGATATAAAGGAAATTGGTGAAGACGAGAAAGAGAAATTAACAGATGTTGATTATCTGACAGGAAATCCTCTTCCAAATGACATCCTGTTGTATGCGGTGCCTGTCTGTGCTCCTTATACTGCCTTACAATCATATAAATATCGTGTCAAGATAATCCCTGGAACAACAAAGAAAGGAAAAGGTACCCTCTTCACTTATTCCGAATTCTAATAAATAAGCAGCCTTCAGCCTAATATAAGTTTCATATTACGAAAGCATGTACACGTCAGGAAAAACAAAATTTATGATAAATTGGAAACAAAATGTTAGGATCAAATTTCCAAAGAAAGAAATGGACACTGTTTCTGTATTTTCGTATGACAGTATTTTCTGTTTGGGTTTGTAGCTGCAAAAATGGCAATGAATTTGTTTGGCCACATGCTGGAAGCATCTCAAAGGGAAAAAGAGTTGATGAAGGCATGTACAGACCCTGAGCTTATGGCTGCAATAATTGGAAATGTCAAAATCTCTGCAGCCGGTCTCAGTCAACTGAAGCAGAAGCAAAAGAAAGGAAAGAAAGCCGCCAGCAAACAAACCTAAGAAGTTTCATCTTTGTTTGTGTCGTTCTTTTTAATCATTGTTACTGTAAATGTGAGGAGTGTAAAAATACGGAATTGAGCACGAGTTATACAATTTTGGGAAGCGCTTTCTGCAGATAGTTATGGAGGGAACACAGAAACCTCTTTATGACACTGTTATATAAAAATGACATATTCTAGTGGGTACTTGCTTGTCTTTTCTTTATGAAATGAAATCACTATAATTTGCAGAAAATCCACTTTCAGAACTACACTGTTACTGTAGAAATTGAGGCAAAGAGTGTTGGTTTCATTTTTGTAGTTTTGCAACTACAATATGGTATTTCTGAAAGCTTAAAACCAAGACAAGAGTCATAAAGGTTATCACTTTGACTGCTAGTATATGATTGGCCTCTTGTTAGTGGCTTCACTTATATGCCCCTGCATTCATAGTTAAGTTTCTTGTACTCGGTGAACCATGAATATCGTGTTGCCGTGTCTCACGAATGTGGCATATCATGAGCTCTTACAAGCTTTCTCGCATCATGTTTGAGAATGGTAGATACATGGTATTATGTCCGTCTGATCCATTCAACTTTATTATACTTTGTAATGAAAATTCATCCCAGTCAAGATTTATGTCGACACAAAAAATGATTATGATTTCTGGTGATTGTCTTTTGTTTCATTGTATTCATGTGGGTATAAACAGGTTGAATTAACCTGAAAACGCTGGCTATAGTTTAATATTGCTTTCATAAATAAGTGACGATGAGATAGGCTCTACGTATTACAACTACAATGATTCTTTAAGGTAATGCTTAATTTAGATATTGCATAGGGTAACTGAAATTAGATCTTAAAACAGCATGACTACCAAAGGACCCGAGTTGGTCTTACAAGGGGCCTACTATTTTGTATTTGAGACAACACGCAGGGTCATGTTAGCATCAACTTGAGACTTGAGAGGATCACAATCAATCTGTGAAGTAAATAGGTTAAGTGTGACATTTTGATTATAAATTGACCCCCTTTCAATGATGGACATAATTAACATATTCGTTACTACAAGTGCCGACCAGAATACTACTAGTAACATCAAATAACAGGAAGTTCGGTTAGTTTTCTGCTACTCTTCAGCTGCTATGGGAAATTGGGAATATCATCTAAATCCAAATTCTCTGCAGGCAGATCTTCAGTCACTGCAGCTAACATACCATCTGAGTTCAGTGTCACCCCACTCTGCAGATGTTATAACAAAATAAGTTTTTAATAACCACACTTGGCCATATCAAGAAAGTTGCTATATCTAACTACGCACCAGTCAATTTTTGTTATGTTGGAAGTTCCAATATTTACTAGGTTGTTATTAGATGTCGTAATTGAATAATCTACCTAGCAGTCACTAAAATGAAGCAGTATAACCAAAAAGTGTTACGCAAAGCCACAGAATTATCTGGAGGAATCAGTCAACCTTTTACCAACTTGCATTACAATTTCTTCATCTAAATAGGCATGCCATAAAGTCATAAACTTAACTAGATTATGTATACGTATGAGAATTCAGAATTTGACACTGCATTATTTTGGTACAATAATTTTTCTAAATGACTAATTCTTATTGTTCCAAACATCCAATGATTAAATGCCCGGCAAATGGTTCTAAAGACTACACTACATCCTAGTGGAGTAATATATATAAGGTGAAGACAAAGGTAGAGAAAAACCAATAAGTACACATGTTGTTGTACTTTAATGCTGAAATTAACAATTAGTAGCTAATCAAAGAGGCGGGGGATGCTTAAGCTCAAGCTACCCATTAAGTGGCCCTAACCTATCAAATAGGCGGGGGATGCTTAAGCTCAAGCTACCCACGCATCCAAGAAAATGCTTAAGTAACCGTAAGGGGATTTTCATAAACGACGAGACATTCTTTTCTTTTTATGCAGATTTCAGACAAGGTAACTGGGTTAAAAACTAGTAGTAAACACAAATTCCAAATTCCGACGGTTATTTTTCTCTCCTGATGCAATTTATAACCAATGGCCGAAAGGGTAATTTGGCTCACAACCTTGTTAGCATTTGAGGGTTTGGAAACACATTGAGAGGTTTTTATATGCTCTTTATGGAACATAATAACTGATCAGAACTTTGGGCGAATTTATATGAATGAGTAAAAGGATACATATACCTCGGGCTGGAACTTAAGTATGTCCGCACGAGCCATGGCTTCTGCTTGAGCTATTCTTTGTCTAAATGTCTGAGCCATCTCTTCTGCCTGTAACACAGACAAAATAACCGTATAACATGTATCTATAATTAACCGAGTATATTGTGTGCATCCGCCCAGCGAACCAAACACCTTTTATGTAGAAATAAAAAACAAGAAGCTAAGTAGGTGTTACAAGTACGAACCTGACTTGGCCGTTAGCCAAACAAATTACTTGTGTCTCATATATTTCTAGAGAAGTTTCAGTTTCAGAATAATATATTTGCTAGATATCATCTTTACGAGTGAAAGGACTGTTTTAGCTTGGGTTCACAGGAGTCTTTTCATTGTCCCCCTATGGCCCTATTGCAGGGTGTTTGGCAAATAATCAAACATGCGCAAAGTGAGTATATTATACTTGTTAATGATATAGGTTAGGATGAGTTTATCTAATCTCCTATTTCCTATTCTATTGAATGAAGGTCTTGCCTCACAATAAAATAGAAAACAATAGAGGTTTCCTGAATACAAACATTAAAAAGAAATACCTTCTCAAAGACCAACTTGGGGTTACGGATCATGTCCCCAGGAGTCGGTTCGAGTTTCTTAGTAGATAGACTAACTCGTCCTCTCTCACGGTCGTGGCTTAATATCATCACCTACAAGATAAATAATTTCTCATTTAAAGTACAACCCACTATGAAACCAATGGTTAGTGAAACAATAATTAGAACAACTACTACCTTGAGGGTATCACCAGGTTGTAGGATGGTTGCTATGTCAGATACACGATCATGACTGATCTGACTAACATGTAGAAGACCATTCACTCCACCGATATCAATGAAAGCACCATATGGTTTCAAGCTCTGGACAGTTCCAGTGACCACTGATCCGATTCCAAGCTGTACCTGGCTATCAGCCATTGCCTTACGGTTGCTCATAACGAGTTTTGATTGTTCTTCATCTACTTCCATAAACTTTAATGGAAGATCCTTGTCAACAAGCTCTTCTGCACTTAATTGCTAGAACAAATATATCGACGAAAACAAACATCAGAAAATCATTGGAGTAATTTTTTTTTATTAAATTCTGACTGTCATATGATGTTGGCTTAAAAAAAGGAACTAACGGATGATAATTGCGAGAATGGCACGAATCCACGAATTCCCTCAACAATAGCCACAAGTCCACCTTTATTCGCACCAACAACCTTTCATTCAAATTTGTCACAAAAGAGACAAGAGATTATTAGTTAAACACAAAACCACTAATAAGCACCATTTTTTTTGGGTAACCATGGTTTCCGACCTTTTGGCCGACTAATCCATGGGGTTTGAACCCACCATAATGAGTCCCTTACTAGTCTTACGGTCTTACCTTACCGGTAAGTAGAACGTCTTCAGCTTGAAGCTGTCTGCAGCGTTCCCAAGCCAAATCATACTGAATTTGGCGTAAACTCAAAATCAAACTATCATCATATTCATTTTCACCAATAATAACAAACTCCTCACGCAACCCGGGAACAATGCCTGCTTCTTCAACATGCTTAATATCATGAATGCTTGCCTCCCTAAGAGGTAAGAATGCGGTTGACTTTGCTGTGATGTCGACATATGCACCATTTGCATCTACATTAAAAACAGTCCCTTTCACCTACAATAACCATACCAACTTCCAGTAAAGATTGTACCTTTTATAGACATACAAAACAATGACACTCACTGAAGAAGCATATCTAATTTCCCAAAACAAGAGTCCATAACTGAGTTATGAGAAGTCAAAGTTTCATGTAGCATTACTGTCAGATTTCTACATTTAAATAAGCAGAAGTTAGCTGGATACCATTATACCATAACCTACTGGTTAATTTCAGATTCGTACGTTTACAGGGGTGTTTGGATTAGCTTATTTTGCTGGCTTATGGGCTTATATGAAATTGGAAAAGCTCAAAAGCTTAGGCGTACCAGCTTAAATTAACCATCAACTCCTGTTGCTAAGTTCATAAGCCGGAAAAAGCAAGTTTAATCAGCAAATTATGCTAATCCAAACGCCCTAAAAACTAGAAACAATCATATACGTATGAATTTAAAACGGAATAATTAGCTCAAAATGTATGCCCTATTAGATATACCAATTGCTTAATCCTCCTATTACAGACGGGTGAGGTTACACGGGCAGGTCAAGTCTTTGACTCAGATTTACGCGTCTTGACTGAGGGGTATCACATGACCGTTTCCTACCCCTTCTCTTGCCACCCTCAAAAACTTGGCCCATTTAAATGACATGGGAAAATCAAAGTTTTTACTCCCTACGTCCTGAATTATTTTTCCACATCTTAAAATTAACTGCAACTACTAAAACCATATAGGGAAATAATAATAGCTGGCAATCTAAACCCAACAGGTCCAGATGGGTTTATATTAAAAAGTGGAACTTGTGCGTTAATGTTCGTTTAAACACCTCATGGGTCTAATTGGGTCACTTCTAAAGTTGTTAGAAGAAGTATGTTGGGTCTACCCGGTTTGTTAGACTAACGTCAACGTACAAGTTATCACTTTTTGTATAAACCCATCTAGACCCGTTGGGTCTAGATTGCCAGCTCGGGGAAATATGGTGGCGTTTACTATAGTCGGGTCATATTACAAAAAGTAAGAAAGAGAAAGCTGATTATGTTTTTTTATTAAGGGGGGTGTTTGTTTAAGCTTATATGCAGACTTACGAGCTTATTTTATTTCAGCTTATATTCATACGCCTTAAGTTTGAGACTTATGGGGACTCGGGTATATAAGCTTATTATGATATAACATGCCTATATAAGCCAATAAGTCTCAAATACAAAAACCACAAGATTGAGGCTTATATGAAATATAAGCCGAAATCAAATAAGGCCATAAGCTTAAACAAACACCCCCTAAAACGGAAAGAGTAGATGAAGATAAGAGTGAACCACCTTGGTGCCAATATCAGAACTGTAATCATATTTGTGAATAGCAGCATGGAAATCATCAAGAGTGAAAGAAAGACCTTCATAAGGTGAAGTGAGACATCTTTGATAAGCTTGTTGGAACATTTGTTTAAGCTTCATTCGTTCTCTTGTTTGTGCGTTTGAAACTAGTGCAACTGCCATACCCTTTATTATACTTCTTGTTTTCTTCTTTTTATTTAATGATGTTGATGTTGAGGATTTAAGGAGGAGGAGGTGTGTAGTTGTAGAGATTGATGACGGGTACTTGAATCCACTGCTAATTTGATGAGACAATGTTGATGACGTCATTCTTTATGCTTGTGGTGGAACGTGGAAGAAGTGATGAATCATAGATTTTGTGTCTCTGGATCAGATACCGTTCGCTTTTAGAGTGCATCCCATTTTCTCACAACTAATCACAACAAACCCCCTCCTCACTCATAACAAACATCAACTTCTTCATTTGGGGCCCACCACTACCACTTTATTTATTTTTTTATTCAATTTTCACTTCCAAATAAAAACTAAATAAATTCATTTCATTCAAATTAAAAATACAATACATAACACAATAATAAAAAAACAACACGATACGGAAAAAAAAACAACATGATACGGGAATAAAAAACAACACGATTAAGAAAAAAAACAACACATACTACTGGATTTAATCTTCGACATCCCAATTTGGGCAATTTTTCAAAATCTCCCAAACGTGAACATATTTGAACTCCTTTCTACCAAATTGTTGCTGGAAGCTTAGTTTCGTATTTTCGAGATGAGTGTGGTCATTTTGAGCACTTCGACCCTGTAACTGTTTGTAAATTGCGTTGAACCTTTTGCAATCGACGTTAATCCTCGTCCATTTACCCGTGATTGAATTTTTCGTACGATGGTCATCGGTTGTCTGATTATTGAACATATGCATAACGTCGTTCCAAAAAATATTTTCGGAACGGTTATTTTGCATATCCATAGCTTGCGAAATTTGTATCCAAACTTGCGCAAGCAAGATTTCTTCAGACTTGTTCCACTTCAAATTTTGAGACATTTGTGTGTGTGTTTTTTGAATTGATGTAGATGTGAAATAAAATGGTGGTTGATGTTATTTATAAAGGTGGTTTTCAATTTCAAATTCAAATTCAAAAACCGGGTACTGTTGAGCGGGGTAATTCAAATTTAAATTTTAAATTCAAAATTCAAATTCAAATTTAAAATTTTAAATTCAAATTAAAAAAACGGGTACTGTTGGGCGGGGTAATTCAAATTCAAATTTTAAATTTTAAATTCAAATTCAAACGGTTAAGTTTTCTATATATACTATCATACCAACATTAGTTTCACACACAAATAACACAATTCACACACACAAAAAATGTCTCGCAAAGACTTTTCTCAGCAATTCCCCAGCCCAGAGAAGTTGCCGGAAACCAACTTTCCGGCACCAGATCACTTGCCGGAAACCAACTTTCCAACTCTGCCAGAGTTTGAAGTTTACTCAACACCACCGGAAAATGTCTTCCCGGTGGGGTTTGAAAACATCCTGTACCTCCCAATTGTTCCAAGTCCACCAGTGAACAGTCCACAGGTGGATTTTCAAAACCACCCAAGCGGGTTAAGTGAGGCTTCCCTCCGGCAGCTTGAACAAGATGAAGAAAACGTCAGGGAGATACTGCAAGAGCAGGCACGTGAAGAGGCTGCTCGCCGTGAGCAAGAAGCACGGGAGGCTCAGTACCTCCAAGACAACTATTTCGACATAATGGAGAGTCGATACATTAATGGGGAGTTTTATTCTCCGCCAACAAGTGATGATGGTTTGGACTCGGATGACTCATTTTTTTAAGTGTTTAGTAGTTTTATTATGTATTTCATGTTTTTATGTTGTTTTTAGGGATCCATCTGTAGTTTTAATGTTTAAGCTTATTATGTATTTCATGTTTTCAGTTAATCTTTCAAGTTTCAGTTTTTTCTGTTTAACCACGAGAAGCTCAGTACCTCTACGAAACTTTCGAAATCAATAACACTTCACCTTCACCTTATTACATAAAACTTTACAAATCTTAAAAAAAAAAAAAAAAAAAAAAAAAAAAAAAAAAAAAAAAAAGAGAGAGAGAGAGAAAACAAAAAAAAAAGAAAATCGCTTGTCAGAAGTTACCTTCGTCGTCCCCACGATTTCACACTTCACGGCGAGCCACAACGAGCCAAGCCGGTGTGGCGGCGGCCCACGGCGAGGCTCCACGTAGGCGACGGCGAGGCTCCACAACGACCACACCGTGCGCTCTTAGGGTGGTGACAGTAAGACTATCTTTATCAACAACCCCAACCCAACCCTATCTTTTATTAAAATATTATTTTCTCTTCCTTTCACCTACATAAAATACATAAAACCTGATCTAACATATACTATTATTTTTTTATATTTAATTTAATTACTTAAAACATCCATTTATGAGTTGCCACGTGGCAGGTTGAGGGTTGTGACAATAGGTTGCTCAATGAACTAGTTGACAATCTAATGGAAGGAATGTTGTATCATTTTATTAAAAAAATATTATTTTTATATGTATAAATTGGAGATTGGGTTGGCAATCTAATGGATAAAAATAGTCTAATAATATCTCATGTCCACCTATGCCTTATCATCCACCAATAATATCATTTCACATGTCTCTCTTATTCTTTATCATACTTTTTTAGTGACAATCATAATCACATGTCTCACTTAATTTTATTTTTTCATTTTTAATATTTATAATTATATTAAACAATTTAATGAAAACATAATATTTCATTAATAATTAAAAAAAAAATTACATAAAACTTAGAAAAAAAAAAATAACTAGTCATCGAGAATTAAAAATGGTTTAAAGTGTTTATTTATAAAGGGATCTTTTTTTCTTTTTTTTAAAGCCCAACGGCATGTGAATTGGAAATGATTTTTTTTTTTTGAATTGGAAAATATGTTCAACGGCTATATTTGTTCCACCTTTTCTCCCATGATTCAACGGCAATACATGCCGACCTCATGCCGCTTTGGTGGCGGCGGTGTTGCCGCTCGGCATCGTATCATGCTGTGCCATGCCGTCCTCCATTGCCAGTACCCTTAGAGCACTCTTTACGGTAACCTAGGTTAAACTTTAACACCATGACACGTCAGCTTTAACATTTCACTTTAACTCAACAAAAAACACCCTTTATCATAACATTCCCAAGTTAAACCTTAACTCAAATATTTTCAAATTCAACCCCTAAACTAAAACAAACACTTCATTTATTAAAAAACATAACATTTAAAACACGAATTACATTAAACATTAAAGTTAAACACGAATTACATAGTACGATTAATACAAACTACCATGAAATTGCTGAAAATAAAACTACAAATTAAGAATACGAATCATCTAAGTTATAACCCTCCTCACTCGAAGAGGATCTAAACTCGCCATCGTAATACTTTCCTTCCATGATGTCAAACCAGTTCTGCCTAAGATATACAGCCTCCCTGGCTTCCTGTTCCAAACGAGCAGCTTCCTCGCGTGCCTCGTTTTCTCTAATCTCTCTAAGATTTTCCACGTTCGCTCAAGTTCACGAAGATAAGCCTCGCTAAACCCAAACGGATTGTTGTGGAGTGTTAACAGGTGGAGTGTTAACAGATGGATTGTTAAGAGGTGAAGTGTTTATAAATACATTTTCCGGTTGGAAAACCGGAAATACATCCTATGGCGGAGTTGAATAAACTTCAACTTCTTGCGGAAAGGTAGTTTCCGACAGTTGTGGTGGACTTGGGAATTGTGTTGTAGTTTCTGGCAGTTGTAGTGGACTTGGGAATTGTTGAGAGAAATATTTGCGAGACATTTTTGTGTGTGTGAGTTGTGTGTGTAAGTTGTGCGTGTGAGTTGTGTGTGATAAACAACTCTGGTAGTGTTGTATATATAGGCAGATTTGATTTTGATTTTGATTTTGAATTTGAATAAATCCCGCTCATATTTGAATTTTAAATTTTAAATTTGAATATGGTTATCCCGCTCAGACTGAACCAGTTAAATTTAAATTTGAATAGGTTGAGGGGGTGTAAATGAAAATTTATTTTAAATGGTTGAGGGGGTGAAATGATTTTTATTTTTATTTTTATTTTTTTTAGTAGCTGTTAACGCCACGTTAAGCCCTTAACGTGCCACGTTAACGCAACCGTTAACGCCACACACGGTGTGGTTAACGGGCGTTAACGTGGTGGCGTTAAGGCTTAACGCAGCCTTGCACGTTACCACACCCACAGCTCTTATGGAAGTTTTTTTTGAGTTTATATGCGTATAAGATTTCGGTTTAAGGGTGCGTTTGGTTTGCTATTTGGAATCGGTATAGGTATGGTTTTGATTGGTGGGTGATATGAATGCCATTTTTTTTGTTTGATGTCTCTTTTAGAATATGGCTATCACTTATAAAAGGGGTCCACCGCAATAGAAAATATATATAAAAGAAATCATTGAATCTAAGGTTTAACTTAAAAGTTTGAAACAAGGACAAGATATATGACCCACACTTTAATGAAACCATGCTTCTCTCCCTACTATGGTTCTATGAATTTCATTATCAAATATTCATCAAACATTTATCAACCAAACAATAACAATAAATATGATAGTCATAACTTGATTCCGACACCCCCATATCAAACAATGTAAAACCCTAAAAATCGTAAACGCGTGAAAAGACTATTTTGCCCCTCTATTTAATATTTATAAAACAAGTAAAATTCGTCAAGCTCATTAATTGTAAAATTTAACCTAACTTGTAAAAGTTTTGTCAAACCTAATGTACAAAATAAACGAAACCTTGCGACACTTTGCGTCTAAACATATTACACGAACCAAAATTGTTAGCACATGATAACTTAAATGTAGAGGCCCATTTAAAGATTTGGACTTAGCCCATGTTTTTTTTTTCCTTTTGTTCGGCCAAGGCAAAACCGAAATCCCCTCCCCTACTTTTTTTTATACGATTCACATGTGGAGACACCAAAACCCTAGCCACCAAATATGTCATGGTAAGAGTAAATCCCTCCCTTCTCCCTTGTTTCTGTCGACACACATGGTTCCCAAGGAAGGTTTGAAGGCTGATATCGTGGGCATGGTAGATTGGAGGTTGCTTGGTGTGGTCGTTGGGTTGTGGGCTGCTGGTCGTGTGGAGTTAGGGCACATAAGAAGGTCGTTTGTTCAAGCCCTTGTTCTCTCCCTCTCTTTTACGACAAGGTATCATGACCATTATCATCTCATCTTTCATTGGTTGCTGTTTTGGTCGTGGGGGTTGTTCTCCTTTCGCATACTAATATACAAATTAAAAACGTTACACATAATTTTATGTTATACTTGTCACATGAAATCATGGGACTAGGGTTCGTTTGATTAATTTATGGGGCGTATAAATGGTTATTGGTTTGTTAAATGGTGTATATAATTTTTGTAAGACTGAAAATATGGAAGGTTAAACTTGATATGATGATATTAAATCAGGTTGTGTGGCTTACATGGGTCATGGGTGCGTTTGGATAGGTAAAACATGTGCTTATAATGGTTTTAATGGACCCTAAAACTGGACAGCATCATATGTCGAATTTGTGTGTGTCATAGATAAAATTTTATAAGTGTAATAATCTGGGTTTTTGTTGGAAAAGTTTATTTTATGTCTTAGTTAAGTTTTCCAAGTGGTTTGGTCGAATTTGGAGTTGTCTAAGTCGTATTTTTGAATTTTACAAGATCAAGTGTCAAAGGTGAGAAAACGGGTCTGAAATTTAGTTGGATTGTTTGATTTTTAATTTTCAAACCATAAAGAATTGGGAGCTCTACTTTTACAGGAGTGACATTTAGGATATAAATGAATTTCTGGGAGTTTTGGGAATTTTTCCAAGGTGTCTAAACAGGTCCAATAAGCGTAAACTTTTAAGGTGTATTTTCTGACCACTTTCTGGGCAGGTCTGGACTTATGATTTTCCATAGGCCATTTGACCTGGAAATAAAATCCCCCAATTTTTGGAGAGTCTTTTAACTCATATGGGAACCCCTGGGAATTTCCTTGATTTTATTTGAGCTAAGTAAGTATTTTATAAAAATCGCTAAATTCTGGTCCAGATATGAAGTTAAGAAAATGAAAGATAAAAAGATTATATCAATAAGTAAAACACTTATACATGCATAAGAAGCTTATAAAATGAGTACATAAGTAATATATGATATCAATTCATGTAGATTCGTTAACGAAGATACGACGTTGCTTTCCGGTGTTACTTTTCCGTTTGTTTTCATTACGTTGCTAAGGTACAGATATTCTGACCTTTTCTCTTAAGGTTTCTCATGATTTGTTTACATCTTTCGATATTAGCTTTGAACTGTTATACTTTGCTCTGAGCCTTCTATTTAGGGCTTCCCTATGACTCTGCTATGCACCCTTTTGTTATGAACTCTGATTATGAACCTTTCTGATTATGAACCTTATGACTACGAACCTTTCTGATTATGAGCCATTGATATGAACTTTTGATTATGAACTTATGTTGTGGAACTTTGATATGAACTTTGATATGAACCATTATGATATGATTATGCTTTGACCCTTCAGTTTGATACCCGAGCCAAATATGTTTCCCTAGCCATGAAGGTAACATAGCCGTGTCAGTGATGCACCTCTGGCATGACTCTAGGGCAGTAGAGTGATGTTCTGCCACGTCCCTTGGTGGTGGATCATATTTTGTATATGTGAGGTAGGGGCGTATGGATGCATCCTAGATCTGTTCTGTTATCTGATATGATATGATTTGTCTGGTGAATGATGTCGTGTGCAATACGCGTCTTCACAGTCTGGGAGCTAGCTACTCCATTGGTTACTGAGGTCTCCCCTCCTATTATATATGGTATTCCGGGGTCACCCCTCCGAATACAATGGCTACTTATGATATGATATGATATGATATGTTTCTGGGCTCGTGGTAGATTTCTGACAACCCTTACACTTTTGATATGCATATACTGTACTTTCTGTATTTCCCCAACGCACCATAATCTGTATTAATTGTTCATTTCTCAGTACCCTTATATGACTCACTCTTACCAAGATATAGATACTCCTTTTCATTGATCTGTCACACTTTCATTCCGTTATTTCAGACTATCGTTCCATTCACGTACCGGGTTATTATATGTTATTGGATTTGATTATGCTTTTCATGTGTTATGTGACTACTGATTACTCTGCTGCGATATGATTAATATACGGTTATCTGAGCTACCTGTTTTCATCTGATGATATGTGATCTCACTGTTATGTGACCCTCTGAATTGTCTGGTGACCATGCTAATGTGTAATCGTTAGTTTTGTCTGTTTATTATGTGTACTTCGTTCAGTTAATTCCGTGGACTATGATTATTCGTTGTATCCTTATCTGCTTATTGTTTACCTGCCATGTTTACATTTCTGTTTATGCTACGGTTTGATTAGGTAAATGGTTCAGCTTGTGACGTATGGCTTGTTAATTTGTTTAGTTGCCCTGCTATGTCTTTAATTCATTTAATTATATCGTTTATACTATATTCCTACTTATTACGTGTGACTGCCATGTGTTGACTGCTGTTAGTACTTCCGCTGTTATGATACTGGTTAGGTTTTCAACTAAGGGTTTTGACCTGTGTGAATTGTCATGCTTACTTATTAATTAATTGCTTCCGTTTTCCTTTAGATATCTGTTTGGTTTGTATGTCTTCTGATTTCCTGATTTGATTGTATGACATATATGTTGTGTGGATGCAACGCCTGCTATGCTTGCTTATGTTTCAGTTCTTGTATGTCTGGTTTGTATGTGCTTGTTTATATGTCATCGATGTTTTGCTTTGCTTCGTTCTCCTTGTTATCTGTGCTTTGGATATCTATATAATTGTGTTCTGCAGGATCTTCATTGACTCATTGTTCTCATTTCGCTGCGACTTTGTTATCCGTTCCCTTTGTTTCATTTTGCATTTCAGATTTTATTTAGCTTTCGTTTTGTTATATCTGTTCACTGGGCTTTTTAAGCTCAGCCGCATTTCTTTCCTGCGGCAGGTTTTAGGTTTGAAGATGGGCTTCGATGGGCTGAGAGTTAGAGTATCTGAGTGGACCAACCCTAGCACCTTATTACTTTGGGACTTATTTTGAACAACTTTTGTTTTGGGATTTTAATTCATTCTGGATATTGTATTTTCTTGTCAGTCAATTGTGTGTATGTTTTGATACTTCACTTTTAAGGTTTCCGTTTGTAAAGATTTCATTTGTATGTTCTGATATGACACCAGAATGTGACACTTCTACCCTTGCCGGGTTGGGGTGTTACAAACACACCCTAAGTTTTATAAAGTTACTTTTTGGGAATAAAATGTTTTTTCACATATAAAAATAAGTTCATTTTTATTAGAACTTGAATTTCAATATTTTATTTAATTTTTATTTAAAAATTCAAACAATGTTGCATTAACGAAATAGTTGTCTCAATAATATTTTCACCGAAATTTCAAAAAGTATGCATGATAACTTTTTTTGAATGTAATTTCTAAAAAAAATGATATTTTTCTTGTATTTAATCGCAACATTAATAATTTCTAAAAATTCATGTGCAAACTCTACTATATACTTTTTTATTATTATTGTGTTAGTTTATAGTTGATGCAAATAAATGATTAAAAAAATATTATTTTATTATTAAACAAGTTTGAAACCAAAATGGGCTTAATATAATTGTGATCTTTTATTTATTGCGTTTTTTGTTTTAATCATCTTTCTTTATTTTTTATTTTTTGTATTTTACAAATGATCTCATTCTTGTTCCCAATCCTGATACGTACTTGAATCCCAACATCGTAATTATAAAAGCCGTTAAAAATCTCGTTGTTATGTACAATTACTCGTGTATTTATATCATAAGCTTATAAATTTCAAAATAAGAAGAAAATGAATCAGATCATAAAACGTAAACCGCGATCATATACACATATAAACCAACAAATAAGCATAAAAAAGCATTTCATTGCCGAAAATACTTTATCATTACCCGGAATCGTGGCCGTCATGGCCGGATTTTAGGGTGTGCATATTGATCAACCACACATCGCCCCCAAATTAATGAGGCCCCAAAATTATAGATGTAGGACTGATTTTGTTTTGAGTTTGCGTTAAGGAAGATTTTACACTTCATCCTCCTTTTTAGTTTTATTTTAAAAAAAATGAGAGACCTAAAATTAAGGACTAATTTTGTGCTTAACTTATGTGTCATTAGCTTATTGAGTTGTGAAGAAGTGGATATAATTACTGCAACCAATAAATTATTTTTACACAAATTAGACATTTTGTTTTCAATTCACTTTTCTATTTTTAAATAGAGTACAAATGGGTTCATACATAGTTTCCACTTTTGACCTAAGTTAAGAAACATTCTTAGAGCTATAACAACTATTATAGACAAGTTTTTAATATACAAAATTTACGTTTACGGATATTGTATTTTTATTGTTTATTTAACATATAATTAAATTGAGTTTATGTTTTAAAATTGGCACAAGGCTTCCAAAATTCAAAAAATGGACCTATGGGTTGCCATAAAAAATTGCTGAAACACATAAACAATTTGCAAGAAAATAATCGCCACTACCTTACATGAGTCATATGCTAAACCTATAAAGCACATATATCATCAAACTAATGACAATTTTTAAATTTATCTTACCTATCTACGGCTCATTCAAATGCGTATTTTCAGTACACAAAACACGACAATACATATTTATCTTTCCTCTTTTAACATTTTGACGACTTTAATACTCTTAGACATTTCTACATATGTATTTACTAGCTTGGTACCCGCGCAAAGCAGCGGGATATCAAATATGCATTTTTTGTCGTATCTTGATCCTTTAGCGGTATACAATGATAGTTGATATATGATGGTTTACCGGGTTGATAGTTCTAAAGAAATAAACGTGTGTTTAAATTTCTGTAAAATATATTAATACAAATATAGATTTTCATAATTATATATATTTGAACTTAGTAAAAATTGAATATATATATGATAAAATTTAGAACTTTAAACTTGTATTATTGTAGGTTTGTAACATCCATTTTAATACCAATGCATTATAGATTACTAGCAAGGTACTCGCGCATTGAAGCGACGGGTACCATGAAATTAATTTTTTTGGCGTATAATATATTATTATTATATTTTTACCGTGACAATAACTTTATAGAAAAAGAGATTTTTGTTGTAATATCTTTAAGGAGTAGCCTAGTATTTCATATAAAAGTATTAATGTACTCACATATAATCGCAACCAAAGCAAATATTGATAACTCAAAAAATCATTTGCAATGCAACTCGTAATACTCGGTCCAAACTTAAAACTGATACTCAACCCACTTTATTTCTTTGTTAGTAATATAATATTTTTTAACAAACATAAATACATGCCCATTATTGCAGATAACCCTAAATGATACTAAGACTAATGTTGCCCTATTTTTTTATTCACCAGCCACCTCTTATCTCTCCTTTCTCTCATCTCAATCTCATAAACTCACAAAAGTCACCATCTCATCTTCACTAAATTTTAAAACCGAGAATCCCACCACCAAAATCCCCGCGTTCAAACGACATATACAAACTTGTCACTGGTGATTCTAGTTTCTTGTCTTCATATCGAAATACAAACACAATAAGCACCCTTCTATTTCTTATTTTTGACCGACGAAAAGGAAAAACAACAATTCTTTTGAATCTTGTTTGTGACTCGCAAACAAGGTAGGTGGTTTCGAATTTTATTTTTTCCAAGATCAATGAAGGGTTTGTTGTATCTTTAAGGATCTATGAGTATTTCGAAAACCAAAACCGATATTTTTTTCTTGTTCTTGTATTTATTATTATTTTTTCATTTAAATTTTTTGAGAAAGATGTGGGTATTGTTGTGATTTGTTGTTGGTTGAAGTTGTAACTATGTAGTTGTTGTTGATGAGATGATGAGTTGTATCATTTAGAATAAACAAAAGTAAATGAAGAATATACACAACTACAAATCATAAAAGTTGGTTTACTGCAAAGAAAAGAAGTGGAGTTGGAGTAGTTTTTTTGTACATTTGTGCTACATTTGTGTGTACATTGTACTTAATGATTTGTATTTATTGGTGAAGGAGTGTATTAATTGTAAATAATAAATATAATGTTTTAAGATGAGAATTATTTGTGCTTAACATACTTGTAAATAATGCTTTTTCACTTGTATTTGCTTAAAATCTATATTAGGAAATCTTAAAAATTTAATAGGAGGGAAGTGCTTAAATGCATTATAAGTAGTATAGATATAGATATAGACTAGCAGGGTACCCGCGCGTTGCGGCGGCGGGTACCATGTATGTAATATATTTAGCGGGTAACTTTTTTTTCGATCATATATTTTTCGTGGCAATAGCTTTAGCGATAACAATCATTTTACGCTAGAATAACTTTAGACATTAACAAAATTATTTAACTACATTTTATAAGGTGTAACATTTACCAAGTAATCACTAATATGATAATTTACGTTCCGAAACAACATCACTTCTAACTCTCAACATTTGAAGAAAAGTGATATTTACGATTATATTCGTTTATGTTCGTTTAATTGGTTAGAATACATAGGTAAATTAGTTTCTAATTGGAATGATTGACTTTGTAACCCTCTTTAGTTTGCTAGCATCTTGCTAGTTTTAATATAATCTTTCTGCCGTTTAAAGAAAAATATGATAATTTGTTTTATAATATTTGCACAATTTTTAGTGGAATTTTAAAAGTATTGCATCACGTTATGAAATAAATTAGCAAATATACACATATTAAAGCTTATATTATTAACAATTTTGTTCACTATACAAACTTATACTCGTTTTCTTCTCTTTTCTTTTTTGAACTAATACTTTGTTCAACATTTTTGAAATTTTAATGGGCCTATAACTCACCTATACTTGTTTTCTTATTAACTTATCACAAACACTCAAACCAAAAAAAAAATTCATCTATTCTCAGTCGCCCTTCTTCAAAACTAACACAATCTCATCTACACTAATCTTTTAACACCGAAAATCCCAGCCCCAAAATCCATGCGTTCTTTAATACAAACAACAAACACAAACTCGTCTCTTGTGATTTTTATTTCTTGTCTTCAAATTCGAATACAAACACAATAAGCACCCTTGTATTTTTTATCTTGGACCCATGAAAATAAAGAAGAACAACAACTTCTTGAAATCTTGTGTGTTAGTCGCGATCAGGTAGGTGGTTTAGAGTTTGGTTTTTTACAAGATCAATGAAGGGTTTTGTTGAATCTTTAAGATCTTTGAGTGTATCTAAAATCAAACCCAAGATCATGTTCTTTTTTTTCGTTTAATTTTTTTGGGAAAGATGAGAGTTTTGCTATGGTTTGTTGTTGATGAGGTTGTACATTGTGTTTGATTAATTATACCCTTTATCAAATGGATGTTTTAAATATGACATTAATTAGAAATATTGACCGGTCAATATGTGAAGTGTTTATGCATAAATTAATTGTACATATAGCTTAAGTAGTTGTATTTGCTTAAAATCTATATATGAAAGTCTGAAAAATTTGGAGGAAAAAGGGTGCTAAATGCTTTATGTGGTATAGATTACTTTTGTGAAACCACTTGCTCACGATTAGACAATGTATAACAAATATAAATTAACATAAATTTGACCTCCTCCACTCATCAAGTTTCTATAACAAGATTGTTCTATATAGGCGTATAGCATTCCTGTTTTACAATTTAAACCATATAGCAATACATATAGATATTATGTGGTATATACCACAAATTATTCACACACGTATATCTATATCTATACTACATATATAGGATGAAGGCACTTCCTTTCTTCAAAACTTAATTTTAAGCATTACATGTTATAAAGCTTATAATACAAATATTTACTCTACTCTTAAACTTAATTTTAAGTAATACATGTTATAAAACAATTATGTACAATTAACTTTTGCACAATTACATAAATAAATTAACTGATCAATAAATATAATTAATGCAGTTATTAAAACACCCTCACAGAGTAATGTTATTTAGACCTAAAATGCAAGTCTAATTACATGCCTAATCCACTTAACATTAGACACATGTATTGTACATCTTCTCTCTCCAAATTTCCACTAATCAATTTTTCAAATTCACCAATCAAATCATTAGGCGTATTACTAAGCTTATTAATTAGGCATAAGAATTATTTTTCTATTTCTAATTCAGCCTTAATTTATTTAAAGGGAAAATGATAAAAATACCCATTTTTATAACCATACTTCACCAAAAAATTCCAAAATACCCATAAAATTCGCAAGTTTTGCGACAGTTTGCATATTGTTTTGAAAATTCGCAAGGTTTGACTTTAATTTTTTTTAAAAAACCTTGCGATTTTTTGATTTTGCGAATTTAAAATCTTGCTAGATTTTTGAAATCCTTCGAGGTTTTCAAGATAAAACGTGTTGGATTGTTATAACTGCTCATTTTAGCTCTTTTCACTTAAAAACTCAAATTTGCCATGAAATAACTTAATTTTGCCATGAAATCCGTCAAACAAACTGTAAAAATACTTGTGTGTAAAGGACGTGCATGAGAAAGAGTGGATGGTGTGTTGGAATATATGTCGTTAAATTATGTAAAACGTACACTAATTTTACCATTGTTGTCATCTTATTCATGTTTACTAGAAGCAGTATGCGAGAGGCTAAAAATCGATGTTAATAGTGGTTTTATGGTAACTTACGTGCAATGTGTCCTTGATTTATAAGTAAGGAATAACTATTTTGGAGAGCATGTAAAGCATATCAGATTTCAGACTTTGAAGAACGTTAAAGTACTTTACGTGATATAATGCCAAGAGCCGTTAATAAACTTGTTAGGATTGGTCATGAAAAGTGGGCAAGAGTTCACTTCCCCGGTATGCGTTACAATTACATGACCTCCAATAGTGCATAATCAGTGAACACATTGTCTCGACATGCCCGAAAACTCCTTATTTGTATGATGATTGATTGGTTCATAAATCTTTACAGCAGTGGTAAGGTATAAGGGTTTGGTTAAAAAAGCTAGCAAGATTTATCTAAAAAATTGCGATTCTTTTTGTTAAGTTCATAAATCGCAAAATAAAAAAATCGCAAGGTTTTTATAAAAAAAAGTAAAAAAGCGCAAGGTTTGACTTTGGAAAAATCGCAAATAGTCGCAAAACCTGCAAATTTTGTAGGTATTTCGGAATTTTTGAAAAAAATGGGTATCGGTGAAGTATGATTGTATATTTTGTCATTTTCCTTATTTAAAACGACATGTATATAAAACATGGTTCTATTTGGGTAAATCGTTGATATTTAAAAATAGAAATCGAAATCGGACCGCGATAAGAGGCTTTATCCGATTTATGGTTTTTTCGGATTCGATTTCTTAGTTATCATTTTTTGCGGCTTCGGATTGAGAGGGTCGACTCGGTTTTTCGGTTTTATGAATTTTTTTAATATTCGTATCTATACAACTTAGCTTTATATAAATCAAATATATATTTTAAACGACTAAAAAGCATTGCTCATTAAAATATTTTTTTTATCACAATTGTATAATGAAAAATATTGTTATTAGTTAAAGAGTTAAAATACGTCACATAAATTTGTTTGATATTTGTACATTTATTGTCAAAAAGAACATAATGAATTAGAATATATGATTCACAAAAAAAATTATTATGTCATATGTGTTTTAATTCAAACTTAGAGCCACCGTTTCTTATTGATGGGTCACTCACATAATGCTATTCCTGATAAGTTGATATATGTTATTGACTGCCGTAAATTATAAATTAAAGTAATCCATATATAGTATTGTTTTATATAGTATAGTAATAAATAAGAGTATCAATAATAATAAACTAGTAATAATTCAAGATACTTTCATAACCAAATTCTCATTCAAAGCAATTGTCGATACAATCATAACAGGCCAAACTACATCTACCACACATATCATGCAACAATTTTGATCCCTGCCGATAAGTTGTTTGCAATGACTATTATTATATTACCTAGATCTTGTAACTTTAAGCTAACAAACTTAAGTTGAGGTGGTCCTTGGACACCTCTACCAAAGCTCCCATCACATATAGTAGCATCAGTCATGGCAGCCGACACAAATGTGCTAAGTTCTCCATAATCATGCGCTTTTAGCGCTTTCTTGCATTTCTTGATGTTAGAAATGGCATCTTCATAGATTGATATGCATTCTGTGTAGTTTTTGGAATTTAAGGAGGAATGAATCAATTTTCTAGCCGCTTTAGCACACTTTTGAGCGTTCTTGATAGAGATGTGGCCGAGGGTGGTGAGACTTGCATTGGTTGATCGAGGATCAGATTTGAGGGATTCAAAGCATAAAGAAGGATCATGTGTTTGTTTGCAAATATCATTCATTAAATCGGCAAATGTGAGACTGGTTGATGACAAAAAGATCAAAAAGAAAACATTAGTTAACAAGAAGAATAGGTTGTTGCGAAAAAAACTCATTTCTAACTCTTTAATATGTTCTTGATGTATGCTATTCTTAGGATGAGATTATTATATAAAGAACTTCATGCTTTATATAGTACTATTTTGAGTATTTTCTCAAATTGACAAATCATGTGAAATGAAATTGCATTTATAGGCATGATAACGCCAAAATGAATATTATCATTAAAAGGGTGTAAATAATGTGTAATCTTCAACATGTTTCATTAGTAGATGATTAGTTATATAAAGAAAATGAGTACCTTTGACTGAATTTATTTCATTTGTAATAAATTGTTTTTATTTATTTCATATTAAAATTTTCCCACTGGAACTTATTGACTGAATTAAATTTTTTTTCAACAAAAGCACTAAGAATTAACTTTTCTGAAATTTGATCTTTTTGAACGAAATTGCCAACCAAGACTTGAATTTTCTGATATGTTGACTAATAGTCATCACCACTTTGAGAGAAAATAATATATATTGTTGATTGAAAGTCAAAGAGTATAATATATGCATCGCTTTCATTGATTTCAAATGGTAATGTTTAATGTTAATGTTTTGAGCCAGTAAACATGTAAATATGATGAAAAAAAAAGTGAATACGTGAGTAGTATTCTACTTAAAAATAAATGAGTCATAACAATTAGAAAACCACTTCACTTTTTGTTTCAGCGCTACATCAGCTTTCTCTGTCATTCTCATTCCCTTTCACTTTTCACCTCAATAATCATCACTCTCTCACTTTTCATTAAAATACCACTTTTATATAAAAATACACCACTAAAAACCCTCACACACTCACAAACTAAATAATAACTAAAAAAGAGTAGCCCCACCTTTGCACAACTCCATAAGCAATGAGCAAGTCACCTTTTATCTATATTTTTGCCCTCCTTCACACATGAGAGATGCCAAGCCCAATAAAGGAAGCGCGTGAGTTTTGCTTCTCACATATGCTCACTCCCTCCACTAAAGGCTCATGTGATAAGCATTACTAAAGGCTCCTACAATATTCTCTTACTAATCCTTCTACACACACAATAATATTATATATATTTTTCATTCATTCTCTCTCTGCATTCAAACCATCAATTCTGACACTTGTCAAAATCATGTGAATAGAAGGATAAGTAAGAACATATTGTAGGAGGATATAGCATTTTCCCTCATGTGATATATCACATTCTTCAGGTGTACATAAAATTTGGCTCATGCTTAAGTGTAATTTTATCTTTTGTTTTCACATGGATCACGTTTTGGTTAACATGTATACATTCTACACCATGTGACACTTATTTTTATGGAATAATTTCATATTTACTCAATCAAAACATCAAAATTTCATATTTTCTCAAAACACAAATTTTTAGTGCATAAATACAATGCCTTTAAAGCATGTGTTGAGAAAACATGAAATTTTGTTATTTTGTTTGAAGAAAATATGAAATTGACGCTATTTTTATTAACTTGTGAAACATAAGAGCCTTAGGTGTAGTGACCTTAGGTCAAGGTTTAACCTTTGACACGTCAGCGCCAAATCAGCTTTAACATTTCACCTTAACTCATAAAAAAACACCCCTTATCATAACATTCCCAAGTTAAAGTTTAACATTTGATATTTTCAAATTCAACCCTAAACTAAAACAAACACTTCATTTATTAAAAAACATATCATTAATTCGAAAACATATTACAATACGAAAAAAAAAAAAAAAAAAAAAAAAAAAAGGTTACAACGAAACAAAAAAAATTACAAAATAAAAAAACACACTGCAAATTAAACTACAATATAAAAGAAATGACGAAAATACAATCTAGTGACGAGGTTGCAAGTTATATTTTTTGACGATTCGGTCTTTTTCTTCATTGATCCAAGCCACGACATTTGGATCTTTGCCATCAGTGTCAATCATCAAAAATTTCATCTCTTCCAACCTTGTTATCGTTTCATCTTTTACTTGGGCGGCCCGATACGCCGCTTGGGCGGTTTCACGTTTGATACGATACTCGTTTGTCATAGTTTCGGTGAATTGGCTTGACGAGCTTGTTCCTCCGGTGCTCGCTCCCCCAGTACTTGTCGTGCTCTCGGATCTTTCTTTCTTGGAAGCACGTTTTTTTCCCATGGTGCGTGGTTGTTCATCAAAAATTTCATCTCTTCCAACCTTGGATTTTTTGGACTTTCGTTTAACACGACTTTTGGGCTTTGGAGGAGACGTGGGTGTTTCGGGAATATCATGTGTTTCAGTTTGTGAATGTTGTGAGTGTTGTGAGAATTGTAGATTTTGAAAATTGGTGTTTAGTGTGTTTTGTTGACTTTGTTGCCAAAACATAAATTGTTGATGTTGTAAGAAAAGATCTTGGCTCGACATGCCAAGTGGGTTGGGAAAAGAGACGTTGGGGTTTAAAGATGAACCCGCGTTCGGGTTTGAAGATGAACCCGGGTTTGAGGTATTCCACCCACTGAGAAGATTCATGAATGTATCATCGTTGTTGTTGCCTCCCGACATTTTTTTTTAGTAATTGGAAGTATGTTGAGTGAATTGAGTAGTGGAAGTGTGAAAAAAAATAGTGTTTTATTTGGGTATTTATAGTGGTAAAAAAATGGTTTTGATTTTTATTTATTTATTTTTTGAAACTAGCCGTTTGAAATACGTTTTGGGGGTGGGGGGGTGGGTGGGGGTAAAATGATTTTTTTTTTTTTTTTTTTTTTAACCCTTGCCTCTTGCCCAACGCAGCGTTATGCAGCTAACGTGGGGATTTTAACGTGGCTCTAACGCCACAAACGGTGTGGGTAACGGGGCATAACGCCCCGGCGTTGAGGTTTAACGCGACAACGCGTTACTATACCGTCTGCTCTAAGGATATTAGAATAATCGCATGATGATTCAAGTTGAAAACAGATATTTAATTTAGATGTTGCATCGATAAGGTAATCGAGATATACAGGTTAACACCACGATCAATTCATATTAATTTCCATTGATTGCAAATGTCAAAGGTAAGTTCTTTATAATTGGCAAAGAGTTAAATGTTTTAGATTATACGGATTAGTATTTATGCTGTAGTTTTATTTTAAAATGTTTAAGATGTTTTATGTTAAACTTGAGAAATGGTTATACGGCCTAAAGATATGATGAAAATTATGCTTAAATCCGCATGTTATTTATTGATTTGTGAGAAAAAAAAAAAATGCAACAAACAAATGCAAGTTTTAGGCATAAAATAATGCGTGTCTTTAATCCTATCAATCATTTATGCGTATGTTTGGCGCAATGAGATGTGGCTGGGGCTTATATTATAAGCCGAAAGCTGAAGCATATATTTTCATAAAGATATTTGACGAATTAGTTAAGCTTATTAATGTAAAATCAAATAGAAATACATCAAATTAAATTCACATATATTTCTAGCTTTTACGTGACAGTCCATTATATTTTGAAAAGTATTTAAGTAATTTGACTAACTATAAGATTTTATAAGCCCTTTTTAATGTGCTTGGGCTTATGTCTTATTATAAGCCATAAGCCTTCATAAGTTTGTGTAACAAATATGGCTTATTTTATAAGCCAACTTATTTTAAAAGCACAAGCCTTTATAAATCTCAATAAGCCCGTTGCCAAACATAGCCTGTATCTTCTACTAATTTGACCCATATCCTTTATGTTTGGGTTAAAAGGGTCTCTCTTACACACACTTTGGAAACACTCATATTTGATTTGATAGTGTGGTTGAGGTTGTAATTTATACATTAGACCAACTAGTCAACTCTTAAAAACGCAACACAAGCACTCCAAAGTGAAACTATGCCTCTTTTATTGTGTAGCTCAGCATAGCATATCGTTTCTCACATAAACAGATTATTGTTAAGCATATCAAAATGCTGTACATGGTAATTTGTTTAAAAAATATAATACAAAATGTATGTCCAATCACTGAAATAAAATCATTGAATGATGACAAAGTTATTATTAGATGTTGATCGGTTTATCATAAGTAGCCATGGCAGCCTCCTTCAAAGCCTCGCTCAATGTAGGATGAGCGTGGCATGTGCGTGCAATATCCTCACTTGACGCATCATAAGTTAACGCCAAAGCAGCCTCATGGATGAGTTCACCCGCGTTTGATGACATTATATGAACGCCCAGTATCTTGTCAGTTTCTTTCTCTGCTATTACCTTTACTAGTCCTTCTGCGTCATCAATTGACTTAGCCCTGCTGTTTCCAACCATTGGAAATTTCCCGACTCTATATGCCACACCTGATTCCTTCACCTGTTCCTCCGTTTTCCCCACAGATGCGACCTCAGGATGTGTGTAAACGACACCAGGAACCTTATCATAGTCCACGTGCCCTTCTTTTCCTGAAATGAATTCAGCACATGCTATACCATCATCTTCTGCTCTGTGGGCTAACATAGGTCCAGGGATAACATCACCAATCGCGTAAACGCCTTTTACATTTGTTGAGAATCTTCTGTCCACTGGGATTCGGCCAATTTTATCAGTTTCTACTCCTATTTTGTCCAAGCCAAGTCCAGAGGTGTATGGAGTTCTACCAGCAGAAACAAGAACCACATCGGCTTCAAGTATGGATTGTTCACCACCGGCTGATGGTTCAAGGGTTAACTTGACTACATCTGTGCTAGTGTCGACTGATACCACTTTAGTCTGAAGCATGAATTTCATCTTTTGCTTTTCTAGCAATCGTTGAAACTGCCTGCGGATCTCACCATCCATTGAAGGGACTATTTGTGGTGCAAATTCGACAACTGTGACCTCTGTACCAAGTCGAGCCCAAACAGAACCCATCTCCAAACCAATGTATCCGGCTCCAATGACAATCAGTTTCTTAGGGATTTCTGTCAAGGACAAAGCTCCAGTTGATGATACAATACGCTTCTCGTCAATAGTTACACCGGGTACTCCTTTGACATCAGATCCAGTAGCGATTATTATGTTTTTGCCTTTGACTATTGTGTTTTCATCCTCGATGGTGTCGACAGAGATTTCAGTAGGAGAGAGGAACTTTCCGGCACCTTTTATGTAGTTGACTTTGTTTTTCTTGAAAAGGGTTTCAACTCCTTTTGTTAGATTGTAGACTGCTTTGTCCTTTTGGGCCATCATGGCAGCAAGATCAACCTCTACGCTAGCACACTTTACTCCGTGATTGGCAAACTTATGTATGGCTTCATGGTACATGTGAGAAGAATGAAGAAGTGCCTGAACATCCATCGATTAAGACAAGGAAAAAATGCAGATTATGCGCATAAATCAGTAACAGCTTAAACACACACAGTCACTTATTTTAGTGATTGGCACGTATTATTTGCACTCAACTGAAAACATAAGGAGTGACCATTAACAAATCAATTATCAATTTAGTAGTTGAGAGATTTCTTATCCTTATTTATACTAAGATACATGAATTCAGAAAGGTATCAGAAGTTTGTCAACTTAGTGAATTATCCAACAATTGGTACCTCAAAAGGTTAAAGATCCTGATTCGCAACTGAGATTGATGCCAATATTTTGAGCGCAAATCTATGGGCTCTACCTCAAACATATACGCAAAGTAACATGTTTAAAATCCAAATCTTCAGAACAAACAAACAGTTATATCATGGATGATAGATCTCGTGATCTATAACGAGTTCATACATACAGGTATACAAATTTCTAAAAGCCAACTGATCAACACCTCCATCAAATGATCAAAAAACAAACAAACAACAGCAGTAAAAAACCAAACTATATCTAATAATGATTCTACCAAGTTAACGTAAACAAACCGTTAATATCTATTAGTAGTAATATGATCAAAAGCGTAGCATATGAAGTAGTAAGCAGCAAGTTACCTTAGAAGGGATACAACCAACATTAAGGCATGTACCACCAAGAGCACCACGTTTCTCGATACAAGTTGTCTTGAGCCCCAGCTGAGCTGCTTTTATTGCAGCCACGTACCCTCCTGGACCTCCTCCGATCACTACGACGTCGTTTTCATCGTAAGATTCTGCAGCAAATCCTCTGCTGCTAATGAAACTAGCACTAGATGACAATGAATTTTTTCTTAAAGCATTTGCAGCCTTTCTTCTAGCTAAACTTATTGCCATAGCCATTTTCTAACTTACAACAATATTTCTATTATTAGTATGTGCTCAAAAATATTTTCAAATGAAGTGGATCAAATTGGAATATTTATATTTTTAGTATTACAATATGAAACGGAGGTGATTTAAATAAACCGTTAATGAGCAGCCATCGTCTCCTTTTTATTCTATTTTATAGGCTTCGTTTCTCTCATGTGTATAAGAAACTTATACTATTTAAGAAAAGAAAAAAATAAATAATACAGGTTGGTTTTTGGTCAATATATGCTTTACAAATACAATCATTAACTCCACTAATTAATTATAGCTTAAACTTAAACTTTAATTTGACGTAATGTATCCCTAGCAGGGTTTGCAACGGCTGACACCCTGTAACTAAAACTTTTGGCGAACAATATTATTCGATTATATATTTTTTGTGATAATAACTTTACACGTGACGGAAATTTTAAGGAATTATTTCACACTATCTTATATAAATATGGTAGAGTACTCGTGCATCGTGATGCAATGGCTATACGAAAACGATAGTTAGTAATGTTACGAAGTTGTGATAATTGACGGTGAAAGTTACTTGCTAGTCAATAAATGTTGTGTAATATTTGTCACAATATTATATAACGTGTAAACATATAGTAGTGTATATTAGTTCGTGTAAATATATGATTAGTAAATCACTAAATCTATATATATATATATATATATATATATATATATATATATATATATATATATATATATATATATATATATATATATATATATGACGCTGCTTAACAAAATATGAATTCCGTATTTAAAAGCTACACATTTTTCATACCTTATAAACCAAATGAAATTTTTCGTACTTTAACATGTACGATTCTTTTCAATCGAATTTAAGTGCCTGTATTATGATGACCACATTAGTGCTTGTTTGGTTTGTACCTTATGGTATTTTGATTGTATTTTTGAATGAGATGTGTTTTAGCTAATATTAATTATCGATGTACCTTTAGCTTTATTATTTCTTTATTATTTGTATTTTTTAAATTATTAGTTTTTGTGTTTGAATATGTTTTATTTTTTGTATTGCTTAATTTAAGTTAAGATATTTTAGTGACATTTAATTGAGAAAAATTGGTTCCTCCATTATATTAGTTAAGATAATTTGTTGTATTATTATAAACCGGTAACATTAATAATGGAAACAAGTTGCTAAAAGTCTAAAATCTAAACTTAACACTAACATATTAATCACATCTTGCTCAAAGGGTTTATATCGACGAGTAAACCTGACGCATGATTCAAAATTACTATGCTTGTTTCGTATGAGAACATAGGATGCTCGTTAACTATTCCAAAAGACTAAAAGAGGTAAAAACAAAATAATACGATGTATGTGTAGTTATTCTATATTTCTATTACATATTATTTAGAAAACTATTTCTTAAATCTTTTCTAGAGACAGTTCGATCATGCTAAACAATGTATTATTGCGAATCTTCCACCAACTATTATTTGAGAAGAGGACCTAAGATAATTATGTATAATATTTCTGCTATTCGATTCCCGTCTAGACTTAAGTTAATTTTGGAAGGAGTTTTTTACATAGCCAGGTGGCATCTTTGGGCTTTCAGGAACCAAACTATTTTTGCAGTGAATCCTCCGAAACGTTTTGTGATTTTTGATGATATAGTGTCGCGTTCTTTTAATTGGTGT
The DNA here is from genome assembly GCA_019973895.1 of Chrysanthemum seticuspe. Lineage (NCBI taxonomy): Eukaryota > Viridiplantae > Streptophyta > Magnoliopsida > Asterales > Asteraceae > Chrysanthemum > Chrysanthemum seticuspe. The sequence goes on along the minus strand of BPTQ01000001.1, from coordinate 214,045,864 downwards.
TCTAGTAGATGTAATAAGAGGTGCACAAAAACCGGTTTTTACAGGTTTTCGGTTTTTGGAAAACCGGTTTTTAAAAAACCGGTTTTTCCAAAAATCAGTTTCGGTTTTTTCGGTTTTTCCGGAATCGGTTTTTTCGGTTTTAAAAGTTCGGAATCGGTTTTTTTCGGTTTTAAATGTTCGGAATCGGTTTTTTATCGGTTTTATACCGGTTCGTTTTTTTCGGTTTTAAATGTTCGGATCCATTTTTTTATCGGTATTTTACCGGTTCGGGTTTTTTTTCGGAATTTAAAACATTTAATACTAATACATTTCGAATACAATCATAACTTTTATTTAAACAATACAATTATACAACTAAAACTATAAAATACTAATACATTTCGAATACAATCATAACTTTTATTTAAACAATACAATTATAGAACTAAAAATAAATAAATACTAATACATTTCGAGCTTCGGCATGGCCATCACCCAAAAACATATTAGTGTACTCAAGTATATCGAGTTTCGGCATTGCCATCACCCGTGTATACTCAAGAAATTAAATCATCCAAAAATTCTTCTACATCTAACTCTTCAACATCAAATGGTTCAAATTCACCTTCATCTAATTCGGTAGTCGGAGGTGATATCCCCATTTCATCTTCTTCTTGTGCTATAGTTTCTTCAACTTCTTCAATCGAACCTTCCAACGATCTTTCATGTTGTACCCTATCTACTCCGTCCATATAATCTTTCAAACATACACATACTTCCACGGATTCGGGGCTTAGTTTTGTCATTTTTTCCGATATAATTCTACCACTATGAGAAAAGGCCGATTCGGAAGCTACTGTCGAAGCTTGGACCGCTAATAAGTCACGAGCCATAGCGGCTAAAATTGGAAATTGGATTTCCCTTTCTTTCCACCAAGCCAAAATGTCAAAGTTTGCAAACTCTTCGAGACTTAAAGTTGTTAAAAAGTTTGTAGCCATATATTGTCCCAACTCGCTTGTTGGGGCCGATGATCGTTGACGCTTTGTAGCGTCTTCACGTAAAGTATTATAAAGGTTTATGTTAATGTCCCTTGTCATTCGAGACGAACCGGCCCGCATTTGGTCGAGAATTGGGTTTGCTTGTTGACCATATTTTGTTGCATAAATTTCAATTTTTTTTTTAAAAATAATCATTAAATTTAAAAATTTGAGATTATATATAGTTGGGATCTTCATCGTCTAACCCAAAGGATAATTCTAAATTTTCCATTATTCTTCTTATTAAAAGTTCTACGCCTCCAACATTTAAACATGGATTAAGTGCGGCGGAACAAGTATAAACCAAAGGTAAAATAGCAAAATATTTTATAAATCTCTTTTTTATAACTTTAACCATTTTTCTAAACATTTGAGTAGGTGAGTCTTTTAATTCGTCTAATTTTTCCATCATAGCATAAATTTGATTTAAAACTAATGGGCTAGTTGGGTAATAAACACCCTATACTATAGTTGTTGCCTCTTTAAAAACTTGTAAAAAAATAGTTAAAGCATTTAGTCGATCCCAATCTTGGTCATATATCGAAGTGGAATGGTTTTTTTCAACAAGTAATTCATTAAAAGCATGTAAAGTATTACGTTGTCGTAATATATTTTCAAACATAATGCAAGTAGAATTCCACCTAGTAGGTGTATCAAAGGCCGGTCCTAGGGGTGGTTCACCACATTGTTTACGAAAACGTTTATAGTTCATTCGTCGTTCATTGCTCGAGCGATATATATTTGTTAACATACCCCTAAATCTCAAACGTAAACTCTCATATATTTTTAATGCCGCTTGAATGGATAAATTTATAACATGTGCAACACAACGGGAATGAAAAAAAGCACCATTTAAAATGAGTTTTATACGTAATTTTAACAATTCCATAGCTATTAAGAGACATCGGTCGTGCGAGGTTATAAATCTTATACAAAACTTGTTTGAAATCAAATTCCAATAATGAAAATGTACAATCGGCTACTAGAAGTAATATGATACTAATGACGTAAGTGTGACCTATTTCGTTCTAGATCAATATATATCCAAAAGAAGGTCCATAATAGATTGTTTCCATTTCATTCGGGTCAAACTTGGCGTCTCAACCTTTCAGGGTGGAAACAAAGAAATTATAAACGATTCTATATGTATGGAAACAAAGTATTATTATTATTATTATTATTATTATTATTATTATTATTATTATTTTAATAAAACATCACTTAGAAAACCAAAAGGATATTATTATTATTATTATTATTATTATTATTATAAAAATCAACACTTTTATTAAAAACTCATAGGATTTACAAAAATTTAGTGGGGAGCCGAGAAACCAACTGAGCCCCCACACCCCTAGCAATAGCGAAACCAATCCTATTAAAAATATGAACAGCAGCACGCGCTCAAATGTCTTGAGTCATAGAAAAACGTCGAATGCGCTTTATTATTATTATTATTATTATTATTATTATTATTATTATTATTATTATTTTCTTAGTTCACATATCCTTTTAGGTGCGTTTGGTTTGTAAGTTTGATTTGTAAGTGGGTTTAGATTTTTAAATTTGATGTAGGTTTGAAAGAAAATAAGGAAAAAAAGAAAAATATGATTTAAAATAAATACACGGGAGTTCTTATGAGGTCATCCTCACGATTTTGTTCCTCTGCTGGGAGATATTGCCTTTCTTTTGTGTTTTCGAATCGTACTATGTAATATGATGCAGTGTACATCTATTAAGAGACATCGGTCGTGCGGGATTGGCCATTCCATATATTTTTTGGCACACCAAACGCTCGTTCAACATCTTTTCTTGTCATTTTGTGTTTTCGAATCATACTATATAATATAATGCATGTGTACATCTATCAAGAGACATCAGAACCACTATACGCCGTAGACCTTCTGTAAACGGAAACCACATTTTCCAGAAACTAGACTTACGCGACTCGATAATTCAGTCGACACAACCATTTAAACGCACCTCGAGCAATGATTTAACACAAAATGTGAAAGTATGCTCGTTTTTCTTATTACAATTGAATGTTAATGACACTAATTGAATTCGGAAATTGATTTCTGAAAAATATTTGAACTATTTAAACTTTGAACGTTAAATTATTTTTAAAGCATTTCGTTTATGTTATATGTATAATCTCAAAAACTTTTAATTTAATATATAAAATATCCAATCCGATTAATCCTTCATTAATCACCACCTAACCTATTAATCGCTAAGCGATATCTTGTCGCTCAGCTAGCACCTACCTATTTTCACAACCTTTGCTATAGGTACTTAAAACGTAAATTAATTTAACCACTAAAAAATTAGGTTGATAATTAGAAGAATAACGTTTGGAAGTTAAGGACAAACGACGCATTTGTAATTTACTCTAATATCCATAAACTATTTTATAAATAAAAACTAAAATCGATTTAACAATATCTTAAAATAATCTGAACTCTTTTCACGCAAAATCTGACGTACCGCAACGTAGTATGGGTGAAAAGTCTTCATTTAACACCGTGATGAAGGGAAATAGACTCGTTGGTTCATTCATTTATTAGTGTTGTAAATCTAGTACAAAAGTGTAGTATGCTACTTTTTCTATGTCTCTAACCTGTGGTATAGTTTTCAAAAAAAGTAATGCTATTGAGACGTACAATACAAGCCTAAATACATGTCTAATGCATAAATCACTTGTACAATTGTATTATGCAATTTCTCTCTCCAAATTTTCACCAATCATTTTTTTAAATCAACCAATCAAATAATTAGGTACATTTGTAGGCATGTTTAGTAGGCACAAAAATCATTTTTCTTTCAAAAATTATCAAAATATGCGCAGTAAGACTTTATCATTTAGCTCATAGATTCATCTACACAACCCATTTGCAAGGTTGCAAAAATTGCTAAGCACTAGCCTAGCGACGGGTACCGCCTAGCTTTTAACCAATTAGGCGGGGATTAATCGGATTGGATTTTTATATAAAAAATTATAAATTTTTTGAAACTATATGCCTGATTTGGCCAATTTATCTTTGTGTCCAATTTGGCTAATTTTATCTAATTAATCAATATACCAAACCGATTAATAAGGCCAATCAGTAAAAATTCAGACGGTTAATCCCCGCCTAGTGCCTAGTCTCCGATTCGGCCGATTTTTGGAACACTGCCCATTTGTGTCATCTCTAGCTCAGCAATGAATGGTGATTGTGGTTATTTCATGTGGCTGTCAACATTTAATTATGTCACTGAGTTCTTTATGCTACATTGAATAACAAACGTGTCTTAACATTTATGGATTTCTAATGCGTATGTTGTTTGTTAGTCGCCAAAACATTGGAGCAAACATGGACAAACAATGGAAACATGTGCAAGTTGGATTTAAAGATTATGCGAGGCTCTCCATATTAACTTTGAAGTGGAAGGATCATTGAGGAATGGAATAGCGTTAAACACCCATTGGCAAAAAGAATGGTTAACAAAATACTTTGTAAAAGAGGGATGTAGGAAGTACCAGGTAAGTAGGTTTATCTGCGAAAATTTGCTGTAGATGTAAAACACTATACAACATCATGGATCTACCCCATTTTTGTATGTGCACTACAACCATTGGATTTTGTATCTACAACATACCAACAATATGTGTATAACCTATATATATTATATTTGCATCTATTCTATGCTTTCTACTTCTCTCCACAAGAACTATAACTGTCAACATCATCCTTACTGTGTCCTGCCCTTGGCCGATAAGTTTTCAGAGCAGAGGTCACTGTCATTTTCCATACGCGTACTACCTTGCATGTTGTCCACCTTCTCATTACACATTTAATTGAGAAGACCACTGATGAAAATCAATCCTCTAGATACCGAACATCTGTCACTGAGATTCGAACATGTATATGAGAATGATAATGAAGCAGAAGGTCCAAATCACATCATGTGCTTTTCAAATATCAAATGTTGGTCACATACATATATACAATATATCTAAAAGAAGCTTTGAAGTATTTAATTTGCTTCTTGAGGACAATCCAAACTAGGTATTATGGAATTGATTGTGTTTAGAAGAATCAAGAAAAAAAAAAAGCTAACATATACATACTTACCTCCTTTAGACATCCACTTTTCGCTATTGCTGACTGCCAAAACTTGAATTTGGAGGAAGGGGCGCCGGAACCTGTTGTGAAGACCAGGGACGTTCTTTTAAGAATACTGCTTCAGCAGACGAAACATCACCCGTCGCCGAATATGGCCTTTTCACTTTTCTTTTATGCATGTCCTGAGTCAACAACCATAGTCAACCTTCAAGAAAACAGCTTCTAACAAGACCGATTTAATTGCCAATTTGCAAGAGTGAGAATTGATACCTTGGCGTCTTTTGGGGCGTATGTTGCCATTGCTTGGTCAATTGAGGTATAAACCTCAATTGCCTGTTTGGTGTCACGGTAGCATTTTATAACACGAGTTTGATCATTGTTCTCTGATGTTTTAGATTTCAAGTATAGAATGAGTTTTGAGGGAGGTGCACCAACGTGATCTTTCTTTCCAGTAGTGAGTTCCATGGTTGCTAGGTCCTCCCAAAGCACATCCCACAGCACCAAACATGGGTCTCTTGCTGGATTGAATTTCTTCTGCGTCATAATGTTCGATATCTGCACAAAATATCCACTTACTAAACAAATATATATTTCACTTATGTAATAAATTTAACAGGGCCAGAACAAATAAACACGTACCTGTAAGAGTATAACTCTGCGGTGCGTAACTAGAAGTATTTTGTCTTTACGTAGTGAGAAATGGTCTTCATAAGCATCGGATAACGCAAACTTTCCACGGACTTTAAATAGATCTACTTGTAAAAAGAAAGAGCCTGATTCGGCAAGCTGCAGTATAGCCTGTCCCTGAGCCCTGTAATCATCATATGGTCTTAGCAGATTATCACCGCTGATAACTCTGGGAAGTCTTCTGCGGAGAAGAAGGTCTTCAGAAGTGATAGCAGCAGCAATCTTCATTCTCATTGCATTTGCACCTTCAGTTGTCTTTGATAAGAGATCAAGGACTCCACTCACAGGTTGTGCAGCTGCTCCTATTATCCCTTTACCAACACCCTGAACAAAACCCTCAACACCAGATGCCTTCGCACCTTCCAAAGGCTTTGTTAATATACCTGTTACTCCTCTAAATAGACCCTTTGCTAGTGCTCCTCCTCCCTCTCTTATCACATCTCCGAAATCTTCAACGCCTTTATTTTCCTGTCTCTGGCGACTTTGAATGAATTTCTTGTCCATCGATAAGGCAGCGACACCCTTGCTCATATGTCCAAATGCACTGCTAGCATTACCCAGTATATCCACACCAGATAGCAGCTGAAGAGGCTGGCTTAATAGATCCTTTGTTATATTTGATATAGCATTTGTCGTAAGAACACTTTGTCTCATAGACAAGTTCTCCAGGAATCTCTGATTTACCCGCACCTGTCATCATGTCAACCAACATAACATGCTTAATAGTTAATACCTCATTCCATCCAATATGCATATATCGAATTAAAGAAAGAAAAAAAAAACAGACTGACAAAGGGTAATGGAAATTTATGAGGCAAGTTTGATAGTTACCGGCATATTTTCGGTGTTTCCAAGAGCTGTCATCAAGGATGACCAAAAGCCAAGGACTCCCACAGGCCGCTGAGTCGGTGACATAGCCATGGAGAACTTAAAACGGAACTCTGAGATGTTTAAAACACTGCAATCAAAAGTAAATTGTTACTAGTAAAAAAGTTGAAGAGGCTAGAAAACGAGGTTCAACATTGCATACCCAATTTCAATGATAGGATCCACGGAGACGGCAGTTGTTTGAGCATCACTGAACCTACTAATATCAATCTGCTGGACCATACCATGAAGTCGCCATATAATTGGTTCATGAATACTTATCAAGAAGGCAGAGTTTTCAGGTCCCTGTCAGAAAAGAAAATATTAAACTTGAACTAATAAAGCATGATTGAAGCCTTTACTAAAAAAGAAAATCAATGACATACTCACCTGCAATCCAATGTAAGGATAAGCACGGAAATCTAAGGATCCATCAGATTGCTGTGTCATAGAAAACTTCAATATGTAATCTGCCTCTATTCCCATTCTTTGGGGCCTAAAGAGAACAGGCATCGGTGACAAAGGCAACTGATTGTCGACTTGGATCCCACGCATTCTTAATTTGATCCTACACAACATTCAACTTGCGTGAAATATAGCATAACAGACGGTGTTTGTTCTACTAGTAGAGTGTGCAGGGATATTATTATTACCTGCTTATTCCAGAGCCCAAACCAGTAGAATGTGACAAAAGAAGGTTCTGCACTGACATATAGAGTATCTCTTCAGGTGTATGATCAATAACGGACACTCCAAGTTCCGTGAGCTCAAGTGTCAGATGGAACTCACAATCAGAAGTTGAAACTGATGGTTGAACAATATTAATATTATTATTTCTAGAGGGGAGAGTGGTGGTGGCTCGTGAAGTATTTGAGCTGCTGTTGTCTGGCATCCAGTCCCTCAACATGACAACATTCATTTTCTCTTCTTTGAGTATAGTAACACGCACAGCTTTTGTAGGACCCCCATCCGCTTGAACAGGTTGATAATCGCGAACCTCATCAATATTGTACTTAGCTGACTCTTTGGTGTCACTTCCATCCACCATGACTTCCAGCATTCTCTGTCTACCAATGTCCTCCCATGAAAATGAAGCGCTTGTACAAGGATGTAAACAACGCCATGAATCATCACTACCACCCATTTGCCGATAATGGAACGGTAGAAACATACTATGATTTTCGATCCTGCCATCAACCCTCACTAGTTCAGTCTTTCAATGTGCAAGAGTATATGCACACTGTAAGATCACACACACTAACATCTCCAAACAATTTTAATTCATCCAGTTTCACATCTTTAAGATCTAAGCAATTAAGAAAACGGAAAGAAAAATAACCTGTACTGGCTTGAAAACGTATTGGGTCGAAAGATGACATCAAAGCGTGAGCCTGTTGTTCCACTTCTTACTTCAACCTTCAAATATAAATATTTTCCTGTAGTTTCATTTCTCAAAGAAACACGCATCCAGCCTTCACTTGCAACACTGAATGGCGTACTCCAATGGTATCCATCAGTTTTCACCTACAGTAGTTGTCAAATTCGACCCACAAAAGAAAAGTAAGCAATAGAAGTCTCACACAGTAATTACAATCGAAAAGGTTAAGTAAATGCAGACAGACCTTCAACAGCTCAACTTTGGCAGATGTCTGCCATTTAAAATGGTTTGGAGCATCGGTAGGATGAATCCAAGCCAGAAACTGCGTATCACACTGCTGCATGCATAAATTTATGCCAGCCCTATTATAGAACAAGGTGTGTGGCTGAAAATGGACAACCTGCATTAAATATAGAGATGCTGACATAAGTCATTAATAAAAACAATGATATGGCTGAAATATTGGATCAGACGTGACTGTGTTGATGGAAAACTATCTTGAAGTTTTCAACAGCGATGTCAAATATAAGGAGTATCTAAGGTTGATGTTTATTTAAGCAAAAAGGATACCTTTGTCCTGTCAGATGTCATGTGCAGTAAAGCTGAAAGGTTGTAGTAAGATCCATCTGAACTAAAAGCTTTCACATCCACTCTTTGCTATTAGTGGAATAAGATTCCAGCAAGACAAGATGTTAGAGAAAAAGAAAGTATTAAAAACTTATGGATGAATCAAAGAATTAAAAAAATGCCTCACCTTCTTTTCAAGCTCAAGAAGTGAGAGTCCAGGACTAAAATTATCAGAATGCTGAATAGCAATGGCTATACCCACACGAGGTGAAAGATAGGCATCATTTCGTGATGAAAACAGATTAGCACCACCATGTCCCACATAGTCCTGTGGAGAAAGCATGCTGGGAGTAGGACTAGTGTCATCTATTGCTTCTAGAATTTGGATATTCTTCCTTGAGCCAGCCTCTGCGGCACTAGAAGGATTCTTAAAGCTTAACTTCCCGGATTTGGAAGCTTTTGAATTTAACAAGGAATCTGCATCTGCATTCTCTAAAGGTTCGATTTCTACGACTCGATATGTAAGCGGTACAGAGCAATCATTACTAATCCAATACGGGACAAAAAATCTTATGGTATTAGGGGAAGCTGGAGATGCTCCCATGTCACGTTCGATGCTCACACGCAATCTCCTGCCAAAGGCAACACATTAAATTTTAGTTAAAAGTAGACGACTCAATTTTATAAAATAGGTATTAGTGGCGGATGAAATGGCAACGATAATGCTAGCAATCAACAAAGCAACCACATATCTATTATCAATAATCCCCAAGTCCTTAACATGAAAAGAAGCATAGGAGGGACATTTATACGAAAATCAGTACCCTTGACATTCCCAAGAATCATAATAAGACACATCAAGAAGATCGCACTCAGTTTTATTGCTACTAGGATGATTTAGTTGTGTCATGTATTCTTACAATATAAAGTCCATCTCATGTGCAAAAACACACATTCAAGAATGATTAATTATACAGGTAACACAAACCTTCGTTTACTCTGATTGATCATCCAAAATGAGGAAGCATGATTATTAGATGTAATATCCAGAATAGGAACAGGATCCTGCATTCAAATGGAGTTTGAGAAAGATGAAAACGTTTTTAATATTCCACTGTATCAGCATATAGACATTTGGAATGCAAAACAGGTATTGATGGCATACCTTTTCCAACTTCCATCCACCTTGTAGAGACAATGAAAGAAATAGAGGATTACGGACGTCCGCATGATAAATGGGCACAATGCCACGTGATAATAAAAGACCACGCTGCCTCTCACTTGTATTTTCATTGCTCAACTTTTCCCATATTGTAAACTGTGCTGGACAAGGAAGCCGGTTTTCCAACTTCAAAGGAGCATTGACCGATATTTTCCAATCATAAACAGGGGAATTTAGCTCTGATTGAAGAACTGATGCATCTGCACCAATGCTGAGCCAAAACTGCTTGCCATCAGATGTCGGACAGCACCAGAGTGAGTCATTCTTTTCGAGCTGATTTAACTTGAATGAAGAACTCGACATCTTTTTCCCTTGTTTCACTGAACTTTCCTTAGACTGCTGTCCCTGGTCGCTTAGGGTCCCAACACTCGCAGAAACTAAGCCAACAGGACAACCCCAAGTGTATACCCCCTCATTATTTTCAGCGGAAGGGCGAATGTGTAAGCAACTATCAGAATCCTTAGACATAGATCGCCATGGTAATACATAAGAAGAACCAGGTTCTAGGAGACGGATATCAGAACCTGCTTTTGGTGTTTGTTGGTCAGTAATGATTTCCCTTCTACGGATCCAACGCCTACGCCGCACACTGTCTTGAGCCGACTTTGAAGCATTTTGAGGAGTTGGAGGCCATGTTAGAGTTTGATAGTCACGCCCATATGCCCATCCATCCACATCAACAGATTCAGATTTATCAACTTCCCATGCTGAAGTCCATGTCCATCCGGGTGGAAGCGGTGGTTCATAGAAATCCTATTATGTTACCCATGAGAATGATAATAATTAATATCTATTGCAAAAACCGTAGACAAAAGTAATGATGATAAGAAAGTAACAGCATACACTAGTTGAGTAAGATAAGTTTCTGTTGCTCCAACGTCCTGGTTCATTCCCGCGGAAACTAGGCCGCTTACCCCAACCAAAAATGGAAACATGCCGTTGGTTCTCAAAGATTTCTTCGGTGGCTTTATTATTATCAACGTTCTGGTTCATTCCCACGGAAACTGAAGAGACATTTATATCCAACTTAACATTTGTATCATTTGCCACGGTAGCAAGACCCCTAAGAATTGCATGTTTCTTTCCATCTTTCATGACTACTTCCATAGCAATGAAATCGTCAACCATCTTTCTTGCGATGACTGAGAGTGGAAGGAAAGATCTAAAACTCTCCCAAACACCTTCAGGGTCAAGTCCCACCCAAAACCCTACATCGTTGTCTGCATCTTTCTCCTCCTCCACTGTACTTTGCATGTTTGAAATTGTTTTCATTTCATAATAGGACGTAGACGCTACAAGACATCCTTGAAACGGCAACTCATCATTGGTATGCTGACCCTAAAGTAATAACATCATCAATTGCACAATGATATAAATAGAAAGTGAACATACACGAAACGTTATTAAATGAAAAGTTCACTAACCCTCCTCATCAGAAGGTGTGTAGCATTTTTCTGACCATCAGTTGCTTGTTGCAACATTCTAGCTGAGGCCACCTTTCTTAAGGGATTCGCACCGTGCCCGACGGAGATCGTCGAAGCACCTACAACTTCACCTGATCCCAACACACATACCAACATCAGCCCATGCAATCCCCTTGTTTATACTATAGGGTGTAAGCTAGAAACATGTATCACATTGAAATAGACTAAATCTTGGTGTTTAGTTAGTAAATGGGTCAGAAATTGGTATAAATTTGTAAAAAAATAATATAGGAGAGAAAACCCACCCCTCACCATAAATTTTTAAGAAACCCATGTTTCCATAAGTCTTCTCAAGCTGGCGCCCTTAAAACAATAATTATGTTTCACTATCATTACCGTCCCATAATTCCTAGACCCACAACGTAAACACGGCATAAACCTTTTTGCGATTTACATATGCTATAAAACTCACATTGGTTCAGTTGAAGGTAAGGTAAAGGTGGCACCATTTCTTTTGATCAGACAAGGGAGTAAGAAAAATAGCTAATGGGTATACATTAGAAGTATTTAATGTATCTTAACAACAACTAAAACACCCAAGTACTTGTTAACCAATTTTATATTACCTTTTCCTGCCTTTGCAGAAAGATTAGTCACCTCAACCTCCAACCTAGCCAACCCCTGCAACATCACCAAAAACAGATTTTCTAGTCTCACTCACAAATTGTTAATGTAAGTGATCTAAAACATAAAAACAAGAGGGTGTGTGTTACAGTTAGAAGGAACAGCTAGTAGACATCACGTAATAATTATTACTTCAAACCTAAAGTAAAATCCAGGTAGAATAGGTATATACAGGAAATTCTAATATTCAGTTCTGTTAACCCTAGAAAGTTGTCAAGCATAGAAAACTAACCACCACGGTGCACCTCCTAAAGTTTCATGGAATTTGTTATCTTGATATGCCGTTATAATGAAAGTTCTATGTTACAGGTCCTGCTCTGCTTTGTATTTACTGTAGTCACTAACGTAATGCAATTTGTTATCCCAGTAAGTGTTGGCAATTTTAGTTGAACTGTGTGTGTATGCCTTCTTCAACATAGCCCGTGACCATGGAAAGAAATGAGATGCTAATCTAAATTTAACATACCTTCCGAGGAACTTCAAAAATAAAAAGTTCATTCCATCTTGCACTACCAAGATCATTATTTTCGGAAAATAAGGGCTTCACACATCTGGTCCTTGCACTCTGAGGGAACAGCCTCTGCTGACTTGCCTCCTGACTCTCAACAACAAGCCGAAGTGCACAGAAGAAGCTATTACTATTTCCATCGTTAACAGTTGGTAGATCCTTAAGAAAGGGGAAGAAAACAAATTAGTATTAGCAATAATGTTTAGACATATGTCATCATCATTTTATGCTTTGACAATAATGCAAACCTTGGCTTCGACTATCTGCACAGCAACATAACATCGGCCCTCCCTTGAATCATCAACCGAATTTAATCGATCTGAGTACCTTGAAGGTGGGATCCACACAGACGCACTGTCATCGCACTGCAGCAGGTTAACTGTACTAGAGCTTTGATCATACTTCTTTAAGTAAATGTCACATCCGAGTCTGTTCTCTATGTTCACAGTCTGGAAATCATCCACATCCAACGCAGAAAAAACTGAACCATCTTCACCGATGCTGTGGCTGTTACTTTCCTGCCAAATATGAAAAAAATACACAAACATCAGTCTATGTAATTCAACTGCCAGATATTGTTCAAGATATAATATTTGACATACCTCATCTAACTTGATTGCCTTCTGTTCAAGTTCTTTCAGTCTTCTCCAAGAAACCATGGTTTCCGCCAAAGTATCAATACTTGCAGCACTAATATTTATGTTAACGATACTTGTAGCTGCAACACGAGCTCTTTTTCCAATTGTTGACTGGGATTGCTCGGTGGTATCATATGTCTCAAATCTTTGAAAGAAAAATAATAAGTAAATGAAATGGAAGGAAATAATTTTAGAAGACGAAGAAATAAATAAACAATAAACAATAAACAACATGAAATTAGAGGTAAGGTAATACTTGAATATTCCATCGAAGGGTTCCACCAGAGGTTCCCATGAGTCTAGCTGTGTGTTAAATGTTGATGCAGCAATTGAAGATATCAGCACAGCATTCATTGAGTCTATTCCACCATGAGTTGCAAGCTTAATATTCGTGATTGTAACATCAAAAAACGGTGTCATCTGAAAAACAAATCCAAGATACAAATAGGAATTGTAAGTGAAACAAAAATATACCAATATATAAAATTCACAAGATAAAGTATACACGAGCTACGTACCATTCCACATAAACTGTCTAAGATAGTAACAGAAAAGCATTTTAATTTGATTTCCGCCATAATGTTGTCGCGTGTCTTTGGTTTCACAGAATCGCCAATAGTGAAGCCCAGCCGGCTGGAAGGCTTCTTCAAATCAGAACGTGCAAGAAAAGTGCAGGCCTAAAATTAGCCAAAGAAAACTGAATCAGACTCGTTCCTAATAAGCCTTCTGCTTAGTTTCTTATATCTAAACAACAAATTTACTTTAGACAAAATTAACTTGGTGGTATACAAACAGAATAATAATATGTATCAATAACAAGATTTCTAGGTTCAAATACTACCCAAATCTAACTATAAATTCTGACCTGATTATCAACTTTCCAGATACTCCAGCATTGGGATGGTTTTGAGCTTGAAAATTTGGATATTGGCATCTCAGGAATATTAGCTTGGTTAACAAGATCCAATCTTGGACAAGAAACCATATTCAGTTTTGGCATCTCATCCACTCGAGTAACAATGCATCCCATTGAAGCATAACCCGGGGGTGCGATGGGGTACCAGAAGAAGGCTTCGTCCAGGCCTTTCATAATGATATTAGCAACTTTAGTAAACTGAACGGGGTTTGCAGAGATGTCAGGGTTGTCAGCCTTAAAAATTATTCCCAAGGCAGGTGGCTCCAATCTGCAATGGTGAATAAAGATGCTTAGCAATTCAGAAAACAGTGAGAAAATAAGGGACATAGAGAAGAGAGAGAGGACTAACCCTTCAGTTATGCAGTCACCTAAGACCTTAAAGCCAGGTCTTGGTATAGGCCGCCATATAGAGACAGGTCTGCGCGTATCACTACCCTTGTCCCACCAGACCCTCTCAAAGCTTGGAGTTGACATGTAGCAACTAGCTTTTGAAATTGATCTGAGAACATCCCACCCTGAAGCATTTGTACCCTGGTTTTGTTGGTTGTGTTGTATATTTACATCAGACCTAGATTCTCGTGCAGAGAGACGATGCCAACTTGACTTCATAAGAAGTAGATGGTTAAGATCCACGCATATGTCCTGTGAGGGACTGCTTATACTGGGATTTGCATAAAATGATCCAAGAACGTTGTCCAGTCTCCATATGCTAAACCCTGACGGATAATTTTTGTTTGAGGAAGCGCTGAACATGCATGCTGAATAAGCTGTGGATGTTGCAAGGTCAGCTCTTATGCAGTACACAATGTGATTTGGTGGTGGTTGGTTTCCAATATGTGCAACACACCCTACAGCCAAGTATCCTGGTGGTGCAATAGGTTTCCACAAAGAACAGTCATCCTCTACTCTTTCAGATTGTTGGATACCAGAGAATGAGCCAACAAGCTCAAACCCAAGAGGCTTCCGTACACGCCCATATGTATTACTCACTGCCATGACAGCTTGTGAAGGAGGAATGGGCCTACATACAACCATATTCAAAACAAAGCAAGGTCAATAATTGGAACAAGCACCAATTGTTAAGGATCTGCAAAAATAATGCAAATCGAACGGAAATGCAAATATATATCCAAAATACAACAGCTATAACTGAGAAATATTAAATGTATACCCTTCCAATAATACCCCCACCTTTCTATAGGTGAATAAATTTTTTTTAAAGGCATTCCAGGTGCATACTACTGGAATATAACTCTTTAAGTTATATAGTTTCGGAAGTTAATTTGATGTATAGATGGTGCAAATTGATTTTCATGATTTCGGCACGTGCAGAGGAACAAAAAACTAGAGAAATCATGAAATGCATCTAATATATGTATATGCATCTGATTAAAAGCTAGAAAACACTCTATGGAGCGTTATAATGCATCTAAAATTATAGGGATGCATCTAATTTAGGTCGGTGCATCTCGGATTTGCGGTTATAGTTCTTCTTATTACTTCTTATTTTAAGTATTCTTCTTATTTGATCCTAACTCATATATTATATATATATATGTGTGTGTGTGTGTGCGCGTGTCTGTGTGTGCGTGTCTGTGTGTCTGCGTGTGTGTGAGTGTTTATATATACAAGAGATGGTCTTCATATAATAAATACTAAAACAACTAAAAGTTTGCAAAAAGGATCTGCTTGAACACAAAACATTTCTAACCTGGAAGTCACACAATCTCCCAATATGACATAATTTGAGGGAGCTCGAGGTCTCCAGAATGTAATTGCATCATGATGCCCCTTTGCTGCAAAAGAAAAGAAATTATTTGCCTGTTCTTGATATGGCATAGTCCAAAGGAGAAATCAATGCAAACGAACAACAAATGCTTGGGCCTTTGCATGACCAAAAATGGAATAGGATAAAGAAGACACCTTTTGGAAACACCCAAACTTGATCATAGTTAGCACAAGGAGATAAGGGATCAGCACTCTGAAACCGTAATGCTGAAATTGCCTGACTCTGTAGATTAAGGATCAACGAGATTGCACTCAAAGATAAATGGACAAATATATCAGAAGATATTAATGATATGTTTGTTTTATCCTTTACAGAAGTATATCCCCCAGAGATATCCACTGGATCAAGAATTCTAAGACCAGAACCAGCCTCAACTGTTAGATCTTTCAGGAGTGCCCGAATCCATGTATCATTTTCTTTTGACGCAAACCTATAAAAAACAAAAACAAAAAGGTATCACAATTTATATTAGCCACACATGATCTGAATACTCCCTCCACTGCAAAAAAGGGAGAGATACTTCCACTTGTGAGGTCAAATGGTCAATAGGTCAGGCAACCTTGAATCTTAATGCACCAGTCAGAGTGCTTGCCTTGAAGATATGTGGGAACCCATTGACAAGTCAGGCATACTAAAGGAACCAACCTTTCTCCTTAAGATATAGTATATATCATCTACACTTGTCCTATGTATTGCAGAGCAGAAAAAGTTAAGAGGGTATGATTATTCATTTGTTCTTCTTTCAGCGACATATTTCAATTCATATACAGCCCCGTCATATCTTGTCAACAGTAAGTTGATATTAGGGCTTTTCTATATCAATTAATGTAAGAAGTAAACAAATCAAAGATCAAAATACAAGATCTTAAAGTTGAGAGGGTTGTTAACAAGTCTTAATATGAAATAAAAGTAAGGTGATAATAGCATGCAGATATCTTTCCCCTTGAACAATTTATAAGAAGAAACTTCCACGAGATGGTAGAGAATATATGATGGATTTAAGAAGCACCGTTTGAGAGAAAAGATTCTTACATGAAGCTCAAATCCATTCTTGCACGAAGGAGCTTTTCAGCTTGGAAGGAACCATCAATGGATGATCTGCTGCTATCATAAAAAGTGAACTCAGGAGACACCACCTGTCACATCAGTAAATGAGCCCATGTAAGAATATGAAGGGAAGGACAAATCATAAACTAATATTAATGCATCTAGCAATTGCATCGATAGGTTGAAACAATCCCTAACATCGGCTCATTATATTTAGAAAGTATAGCTAGGCCAAAGTATAACAGCCAAATGACCTAGGTATGCCGTCTAAGATGAATAGCAGGATGACTGAATTATTAGCAAAGGCAATATGGCTAGATTCAAACAGGAAATACAATGAAGGAGAAAACAAGAACCTACATATCGTTATCTTAGAGCTTGACTTACAAAATACTCCTAAAACATGAAAGTACAAACAAAAACCGTATAGATATTCAATGCTATGTTGCATCCAAATTTTGGAAGCTTAGCACTCAGGTATGACCACGGCCAGTAGATCATACGATGGTCTCAACCCCTAACAAGAATAACACTACTAACCTTCAGAGAAGTCAAATTATCTTTGAGCAGTACAAGCACATAAGACTAAAGTGGTTGTAGACTAATGAAAAATTTCATAATAATGAAAGCTTCTTTGTACACTTCACAAGCATCAAGCTGTGCCCAATTAACAGTAAAGATAAATATGTAGTGAAATGTTTGACACATAGAACATAATCCTAAGAAACAAACAGATAACAGAGAAGTGCGTGTTTGAAATAAAGGGGGAATTGCATATATATCCTTCCAAAGACATAAAATTGCATATATATCCAACTCAAAATCATAATTACATATATATCCTCCTTAAGCTCTAAATATTTCATATATATCCAAATTATAAAATTTATATAATCAAACCAAAAAAAAATACATTATTAATGTATATTCACAAATATACCCTTAGTTTTTTTAATCTTAATATAACACACAGCACATAAACACAATTACTTCCATCATGGCAATTGTCACCAATTTTGTTCGAACATATTTTGCAATTAATAGATACTAGCAGGGTACCCGCGCGTTGCGGCGTCGGGTATCCTGAAGTAATTTTTTCTGTTGAATCATGTATTTTAGTTTATTATGCTCTTTTTGACAATAAATTCACGGATATCAAGAATTTCATTTAGTCCGTGCCCATTCGGGATCGAGCCCGTTTGGCCCGTGCCGATTCGGGCTCAAGCCCATTTTGCCCGTTCGGGCTTTAATATTTATATAATGTGCTTTATTATTTGTATTAGTGACATTTAATGCAGGGTGTACCCTAAAATAAAATTTTCAAGTGAATCATGTATTTTAGTTTATTATGTTCTTTCTGACAATAAATTTACGGATTTCAAGATTTTTGTTTGACAATAAATTTACGGATTTCAAGATTTTTGTTTAGCCCGTGCCTGTTCGGGCTCGAGCCCGTTTGGCTTGCGCCCGTTCGGGCTCAAGCCCATTTGGCATGTTGCCCGTTCGGGCTTGAAAATTATTTGTATTAATAACATTTAATGTAGGAATTGTGTTTAATTTGGTTGTATAATATGCTTGATAATTTGTATTTATTATGTTAGAGGTGTTTTAATAAATGTATTAATTGTATTTATTGATCAGTTAATTAATTGACTATATTAAATAGCATTAATGTAGTGTTTTGTTTTTTTAATATGTGCATTAAAGTGGTGTACGCTATGCTTCTTGTCTTGTACGTTTGAAAATTATGTGCATTAAAGTGTCGTACATTATGCTTCTTTTTCTTAATTATATGAATTACTAATTATAGTAACATGTGTAGGCTTATATTTTTAAGACTTCCTTTTATAGAAAGTCCTAAATACATTATTATGTAGTATAGATATAGATTTGTAATGTTTTTTATTTAAACCCGTTTCATTGATAACAAAACACGATTAAGAAAAACCCTTAAATTCATTTCTAGTGTTTACCCAAAGTAATCTCCTCGATCCAGTTTAATAAAACTTGGATTTTTACATATAATTGATGTGTTTTTGCAAAAGATATATGTAGGTTTAATAATAAGATTAAAAATTAAACTATGTACACCAACCCAACACATGATATTATGAAATAACTGGTAATCGTGCTTGTGGTTTTGGATCATGAATTGTTGTTTGGTGGTTGTATATGTAACCAAGAAGATGAAATTGGAAAAATAATAAGGGTATAATGGTCAATGTATATTTAATAATGTATTTTTTTGGTTTGATTATATAAAATTTATTAATTTGGATATATATGACATATTTAAAGTTTTAAGAAGGATATATATGTAATTATGATTTTGAGTTGGATATATATGTAATTTTAAGTGTTTGGAGGGATATATATGCAATTCACCCTGAAATAAAAAACCACTATCATTCGTGACCATTATGATGACTTTACCTGGGCCTCAAAACTTAAACTTGGTTTAGATGATTCTGTCTGATCCGCGTCCGAAGTAGTTGACGAATATAACGCCTTTTCAGCTTTATCCAGGCTCTTTTTTTCACTGACTGGAGAAGAATTGTCCTGCATCACAACTTCTACACCATCTTCACTGGAGACTGAGAAACTGCTATCATTACTCAAGTATGTGTAATCCGACAAGAGCAAAGCATTCTGATGTCAAAGAACATACATTTAGTCAGATATGAAATAAAAAAACAATCATATAACCATCACGCCTTACTCTGGCTTTGCAAACGAGGAATCATTTTTATATTAGCACTTAAAGAATTGTGATGAATGTGGTTTGTTCCAAGACCAAGTAGATATTTTATTTCTTGTTAAAAGGTTGCTTCCGCATTGGATTACATCATTTAGGTAAGGCTAGAACATTTCATGATACCCATACACCACAGAAACCAATATAGATTCTATATTGCAGTTAGAATGATTCAAATTTGAAGAAACACGGCTGTCACCTGGTTACTTGACTTACTTCCTAAGACAACATCACCATAGGAGACGTATATCCAACATTATGAAAGATGTACTTCACTAGTTTAATCGTTAAAAGTTACTTATTTCCAACATCACAATAGGGGACAAATATCCAACATCTGTTCCTACACATAGCCAAATCCAAATGAGATTGCAAGGCAGTAACGCGATTACCTTAATCTTCACATTCACAAAGCGCAGTCTTTTACCCCTTCCAATAACAATAATGGGTCGAAATTCTGACGCTTGTGACTGCTCATGATCCTCATTTAAAATTAGAGTTCTTCCACCACCATCATAAGTGAATTCATCAACTCCTGCAGCATCTACAACCAGTTGTCGATTTGGTGACAGGTTCACCTCATCTTCAGTCTGTTTGTAGAAAGCACCCGATAGGACTATCGTGTTGGTGTTACTAATTGGATCATTCTGAGGATCCATCACCTCTTCCTTGCCAGTTATTGCTCCCAAAGATGGCACAAAAAACTCACCAACTGCAAGAAGGAAATCTGGAACAACAAGAACTCGAGGCAGCTGAATCCGAACAACAAACAATTGAGATGATGAGCGCCATCTGAGATCCATCAATAACATTGTTGAAGGAAGTACATCCACATTGGACATAGTTACGGCTCTTACAAGTCCACCTTTATTATTAGAAGCTTGTTTAAGAACATCAGTGCTTGTCCCAAGCATTAGCCGCATTTCAGGTCTGGTATCAGGACGTGCATCCAAGATAGAAAATCGAGGTATGGTGACATAAAGATCCATTTCTGAAAAAGAAGTCATTCGGTAGGAAAACCACATGCCCTCCAACTGAGTAAACAAGAGTAAAAAACTTTTAGAACACAGACAAAGATAAAAACAACATGTACAAAGGAGCTATTTACTTACAGTTATATTTGCTAAAGGCGAGTCCTCTTGTACGCCATTGCACAGCTCTAACAATGCATAATCAAGCTGAACCGACATAATGTTAACTGAGCGTGACAAGAAAACTTGACTAGTCATGTTAACCTTGTCAGCCAGCATCCGTATTGTATCTGCTGAGCCGGAACTCGTATCACGAAAGTTTGGAGGGAGATTTGGCTCTTCACTCAGGTTCGTGGTGACACAGCTGGTAATTACACTATATTCTTTGTCAGACACCACAGCATGCAAAGACCCTATCTGTTTTCAAAGGCATAGTGATAGCGGCTATATGAGTTCGACAATTATAGGAAATATGAAAACAGAAAATAAAGGCAGTATACCTATATTTCTCCCAAATTATACTCTCTAAAAAACAAGTCCCAAGAAAATATGTTAATAGAAATTAAGTCATATCAGGAGTCAGATTCAAAGTTCTTATATTGAAGATCCATATATTTGTAAGGTAATGCAAAAACTAATGTTAAATACATCCAAATATTGTTGTCATAAATATCATGGTGTTAATTATGTTGCACATTTATTTAGAGCATCCCCTTGAAATGAGCCATTTAATAAATGTCACCCACCAAGCACCATCCACCATTATGCTTGCAAAAAGCATATACCACCCATGAAATGTGAACGTACATTACAGATACCAATTTAGAAATGTAATAGAAGCATAAAAATTATGTCACTTTGATGTGTATACACTATAATAAAAAGCAGAGCTATGTTAGCACAATTTTAATGAACAAGCCAACCCAACAATGATGCAGTACATTAACTAACCCACTGACTCGGAATAACATGTTTTTTTTCCTAATTGGCTATGGAACTCGGTATAAGAAAGTTGAAAAGTATTTTAAAGCCCAAACCTTCACTTCCAATGCAAAATTTGGAACTTTGCGAAAAATATCTCTTAGGCTGCGCCTGACAAAGATATGAATTTCACGGCCTTGTCGTATCATTGGTTTCCCTACAACACCATCCACTCCAACAGCCATATTGATTCCTAAGATCTGCAGCAGTAGCAAACATGTTAGTTAATGCTATAGTCCAGTAAGAAAAAGAAATCTAACAAGATGTACCTGCGCATGAAGAATGTCAAGGTGGACAGCTGATGGATCGTCCTCAGGTCCATGCCAACTAACTTCATTTGTCACCCACAAACGGCCAAGATCAAGTTGCAAAAAACTGCATGCGTGATAGAAAAACCATCAGGAAAGCTAAACCATTTCCATAACACATAAGGCAAGCATCATAAAAACAGCACAAATATGCTTATCTCCACAATTTAAAAAAAAAAATAAAGAAAGAAAAAAAAAAGCATCATCATTAAACAATGTAATTCAGAATGAAGAGAGACACCAACTCTTTGCTTGACGAATTCCGGGGTACAACTATTATTGGAGTCTCCATTGAGAGATCCAGCTTGAGTGCAGCGGATCCCTCCATCTCGTACTTATGAATCAACCATTCAAAACCTCCAACTTTATCAACAAACTTGATTGCTTCTTCTGTATTAGGAGCTGCCAGCGCCACAAAATATGCAGAGAGCTGCACATAATGAAATAACATTTAAACACATAGTCTAACTTAAAATCCTAAATAAAGACCATCAATCAAAATACAGAGTCAACCAAAAACATTCTTGCAGGGCTTTGTGAGCTTAGGTGTTTATATGAAACGAACATTAATAAACCAGGCTAACCTCTTGAATGAACCTATTGAGAAAAACAATACGAACAGCAGAAAGTTTGCCACTCAAGCTATAGTTATATCCTTCATAGTCATCATCTTCAGGACTGTAGGACTTGAATGCGAACTGATATACATATAATAAGAGAAAGGTGTGAGTAAAATAAAAGAATGTAAGTCATATAACATTAAGTATACGAGAGTGTACCTGGATAAGGGAATCAGCCCCCTGATTGCGTATATCACAAAACCATCCCCAACAATGATCTGGACCCAGCGCAACATCACACAGCCTGAAGTTCCCTAGTGTACCTTCAACAGATATGGAACCAGGGTGAACCTGACACAAGAATTACATAGAAAATTAGAATAATGACCCCTATTAGTATTTCTGAAAGAAGAAGAATAGGCTCACCTTAAGATCCAAAACGAAATTTTCTTGGACAAGCATTGCAAGCTGAGAGCCGTCCTCTTTGTTAAGAAATACAGTAACACTGTCAACATTCATGTTCAAGGAAAATACAACTCTAACTTTTCCATGTCCCAATAATCCCTTTACTTTTGCTTGCAACTGTTCATCACCCTTGTCTTTCTGCACTAGAGTTTCATCCTCATGTTCCTTTGATGTGCTGGTACCACTACTTGCATTTCCCATATCAATACCCAAACTAATTAAAGCAACGATAGTAGGGCGGTGACAGAAACATTCTAACTTTGACATACGGATGCTCATCTGGAAGTAATCGGCATACAGAAAATCATTTGCATGACAAATGCTTATTTTTTTAGTATTATATATTATTAGTATAAACCAATATTAAGTGCCTACCTGGGTATCTATACCATCATAATCAGGGGATTCAGGAGTCCGTTTCAAGAAGGTAAGTGATACAAAATCAGAGTCATCAATGCCTTCTGCCTCATAAAATATATCTCCAGAGTTACCTCTTGCTTTTACAGGCTCTTTATCATGGGCCAAAGCTTCGACAGAATCAGGTAATGACATGAAATCGGTCAAGGCATCTGTGAAATCGTCATCCTCCTCCACCAGGCTCACCAATACCTCCTCCACCACAGGATTTACGATGCCTACCGGAGCAGAAGTATGGTCGTTCTCTACAACAGAGCAAGCTAGATAATGTGGCCCCGTTGAAGGATTTTGAAGTTCATCTTTCATTTTCAGCAAGTGCAAATTCATCCTCACTGTAAGATCTCCTTCACAAGATGCAACATACACCTGCAATATATACTTATGAGCACATGAATCACTACATGAAGTAAAAACTGATACAATTATAACTTACAAAACTTGTCTATAAAGTAAAATTAGTTTATAAGCAACCAATCTGAAAGTAGTCACTACGTAATACAAGGGACATACAAACCTTTCCACCAACAGCAAGAACCTCAAGAACCTGAACCTCCACAACTTCATCATGCACCTCAGTTCCCACCTGCAAGAATGAGCAATATTTGTATATTAGTGTCACTTAGAAAACAAAAAAGAAATATATTATCGTAGTGCTTGGTACGTAGGAATGGAAGTTGTAATGGAATGTCATTGCAATGGAATGAAAATTTGTTGTTTGTTTTGAGTTATGGAATCACCAATTCCTTGATTCACTCCATTACGCCCTTAACCACCATTTTAACTACATGCTACCCCCATCTTTATTTCATTACATTTCGACATGGAATGACATTGTGCCATATTACAATTATTTCATTCCTTTCCAATGTCCATTACAACGTACCAAACATCATGTGGAAATTATTCATTCCATTAACATAACAGCCAAACAAGACAACGGAACAGTTATGAGTCATTCCATTACAACGTTTCCTTCGTCATCGTTTCATTCCATCTAACCAAACAGACCCTAAGGGTGTGAATGATACAGACACCTCGTGCTACAATACCACCAAGGTTACATATATAAATAACAGCATCTAACCTTCCCATATATGAATAACTTAGTTTCCACCAAAGATCCAGTAACAATCACATCAGCTATCTTTGTATTAGTAGAACGAGCTTCAGCAAGTTCTGGGACATCATCACCTTGCTTTCCAAGTATATCAACTGATGGGGTAGCCTACATAAAAAGACACATGTTGTAGCTAATACGGATGCTATTAAAACGGGTCAATTATACTGAAAATTTAGTATCATACAGAAGCTCGGTAAGTTGCTTGTACAAGTCCTCTCAACCAGCTAGCCTTTTCCTTCTCGTCCCGGAACTTTACAACCAACGTACTTGAAGACTCTAAAGCCTTCAAAAGTGGCACAATATCACACAGTGAAATAGTACAAGATTAGCATCAGACTTAACATAATCACCAAAGAACTAGCTTCTGTAACAGTAACTATTTTTTCACCATGGAATTACAAAGGGTAAATGTTGGGTGTATGTGCCTTTCAAAAAAAAAAAAAAAGGATGCCGGATTATGTATGTTTAACCAAATGATTAACTTTGAGAAAGACAACATATTGCGAGGCTGGTATTAACTGATATCATACATAATGTTATGAGTCCTTTATTCTGCCTTGAACTAGATAGTCTAATAAAGTAATAAGTACTTTGTAAGAGTTTAGGGACCATTTATGTCATGTTCCAGTTTTACTATGTCTGTTTTAGTTAGAGACGCTTAAAAAGGATGTGTCTTTTGATCATTTGATTTGTCTAATGAAGGAATAACTTAGAGCTATTCTCTCTGTATGTTTACCAAGTTCAGGTTAGTCATATGCTTGCTTAACACGTAATATGTTGGACATATAGCAATATACAAATTGCACAATAGGGCTACATATTGCAATAATGACCAGCTTGATTGGTACTAATAACCAACATATTGAAAGATTTAGTAAGCATGGCAGAGCATATCTTAATTCGCAGAGCATGATAAAATAGCAATAGGACATGAAAACAAAGCATGGAAGTTTCTACTTATTCATATTTTAATGTCAAGGATTTAATTTTGCCAAGACATGTGGCAGTTAAACAGACAGCAGAGTCATTAGTTAAGAAACAAATTGGAGAAAGCAAACGTCATTTACCTTCTGGATGTCCGTGCCTCTATTACACACAGCGACACAGGAAGAAGAACCTCCAACATTGTCCGAAGGTACTTCATAGACTTGCTTACCAGCCATGCTACAGGATTTCAGTTTAGAATATATATAAGTCAACAGTCCCAAAAGAACATTCATTTAGATTTTTAAACATACGTTATATCCTTATCCAACTCTCAAAGCATAAAAAATGACCATATTCACCTAATGCACCGCTGATAGTTCTGGGATGTTTGAGATTCCAACAAATAAAGATACAATCCAGACAAGACAGGATACGAGGGCTGCCATGACGCAACCGAATAGCCTATCCCCTGAGCCAGCAAAATAAATTAAAGATGAACGAGATGTACACATTAGCTTCACAAATACAGGAAAGCGCACGTACCCTCCAAACAAGTATTTGAGCCTCAGTTGCAAGATCAGGGGAGCTCCATGGGGCATGCTCAGCTTGACAATCTTCTACAAGCTTTGTGCCACTTTCTATAGTACCAGACAGTATCTTCAAGAGTTCCATAAGCAGACTGACTCTGGATGGTGAAAGGTTAATACCAAGTGTGGGAACTTGGACTGAAACTCGAGTTGACGGATGACAGGGATGAGGTACCTTAATCTTCAGTTGATACATACAATAGAAAGCTTTATGAGACACGGTGTGACAGATGTATTACACTTGTAAAACTGAAAAGAACGAATGTGTACCTGATCAACAATAACAACAATCCCACACCTATCAACAAGAGAGTATGAATGACATGCTGAAAGCTGACTCGAAGATTCCACGTCATGTGTCTGGATGTCTGAACTACCATCTGCAAAGAAGGCAGCTATATCCCTCCCAGCAATACAAAAACGAGAATACAGGTTCTGTTCTTGATTATCATGATGCTCCTCCTGCAACAAAACTATCTTTAAGCAGCGTACAGAAAACAAATAATAAACACATAAAATATGACTCGAGTAACATACCTGTGTTCGCAATGTAAAATTACCAAAATCCAAAAGAAAATCACTTTCATATTCAGATGACGCACTTGTTCTTATAGGAATTCTGATTTTTGGAGCATCAAGATCTATATCAAGAGCAAATCTGGAAATGATACAGGTAAAAAGATTTCCTTTAGCATCACGCATATCGAAAGTGAAGACAATATATCAGTAAGCCAGACCATGTGTTGAGTAAACCAAAGAACATATGTGAAGCACTAATTCAAATAGGGCAAGACCAACATTTATTAAACTGATGTGACAAATCTATAACACAATAACAAAATAAATCTGAAATGAGTAAACCTGCTTTGTTCCTCTAACACTGTTTGAAATTGCTCTTGAGCTCGACGAGTGGCCCTTTCTATCTTATTCTGTAATTGTTACATCAAAAAGTGAGATATTTGTTTCTCAAAGATATAGCTAGTACCATCAGGGATCTTCTAACTGTACCTGCAAAGCGGCTGCTGTTTCAAAAGCAACTGTAGGGCTAACAGAATTGCTTCTCTTCATAAATTCCAAAAAGCGGTTATAACTTTCCATCAAAACCTATGCATCAGTACCAAAAGGAAACAAAGTCAGAGATGGTGGAGGAACCATGTAAAGAGAAGACTGAAGATTAATCACAAAACACCAATAAAAAGGCAAGTATAAAGTTAATATTTTTTGTTAGGTTAAACATTAGCAAGATTCCTGAACCAAAATGCTTGGCTCTTACAAAAATTAAGAAAGACTCCACCACCCTTAAAAATATTTTTGTACTCATTCCACTTAACCTCACCATAGCCTGTGTAGCCTTCCCAAAACTGTGGTAGCAATCAAGAACGCCACGTATACATTTACAAAAAGATATAAAAGGATGAAATTGACAGAAACACAGCATGGCTAAGGTGGTATTTTCTAGAAATGGTCACGACACTTTGTTCTTGTAAACCAAATACTCTTAAGCTGTGTCATATTGAGTCAAAAATGAGAAACAGAAGACATGTTTATGGGACATGGGTCAATACTAAAAAACCTTTGACAAGCTTAAAGAGGCAATACTCCCCAAACGTCTAGAAACAATAATACCTGAAAACCAAGCTACTAGGAGAAAGACAAGGCGGTATTAGGTAATATTGAGGGGAGTAGCAAGAGTTGATGCTTCGGTGTTAGGTAATATTGTGGGGAGTAGCGGTCAGGGTCAAGAAGATGTTCACGGGAAAGGGTCATCAGAGGCACCTAAGGATAGTGATGTGATTAAAGGGGCCAAAAGACCCAGTTCAAGAGAAGCTATGAAAACAAGTCAAGGCTACGGGTGTTACTACTACTTTTCTCAAAGACTTGCGGGAAGTAAGTGATGTTTCAAATGTGATGAGGTTTGGGCTGTTGAGAGTTGAAGGAAGCAAAAACCCCAGTTCAAGAGAAGCTATGGAAACAAGCCAAGGCTACGGGTGTTACTACTCCTCTCCGCAAAGACTTGCGGGAAGTAAGTGATGAGAGTTGAAGATCTTAATGAGATCTATGCAGATACTTCAAATCAAGCTCAGATTCAGAATGAGATTGCAAACATGTTAAGACCATATGACGATGTTGGGATGGAACGAAATGAATACGATCAAGTGTTGAATGATATACCGGAGGATACATTAACACTCAGTTGTGTTCAAGAAATTTATAGAAGAATTCAAGAAACTAAAGAAAAACGTCGTCAATAAAAGAGACAATCTCAGAGTTAAACGCGTGAAAGAAAGAGTGTTCTACATCGACGACTTAAACTTTCTTCTCTCCAAAGATCCAAATGTCAAGTCTTCTTCGTCAAAGCATGTGATAAACACAAACACGGAGGGCTCATTTCTTGAAGATAAGTTTGCAAAGCTGAAATTCTTACCGTTAAGGAAATTAAGTTTGAAACACATTATGAACAACGGATTCCATTCTTCACGGTTGCAAGAAGGGATTGGTCTAACATGTGATTTTCTGATTTTCCACATTTGCATATACATAGCGTTGAAGTCTTGTATAATCACTTTAGGGATTGGAATTATAGTGTGAAGTTGATGACCAAGGATGAAACTGAAGCATACAAGAGGGTTAGTCGGTACTTAAGACAGTGTACCTTGAGCTCAACACGATTTTCAGCTGGGTATTGAAAGTTACCAAGAGAAGATTAACCTCACCAAACCAAGGAAGTATTTGTCGGGAATCAAGAAACATCTTTTCTATTCACTACACACAATTCCAAAGTTTGGGGTTGTTTATCTAGATAAGCTGAATGAGAAGAAGTTCTTGAGGTTTTGTGAAGTTGAAAATTATTCAGACGGAACCTTAATGATGATTTTATTTAATCTGCATGCAAGAAAGCACAAAGAAAAATATGGTCCAGAAAAGAACCTTCTTCCTCAACAAACAAGAATTCTTCTAGACAACGCCTTCGATAAGTTGGACGATATTCTCGTCTCCATAAATGTGATTCAAAGACTAGAGATGTATGTTGGAGATAGAGAAAAATTGTCAGGTGTTGGAGTGAAGACAACGTATTGACACGTCAACAAGGAAGCTGAAAATTATTTATTTTACTTTATGTTTATTTGTCACAGAAAACTGAAAAATACAAGAATAGAATAAGTTGTAATAACATAGATTCCTAGGGAGAAATTGTTAGGAATAAGAAATCTAGTTGCGGAGGAAGTCCAGGGATTGGATGTGCCAAATTTGTACTCTACCCACCACTATATAAAGTGGGGGTTTTTTCTCTTTACAACTAGTATGCTACATTTCACACAGCTAAGTTATACAATTATATTGAGGATAATTCTCTCTGACACTCTACACCCACATGATTCTCAGACACACTAAACACAAAGTCACTATGTGGATGATCCAACAATAGGACTGTATCTCGTGAGGCACCCAAGGCGCTGGGTAGACTCTAAAGCCAGAGAGGAATTAAAAACCGGAAAGAAAAAAAACTCGCAACCAAAGTCGAGGATGGGATGCCCCATCCTAACATCATTTATGAAGAGCCGGGTGAGAAAGTTTCCTCCTCAGATTATAAAAGCATAAATGGTGACACAAACATTGATATAGGATAATTCTGTCTTCTCTAATAAATATATCCACAAAAGATTACACTTTCTAAGTTCTAACTATCTATTAAGGTTTTTTCTTTCTTTGCGTTATCCATTGGAATTGTTTGAGGTAAGACCGTGCCGCAATGCGCGGGGTAAAACCTTATCCTTCAAGACAATAACAGATCATCGCCATTTAATAAAAAGAGTGAGAAACCCTATGAACATAATGGGAGACATAGGAACATTTTTACCATATAGAGTTTGCATTTAGTCGCAATCGCAATATTAGCAAAAAATTACCGTGACATGGCAAGGAGATATTGTTGCTGAAAGTCTCCAATCTAGATTCTCTCCAACAGGTGAATATACAAAACAAGCAGCCAGCGCATTCACCTTCTTCTGACTAATGACGCTCTGCAAGTTAACGATCATTTAGCATAAGTGTATGTTAAGTATAATTCAATAGGTGACATAAACGTATTCATCCTAATACGAAAGTTAATAAATATATATATACGTGATTTCCGAAGAGCAAGAAGAAATGTGAATGTTATTTTATAGTAGATTCATGGACCAGCTTTTAACCAACAGTAACTTTACTCATGAATTGAAACTATAAGCACCTATAATCATCTAAAACTCAACAAAAGAATGAGTGACAACTACAGTTGCCCAAAAAGAAAAAAAAATACTGCTTGAAACTATGTGCAAAAATAAAATTTGATTCGAGCCAAAGAAAATGTCAATATATCAAAACAAACCTGACAAAGTGAACCTTCAGGGGCAGACAATCCATACAACTTCAATGTCATGTCACAATAAATGCTTCTATGTTTGAATTTGGCGGAGACTTGAAGTTGTTCAAATCTACCACATACAATTTCAGATTCATTTATGTTGATAATCCTTGCGGCAGCTTGACCAATAGATACAATTACCATCCGCTGCGTCATATTTTGCATATCTTTTCCAGTCTGTGCTGTCAAGTCCTCATCCGGTTGGAAACTCAATAAATTATTAATTGCTTGCCATTCTTCTTTGCTCAATCGACTGACATCAGTTTGAGATTCCTCAGGAGCATCTTGCTCTGAGGTATCAGCTGCAGCAGATCGCCTGAATATGGTGCACCAATATGTTATTAGTTACTTCAAGATGTTCATGAGAAACAGTTGCAAACATCAGAAAGAGAAAGATGCAACTTTTGGAGATAGAAAGATCAACAAACCATCCAAATGAGAACCAGCTATTCTTTTTAAGCATCCTCTGCTCGGCTTCTTCTCTTGACTTTACAGATTCAACTTTTGCATGTGCAAGAAACCTGAAACATCAAACACAAAATCTAACAGGTCATAATCAGAGAACACCTATAAGTGATTATAAAACCAAACAAAGCTGTTAACTGTGTCTTTAATTGAGCAAGCATGATACACAGACACACAGTATTATTCACAATCATCATATCTTATTACATGCGTAGTAAATAATGTATCACAGACTTCCAGCGATCTTTCTAAGTTGTGGAACCATAAAATAAGAATCCTGCCATGTTAAAGTAATAAGAAAACTTCCATGTGTTTAAA
Source organism: Chrysanthemum seticuspe (assembly GCA_019973895.1). Lineage (NCBI taxonomy): Eukaryota > Viridiplantae > Streptophyta > Magnoliopsida > Asterales > Asteraceae > Chrysanthemum > Chrysanthemum seticuspe. The sequence goes on along the minus strand of BPTQ01000001.1, from coordinate 214,014,736 downwards.
ATAGACGTTGTCGGATAATTCAACTTCTAAAGAGAAGGAATCTGAGGAATACTGGTTCGGAGATCCAAAATTAAGGGCAGTAATATGCAGTTAAGCTTTTTAAACATGGAGCAAAATTCCCAGAAAAACAATAAACTAGGTGGTTAAGGGGTTCAATTCATGTCTGGAACAAAGGTGTAGAGTATGTTTTGTCTGAGTTTGCAGTTAAAGCAAAAAAGTGCAAAGAATCTTAGGAACAAGCAAGGTTTTGGAATATAAAAAATGTCCCAAGAAAGTAGTAAATCATAATAGTGGGGGAAGTCAACCCTGGAGAAGAGGTTCCCATGGTTACCGAATCATTCAAAATACACGATTCTGGACTGACCATAAGAGATGACAAGGATAACAAAACTAAAGCCAGCGACAGCATAGCAATTAGGACAATACCTCCAAAGAAGAATTACTTTTGGATCAAGGTCTCTCTCTATACTTCTAATTTCCGATTCATTAGAATCTGACAGCTCTTGCAGTGAACCAGCATAGAGCTGGATATACCGCCTGCGAAGATGACTGAAGTGTTGAATTTGGGCCCATGACAACCTGTAGCTGAATTTACAAACAAATACCAATTATTAACATTAAACATCCAAAAAGCACATCATTAACATGCAGATACTGATAAAATTATGTGACCTAACATACACAAGAGAAAACTAGAGCCAGGTAAAAAGTAGAGACAGAAAATATGAGCACTGAAACTATTTACTGCTATTATCAATTGCTCCAATGTTGCAAAACTGGATATGCATTTGGACTTGTAGGGTCAAACGAAAATTTAGATTCAAGATGGATTAGCAGAAAACAAAAGTAATGTGTCAATTGCTTTAAAAAATCAACAACGCATTTTATATTTAGAGGTTGATACTGAAACGAACAATTTGACCACATAAGTCCGGATGCAACTATAAAATATTAAATTGGGCAGTATAAAGAGTAAAGGTCAACATTTGTCTACCAATCTTTAAAGGATAAATGTAATACCACATTTTCTTCTGCTGCAATGAAGCTTGAGAAGCATAATTCCACCACAGTTTAGGATCCTTGGTAACCGACACCGAAGGCCTCAAATGTGACACCTCAACATATATCTTGTATCTTGATATGACCTCAAGGAGTCGAATCCAGTCATGATACTGAGCCTGTAAAGCAAATTTTTATATTCAATAATCCAAAAGACTCCCCTCCCATGAAAATAAAGCAGATAAACTGGGCTAGAGGATAAGAATGGGAGACTGATGGAAATGAGTGTCGTCACTAAATAAATGCCAGAAAGTGACAATTTAACCAAAGCTTTAGATAGAAAATTACTAGCAATGGGCAATTTTCAAAAAAAATAATAAATAAATAAATAATCATGTGAAACAAGAAAATAAAAGAGCATGCACAATTCCATAAGGATTTCAAGGCATCTCACCTCCGTGAGTGTCAAAGAAACGTCACCAAGGATAAGATGGGCCTCCTCGAAAGGCATTTCTGCATCAGTTCTCTCCAGATTCCCCAAACGGTGATAATTAAGAACGCCATTAATTGGTGAAACTAGATAGTTGCGATCTCGAGCCCATGAAGAAATTTCATGACCCTTGGTAGGTTCATTTATTCCATCTTCAAATATCTAACATTCAGAAAAGGTCTATTTTAAGATATTTAGCACATGTCAAAGTAAACATACTTTTATTAACCATTAAATATCTCCAAACAAAATTAATATGGTAGCGGGAAGAAAATAACACATTATTTCAAATGTGTGGTCACTGAAGCCAAAGAGTAAGGAGCATACCTCAACCCAATCTTTCGGACTGAGATCTTCCCATTTCTTATCCATGTTCCAAGGAGGTCTGTTGGAATCATGATACATTGCAAGTCTTTCAAGTTGCAAAGACTACAAAAAAATACTGAGATTAGACGAGAATACATAGTAACAGCCTTATTTATACAATACAAATACATTTCTCAGGTACCAACTTCCTTATCGCAGCACTAGCATATTTAAAACGGGGTACATGAAGTGAAACATCAATAGATTGGAATGTACAATTAAAGTCGGATAAGCAGTACTATACTGCAACACTACAAAGGCGGTCTACGGAATCTCTACAACGAGGTTATACTTATACATAACCTAATTGACGAAAATTTAAGGGGCGGTCTACGGAATCTCTACAACAAGGTTATACTTATACATTACCTAATTGACGAAAATTTAAATCACCTCAAAGATACTTCCAAAAAGTTGAAACCAGGGAATAAGCAACAGGACTATCAGTATTTTCAAATACCCGCCTTTTAGATACAGCCATAATACTTGTGAATGAGTTTACAACATCAAGTGCTAATTGAAAATATATAACTATAAACAGGCAAGCCATCACCTTAAGATTCATCAAAACTGAGGTAGTAAATAGATAACTAACAGGCTCCACTTTAAAACCCTGTTTTAGTGACGGCATTAACTAAAAGATGTTAGACAGGAGCTGACCTTTCGCAATTTATCAAGAGCACCACTAGTGTCGAATGTTTCATTCCCCTGCTCATCCACAGTAAAAGCAGCAAGCTTTGCCAGAGTAATACCAACCGCAAAAGGATGTCCCGGATTGCTGAACAAACAAAAGTTTTTCTAATCTAACAGATGCATGGACAAAAAAACTATCACTAAACTAGGTATGGTTATGGATCTATACCAACCTAATAGAATCCTCGTATCTGATATGGACATTTCCAATCGATATCTTCAAATTTCCTATTATTGTACCAATCAAAGACCCCAACCATGAATTTCCGGCAGGTGACTGCAAATGATTAAAAAGAAAAAGCATACTCATTAGACAACAACGGAAGCAATGCAAGCTATCAGAATGCAACAGTATGTTGAAGCGCTTTTTGGTGTGTACTATTTAGTATTTGCATCAAGAAATATAAGACAGAGAAAAGAACATGCTATGAAAGTAAGTAGTCAAGCTACTAATGTAATGAGAGTAGCCCTAGAGCAACATAAAAATCATGCTACTGACATAGTAACATATATGAGACTTAAGAACATACATTTCCCAGTTTTGATTTGGATATTGCATCCAGAGTTGCTGATTCAGCTTCCTGCACGACAGTTGAATATTGAATAAGAGAAGTGGTGAGATTTCACAATTAAAAAAAAAATATCCCAACATTTAAGTCACGCGGAACGTTGATAAATCACCTCAATCTGTTGAATTTTCGCTTCGAAAATCTTTTCACGCTCCTCAGGCTGCAAAGTTAAGAATAATACTTGCATAATCAACCAAAATCAAGTTTAAGTGAAAACGGAAATCGTGCAAACCTAAACATATTTCTTCTTACCGACAGTGACCTTCCATCAGAAGCAGGATGAGCAAGAATGAAGACGCGGTCTATAAGAACTATCACGGGCTCTTTGCCAAGACCTTTCCAGGGAACCTGTAATTCGCGTCAAAGCATTACAAACTGACAGTGATGAACGACGTATTCAATCCGTACAGTATAACAAAATCATAGCATCAACCCTAGAACAACACATGTTACAGATCCTCAATAACACTCATTAAACTAAGGATGCAAATGCAAGATGGCGCTAAATAGGTAATCTCTAGCAAGTGTCAACTGGTATCGTAAATTGTGAGAATAATAGAGAGCAATGATGGGAAGTCCAGTAAGTAGCTGGAATCATTTGCTAATATTTGGTAGTAGGATTAACTCAGCTCTATTTGATGTATTTAGATTCACTCTTAGGGCTATATTTACTATAAATAGGTGTTGCGATCCCAGGGTGGGAAGTTCATTGAAGTTCTTAGGAACGTTTCCTTCTCATCTCCATAACTTTCTCTTCTTTTTTTGTTCCCATTCTGCCAACACTAGGTTTAAATCATTCTGCACCTCTAACCTTATCTCCTAAAGGGAAGTCACACCAGTAGCAACATACTAGTGGCAAGAATCTTTGAACTTAATCAACCCACAAGTCCTGATTCCTGCCCCTGCTATTCCTTAGATTATTTCCCTTACCTTATCTGAATATTGAACTGATAATAAAAAGCAATAGATGTTGGAAGAACCTGATTGTCTAGAACAGACGGAGCAGCACAAAAGCCACAGCCACAATAAAAACACGTATTCACATGAATTTGAGGAGCATACTATTTCGGTATTTCCTACAGGTTCTATGAACGATACTAGCTAGAAACTTTACCCCAATATAGTAAACGAAAAAATCACAATAGCAGAATAGAAGGTAATTAGCGAGTCATTGTAGAGCAAAACAAGTACAACAGAAAGATTGATATCAAACCGGAGTAGTAAAAAGAAATTGGATTTAAAAAGGAGCAGAAGTTATAAACCAAGTCAGCAACTAAAGTATAAGGAGATACCTTTAATGTTATGGTACCAACAAAACCAGCTTTTACCGTAACAGGAAGTTGTAATGAATTTAGTGCCTCTGCCTTTAATTTCAAGTCTTTGAGTACCACATCACCTGAGATATAACTGGCTTTTAGAACAGGATCACAAAAATTAACTACGGATAAATAGATGCCGTGCCAACTAAGCAAAAACTTAGGTACAGACAATATCAACACAAGGGCTAAAAGTTCAAACAAAATACTAAATCCATCATCCTTCACCCTTCAGCATTTCTAAGGAAACGCCCAACCACGAACAACATGTTAGCTTCAAACACAGTGCAAGGACGAGGCGACCTTAGGTTCTTTGTACTCGGCGTAATTGTAATATTATTATATTAACTATACTCCAAATATTGATTAAAAGACACGTTAATGTGTTTGATGTTATATACTATGCGATAATAGTAGTCATCCATTAAGAACTGTTTTTAGTACTTCAGAATATAGAAATGTGGACAATGACAGGCACCGAGACGTTATAACATGAACGTGATAAAAATCAGTAAATTCTGAATAGAAGTATTAACCAACCTTTCCAAACACTGATTCTCAAGGCCTCTGACGAAAGTCCATGAACATATTCACCCAAATATCTTCGAAGCAAATGCAATACCTAAAAGCATAAAGTTGTCAACATCACTTTCCATAATCTACTTAGGTACAAAACTACAAACTTTGAACTACTAGATCTCACGGGATGCAAAGATGAGTAGAAACAAAATTAGTTGAGATATGAAGAACAAAATGCAAAACAACGTGCTTACGCAAATAGATGTCACGTCACCATCTTAAGACTACAGGTGAGTGATAGTTAGCTAAGAGACCTATTCTACACCAACCTACCGGATCGACCAATAACAAAACAGTTAAACTGGGCAAGTGGCAACATCAATTCTTAACGCCCCATTGTTTCGAACTATATTGCTACCTCCTCTAAAGCTGTGAACGCATTCTAGTCAGGCATTTCATCTGTTAACTGCTAATAGGTCAACCAATCACGAAACACTTTAAAATACACTAACACGACTTGTCACAACACATCATCCCACCCAAACCCCAACCTACATGTGATTCCTATATCTTCAACTTGCATTCAAAGCCTAACAAACACGCGAATGATTTTATATTCGCAGCGCATTCTGAAGTGTCTAATCTGTTTGACATTGAAAGTAACTACTCACTACAGTTTAAGCAACCAACCTAAAATCATCAGATAATGAAAACTAAAAGTCAAAGCTCTTAAATCATTCTATAAAATATCATTATCACTCCAAATTGAAAAAATAAATATATAAAACCATACGTGTGCTTCGAACATGGCGAGATTGTTAGGGCACGGATGATGATGATGATTTAATAAGAAATAATGAATAACCGCCTCGTCGTCGTCTTCATTGAGATCAAATCAATGATGAAAATGAAACAAATGCAATCGCAATTAATATTTATTTGATGATCACAAGATGATGGAGATATTTATTTTAAACGGAGGGACGGTTTGTTTGTGTAGGAAAATATCAAAGGAGGAGGGGCAGTGCGATGAAGTGTCAAACTGTTGTTACTTGTTAGATCTTTTTTCTTTTATTTTTTCTATTTCTATTTTACACATTTCGACTTTACACATGTCGACTATACAAATTGGAAGTTATGTTTGTATCTTCTCGAAAAAAAAAAGAAAAAAAAAAGGGTGATTAATCCTGTTTAGGTGCTACAAAACCACCAACCTTATCGATTTATATAACTAGGTCAAACAAATAGGTTAATTATAGTCAACGGCGATCAATGGTGGTCAAACTTATCGGAAACCTACAAATCTTGCCGGAAATACCCAAAACTCATCGTAAACTGATTACTTATAGTAACTATTTAAATCTACAACAAATTGTTTTTTAGAAAAATCTTACCGAAAATACATAAAACTTGCCCGAAATACACAAAACTTGGCGAAAATATCCAAAATTTGACAAAAATGTCAATCCGATTAATCTCGCCTAGACCGATTACAAGCTACAAGCCTACAAGGTGTTCGACCGCCGGACTACCAATTTGTAACCTTAGTTTGTATATAGGGCTAAGTCTGTATATTAGCAACATATTTTTGTCATTTTACACATCTAGGTAATCAACTTATTTTATTACCAATATAGTCATTGAAACCGGTTAATTTTTGACGATATCATAAACATGTCAGTATGCTACCGATTGATAACCGGCACGTCATTATTTTTTTTTTTTTTTTTATCAATGACTATGATATTCCAAGTGTGTATGTTGCTGACATGTATTTTGTTTGCAAACATGTATTATTGGCCCCGTCCCCCCCCCCCCCCCCCCTAGAGCGCTAGATACAGTTGGTGTCGTGGAAAAAGTGGTGCCACCTCAGCACCTCTTTCCCATGGCACCAGATTTCTCTATGGCACCAAAACACCCTCCTCTAGCAATAACGCCACTTTTTGGTGCCATCGATTTGTTCTTCTATTTACTATAAAAAAAATATATATAACTAAAATTTAATTTCATTATAATATATATATATATATATACACACACACACAACACACTAAAAAATACATCAAATTAAATCAATACATTAAAAAGATAAATGATCTACTTTTTGAGAAAATATTCGGCCGAATCCTTATTTTTTCCGCCTCGATGATAGTCACGTCTTCCGGATCCATATCCTTTGTTTTGATTTTCAAGACCTTCAAATATTTGGCCTTTTTTAGGCGTAAAGTGCTTCGGCCTTCAACTCCTCGTTCCTTTATTGAGCGTTGATTAATTCAACTCTCGCCGCCGTATCACGCTCCAACTTTTCCAATTTCGCCTCACGATCCAAAGCGTATTGCTGTTGCAACATTTCTTGAAACATAACCGGGGTTTGAACCGGAAGAGGCGGATGAGTTTGAAGACCGTTGACTTTTTGAAGGCATTTGTTTCCCGGGTGGACGCGACAACGGATCATCTCCAAAGAGTTCGGGCTCATCTTCATTTACCTGTAAACGGTTTTGTCTTGCTTTTGTTGAATCGGGGTTTTTCCACTTGTGCTTGTATTTCAAAAAAAAAACAAGCACTTTTGTGCTTAGAAGTGTAACCCACGATTCTGCTAAAAATTATATGAACCCGTGACATCAAATCTTCATCATTTTCCCCGCTAAGAGCTTGAGTTTCATCGACAAGGTCATTAAACTTCTTGACATCTTTATTCAACGGAGTCTACTTCCCCGTTAACATGTTATTGGTACGCTTAACAAACTTTTTCTTTTCGGCTTCTTTATTTTAAATTTTGAGAACCCGATACCAAAACGTGTCTTTATTTTTATCCACGACCACATTTGGATCCTCGGATACTTGTATGAAGCATTCGGCCAAAATTAACTCCTCATCTTAGCTCCACAAGTTTCGACTAGAAGTAGATCCCTCGGGTTTATCCTTGGGTTTTTTGGCAAATTTTTTGGTACGTTTTTTGTGAAAACGTGCCAACGAGTTTAGTTTCATCGGGTTCTTCTTGGGATTGTTGTTGAGATTGTTGCCAAGGTTGTTGTTGAGATTGTTGTTGGAATAGTTTTTGGGAAAGTTGTGTTCGTCGGAGTTGTTGTTGAAGTTGAAATTTTTGAAATTTCAATTGTTCTTCAGGTGAAAATTGGTTGAGATATGGGTTATATGCGGTAAATTGATTTGGTATTTGAAATGGAAATTGGTTAAAGTTTGATGAGATGGAATTTGCGGATGTTGGTGTGTTCGGATTAGAAGAAGATGATGAATTCGGTATTTGGTTTTGTGAATCGGTTAGCATAGCGTTGACCCATTGTTGGTTATTGTTGGGATTCATTTTGGATGGAAAATGAGAGTATTAGAGATAGAGTGACAGTGAATTGTATGTAAAAAATATGAGAATAACAGAGTATTTATAAAAATATGTTTAATGTCAACCATTGATAAGTCATCTTTCTCATTTATTGTCAATTATTTAAGTCATCTTCATTTATTGTCAACCACCGATAAGTCATCTTCCTCATTTATTATCAACCATAAACAAGTACAAAAATTTAATTTCATTAAATAAAACAATATATATAACTAAAATTTAATTTCATTTTAAAACACATTACACAAAAATAAAAAAGTACATAAAATGACAATACAAACAAGAAAACGATCCCAAAAAAAATACAATTTAGTGATTAAGGTTACATAAATGCTCGATAATATCTTGTCGAAGTTCGTTGTCCACTCTTCTATCTCGAAGTTCTTTCGTTTTTCTAATATGTAAGTCGCATTGTTTGACCCAAGTATGTTGAATATTGGGTTGTGGATTAACGAATATTTCATTAAATTCAATAATGACGAACTTTTGATCTTTTACTATCATGTTATGTAATATTATACAACAATACATGATTCTTTGTAACGTGTTGATTTCGTAAGCACGTGCGAGTTGTTGTATAATTACCCAACCACCTTGTAGGACTCCGAAAGCTCGGTCAATATCTTTTCTTGAACTCTTTTAAACTTCATTTGTTTTTCCTCTCTTGCAATAGAAAAAGTTTGACAAATGTAGACCACTCGGGATAAATTCCATCAGCTAAATAGTAACATTTGTTGTATGTTTTTCCATTTACTACAAATGGAGAATTGGGAACTTTGTCGCCAAGAAAGTCATCAGATAACGGTGAACCATATAAAACGTTGAGGTCGTTATTTGAACCCGGAACACCAAAACATGCATGTTATATCTACAAAGTATAATCCGCCACGGCTTCTAGCATTAAAGTCAGTTATTTATGATCACGTCTTTTGAATTGAGCATGTAAGGCTGTTGGGTTCAGTAAATACCCAAACCCCTTAATCTAGGATTTGAATAGAAAATAGCCCAAGTATTTAATCCGTTAACACAAACAGGTCACTGAGTGCATAGTCTCTCAGTGAGTCGTCTTCAGGATACTCAGTAAGAGGCAAAGAAGAAGTCTCTCCACTCAGTAAGGCGGAACTTAAAGGGTGAAGACTGAGTCAAGAAGAAGATGATGGATTCAGTGAGTGATGACAATAACTCACTGAATCCCTAAGATTCCTCTCCAACTTCTTACACTGAAGACAAACTGAAGTAGAAGACTGAAGGATGTAAAGACTGAAGAAAGAGCGGGACAAGGCGGGAAAGGTTGAATCAGATAAGACGAAGTCCTTATCAACCAAAGTCAACTTTCCCTGAATGGCAAAAGATCAGGCTCAGTGTCATCACTGAACTTAGGAAAGTAGTCTTGTCTCTTACCTAGAATAGTCTTTGTAAACAGAGACAAAATACATCAGTATTTTGTCTTCTGTATGATGTCAGTTTGTCACTTAGGAAAGAGTCAAATATCATACATGTATAAATAGCATAAGAGATGGAGTGAAAAGGTTAAGCTTGTGAATTGTAAAAACACACATACACGCAAGCCATCTTTTCACTCCTCCAAATACAACTTAGTTCCTGAGATAGCTCAGTGAGCTCTAAGAGTTGTGCTCAGACTTAGCCTGAGCTTAGAGAGGAATCACCCAACTTTGTTATTTCAATCCCAAGTACTATTCCGCAAGTACTTGGGTAACGTATTCTTTGTTGATTTATTTCTAATAAGAATATGATGTTGAAAATTACTTAGTGTGTTTTCTTTATGTTAATTTCAGTCATAGTTCACTTTCAACTTGTTTTATAAACTTAAACCGTTTTAAACGATAGTGAACGGGGAACAACAAGTGGTATCAGAGCAAGGCTAATTATAAAACTCGTTTTTAGGCCGCTCTAAAAGTTTTTAAATTAGGATCCTAAATGGCTGAAATTGATGTACCCCAACTAGTCGATAAAAAGGGTGGAGCTTATTCAGTTGTTGCCCCTAGACTTGAAGTTGGCAAATTCAACAAATGGAAAAAGCGAATGCTTTGCTATTTGATTGGGATGGAACCTTATTATATCAAGTGTATAAATGAAGGTCCATTTGTCCCAAAGACTGCTGAAGGGTTGCCCAAACCTGAAGCTCAGTGGACTCAGGATGAAAGGAGAGTGGTCAACCAGGACCAAAGACTCAAAAGTATCATAATATCTTGTCTTCCTGACGATATTATGGAGTCTGTTATAAGCTGTAGTACTGCTAAGCAAACCTGGGATGACCTAGTTCATAGTCATGAAGGACCATCTGATACCAAGGAAAACAGGATAATGTACCTGAAACTTGAGTATAACACCTTCAGGGCTAAGGACTCAGAAACTCTCTCTCAAACTTACACCAGATACAAAACTCTCTTAAATGAACTTTCAAATGATGGTGTTAAGTTGTCTAAGCATGAAATCAATGTTGGTTTTGTAAACAGTCTCCCTGAGAAGTGGTTGAATTTCTCTCAGGGACTCAGGAATGCTAATCATATCCAAAATCTTGAGCTTCCTGAAATTTATGGGAAATTTGTCTATGAGGAAAACCTCATCAACAGACGATACCCTGACTTAAAGAAGTCTCAGGAAGTCAAGAAGTCCCTGACCACTACCTCATCACCAATATCAACTGCTTTCTTTTCTAACAATGTAGTTCAAGATTTCCAAGAAAACTCAGATGATGAGCCTGATGAGAGATCAAGTGAGGAGTACCTAAATGACCTGAATGCTGAATTTCAGGAAAGGGCACTCCTCGCTAACTCTCGAAGGTTTATAAAAAGAAACAAAGGTTTTTCAACTGCTAAAGCAACTGAATACACTGAATGCTATAAGTGTCATAAAAGAGGCCATTTTGCAAAAGACTGTTTTTCAAAAACAACTTCTGAACCCTCTTACAAACCATCAGGATCTAATCAGTCTTTAGGCTTTAGCAAATTTCAACCAAAAATCTATCAGTCTCATCAAAATTTTCAAAACAAATCTGATCTTAACAAAACCATTGATTATGAAGCTAAGTATAAGAAAGCAAAAGCTAAGCTTGCATTGCTTGAGGCCAGTCCCTCAGAAACAACAAAAAATGTTCAATCTGTGCAGGGTAAGAACAAAGGCCTTGTTGCTGAAACCTTTGACTGGGATGAAGAGCCAATCTCATCGGATGATGAAATGGTACATGTCAGTGCTCTAATGGCTCTCTCAGAAGAAGACAAGCTAGCTGTTGGGAAGAATCATGCTAGGAACGGGGAATGGGTCAACATCACAATGAAGAAGGTAAACACTTTACTTTCTATGGATGATGACTCTGATTGGCAGTCTTATATGAATTATCTAAATGTTGACCTTAAGTTTGTAGAAGAGCAAAGACTGAATCTTTTTTCTAAGTACAACAAGTTAAGTTTTGAATTGTATAAGTGTAGGGATGAATTGCTTATTTTAAAACAAGCTAAGCTTGAGGCTGTCACTTTGCAAATTCAAAACACTGAACTAGTTAAAAGAAATCAGAATCTTCAAGATGAACTTAAAAAGGCAAATGATATTCTTAATAGTTGGACTACTAAGAACCCCAGGGTCTTTGATGCTGTGGGAGCCCCCAGTAGCAAGAAGAGAGTCATAGGTGAAGATCATCTCCCTGACTCTCTCAACAAAGACCAGTCTCCTAAGCCATTTGTGTCTGGTGGCATGATTACAAGTATGTTGGCTGATTCCAATTCCAGTGAATGGATTGAACGAGTTAATCCTGAGAGTAAGCTTCCAAACTTCGATTCTGGAAGGATTCTAGAGCCTGAAAGTCAAGCTCTAAAGAGCATGCTTGGACTCCCTGATGTGCCAAGTTGTACTGAACACATCTCTGAGTCTGAAGCAGAATCTCAAGCAACGCTTCCACCACTGAAACCTCTTCAGGGTGCTGCTCCAAGCTCTGAGCTTACTCCACTACAATTCAATCCTCATTCACCAAAAGAAAGGTCTGGACTTGGTAGAACCATCCTACAAAAACAAGCAAAACTAATCCAACAAGAGTCTACTCCTACTGAGACTTCATCATCCTCTGTCCCCACTGAAGCTGACCAAATCCAGCAACTGACTGAACTTGTGAGGAAGCTTACTGAAAAAATGGAATCCATTGAAAAGGTCCCTGAACCAATCAAGGAGACAAAGTCAGCTTCCTCCAGTTCCTCAAAGTCTAAGTCAACCTCCAAAAACAAACAAAAGTGTGAGCTGTGTCATTACACCAGCCATACCACTGACAACTGCTATAGAATCCTTTTTTGCATGATCTGCAAAAAGGATGATCACAGGACTGCAGATCATCTACAGTATGTCAGTCAAGCAAACTATACCAAAGTTGGTCATCAGTATGCTTCATCCTCCAAAACTGCAAAGAATAGAGCAAAACCTTTTCCTCTGTGCCCTCACTGTGGGTTTAATGATCATCATCAGGATGATTGTCTCATGAATACATGTTGTGATATATGCGGTAATCCAGCTCATGAGACATCCCAACATGACAGTATCATTCATGCAAGGAGAAATTCCAAACAACCCAGAGTCACTGAGTCATCCTCAGCCTCTAAATGCAAAACCTGTGCTAGCACCATGCACACAACTACTGACCATGAGTCGATTGCAAATTTCAAAGAGACCTTGAGATCCAAGCCCACTAGTAAGTGGGTCACGAAGAGAAACTAATTCAGTTTACTACTTGTGCAGAGACATGCCAGGGAGCCTATTTGGCATCTAGACAGTGGATGCTCAAGAAGCATGACTGGTGTGAAGGAATATCTGCACAAGTATGTAAAGGAACCAGGGCCCAAGGTAGTATTTGGTGATAACTCATCATGTCCTACTGAAGGTTATGGTTCAGTAAACTGCAATGGAATAGTTTTCTCTAGAATAGCCTATGTCAACGGTCTCAAATACAATCTCATCAGTGTCAATCAACTATGTGATGCAAAATTCATTGTACAATTTAATGATAAACAAGGTACCATTTTTAATGCCAACAAGGAAGTTGTGTTGATAGCTCCTAGGAGAGATGATGTTTATGTGCTTGACATGTCAACTCTCTCCCAAGATGGAACGTGTCTCTTTGCTAAAGCCACTGAAACTATCAATTGGTTGTGGCATAAGAGACTCTCACACTTAAACTTCAAAAACCTCAACAACTTGGCAAAACAAAACAAGGTCCTTGGCTTACCATCACTGGTCTTTGCAAAAGACAAACCATGCTCTGCCTGTGAAAAGGGTAAACACCACAGAGCATCATTCAAAACCAAACAAAATTTCTCCATCAAAAGCTGCCTTCACCTCCTGCACATGGATCTCTTTGGACCTGTCAGTCCCAGATCAATCCAGCATGAGAAGTATACACTTGTCATTGTTGATGAATTCTCAAGATATACTTGGGTATACTTTCTTTCCAAAAAGAGTCAGGCAGCTGATACAATAATGTCATTCATCAGGAAGATTGAAAACCAGAATGACATTACTGTTAAACAAATCCGAACTGACAATGGCACTGAGTTCAGAAATCAAGAACTTGAGAGTTTCTGTGATGAAAAAGGAATTTCTCAAAATTTCTCATCTCCTTATACCCCTGAACAAAATGGGGTTGCTGAAAGGAAAAACAGAACTCTCATTGAGGCTGCTAGAACTATGTTAAATGGCTCAGCCCTCTCAAAACATTTCTGGACTGAAGCAGTCAAAACTGCCTGTTACACTCAAAACAGGTCAATCATTGTCAAAAGACATAATAAAACCCCATATGAGATCTTCAAAGGTAGACTTCCTGACATCAGCTATTTTCATGTGTTTGGATGTCCTGTGTTCATTCACAACCACAAGGATCATCTAGGCAAGTTTGATGCAAAAGCTGATGATGGATACTTTTTAGGCTACTCACTGATCTCCAAAGCCTTCCGGGTTTTTAACACAAGGAGACAACAAGTTGAGGAAACCTTTCATGTCACCTTTGATGAAAGTACTGAAAGCATCAGGTTCACCAACACCTCAGTGGAGGAAATAGGAATTGATAACTCATCAAGATATCCTCCTGATGAGTACAACACTGAACTCAATCCCTCATATCAAGCTGATGCTGACATCTCATATTATGTCTTACCCCACAACCTACCCCAACCAACCATCAATGAGTTCATTGATAATCAGTCTGTCCCTACTGGGATAAGTAACAATGATCCAAATGATCAGGAACCTGTAACTCATGATCCTCAACCTGATCAAGACATCTCTATAGATGTTCTAAATGATTTTGTGGCCCTTGCACCTGAACTCACATCTGAACTCCCAGTGACATCTTCAAGCTCAGATCCCAGACCACAAAGTAAGTGGACAAGATCTCAGGACATTGAGCTTGTAAACATCATTGGTGAACCCACTGAGGGCATGCTCACTAGAAGCATGGCTGCTAGTCTAACTGCATCTTCAGCCAATGAATGTCTATATGCTGATTACCTATCAGACATTGAACCCAAAAGTGTCACTGAAGCTCTAAAATACCCAAGCTGGGTTCAGGCTATGCAAGAAGAATTGCAACAGTTTGATAAAAACAAGGTCATGACCTTGATCAAATGTCCTCAGGATGTAGTAGTCATAGGAATGAAGTGGGTTTTCAGAAACAAAACTGATGAAAACGGCACTGTCATTAAAAACAAAGCCAGACTTGTAGCCAAAGTATACAGTCAACAAGAAGGCATTGACTATGATGAGACATTTGCTCCTGTTGCAAGAATGGAAGCCATCAGGATCTTCCTTGCATATGCAACATACATGAACTTCAGGGTCTACCAAATGGATGTTAAAAGTGCATTCTTAAATGGCGATCTCAAGGAAGATGTGTATGTTCAGCAACCTCCAGGCTTTGAGAGTAGTGAATTCCCTGACTATGTCTGCAAGCTTGACAAAGCCCTTTATGGACTTAAACAAGCTCCCAGGGCATGGTATGAAACTCTCTCAGCCTTCCTGATACAAAACAAGTTTGTCAGAGGAAAGATAGACAACACACTGTTTGTCTATAGAACCCAACAGGATGTGATACTAGTCCAAGTGTATGTTGATGATATCATCTTTGGCTCAACAAACTACAAACTTTGCAAACAATTTGAAAAACTAATGACAAAGAAGTTTGAAATGAGCATGATGGGGGAACTTACTTACTTTCTTGGACTACAAATCAGGCAAACTGATAAAGGTATATCCATCAGTCAAGAGAAATACACCAGAAATCTCTTGAAGAAATATGAGATATTTGACTATGCCTCAGTGAAGACACCAATGGTCCCACCTAACAACCTTGGACCTGATCTCACTGGCAAATCAGTCAATCAAACTCATTTCAGAGGGATTGTTGGCTCACTGATGTATCTAACCGCTACTAGACCAGACATACAATTTTCAGTCTGTCTAATAGCAAGATATCAGTCCAATCCCAAAGAATCCCACCTCACTGCAGCCAAAAGAATACTTAGGTACCTGAAAGGAACCCCAAACCTTGGACTATATTATCCAATATGCTCAGGGTTTGATCTCAAGGGTTACTCTGATTCTGATTATGCTGGCTGCAACATGGACAGAAAAAGTACCTCAGGGTCCTGTCAATTTCTTGGAGGAAAACTGGTGTGTTGGAGTGCAAAGAAGCAACAATCAGTGGCTATGTCCTCAGCTAAAGCTGAATATGTAGCTGCAGCAGGATGCTGTGCCAATGTATTATGGATGAAAAGTCAACTCAGTGACTATGACATCCATTACAAAATGGTGCCCATCTTCTGTGATAACACTAGTGCAATTGCAATCTCCAACAACCCTGTCCTCCACCAAAGAACCAAACACATTGATATCAGATATCACTTCATCAGGGATCACATAATGAAAGGAGACATAGAACTTCATTTCATCCCTACTGAATATCAACTAGCTGATATCTTCACCAAACCCTTGGATGAACCTACCTTTAGGAGACTGAAAGCTGAATTGGGAATGCTTGACATTGAAAGTCAAGTATCTGAAAACCAATCTCAGTAAGTTCTCTGAAATGGTTCATCCTCCCTGAAAACCCTTAATAAACCTCTCACTGAATGAGTAAGACTCATTCAGGGTCCATGACACTTGACAAAGAGCATTGAATGAGTAACTAAATGGTCCAAGTATCAGTTACTTTAATGTCCTAGGTTGGTAACTATGCCAATTTAATAAAGGAATATATGTCTCTTTGTCTTACTGTCATCCCACTTGGCATTTAATGCCTCTCACAAAAATATCAAATTGATATTTTCTCTCTGCAAAAGTGCACTTTTACTGTGCGCTGCAACTGTTCCCTTGAAAAACGGGATTTTTACTGCGGGTAATGGAGTGGTAGCATTAAATGTGGAAATTCAAGTCTCTTTCAAAAACCGACTCTTAATATTTCCATTTGTGCACAAAACACCCCTCTTATCACTCTATAAATACCCTCTTCTTCAACACAAACAACACACACAAATCAATTTCTGCAACTAAACTCTGTCAAAATATTTTCTCAAATCCAGAAATATTTGTGTGTTCTCAAAACCTTCAAAACCTCTTTTGGAAGACCTTCCTTGTAAACATTTACAAAAGTTTTTCATCACAAACTAGAGAGATCTAAACATTTTGATTGTTCTTGCCAAACGTTTTTTTAAAAAACCCTAAAAACTTCTTTAACAGATATGGCTAGAACACAATCTCTCCAGTTTGCTTCTCAGTGGGTAGGAAATCTCACTAACGTTGAATTCAAAACAAACAATGTCATAGGTAATTTTGAATACCCTGAAAATGTCCCAACCTATAAAGACATTGTAAAATTCTTATTCAACTGCCCACTCAAAACGGCCTTTGTAAAATGTCCCTCAGTGGTGTACCCAAACTACCTCAGGGAGTTTTGGGCAACTGCTAAAGCCTTTGACCCGACACCTTCAACTGATGAGAATAACCTTAGACCACTCAGGGAGTATCTCATCAGGTTCAGTCTTAATGGGGGCAACAATACACCCTGGATTACAAAACTTTTTGCACTTCAACAGGGTTAGATTACAACAAAGGTGTTTATGTCGCCCATCCTGAACCTTCCACAGTGAAGGATGGGTTAAAACAAATCGTTTTGGATCCCACATTTTTGGACAAGACCCCAGTCACTAAAAGTTCATTCCCCGTGGCTTGGAGGATCCTTTTCACTTTTGTGATTCAGGTCCTCGGCGGGAACCACTCATCCACTGAACAGGTTAACTCTATTCAGTTGATGATGGCATACTGCCTGATGAATGGGGTCACTGTCGACATAGGGGAGATCATTTACAGTGATCTTGTAACGAAGCTACAGAGCAAAACTAGGACGAAGTATATTTCGTATCCTAGGTTTGTCTCTTGTGCTTTACAATCGTTACTGGGTGCCAATTATACTCAGGATAAAAAATTTGGAAATTTACCTGGCATCCTGAGTCCTTCAAACTTTCAAAAGGACCCATCCCTTGTCACACCTATTGAATTGACGACCCATATGGTTGCTGTAAACAACCAGGAGGGATCAGTGTCTCCAAACCCTGCTCTTAAAAAGAGAAAGGGGAAGTCTCAGACTGGGACTAAGACTAAACCAAAGTCTCAGGGCCCTGAGGCTTCAGGAGCACCGCCTAAGAGGCACAAAAAGCCTGAGACCAAAAAGACACCCACTGACCAGGCAACAACCACCCCCGTGACAACGAAGGACACTGATACATCACAGTCAGTGCCCTTGGTCACACCTACTACTCCCCAAGATCCAGAGGGAAACAAACAACCCGCTGGTAGGGGAGCGCCTTCCACCTCGCCCAGTGATGACATTAGCAAATCCAAGCCTTTGTCTGAGGGCACACTAATCGATCCCAAAGACTCAGGGGGAAACAAACAACCCACTGATAGGGATACAACATTCGCTGACTCTGCTAAAGGCACTGGGAAATACCCACCAGTGTCTCAGGGGTCACTGGGGGACAAAGACTCGGAGGGAAAGGAACAACCCGCCGATACGGAACCCAAAACCAATCCTGACTCCCGAGAAGACGCTGGGAAACTCCCACCAGTGTCTGAGGGGTCCACGGGGGACAAAGACTCAGAGGGATCAATACCACCCGCTGATATGGAACCCATTCCCACTCCCTTGTTAACTGTTGCTGAGGTTACTGAGTTGCTAGAATCTGATGATGACCTTGGTGAAAGTGATGAAGAAATCTTATCAGCAGGAGAAGAAGTGGACGCTGAGGTTCAAACTGAACAAGAGCCTCAGCCTGATCCACAGGCACAGACTGAGTCACCTTTTCAAACTGAAGACAATGACTCAGCCTCATCCTCCAGCTCTGACGAATTCAAAAGGTTTGACAATGTTCTTCCACTCACTGAAAGACAACTGGTTACGTGGATCAGTAGGGCTACAAGGAAGCTGTTTTCTGGGTTTACTGAACAGCTTTGGGATCAACACACTGAAGCTGCTGCCAGTTACGCTGACCTTAGATCTGATGTGCTCACCTTCAACGAAAATGTTCACTAGTACAGAGATCTTATGTACCACCATCTTGTCAACCTGGATGAACACATGGTTAAGTTCCTCAAGCATCTTCAGACAGTTGGGGTTACGATTGATGAAATCAGGGACACTGTCAAAGAAGACCCAGCGCTCAATGCCAAAGTACTGGAGGCCACTGAGGCATATGCAAAAAATTCATCCAGGCTCACTGACCTTATAGAGATGCTCAAGTCTGCAAATGTTCAGGGTCTTAAACTTCAGTTCAGACTCTTCAGATCACCATGGACTCACTGAACACTCAGGTAGCTACCTTGACTCAGGCCTCGTCTTTTATGGCTTGGAATCTTGGTCCACGAATGACTGCCTTGGAGTTATCTCATGCGAACTTGGATGCAAAGGTCACTGGTCTTCAAGCAGATACTTCCGAAATAAAGGCCATGATGACTGAAATCTATCAGGCCTTCAAAGGTCAAGCTGGTCAGTCCCCCTCAGCACCTACTCCAACTCTTGCCCTCACTGACGCTACGGCAATAGTTGAGGGGGAGAATACTGCTGAAGAAACTCCTCTTCACACTGAGGGGGAGCAAACACCACCAGTCTCAGCAGCTCAAACATCATCATCATCAGCACCAGTCTTTGCAGTACCAATCTCATCACTTCCACCTCATGCAACAACAACAACACTGACAGTCTTAACACCAATCATGACAACACCACCTCCCATTATTGCATCATCTTCCTCAGGACAGGACAAGGGCAAAGGCATACTGACAACTACTGAGCCTGAGAAGATTCCCTACAAAATCGGTGACACTGAATACCTCTTCACTCCTCAACAGCTAACCAAACACCTTGCTAAAGAAGAGAGGAAATTGAAACAAGCTGAGGATGAAAAGAAAACTAAGGAGGCATTGACCAAAGTGATTGCCGAAGAAGCTGAAAATGTGGGAATAGATGCAAGCAAGCTCAAAAAGGGTCAGGCAGGACAGAAGTTCATGGAAGCTCAGGCTGCTCAAATGGCTGCAATGAGAGCTCAGTATGAAGAAAAGAGAAAGAAAACTGAAGCTCTCAGGCAAAGCAGGATTAAAGAATACAACTGGACAATGACCAGCCGAAGGCTTCCTGAAAATATCACTGATGTCAAAATCATTCCCAACACCAAACCATTGGCTATGAATGTTTACAGAGGGGATGACAAAAGACACTTTGAGGTTCATGATCCATTAAAATTCAGTGACTTTGGGATCACTGAACTTGATGAACTTGGTCCGATCATTGGAAAGAAGCAAAATAAGGTGGTCAAGGAGCTGATGAAGATCTTTAGCAAAAGATATGAAAGGCTTAGGGAAGCACCAGCCCAACTAAGAATTCAGCCTGCCTTGACTGCACCTCAAGGATCTCAACCACAAACTTCCACTGGCAAAAGGAAAATAGTTGATTTCCAACCTGAGATCAAAGTTCCTGGCCTTGAATGCAATAGAGAACTGCCTGAGGGTGTAAATTTTGTGAACTGTCTAGTGATTGAAGAGCCTGAAAGAGGGCTATTCCACATTGATGTCTATGGAAACCTTGCATTTCAAAGATGGAGTGACATTGATCAGGCTGGAGTGGCTGCAATGATCAGCTACATACAAGTGGCCTCTCAAATTCAAACCCCAGCAAACATCAGGTTCTGCCAAGACCTGAATGCCAAGATAAGAGACCATCCTGACAAAGAAACACTCATCACCAAAAACGTCAAGCTTGAAGCATTGGGAATCCATCTGGATTGACATCATTTTGTTTTATCTTTTGTACTAGTGATAGGAACTATGTAATCTGATCAATAAACGATGTATGTTTTATTCATTTACTCAGTGTTCCTTATTGTATTCATTAGTACATTCAGTGTAAGAAGAAGCCTCTTGCTCACTTACACTGATCAACCACTTAGGCTATTTGTATATCCAAATAGGGGGAGACTGTTGGGTTCAGTAAATACCCAAACCTCTTAATCTAGGATTTGAATAGAAAATAGCCCAAGTATTTAATCCGTTAACACAAACAGGTCACTGAGTGCATAGTCTCTCAGTGAGTCGTCTTCAGGATACTCAGTAAGAGGCAAAGAAGAAGTCTCTCCACTCAGTAAGGCGGAACTTAAAGGGTGAAGACTGAGTCAAGAAGAAGATGATGGATTCAGTGAGTGATGACAATAACTCACTGAATCCCTAAGATTCCTCTCCAACTTCTTACACTGAAGACAAACTGAAGTAGAAGACTGAAGGATGTAAAGACTAAAGAAAGAGCGGGACAAGGCGGGAAAGGTTGAATCAGATAAGACGAAGTCCTTATCAACCAAAGTCAACTTTCCCTGAATGGCAAAAGATCAGGCTCAGTGTCATCACTGAACTTAGGAAAGTAGTCTTGTCTCTTACCTAGAATAGTCTTTGTAAACAGAGACAAAATACACCAGTATTTTGTCTTCTGTATGATGTCAGTTTGTCACTTAGGAAAGAGTCAAATATCATACATGTATAAATAGCATAAGAGATGGAGTGAAAAGGTTAAGCTTGTGAATTGTAAAAATACACATACACGCAAGCCATCTTTTCACTCCTCCAAATACAACTTAGTTCCTGAGATAGCTCAGTGAGCTCTAAGAGTTGTGCTCAGACTTAGCCTGAGCTTAGAGAGGAATCACCCAACTTTGTTATTTCAATCCCAAGTACTATTCTGCAAGTACTTGGGTAACGTATTCTTTGTTGATTTATTTCTAATAAGAATATGATGTTGAAAATTACTTAGTGTGTTTTCTTTATGTTAATTTCAGTCATAGTTCACTTTCAACTTGTTTTATAAACTTAAACCGTTTTAAACGATAGTGAACGGGGAACAACAAAGGCCTTTGGTCAATTTTTCCAATCCCAATGCATACAATCAATGCTCGCGAGCATTCCCGGGGAGCCCATGTTCTTTTTCGTGCAATGCATATATTTTTTCGATATCATTTGAATTGGTCTTTCTTAAAAACTCTTCTACGTATAAAATATATATGCATTTAGTGAAGTTTAGTAAACACTCACGTGAACAATGTTCACCAATTTGCAAGTACTCGTCAAATGCATCGGGTGTTGAACCATATGCCAATTGGCGTATGGCGGTTGTGCATTTCATGATAGGACTAATACTTGGCTGACCCGTACAATCAATTCGCTTTTAAAAAAAATGGAAGTATTCGGGAAGAGGGTCGGCATTGTAATTGGTAATATCATTGACAATTTGTTTAAAAAGTGCAGAACTCATACAATACCTTCGTGTTAGATATAAGATTTCACATACACATTAAACCATGATCTATATGGGGCGTACAAGTAAGTTTAGAGAGAGAGAGAAGGAAATGTTCAAGTAAGAGAAAACTTGTGGAAGGTTAGATTCCAAGTGAACATCCAACCCTCTACCTTGCTAGGTAGAGGGTATTTATAGGTTACAAATAAAGGACCTCCTAACGGCCTGTGGATCAGGTATACAGTGGGTAAAGACCCGTCCTTCCTCTACGGTGTTGCACTACGCTAAACTCAACTAATAACTTACTAACAACTAATACAATAAACGACATGTCTACGAGCTAACTTAAGCTAGATTATACATGGGGTGACCGATGCTTTACAATAGAATTTCCAATTCCTAACAATCTCCCCCTAAGGGAGGTCACCCCATGAATTACATTGTGAATCCTAGCAGTTAAAAAATCTTCTGTCTTGAGCTCATAGACTTCACTTCATCAAAGTATTCAAATTATGTGCTGCAGTGGTGATATAAACATTGTTCACCTACAATGAATGTTTCGTGGAGGTTATTGAGCTGATTCACATCGATGACCTTTGAGTAAAGCAAGAGATCATCAGCCACAGTAAATCTCAGACTCTTCCTTTGTGGTGTTGGTATTATGTGAAGTTGTGACTTTTGGACCGACATGCTCACATTCTGGATCATGATTTCTTCTTATCAGAGTAGTGGAAGCTTTCGTTGATTCATGATATTGGCAGCGGCATAGCAGAAGCATGGAGTGAAAATATCAGAGTCATTGATGCACTAATCATGATATATTACGAGATGAATATGTGGAGTGAGCATGCGGCTATGGATTGACCGCTTCATCCTGATCAGCTGCAAACGTAGGGTGTACTTGTATATAACAGTTAGCAATAAATCGCACGAAAGTGTCTTTGATCACTTTCGTTGAATTGAGGTACACGACCCACGGTTCCCCGTTGATCAGTACAAGTACTGCCTGTGATCAGGTATAATTCCGAAGAATTTCCTTGACAGGGTTTCGCAGCTGCTCTGGCTGTTTTCAAACCGGAACGTCTCAAAGAAGACAACACAGAGTGAGTGAACCAGCGAATAGAGATTCACTTATTTAATGAAAAAGAGATTTGAAGAACAATCGTGTATTGCTCAATAGAAATTGTTTTTGCAATACAACGAAGGTTTTAATGAAAATCAATTATCAATCATAAAACACCTTTTAATTTGAAATATTCGTACACGGTCGATGTGCTAAAGAAAAGAGTTTTTGACCATAATGACTGGTTTTCAAAGGTATCCGTCAATCCATAACCTGAACCAGGATTGATTCAAAAGATTGAATCGCCCCATTGTTTCTGTTCAGTTGTCACATGATTGATCTATTTGAATAGATCTCACATGCCACCTACGAGGAGCTTGTTAGATGTTGGCTCCAGAAGGCTTTCCATCTTCATTGTGAATATTTTAGCATATCACTCGGATGTTCTGGCAATACCACAAGGATAATGCGTAGGACTCAATATATAATCTCTCTTTCCACATTGTGTGAAACAGAGAGTCTTCATTGAAAGTGTCCTAATGAGATTTAATGATGATCTCGAGGCTCTAGACTCAATTTGTGCATATTTGGTTCCTGTGCCGGAGACTAGGGAGAGGGTCTCCTTCTTCAATATCAACAATCTCTAAGAGAAAGTCGATAGATTATGTAGGTTCCCCGTGAGAATGAAACAAGCCCTTTTAAGAGGAGCTTGAGTGGTTTGGGAAGTTGTAGTGCAGGGCGTCACTGGGTCCATGACGTCTTGTCTTCAATACCGATGATACCATCAGTAGCATATGAATTGTACCCGGTTTCTGCCCTATGGTTGAATAAATGGAGGGCTATTTCTTTTCACCCTTTTCTCATTCAATTCTTTTTCATTCTTCAACCCCTTCAATGCTTACCGAGACTTCATAGCTAGAAACTTGTTGGGTTTGTTCCAGTACTAGCTCTGTCTCAGTCCGCACTCTTCCCATATCTCATTTTTCTCCTTTTATCATCATACCTAAGGACTTCTATACTAACTAGTGGATTGTCCCTGGGTAGATCCCTCCGGTTCTGGCGGATCATGGGACCAAAACCTAACCTTATCATCCTTATATCACCATGCATAAAGTAGGATTGGTCGGTCTTTTGGTATAGTTCTTCCGCCTTGAAACCAATTGAAAACCATTTGAAAATCAATCAAGATACTTGTGATATAAAATCTAATCATTTTGTGTCTCAATTGTTTTGATAATTTTAGAAATGCTCCCCCTCAACATATCCATATAATTCAGAAATTGTTTTAGCATATGGAGGCAAGAGATCTTTGAAATCATTAGATTAAGAATGACAGGTCCAATCTTTTGATTAACATTTTCTAAAATGATCATCATCACTTCCCAATCAATTTACTTTAGATAAAACATTTTGAGGAAGGATGAGGTTTTCAAAGGTTTGCTCCCCCTTAATATGTGCCTCGAAATTTAAAAGAGTTTTGCACACATTAGACAGAAGATCTTTGAAGTACAACCATGATTACCAAGCATTTAGAAACCATTTATCACACAATCAGGGTACCTTACATAAAAGCATGGAAAACTTTGTACCCTGAAGGTTTAATTTTGTTTTGAAATGCTCCCGCTTGATATATGCTTCGAGATTCGAAAATTGTTTAGCATATATTTAGAGAGCTGTATGCACTTTGAGACAAAAATGGTCATCTTTTATCATCTTTCATATTTATATCACATTTTCTCCCCCGATCAAAAATTTCAAATCCTTAGAGACTTTGGATCTCAAGTGATTTAAATATGTATGAGACAAAACATTTGTTGGAGAAAAATGTGTCCAATTTTATATGATAAGAAGCGGACAACACTGAAGTTCCCTTTATAGACACAAAGGGAAACCACAGTACATAACCTAACACTAATACATGCATTATATTTGTTCATAGTTTGTACACCACATATTACACATAAATAATGCGAAACAGAAACTACTTCTGGAAGATATCTTCATTCAGTCCTTTGAAGCAGTTTGTAATGACCATTACGAAGTCTACCACCTACAAAGCTTTCAAGACTGCGATAGATCATTCTAGTCTTCAATCTTCGTCTGATTGCAGCAAGGAACACTTCACACCTCTTCAAGTCCTCGTCAGTCCAGTATATTGTTTTGTTCCGCGGCTTCAAATCAATTCTGATTTCTTTCACTCTAGAGTTTAATTCTTCTTCGACCATCTTGAGTGTGCCATCACTGAATTTGTATAGTTCACACAATCTCATTAACATTCTAGTTCCATATCTGTCCGTGAAGATGACTGCTCTGGGGGCGTCGATCACAATATATTCATGACGAAATTCATGTCCTTTGACTTCCCATTGTGGTCTTATAAGGTTGACCCGAGTCTGATAACTTTCAATTCCCAATTGAAGGTCCTCAACTCTTAGTCGAATGACCAAGCCTCTGATCCAGAGATTGACGGCAGCCAAAAGAGCCTTCTTCTCGCGAGCAGGCAGATGGTCAAGGTGTCCTTGGAGATTCAGAAGGTAGAGGTCTTCAAAGTCGTTAGGCATCAGATGTTTGAAGTCGTTTTCTTCTATAGTGTACTCTTTCGAGTCTGCTCTTCGAAGGACAATCTTCTTCAAGTAATCATACCCGTAGATTGAGAAGATCTCAACTCTAATAACACTTAGAATACGCAGTTCGGATCGAACAGCTCTGTGGCTCTTCTTGGCATTATGTATTTCGATGTAGAATTGTTTCTTCTTGAACCACCAATGAGAAATTCCATATGAAGCGGCAATGTCATATTGTTGCTCTTTGTCTGCCCAGAATTGATCTGGAACCATTTGTTCAAGACCTTGATCAGTGTAGGTAGCTGCTTTCATCTTTGAAATTGAAAGAGCAGGTCTTCTTTCAGATGTACGACCACATAGATAGTCCAGATCATGGTTAAAGAAAAATTCTGACTGGATAGACATAAATCTAGGTTCGCCGCCAAGTGGAAGAGGGTTGTTTACATCAAACCTATTGATCTGCTCACCGATTTGATCATTCAGCATTCTATAGCATTCCTCCATTTGATATTGAAGTTGATTAGCATCCGAGTGGAAGACTTTAATTAATTCATATGCAGGGCCTTCAAGATCTTTAGGGGTAATAGATTTAAATTGCTTCTTTTCACAAAACCACTTTATAAAACTTCCCATATCACCTGTGACGTGAAGAAGAGAATCTTCTGCCGGAGCTTCATAGGTGGACATGATAGTTGAAGCCCAATTGTTTGCTGGATTTGTTGAATCAGATTCGGGAATAAACCAAGAAGGCTCAGGAGTTTGAGGTTTATCTTGGGTAAGCCAACTTTGAGTAACATCCTTAGAAGGTGTAGCTCTAGCAGATTTGATTCGTCTTCCCTCAATATAAGCATCCAACCACTCCTCATCTTCTGTAATATTGGGGATGTGCTTGGTAGACACGTCATCATCTTCCGATTCAGATTCTTGAGGAACAAAAGATTCTTCATTCATTATTTGCTCTTCTGAAATAGTAGGGATGGTTGGTGTAAACTGGGAGTCGACAGTGGTCCATCCAGTAGACATCTTTTGAGATTTTTGACCACTTGAAGTACTTGTTTGTTTCTGAGTTGTTGGTGGTGGTGAAGGTGACCTTGCTTTGTGAGATGTGGTTGTTCCAGAGGATCCTCCAACTCTTGAAGTGCCAGTGCCACCCATAGGAGGTGGTGGTGGTGACTTTGGACCTCCAGACATATCTTTTGAGTCCATTAGAGCTGATCTTCTTTTCTTCTTGGCCTCCCTTTCACGAATATCGATCACAAACTGCTCATGATTATCATGTCTCATGGATTCCTCAAGCGCCTCGTATAATTTCTTATGTACACTGTGCTTGTCCTCTCCTGCCTCAAACATTCTTTCTGATAAGGCAGATCTCATGTCAGAGATTGGCAAATCTTTGAATCTCTGAAGTAATGGAGCCTTCATTGCCCACTCAACCGCATCTTTAATGTCAGCTTCTATTGCCTTTGTTACGACTTCATCAAGATTAAGATTCTCCAGTTTCTTCACCCGACCATCAAGATTGTTGACAGCTATAGGAAAATGTTTCTCAATAGTTGCAATGCGTAGCATGACCTCTTCAAGCAATTCCTCAGTTGTTTTAACAGTAGCAGGTGAGGCACAAGGTGGTGAGGCAGGTGGGGTGACAGGATCACTAATCGTGACAACTCGTAGTGGATCATTGGCGGGATTGGGAGGTGGGAGTGCAGTTGTTATGGCTGGTTCGAGAGTTGTCGTGATTGAAGATGATGTGAAAACAGTGGAGAACATTGGAGCAGACATCGGAGGAATAGTTGACGAATCTTGATGAATAGTGACTGAGAACATAGACTGAGCTTCATCCTTTTCATTTGTTTGCTTGTCTGATTCGATGTCAGAGGGACCGTCTTTCAAGAATTGGTCACCGTACGTAAGGTCAGCATCTAGATTTTTAAGTGAGGAAAGTGATCCTGTAGATAAGTTTGATTCTTCAAGACGCCTGTGTTCTTCAGATTCTTGCACAAGATTCTTCTGTGGGTCTTTAACCGGCTTAATTTTATCACCTACTGATTCAGGTACTGGGATCTCTGCAGAGGAAGGAGTCTCCTGATTATCTTCTTGTGTATTACTGGGCACGGAGGATTCAACTAATCTGTCTCCCATATCAATATGCATCCCAGATTGTTCATGTGTAGAGGAAGATATAGCATCTCTTCTCTTGATAATGAACCTGGTAGTGGTTTTGGGAGGTGGAGAAGAGATATTCAGTAGCATGTGTGTTGCTTGTTCTACTTCTCCTCCAGCAATTCCTTTACCTTTGTCATGTGTGGCAGTATTTATTTGTTGAGGAGTTGACTCTGGCTCTCTTATCGTGACCCCTCCCACTGGTGGTCTTTGAGACTCGATCAGACTATCAAGGCTTTGTTGTATTCCTTGTTGGAGGGCAGCTTCATCTTCATCAATCAACTTTGCTCCACTTCCTGGTACCTTAGATCCCGCATCATTTCCCTTACCAGCTTCTCTTTTTCTCCTCTTTTGCTTTTGTGAGGGAGAGACTTTAGATACAGAAGTATCAGGTCTCTTCATTTTCTTAGGTAGGCTTGAGTAGGTGGGTGAAGACATGTGTGTGCCATCAGCTATTGAGGTGGAGGCTTTCTTTACATAGCTCTTGAAGTAATCAACATTCTTGATTCTATCATTAAGCAAAGCTTCAGGAACTGGCATTCCAAATATCTCCTTGTCATGTCCTCTGGCACTATATTTAATGTTGCCAAGAACAAACTCATCACTGGATTCATGTTGTGCAGACTCGCTACGTAAGTTGATCCGATGAATATGTAGCAGATGATGAATAATTAGTTTTGAGAATCTGATGCTGGGTATCACTCTTTTACCAAGACTTTTTCTACCTTTGACTTTATTCTCAAAGTTGATTCTATCAGAGATAAATGTGTCTAATGACAAAATGAATTCTTCCCAGATAAGTTCAGCGAAGTCAATATTTTTCCTTTTGACAATACCCAACAGAATCTGCATAATGGGAGCTCGAACTCTGTCTGTCCCTGATGTTTTACCAGTTAGGCATAGGTTAAGGGTTGTGACGATAGATCTCCATGGTTGATATATTTCTGCATTGATGAGTGATGAAATCTTGGCTATTCTTTCCGGGTATCCCAATTCTTCGACAAAGTTTAAGATGTCATGAATGGAGGGTGGAGAGATGAATTTGTTGGATGGGTTTCTTGGTGTGATCTGAAGAGCATCCCTGAGTGTTTCAACCGAGATGTCATACCATTTGTCATCGAGCTTACACGAGTATGATGCAGAAATCTTATCCCAAGTAACAGTTTTCCAGAATTGTTGCAGATAGATGGATGGGATAGTGCAACGTTTGGTTAGGGCATTAAAGAAGTTGGTATCCTTCAAGATGTCGATGGCCAGATGAAACGTAGGATTATGTTGCCCTCTATCTACGTCCAAGAAGCAGTTGCTCTTAGCAATTGACACCCATTCCGCACGAGGAAGTAATTCTTCATCAGTCAGAGTGACATTTTGTGCAGATGCAGTAGGAACTTCAGAGGATGTGATGTCAGCCATTGAAATCTGAAGGTTACACAGACAACACAGACATACCCAGGAAAATTGTTAGGGTAAGTTGCAGATATGATGAATTAGTATGCCGAAACTTATGAGTGTAGAATACCATTTGGGATAAGGCATCAAAAATAGATAATACCAAAGGCTTAGTTAACTAACACACTGCAACCTAGCATTGGAACTACAATTTGAGCAACTCTCACAACACACTACACATACGTGATAATAGGTTACCAACATGCATGCTAAATGATGTATGAGGAACATATCATATGGCAACTCGCATCCATTATCTCTCTTAGGCAGCAGAGTAACTCGCAACATACAATATCACAGTCAACTCGCATACAGTGTAAATCAAGTCGCAAATGGCAACTCGCATGCATCAACTCGCTTAGGTCAAACAATGGATGGTCAACATATATATGCAACTCGCAATATAGACATGAAACAAGTCGCATATGGCAACTTGCATATGATGAAAGATACCAGCATAGTTAACTCGCATACATCATAAAGTATGAAGCAAGTCGCATATGGCAACTCGCATGAATCAACTCGCTTTGGTCAAACAATGGATGGTCAACATGTATATGCTAACTCGCATTATAAACATGAAGCAAGTCGCATATGGCAACTCGCATATGATGAACGATAACACGCATAGTTAACACGCTTATGTAACTCGCATATGATACAATGAATCTAGACATATTGCATAGGGAACAGGCAACACGCATTTATGACTTTGCAACTCGCATATAGCAACTCGATTTCAAACAAATTCAACCCCAATACGCATATAAGAACTTCTTTAACAAACCATCAGGTGAACTCGCATGCAAGAAAACTATCCAACTCGCTAACAATAACATAGCATGAGTAACCCTCTTAAGATCTCGAAACCACGAACACATATTTAAACCACAGTCATAATCATGTAAAGTAGGAATGCTAATCTCTCTATTCAAACCAAGTAGCAAAAACTTAACCCTACCCATACGACACCCTCAATACGCATAATCAAAGGATATTTCAGACATTAACTAAGTATGTTATATCATTCACTGAATGTATCTAAGCTACAATCAATAACACTTAAGGAAAACATACAAACCTAACGCCTAAACAATTGATTTAGATGAGAATCGAGGGGACAAAATCTGCAAAGGGATTAAGAACAAGATGGTTTAGGTATAAATCTTTCCAATGTGTTAAGATAAACAAGATCAGATAACACAAACAGCCTACCACACAGTCTTCAGTATGTAACTCGTTTATATGAGAGTTGAGAGAGAATAGTTAATGCGTGTTTTGACCAAGATGATAAAAGTGATTTGACCATGACACACAACACGCATACATAGGAGAATACTAAAAGCGAGTTGACACTATTAGTCCCTCTACTTGTAAATGCAACACGCATATACGGTACACAGATATGGGAAATGTCACTTTTAGTCCCTCTACTTGACAACACAACACGCATACAGACACAACATAGCAACTCGCATATCCTAAGGAGTAAAATATCATCACACAAATCACACCATACTCAAATAAAATCCCTCAAACATCAGATGAACTGTTTCAGCTAAATTTAATCACCACATAGTATGCAACAGTTAACTCACTCAAATAAAGCATGCATATGTACTGATTCAGCAACAGGTGCACAATCCTCCCCCTCTATCAATGATACGAGGAAGGGAGAAATCATTGATTGATATAGTATTATGAGATAACTACAGCAAGAAAATGAAGGACCTAAATAAATAATAAAAAATTATTACTACTCTGTTCGAACTTCATCTAAAATCTCGTGACATTGTTGAATGACATTTCTAGGACCGTAGATGTTATCGATGAAAGAAACAACTAGAGTACCAATGAGTGAAATAATGACTAATAAAAAATGTGAAATTAGAAAATGAAGTTTGAAAAAATCTGATTTTTTTTTTATTATTATTTTTTTTTGTAGAAGAGAACCTATTAAGTACGAGTCCTGAATAGAGGTGATCAGGAGTCAGAGTACGAGGTGTATCAATTCTGACAGTCCACCATTCCAGAGTGAGCATTCTTCAGTTCTGATGGAAACCAGGTCATGATTTTCATGAACGAATTGAGCATAATACCTAAAACAGATTGAGGACACTTTGCACTAATAGCACATGCATTATTGCAAATGGGTGGGTTAGTGACATGTATATTCTCTATTTTTGAATTAAAAGAGTCAGGTCTTGGAGTATCATTAATGGACATCTCTTTAAGTTCAACATTCTTGAAGGTTTTTCCTGTGGGGATCCACCTGAGGCAACTTCTGGGTAAGTAAGTCCGTTTGGTACCTGTAAACTTAAAGAGTCTGCCAGTAGGAACCCACTTAAAACAACGGCTAACAAAGTTAGATGAAGCTAGATTCCTGTCCTGATCATTGGTCCTTTTGCATTTAAATTGCTTCTTAGTGGATTGGTCTGTCATTTGACTCCTTAAATTCCTGATCTTAGATTTCTGAACCATCTGCTGGAAATTGTCTTTCCTACAGTTGGAATGACTTTGTGAAGTGACTGGATTCGACAAAACCTTATTATATTCAACCTGGGGGGCAAGCTTAGATTTTGATTCTTTAAATATTTCTGTCTTAAATGCATTGGGTTGCCTAGTTACAGGGCGTTTAGTGGCATTATGAACAGTTGATTTCTCCAAAGTTGATGGTTTTGTGAGCTTAGTATTCACTCTATTTCATGTAATTTTCCTAATCTCATTTCTTAACGCAACGATAGTGAAACTCTTATCCTGAACTTGGTTTTTGAGGGCATCTATGTCAGATGTCATGGAGTTGATTTTATCAATCTGTTTGGTCCTACACTCCAGAAGATTCTTCTTTAAGGATTCATTATCTCTTAGCAATTTTGCAACACATATGGCTAGTTCCTCATTTCTAGACTTAATTGCATTACAAGCATCATAATTAATATCCGCATTCATGTTCACTTGAGTGTCTGATATTTGTTTTTTCAGGTTACGAATGGTTGAGTCTTTGTCTAGAATATGAGTTTTTAACTGATTAATTTCAAAAAACTCACGGAATTATGGGAATTCTGGATTTGTGCATGCATTTGAAACAAGAGAATTTTCTTCCTTTTGCTGTAGTGCAATTTCCAAGGAAATGCAGTGTTCTTCAAGAATTGAATATTTGTAAGAAAGTTCCTCAAGTGCCCTTTTTGAAACCATATCATTAGTTTTAAAACATACAGACTCAGTCTCAACCATATTAGTTTTATCAGACTCATGTGTATCTATAAATTCAAATGGTTTGGATACGTTACTAGATACATTGTGTTGATCATTCAAGGGTAGTACATCAGATGACACCTGATCATCCATTGGTCTGACACTTGCATCCTCATTGCTTGTACTGTGCATTAATGACTTTCTGACAGATTTAGGCTCCTCAATCTTTGATTCTTTGTATTTATCGTCAGCAGATATAACATTTGAAGCTATTCCTATTTCATCGCTGTAATCAACTGATGATGCTCTGCATTCTTTCAACTTTCTGATCACAGCATCCCCTGGAAGTTCGCTGTTATCTTTCAGTTGATCCTGGACTTCATTTGCTTTAGCTGCTTCATTAATGTACATCTCCATATTATCCATTAATTTGATGAATATATTGGAAAATTCCTGAATTTCCATTCCAGTATGCCTTTTAAAGGTGATACTTGAGATTTGTTGATCAAAGTCTGCTAAGTATTCCTTATTGATAAATGGCAGGAATTGTTTGTGAATCATCTGAAGTACACCCAAGGAATCATTAATTATTATCTTCTCGTTGGTGAGTTGGTTCTTCAATTGTTCCAGATATAGCAACATTGTTTTCTTTAGTGAAGGAAATTCCTGACGGAAAAGAGCATTGCATGTTCGATCCATGGATGTGGATAAAACTTGTGATATGTGAGAATGAAGCTGTAAATAGGGTTCAATACTGCATTCAATAAGTAATTTCTGCTGGGGTTCATTTGTGTTGGACTCAAAGTGTGATGGGTTTAGATCATCATATGTAGAATCTGTTAAGGTCAAGCATTCTGAATAGTGCATACTTTGTCTGCAGTCCACAGTGTCATAAAGTTCTAGTACTTTAGATATTACTGGATCAGTAGAGTGAGCCATGAATGTTGGACTCTACGGGATTTTACTATTCTTTGATTAAACCGGGAAATTGATTCTTTCACGGGATTTTACTAAACCAAAAGAACAACCGTAAGAATGTATCATGAAGAAGTAACAAGTCTAAATGAACAGGTAGCTAACCACACAACTCGCTTAATTATCAACTCGCTTAAGCAGTCAACTCGCTAAATAGCCAATTCACATTAGCATCAACGCGCAACACAATCAACTCGCTTAATGAATCAAGTCGCTAAATAGCCAACTCGCAACACAATCAACTCGCTTGAACACCAAGTCGCTTAGATTAACTCGCTAGCTTTACAACTCGCTAAATAGCTAAGTCGCTTTAGATCTCAAGTCGCTTAAAGAAACAACTCGCTTAGAACCCAAGTCGCATAAAAATCAACTCGCTAAACAGCTAAGTCGCATGTACCAACTCGCATCCAATAACAAAGCAACTCGCTTTGAAGAAAAAGCTATCCGAGACACAACTCGCTTCGTACAAACTTCAAAAATAACCACTTTATCAATCAAAAACAACCAAACCACAAAGATTTAAGCCTTCCAATTCAAAACATAAACACATATGATGATCCTAAACACGAAAGTACAAGCAAAATTCAAACTTTAACACTAGAATTTGTCCAAATGAATCAAACTCTCCTAAACCTTTAATACCCCAAAAACCTTATGAAATCCACCAAAACAAGAAGCACGAAAGATGAGTGATCAAACCATGGCTCTTGATACCAATTGTTAGATATAAGATTTCACATACACATTAAACCATGATCTATATGGGGCGTACAAGTAAGTTTAGAGAGAGAGAGAGAGGGAAATGTTCAAGTAAGAGAAAACTTGTGGAAGGTTAGATTCCAAGTGAACATCCAACCCTCTACCTTGCTAGGTAGAGGGTATTTATAGGTTACAAATAAACGACCTCCTAACGGCCTGTGGATCAGGTATACTGTGGGTAAAGACCCGTCCTTCCTCCACGGTGTTGCACTACGCTAAACTAAACTAATAACTTACTAACAACTAATACAATAAACGACATGTCTACGAGCTAACTTAAGCTAGATTATACATAGGGTGACCGATGCTTTACAATAGAATTTCCAATTCCTAACACTTCGCCTAAAAATCATCTCCGTGTATTTAGGAGGATTGTTTTCGTCGCCAAAATAGTCTTCCAATAGCCATTCTTCCGCCTCTTCTCGTTCACGTGGTAAGTATGTCCTAGTATTACGACCCGAACCCGACTTCCGAGTTACACAAAGCTAAAAATTGTTCATAAGCTTCAAAACCCCGCATATACCACTCTAATTCGTCTTGAAAATAAATATCGTAATGATCATAGTTGTTGGGATTATGGTTGGGACCATAGTTGTTTGGATTCATAGTGGTTATTGATAAAAAAGTAAATATTGTTTTAAGTGTTGAGAAGTAAATAATAGTGAAAATGTATATAAAAATTAAAAGAATAGTAGGGTACTTATAGGATTTTTAAAGTGGTAAAAAATTAAAAAAAAGTATGATTTTGAATGTGAAAAAACGGCTAGTAACAGCCCCAAACGTCCATATTTTCTTTTTTCTTACCGTTATATAACGTTACAGTTTAAAAATATATACCCACCCAATAACTACTAGTAATGCTACACTAGTAATCTATCTACCAATACAAATACTAGCCCAAACATTTACGACATAAATGCTACGTAAAACTTTAAATGCCACATAAATGCTATAGTAGTAGGAAAAGGACCTCATTCAATAATGATCGATTAAAAAATGTACTATCTTATATCAAACAAAGCAGCATACTTTATTTATCGGCAATAGAAGCATAAATCAAATTCTCATTAAATTAATTCTTTATAAATAAATGCTAAATTACTTTAACCAATGTTTGTACGTGGCCTTTTGTATTACCACATATCAAAAGACCTTGTCACCGATATCCAGACATTAATAGTTAACCGTGTCACCCATTACCTATTACTTCGTCTTCCTCCTTCACATACGTGTAAAACACATACACACACATAAAAAAAGAAACTCGCAGTATCATCATACAAACACAAAACATCACAAACACAAACAAAAAAGGAAAGAATTACTTCATCTTCCTCCTTCACATCCATTTTTGCGAGCAAGCTTTACAACCCACTTGGCATTGTATAAAATCGTTGCAGTGTAGTATGGGTAAGCTCAAGGGATTGATCGTTCTCTAGGAGAATAGAGATGCTAGTAGAGATGTATGACGAGAAGGTGAGGTTGAGTGTGATTCTTTTTAGCTTTTTATATTTTTTTGGAAAAAAAGTAAATCTTGGGGTTTGAAGAGTGGGGGTGGTAATTCTACCAATTTTAACTACTTAATAATTTAAACTAAAAACTAATTAAATGATAAGGATTTAAAAGGTACACTTTTGAGGGGTCATTTAAGCCCTTAATCGACCACTTTTATATCCGTTACGGCTTAATTTCGTTCCTTTTCACTTTTCAGGTCTCTTGAAGGCAAAATGCTGGAATGACACTTATTTGGACAAAAAGGCGTGAATATGTATAGAAAATGGCTAAAGTCAAGATCAAGACACTCAAGCTGCTGGAAACGCACCCGACGGCATCATAAATAAAAGGCGACGACGTCCCTCTAATTGCGACGGCTCAGAAGTGAAATTGCTATTTTGTACCTGACGGCGTCAGGCTTTAAAGAGTAGGGCGTCACAACTCAGACGACCTAGATCCAGATTCAGACGGCGTCAGAAGATGAAGCCGACGGCGTCACAACCCCAACGTGACGCCGTCACAAAGTTGACTTGGTCAAGATGAAACCCTAATGGCGGCGATCCGACGGCGTCACAATTAAAGAGTGACGCCGTCGCAGTTGTAACTCTATATATTGAATTCGAATTTTCAGACTTTTAGAGAGGTAGAATTGTGGAGTAAAACCCTAAAACGATTTTTGGTTGTCTTGGGCAGTATCTTAGGGTTCTCATACCCTATTGTACAACAAGATAAGTAATCTACTTCATTGATTTCATTATGTCTTTAATTGTATGTGTGTATGCTTGCATGTTTACCATGTCCGGCTAATTTACTTGTGTGTTTGCTTAGATCTATGAAACCTAGTTATTGAATATTGATTGGTTGTCTCTTTTCTTAATTGTAATTGGCTTAGGATTGCAATAGGCCATCGTTGTGTTTTTAATGCTTGAGTAATCTTTGTGATCATTAGTTTGTAATCGCCTAGAGTTATTGTAGGCTAAAAATCCAAAGATAACCTTAGAGTTAGTTTATAAATCCTAGAGATTTTGTTGGCAATAACCTTAAGGCATCCTCAAAGAGTTAGGGAAAAAAGCATACCCTACGACCTTAGAAGACACAACGCGTTAAGAATAAGTACGTGACAATTCAACCATCAATAAAAGATAACTATGGAGTAATAGCATCTAGGTATACACATTTTTAATCATTATACGAGCACACATCAATTAGACATAGATTACCCCTTAACTTAGTTAATTAGAATAGATAATAGTAGAGTAATCGGTAGAAATACCACCCCCCAAATCCAATACCCCGAGATCCGTACCTTTCAATTTTCCAAAAAGTATAAAAAAGATTAAAAAAAATTAATCTTCCTCAACCCCAACCTTAGCGTAGTAATTTCTCACTAGCATTCCTATTCCCCTAGAGAACGATATCAATCTCGAGGTTTACCCTAATACTACACTACAACGATTAGGTTCACTGCCTAGGTGGTTGAAAAAGTTGCTCGAAGAAAATGAAGTTTCCTTTGACCCCGAACGCGCGTTGTACGCGTATCATTAAACTAATTAAAAGGAGAAAAGCTATGGATTGATTAAGTGAGTTCTTATGATAATTAAAAACGTGTTTACTTAGATTTTCTTACTCCCTAGTTATCTCTTATTGGTCGGTTGAATTGTCACATCCTCATTCTAATTGGTGCGTTGTATTCCGTGTTATTCATAGGGGGTGCCTAATTCTCTAGTTCTATGAATTGTAACTCTCCTCTAGACTATCCGGGATTGCAAGTATCGTAGTATCTCCCCCGAATACTCTATTATCATAAATCTACAACTCATGCAATAAACACAACGATGGCTTAAGTGCACTCTCAAGCTTTTTGCTATTTAGGACGTTCAAGCTCGCAACAATCAAAGAAGAAGATAGTTTTCCTTACTCAAGTGTCTACCAATTAAAACAAGAGACAACCTAACAGTAATCAACAACTAGGTTTCATAAATATAAGCAAACACAAGATTAATTTAGCTACGCATGATAGATAAGCATGAACACAAAAAAAACAATTGAACATAGAACAAACATGGTGATGGATTGGATAAACAAACTTATCTTTGAATGTAAAGAAGAGGTTGGAACCCTAAAATACTGCCCAAGTCAGACTATGAACGAACTAGGGTTTGCTCTCCAAAATATTACGCCTAAAATACAGAAAATTCGAAGTCTATATATAGATTTACACTTGCGACAACGTCGCCTTTTGATGGTTACGCCGTCTGGTCGCCGTCATTAGGGTTTCGTTATGGATAAGTCATCGTTGGGACTACGTCAATTGAGGAAGTGTGACTCCGTCTCGCTTCATTATTTAGAGTAGACTAAAATTAGTCTAAAAGTGATATGAGATGTCAAACTTTGGTTTTCTTCGTACGCGGGATAACTTAACAGTTATTCGTGAAGTTTAAAAAAATTACGCGATTTAATAAAAAGGTAGAACGTACAAGGTTAATTTCTTTATAGTCAAAGGAGGAGGGAAATATGTTTGACTTTTTCAAAAATGTAAAAGTTTCTAAAAATCTTAGGAAATACAGTGCAGGAATCGTTAAGTCTGGATGTAAGTAGAATTGTTTAAAACGTAAGTTTAGTTTCGTACTGCGCTGGGCTTATTTGGTAACATAAAAATAAATCTTAAAAATTCTCAAATTCGTCATGAGTGATAAAAAAATTAATCTAATGCGGGGAAAATTGTCAGAGGCAGTTTTCGTTATGCGCGGGATGTTTAAACGGTGAACCGTCCAAAACGAAACTTTAAAACGGTGTTTTCTTAATAACTTTTGCGAAAATGATCTAACGATTGTCGAACTCTCAGGTCATTACTAAAATAGTTTATCCTACGAGAATGTGAAATAAAATTTTACGGGATGAATAGTGAAAAGTGAATAGTAACAGTGAATAGTAAAAATGAATAGTGACCCAAAAATGCGAATTGTTACAGTCTCTACCCCTTAAAAGGAACTTCGTCCCGAAGTTCTGTTGATGTTCACTACTTACAGTGCCTGGTCTAAGGGATTACGTCAAAGCTTATGTATATTGGTTTCTTATCAAATTAGGTACGTTCTTGTGACTATCGCGACTATTTCCCATCCTAAAGACATGCTCTCTTATGGTAGGTTTGATGAGGCAAGCTTTCCCATTCTCGAGCAAAACCCTCAAAAGATTTTTAGGTAACTGATTTTTACTTAATCTCACAACTCATCAAACAAGAACTGTCATGAGATTAGGCTAAATCGGTTTGAGTAACAACTTGATTCTAGCTTGATCTTTGCAACTCATCAAACAAGAACTGTCACTCAGATCAAACTGGAAACAAGTGGTTTGAAGAAAATCTTTTGAAAATTTGGCTCGATTACGGAATTGCTTACACATATGAGACTACTACTCCCTTCATTGCATGATTTTTCCTGAATTAGACATAGGTGATCAGGCTATGTATAATTTAGGAGTAACTATGCAATGCTTGGACTAATCGACTCATATGATGTTTGGTGTTTCAATCAGTTCATAGAAATCTCTCTTAGGTGCTAAAATTACGAAAAAGTCTACAGTGTGCAAGGCGATAGGGAGGAAGGTCTCAACGTATATAGTAGTTATAGTCTAGGCTCTAAATGCAACCTAGTTCTCTATAACCAATTCTCTGATACCAATCTGTAACACCCCCAAAATACCGCAGCGGAAGACTGTGTCACTGGGGTGCTACTTCATAATACAAAGTACAAGTTATAGAAAACGACCTCTAAATGAGACGTTTTGAAAAGTTACCATTCGATTAATGAAATCAGAGTTACAAACAATGAGGTCCCAAAGTATAATATATAAATGTTTCGAATGGTAAATGACAAAAGCATAAGTCTTCAAAATATGTCGTGCGACTCTATGTTCCATGCAATAGCTATCGTCTTATGACCTGAGATAAACATGCTAAAGTGTCAACACAATGGTTGCTGAGTTCATAGAGTTTGTTTAACATGTAAAGCCTTTAAAGAATGTTCACACAACAAAGGCATTGTAAATCCACTCAGTTCCAAGTTCCGCCCATACAAAACTTGCAACCTGTGTGTTTACAACCCACTGCTAAAATATAATACATTTTATAGTCAAGCACACATACAGTCATAATAGTTCTCATTATTGCACTTAGGGGACTGCTCCGTGTATGTTGGGAGACTTATCATCGACTTATCAAGTTTACTAATGGACTGCTCCGTACAAAGGAGACTTACCATCGACTTATCATGCTAACGAGGGGACTGCTCCGTGTATGTTGGGAGACTTACCATCGACTTATCAAGTTTACTATTGGACTGCTCCGAACAAGGGAGACTTACCATCGTCTTAAGTATAACACAATCAAGTATAACGCAATCAAGTATAACGCAATCAAGTATAACGCAATCAAGTATAACGCAATCAAGTATAATGCAATACAGTATAACATAATCAAGTATAAGGCAATCAAGTATAATGCTTTGAGTATTTGTAAAAGTAAAAGAAATAGTTGAGCATGTATCTCCCCCAAAGAGTTTGTAAAACAAGTATTAAAAGAGTAGGGGCTATGACTCACGGTAATCAGTAAAAGTTTAGAGTACTTATAAAAGTAAATGAAAATAGTTTGAGCATGTATCTCCCCCAAAAGTAATTCAAAAGGTATAAAAGTAGGGGCTATGAAACTCACGGTAATCCTTAAAAGTTTAAAGTACTTATGAAAGTAAATGAAAATAGTTTGAGCATGTATCTCCCCCAAAAGTAATTCAAAACGTATAAAAGTAGGGGCTATGAAACTCACCTTAAAAATGATATCAGAACGTATAACGGAATCGATGGATAAGCCTGGAAGTCTCTACGTATAACCTAGAATATGATGTCAACTCTTAGGTTCGGTATAATGCCTAAGAAAATATGAACGAGCTTATATATGCCATTATATTGATCAAGACGTAGTATTTGTATGTTTGTTTATAGAAATGGTTTTAGTTTGTATATCTCGTACTACCGTTCGGGCCATCATAATTCAGAGGTCATGCAGTAAACGTTCGAGGAGCTAGGACACTTTAAATCGTAAATCCAGCAACTCGTCGATCCGTTTACCCAAATGAACCCCTCACATGAAGTTCCCTAGTGTTGTAGTGCTCAATACGTAAAACATGTATTTTGATTATTTGATTATATGCTAAATTAAGAGTTTATAAATACAATAAATAAACTAACAAAGTTTATAAGTATTTTAATAAGTTTGAGTTTTATAAATACTTACCTTAAAATAGAATGCATGAGTATTATGGAAAAATAAAATATTAACGGAGCTTCGACGTAGAATTTGCAGTCTTCGAAAACCCACGACTATTAGAAGATTATAACAACGCCTTCTTGAGAACCCGAAGAAGAAAAGAAGATTATAATGACGTCTTTTTGGAGACTTGAAGATATTTGAAGATTATAACGACTCTTTCTTGAAAACTTCCAAGAACGAAGATCAAACGCTAGTTTTCTTCAAGAACACATGAATGTTCTTACAGAATCTATAAGAAATGCCTTAGGGTTTAGGACTTTAGATGATAAGAAAGGGTGGTGCAAGAATAAATGAAGTGATTATGCTTGGTATTTATAGGCTAGTAGTTTTGGTTAACTATATATTGGGTTAAAAACTAACCATGGTTAAATTTACACATGTAAATGATCTAAAGGAAGTATGCTTAGGATTTTGACACCAAGGTGATGACTCCCCCCTTAAATTTCGTTCATGATAAGATAGGATGACTTTGGTGGATAGTTTTGGTATTATCTTGGTTACAGAGTGAGTTTTGGTTCCGTTAAATGCTAATCGAAGCCATAAAATGTAAAACCGGGTATCGTAAAAATATGAAACTTGCAGGAATGATGAAACTCATCATTATACTCCATCTAAAAATATAAAATGGGTGATAAGTCTTATTAGGTGCAAAAACGCTGCTTAAAACTGGAAATACAGGTCAAAAACGCGTAATTCGCAGTTTATCAGAAAATAACGAAATTTCAGGGAAACGACCGTGAATTTATTTAGAGTAGACTAAAATTAGTCTAAAAGTGATATGAGATGTCAAACTTTGGTTTTCTTCGTACGCGGGATAACTTAACAGTTATTCGTGAAGTTTAAAAAAATTACGCGATTTAATAAAAAGGTAGAACGTACAAGGTTAATTTCTTTATAGTCAAAGGAGGAGGGAAATATGTTTGACTTTTTCAAAAATGTAAAAGTTTCTAAAAATCTTAGGAAATACAGTGCAGGAATCGTTAAGTCTGGATGTAAGTAGAATTGTTTAAAACGTAAGTTTAGTTTCGTACTGCGCTGGGCTTATTTGGTAACATAAAAATAAATCTTAAAAATTCTCAAATTCGTCATGAGTGATAAAAAAATTAATCTAATGCGGGGAAAATTGTCAGAGGCAGTTTTCGTTATGCGCGGGATGTTTAAACGGTGAACCGTCCAAAACGAAACTTTAAAACGGTGTTTTCTTAATAACTTTTGCGAAAATGATCTAACGATTGTCGAACTCTCAGGTCATTACTAAAATAGTTTATCCTACGAGAATGTGAAATAAAATTTTACGGGATGAATAGTGAAAAGTGAATAGTAACAGTGAATAGTAAAAATGAATAGTGACCCAAAAATGCGAATTGTTACAGTCTCTACCCCTTAAAAGGAACTTCGTCCCGAAGTTCTGTTGATGTTCACTACTTACAGTGCCTGGTCTAAGGGATTACGTCAAAGCTTATGTATATTGGTTTCTTATCAAATTAGGTACGTTCTTGTGACTATCGCGACTATTTCCCATCCTAAAGACATGCTCTCTTATGGTAGGTTTGATGAGGCAAGCTTTCCCATTCTCGAGCAAAACCCTCAAAAGATTTTTAGGTAACTGATTTTTACTTAATCTCACAACTCATCAAACAAGAACTGTCATGAGATTAGGCTAAATCGGTTTGAGTAACAACTTGATTCTAGCTTGATCTTTGCAACTCATCAAACAAGAACTGTCACTCAGATCAAACTGGAAACAAGTGGTTTGAAGAAAATCTTTTGAAAATTTGGCTCGATTACGGAATTGCTTACACATATGAGACTACTACTCCCTTCATTGCATGATTTTTCCTGAATTAGACATAGGTGATCAGGCTATGTATAATTTAGGAGTAACTATGCAATGCTTGGACTAATCGACTCATATGATGTTTGGTGTTTCAATCAGTTCATAGAAATCTCTCTTAGGTGCTAAAATTACGAAAAAGTCTACAGTGTGCAAGGCGATAGGGAGGAAGGTCTCAACGTATATAGTAGTTATAGTCTAGGCTCTAAATGCAACCTAGTTCTCTATAACCAATTCTCTGATACCAATCTGTAACACCCCCAAAATACCGCAGCGGAAGACTGTGTCACTGGGGTGCTACTTCATAATACAAAGTACAAGTTATAGAAAACGACCTCTAAATGAGACGTTTTGAAAAGTTACCATTCGATTAATGAAATCAGAGTTACAAACAATGAGGTCCCAAAGTATAATACATAAATGTTTCGAATGGTAAATGACAAAAGCATAAGTCTTCAAAATATGTCGTGCGACTCTATGTTCCATGCAATAGCTATCGTCTTATGACCTGAGATAAACATGCTAAAGTGTCAACACAATGGTTGGTGAGTTCATAGAGTTTGTTTAACATGTAAAGCCTTTAAAGAATGTTCACACAGCAAAGGCATTGTAAATCCACTCAGTTCCAAGTTCCGCCCATACAAAACTTGCAACCTGTGTGTTTACAACCCACTGCTAAAATATAATACATTTTATAGTCAAGCACACATACAGTCATAATAGTTCTCATTATTGCACTTAGGGGACTGCTCCGTGTATGTTGGGAGACTTATCATCGACTTATCAAGTTTACTAGTGGACTACTCCGTACAAAGGAGACTTACCATCGACTTATCATGCTAACGAGGGGACTGCTCCGTGTATGTTGGGAGACTTACCATCGACTTATCAAGTTTACTATTGGACTGCTCCGAACAAGGGAGACTTACCATCGTCTTAAGTATAACACAATCAAGTATAACGCAATCAAGTATAACGCAATCAAGTATAATGCAATACAGTATAACATAATCAAGTATAAGGCAATCAAGTATAATGCTTTGAGTATTTGTAAAAGTAAAAGAAATAGTTGAGCATGTATCTCCCCCAAAGAGTTTGTAAAACAAGTATTAAAAGAGTAGGGGCTATGACTCACGGTAATCAGTAAAAGTTTAGAGTACTTATAAAAGTAAATGAAAATAGTTTGAGCATGTATCTCCCCCAAAAGTAATTCAAAAGGTATAAAAGTAGGGGCTATGAAACTCACGGTAATCCTTAAAAGTTTAAAGTACTTATGAAAGTAAATGAAAATAGTTTGAGCATGTATCTCCCCCAAAAGTAATTCAAAACGTATAAAAGTAGGGGCTATGAAACTCACCTTAAAAATGATATCAGAACGTATAACGGAATCGATGGATAAGCCTGGAAGTCTCTACGTATAACCTAGAATATGATGTCAACTCTTAGGTTCGGTATAATGCCTAAGAAAAGATGAACGAGCTTATATATGCCATTATATTGATCAAGACGTAGTATTTGTATGTTTGTTTATAGAAATGGTTTTAGTTTGTATATCTCGTACTACCGTTCGGGCCATCATAATTCAGAGGTCATGCAGTAAACGTTCGAGGAGCTAGGACACTTTAAATCGTAAATCCAGCAACTCGTCGATCCGTTTACCCAAATGAACCCCTCACATGAAGTTCCCTAGTGTTGTAGTGCTCAATACGTAAAACATGTATTTTGATTATTTGAT
This sequence comes from Chrysanthemum seticuspe, assembly GCA_019973895.1. NCBI lineage: Eukaryota > Viridiplantae > Streptophyta > Magnoliopsida > Asterales > Asteraceae > Chrysanthemum > Chrysanthemum seticuspe. The sequence continues at coordinate 213,970,053 of BPTQ01000001.1, read as the reverse complement.
TATATGCTAAATTAAGAGTTTATAAATACAATAAATAAACTAACAAAGTTTATAAGTATTTTAATAAGTTTGAGTTTTATAAATACTTACCTTAAAATAGAATGCATGAGTATTATGGAAAAATAAAATATTAACGGAGTTTCGACGTAGAATTTGCAGTCTTCGAAAACCCACGACTATTAGAAGATTATAACAACGCCTTCTTGAGAACCCGAAAAAGAAAAGAAGATTATAATGACGTCTTTTTGGAGACTTGAAGATATTTGAAGATTATAACGACTCTTTCTTGAAAACTTCCAAGAACGAAGATCAAACGCTAGTTTTCTTCAAGAACACATGAATGTTCTTACAGAATCTATAAGAAATGCCTTAGGGTTTAGGACTTTAGATGATAAGAAAGGGTGGTGCAAGAATAAATGAAGTGATTATGCTTGGTATTTATAGGCTAGTAGTTTTGGTTAACTATATATTGGGTTAAAAACTAACCATGGTTAAATTTACACATGTAAATGATCTAAAGGAAGTATGCTTAGGATTTTGACACCAAGGTGATGACCCCCCCCCCCCTAAATTTCGTTCATGATAAGATAGGATGACTTTGGTGGATAGTTTTGGTATTATCTTGGTTACGGAGTGAGTTTTGGTTCCGTTAAATGCTAATCGAAGCCATAAAATGTAAAACCGGGTATCGTAAAAATATGAAACTTGCAGGAATGATGAAACTTATCATTATACTCCATCTAAAAATATAAAATGGGTGATAAGTCTTATTGGGTGCAAAAACGCTGCTTAAAACTGGAAATACAGGTCAAAAACGCGTAATTCGCAGTTTATCAGAAAATAACGAAATTTCAGGGAAACGACCGTGAATTTATTTAGAGTAGACTAAAATTAGTCTAAAAGTGATATGAGATGTCAAACTTTAGTTTTCTTCGTACGCGGGATAACTTAACAGTTATTCGTGAAGTTTAAAAAAATTACGCGATTTAATAAAAAGGTAGAACGTACAAGGTTAATTTCTTTATAGTCAAAGGAGGAGGGAAATATGTTTGACTTTTCTAAAAATGTAAAAGTTTCTAAAAATCTTAGGAAATACAGTGCAGGAATCCTTAAGTCTGGATGTAAGTAGAATTGTTTAAAACGTAAGTTTAGTTTCGTACTGCGCTGGGCTTATTTGGTAACATAAAAATAAATCTTAAAAATTCTCAAATTCGTCATGAGTGATAAAAAAAATTAATCTAATGCGGGGAAAATTGTCAGAGGCAGTTTTCGTTATGCGCGGGATGTTTAAACGGTGAACCGTCCAAAACGAAACTTTAAAACGGTGTTTTCTTAATAACTTTTGCGAAAATGATCTAACGATTGTCGAACTCTCAGGTCATTACTAAAATAGTTTATCCTACGAGAATGTGAAATAAAATTTTACGGGATGAATAGTGAAAAGTGAATAGTAACAGTGAATAGTAAAAATGCGAATTGTTACAATTACGAACTCTCGAGTAGGTGACTCAGGGAGTGGAGTAGGGCAAGGAAGGTGTCCTTGTAGCCGAACCACAATAAATACTCGCGTCGTGGTTTTGTGTTTCTTACTCTTTATCTTTGCATTGCTTATTTATATGCTTATCTATCAACATCCAACACACACATTTAATATATTGACATAAGTCTATCTAAATAATTTAAAACAAAGTTTTAATCGGTAAAACTATTCAACCCCCCTTCTAGTTTTCCACAATTGGTACCAAAGCATCGTTACCAAGTTTCTTAGAGTATGTTGTACTTTAAAAACTTGATACGATCCGTGTATGATTGAAAACTACAAAGAAGGAAATCTTTTAAAACAAATCTTTTTACTCTATGTTGGATAGTGATAGATTATTCTAACAATTTCTCTTTAAGAAATCGTCCTGCTAGGACTCTTCCAAAGTCTTCAATTTTATCCAAAGAAAAATGAAGTCAACACTTAAGGAAGAACCCAAAAGTAATCACAACCTACTTCTACTAAGTACAATGGATTACTTTAAAAGCTCATGTAGTATCTCGGGTATAAACCATATCAAGAGCTTAGAGGTATGTTCACTCACCCACAAACTAGCTGATCTTTATCTATAGTACGCTTATATGAATATGTTGATGATATGTGTCTTTCTCCTCTGATAAAAACCATGCTTTTTAAATATTGTCTTATAAAACTATATGAACACATGAATTAGGACGTTAACTTCTAAAGTCGCAAGTCTATAAAAAGTCACTCTTCACCACTTTCCTTACTTACTCATCATCGGGAATGGTATTACTCTTTGATATTCTCAATTATACTAAAGATCATCAAATCTACGCCATCTTTGCAAAATAGATCTTTGATGGTTAACTTATCAAAAATCCATTAACCATCAAAATACCTTGGACAAACGTTTATTCAAATAGGAACCTCATTCTACAAGTTCTTTTTCAAAATTATAAGTCATTGTATAACTTATCACAAGTAAAAAGAATAAATCCAAATATTTTTCTGTCTATAGTAGCCGGATCCCACAAGTTGTACTAGCCGGATCCCTAAAACAAGGGATCCGGGGGAACCGTATCACAGAAATCAGCTATACTCTTTTCAAAACCAAAATAATCCATTTTCCCTCTCCCACAAACACAAAAACAACCTAACTTCTGCTTCCATCTCCATAGGGCTTCATATTCTCAAGCATCTCATTATCGAACATCATTGTAAGTAATTACACTCATATGTTCTATTCATCATCATCTTCATCCTAGGGTTTATGGTTTTAGACCTTTCAATTAAGATTCAATTGATCACTAATTAAAGAAATTAGGTATTGCAAAAATTAATTACAAAAAGGTTCTATACAATTAAAAGGTTTTTCAAAACAACATTATTAATACAAATTAAAACCATAAACTCATCTTGACAAATTTTACCTAATTCGAATATTTGTTTTCTAGGATCAATCATGCCTAAAGCTACCCAACAAGATCACCATGACACCGTTCACTACCTCTCTAGATACTATCGGAAAGAAGAGCTTTCAAAAACCAATCACAAAATCTTCAAAAAGCTAGAAAAACGACTTATCCATGAAGGTCGTGTAGTTAAGGAATGTTTCCTTGAAAACACCGACATTCGTCAAGTCTTTTCGGCAATTAACTTTGATTGTCTCTTAGATATTGATGAGCAAATTTGTCCGGTTTTTATCTTTGAATTTTACAAAAGTGTTAGGATCATTTGAAACTATGATGAAAGCATCTCAATCGCTTTTATTGTTAACAACCAAATCATTACCCTACCCCTCAACACATTTGAACAAATTCTTTGCATCCCATATGAAGGAATTTGTATGTATTCCCAAGATTGGTCAATAGCCGCTCAATCCTTTGCACTAGACCCCAAACCAATCTATCACACTCCTCTCGATGACCCCGTAGTTGTTCGAGACACCATCTTCAAGATAAGAGTCGACCAATCTCGTCTCAACCACAACAAAGAACTCATTCATCGTGATCCCTTTCAAATGGAACTCTCCGAGATAATTCCCATTTACAAAAAGTGGGAAGAAATCCTTAGATAAAATGTCATTTGCTTGGTCGGGAACAAAGACCATCCCAATGCGTGTCTTGTCCAAATGATCTATTGTGTCATTCACCAAAGACCATTCAATCTTGCCTATTACATGGTCAAGGAATAGTAGGTGTGTTCAAAGTCAACAACATGGTACTTCCCTATGATATGCTCCTAACATGACTCTGTGAGTATGTTAGTGCAATGTAACCTTCTCCTATTAACAATGATCACTTTCTTGCCAACCATGTCATGGTGCCACTTACCAAACAACCTTCTAAATGGCTCATGATCAATGGGAAAAGGCCTCGTGCTCTCTCGGACTCTTCGGACAAAGATGAAGAAGAAGTCGATCCCGTTTCTAACTTCTGAATCGACCCCATGACCTACTATGAACAACTTCCCACTCTTCCAAATGAGTCTGAAGAATTCAAGCAAACAAAGGGGATGATCAAATGCCTAACTCACTACCTCATGAATTCAGGATTTAAAAGGTACACTTTTGAGGGGTCATTTAAGCCCTTAATTGATCACTTTTGTATCCGTTACTACTTAATTTCATTCCTTTTCACTTTTTAGGTCTCTTGAAGGCAAATTGCTGGAATGACACTTATTCGGACGAAAAGGCGCGAATATACGAAGAAAATGGCCAAAGTCAAGAATCGAGACACTCAAGCTGCTGGAACTGAAGGGGACTACGTCACAGCTTAATAGCGACGCCGTCGCGACACACCTTGAGACGACTCAGAGAGCAAATTGCTATTTTACAAGTGACGGCATCAGGTTTAAAAGAGTAGGGCGTCACAACTCAGATGGCCTAGATTTGGATCCCGACGGCGTCAGAGGTTGAAGCCGACGACGTCATAAGCATAAGGTGACGCCGTCACAAAGTTGACGTGGCCAAGACGAAAACCTAATGGTGGCGACCCGACGACATCACAATTAAAGAGTGACGTCGTCGCATATTATAACTCTATATATAGAATTCGAATTTTCAGTATTTAAGAGAGGTAGTTTTGTGGAGTAAAACCTAAACCGAACATAGGATGTCTTGGGCAGTATCTTAGGGTTCCATACCCTATTTTACAACAAGATAAGTGATTTACATCATTAATTCAATTATGTCTTCAATTGTTTGTGTGTATGCTTGCATGTTTTCCATGTCCGACTAATTTATTGGTGTGTTTGCTTAGATCTATGAAACCTAGGTATTGAATATTGATTGGTTGTCTCTTATCTTAATTGTAATTGACCTAGTATTGCGATAGGTCATTCGTTGTGTTTTTAATGCTTGAGTAATCTTTGTGAACAATAGTTTATAATCACCTAGAGTTATTGTAGTCGAAACATCCAAAGAGAACCTTAGAGTTAGTTTATGAATCCTAAAGATTTCGTAGGCAATAACCTTAAGGTAGACTTAAAGAGTTAGGGAGAAACGCATACCCTACGACCTTAGAAGACACAACGCGTTAAGAATAAGGACGTGACAATTCAACCATCAAAAGGAGATAAATAGGGAGTAATAGCATCTAAGTAAACACATTTTTAATCATCATAAGAGCACACAACAATAGACATAGACTACACTCACCTTAGTTTAGATAATTAGATAATTAGATAAGTAGAGTAATCGGTAGAAATACCAACCCCCCAAATCCAATACTCCGAGATTCGTACCTTTCCATTTTCTAAAAAACATAAAAAAAAAATCTTCCTCAACCTCAACCTTAGCGTAGTAATTTCTCACTAGCATTCCTATTCCCCTAGAGAACGATATCAATTCCCGAGGCTTACCCTAATACTACACTACAACGATTAGGTTCACTGACTAGGGTGTTGAAAAACTTGCTCGACGAAAAGGAAGTTCCTTTGACCCCGAACGCGCGTTGTACGGATATCAATCCTCAACCTTCCTCATTCAACCTTCCACCAAAAACCACTCCTTTTTTTACTACCACCACTTCCAAGCCATGACAAAGATTGTTATCATTGTCAACATGTTGAAAGGTTAGTACATGAACTACGTGATGAGCTATGTTTCATGTGTTATCACCTCCTCGAACATTTCGATGAGGTCAACAAACCTAAACTTCCTTGAGCTTAGGAATTCAAGTGGTGTTCTAGTATTAGGCTTAATTTAGATTGATTAGGAATCATACTTCATGTTTTTGTCATTCTCTTAGTTTTAGAGATATGTATATCATTTCTCGTGTTTTTATTGAATAAAATTACATGTTATATGCCATATGGTCCTAAGATTATGTTTGGTGCCTTAATACATAACTCTTGTTGATGATAACACCACATTTTACATATATATTATTGTCATAAATATGCAGGCAGACAGATCCCTGACTTTTGCCTACATGGATCCCTCCCAAGGAGGAACCGTGGGATCCGTGGAACAGAAGATCTTTTTATTACTAATTTGAGTCTCATTTGCAATTATGCATCATATACTTGTTCTCTAACCTTTGTTTTGTAAATTTTCAATATACACATGAAGACTTTGACACCCTTAGCTAGGGGGAGCTTCTTGTCAAAGAAAAACATTGCAAAAACGCTTGCAATACTTTCACATAGGATTATATTACTACTTGACTTCCTCCTCACAAAGGAGAACTCGTCAAAGGGGAGCATTTTTGTCATAGACGAAACCATTTGCAAACATAATTGCAACACACTCGCTTAGTCTACCTAATTACTTGATGCCCTCACAAAGGGAAGCACCCGTCAAGGGGGAGCTAAGACGAGAATTCTTCTTTTCTCTTACTCTCTATTTTTCATATTTTTACTTTTCACATGTTTTTCTTAAAACAATGTGTTAGTTTCTTTTCGACGCTCTTTTTCTTTCGACAAAAAGGGGGAGAAGAGAGTAAAAACTCAAATTCAAAATTTTACGAATTTTAGTTTTTCCTTGAAATAATGTTATGTTTTGTCATCAACAAAAAGGGGGAGATTGTTAATACAAATGAGCCGTAAAAACGTTTATTTATATTTTACGATCTTCTATTGTTTTGTCGATAAGAAACATAAAATCATTTTAACGAAACAAATAAAATACGTAAATGGTTTGAGCCAATAGTTTACTAACACACTTACACTTTCATATAAAACACTAAACAAGTAATAGTGTTTACATTTTATAGAAATGCATATGTATAATAACTAGTGTTTACATAATATGGAAATGGGTATATATATATATATACATTATATATAAGAGGAGGCATGCCACATATAATGCCACTTGGCATCCCATAATGCCACGTCATTATTCCATTTGATCACAAATTAATGCCACCTAAGCGGTTTAAGCAATGTTTTGGAGGTCTAAAATTCGGTATTAATTAAATCCAAAAATTTAGCCTTTACAAGATTCGAACATGGGTCTATTAGTCCATAAACAAGTGCTTCAACCCAGTGGAGCAAGCCATAAGTTATGATAGACAATTCAAACACAAGATATATATCGCTTAATCACTCTACAATTTGATATAAAAAAAAACTTATCATTCCGTATTTTTTGCTTTCCTCATATTCAGCAAAACTTAAGCCATCTTAATTATTAACCTATCATTCAAATCTTACCCCTGTTGTTAAACACGTTTCGGTTATCATCTTTTGGCGATCTCATCAATAAGGTTGATTTTGATTCCTTCAATTTGAACCAAATATTCAAAAGTTTAATTTTAATCTAATCGTAAGGTTTGAATTCAAAATTCATTAGAGTTCATATCATCTTTGTTATTGCAGTATTAATTTTAACCTAATTTTGTTGATTGATTACTGATACTTTGATTTGATTGTTTATGTGAGTCTAGTTCAAAATCATACAAAATTGATTCTATCAATTTGAGTTTGTGTTTTGTATGCAGTACCTTTGTAATGTTACATCTGTTAGTTTATATATTTCTATAGTGGTGTTTCCCGAGTGATTAAATGTAGAAACGAGTATATACATGTAGTTAATGTTGTTTCCAAATGATATATACAGGCTGCTACGCAGATACTTTAATTAATTTCATAATAGGATGCTGATTAGCTATTGAAGTAGTAGTTTGCACAACAAGATGCACGCTGAACTTTGGTTAATTAGTTATCTATATATAGGTTTGTAATAAGTATGAAGGCGTGTCAAGTGATCTCTTTTGAGATATCAATGTAAAGTATTTACATCAATGTAGTTATCTATCTTACTGTATTATTACTATCATTTTTTGCTTTTCTTTATGACCGTTGAGTCTCCCCTTTGTCCTAACAAATTCACGGGTCCAAGTCCACTAGCACACACACCCAACTCAAACAGGGGAATTATTTCATGAGTCTCTTCATTGTGTTCCGAGTGTCTTCAGTGTATACTGTAATTTAACATGATAATGACGAGTCACTTCATCTCATATAGATTATGTTTATAAAGACAATTTGAGTAGTAGTCATGTGCTACTTTTATAATTATTGGTTATCAGAAAGAATAGCGAAGAAGCCTCTATGTTTTGTTGAAGTTAATGACGAATCACGACCAGTTATTTTATATGTTTTTGAAGTTAATAATGAATCACAACCATTAGTTTGCTTGCTAATCTATATAGCTGACTGATGTTTCACCATTTTTCTTTCCGTTGTTTTGGTAATAGAGACCTGAGAGGATGTGGGCCAAATGCAGCTGGAAGAAGGTCTTGTGTGTAACGTGTAATTTTGCCGCTTTTTGTTATTATTACCTGAATGCTAATTAAGGAGACATGGATCGTGTTGACTTAATTTTTTTATTGCATATAATTCTTGAATGCGGTAGATGCTGAATCACTTGGCATGCATATGCATTTACAGTGTCACATTTATGAAGAATATAACTTTCGTATAGGACTTGAAGGTAAATCTAATATGTAGAAAACTAGAAGGGGGGTTGAATAGTTTACTGATTAAAATCTTTGTTTTGAAACTTATTGAAAGATCAATTGATATTGATCTTAAGTATGTTAATGAAATATGCAAGCAATATGTAATAAGTAAATAAGGAAAGAAATGATCAAACCACAACAAGTTGTTTATAGTGGTTCGGCCTACAAGGACTCTTTTTCCTTGCCCTACTCCACTCCCCGAGTCTCACACTCGAGAGTTTAACTTCACTAGTCAACAAGCTCCTTTCACCGGCGGAGAAAACCTTTACACTTTGCTTACACTATTTCCGACACTAAGCTAGATGTCGAGTTCTTTCCAAGGGTACAACTACTCCCACACACAATGTATTTTGAGGACTAAAATACTAACCACTCACACTCACAAGATTATGATGGTTTGATACAACAATGAAGTATGAATCAACACTAGATCATACAACACTAAACAAACAAGACTTCCAACTTCTCGTTGAAGCTTGAATATGACTTGATCTTCTTTGCTACAAAAGAGATCACTAATATGATATGAAACTGAATTAGAAAGGTTAGAGAGAAGATATGTATGAAAGTATGTTAGAAAGGGATGAGAAACTACTTGGCTTGGCATTGCTATTTATAGCCAATTTGGACAGGAGCGTCCACGGACCGCGGACCCCTTAAAAGGGTTCCGCCCGTGTACCAAAATGGTACCGCCAGTCTGACAGTCAAGATATCAAATCTTGCCTAAAGTCAACTCTATCTAAGTAAGATTGTGCAAGATATGAAGAGTACAAATCTTCACAAAATATCTAATGGAATCTTCCAATGATCTCCATGATGTAATACATGATGTCAAATGTTGTATTACTATTAATAGAAATATGCAAATGCTTAAGTAGTGTTTGGTTTTAAGAACCTAACACATTCTACAAACTACTATCATACATAATGATTAGAGTCATATCAAGATGTTACTAATCATAAATGTAAATGCTTGAATGATGAATATATTGTTTGAGAAAGCTTGTTTTAATATCTAATAAACTTGACAAGCTTTAAGCTTTTATAAATTAAATTTACTTTTGTCGTTAACAAAACTTAGGCAAAGATCAAAAATATAAATAACGTTTAATGACGATATTTGTATTAACAATCTCCCCCTTTTTGTTGAGGACAAAATATAAATTTTATTTTTATAAAAGAAACAAGTTTGTACAAGAGTTATAAAAATATTAGTTTTAGAACTTGAAAAGGAAATGATAATGTAAGTGTATGAGTTTTGACTTTTTATGTAGGTCAAAGAATTCACTAGTTGATGCATGATGTTTGACTTTTTCAGAAAGTCAAAGTATGCAGTTTGACTTTTTTAAGAAAAGTCAAGTATTATCAATGAGAGTTCCTGTTTGACTTTTAGAAAGTCAAGTGTATGCAGTTTGACTTTTTCAGAAAAAGTCAACTATAAGTAGTTTCAAAGTTCTATATTTTCTCCCCCTTTTTGTCTCAACAAAAAGAAGAGGCTATGCGGAACGTAATGAGCCCGAGCTATTATCTCCCCCTTGTTCAAAACTCCCCCTAAATTGGGTGCTTTAATGGGAAGATACATGGATTGTGAAAATAAAGCTACAAAAAAAATTGTTAGTAATAATGATCATTCACAAGCATTTCCAAACACTATGTAATGACACCAACAACATAATAAACAACATTCATTAGTTAAAATTTTTCATGAGTAAAGATCATGAAAAGAGAACACAATGATGTGTTTTTAGTACAAGAAAATAAAAATTATCCTAAAAACAAAACAAATAAAAGACTATTCTAAAAACCATCCTAAAGTGATGGTGGATGGGAAAGAGCGTTGAGACGCTCAAGAATGTGGTTGAGGATGAACCTCATTTCTTCGTGGAAGTCATGGACCATAATCCGGGTCCGTTCCATGGTTTGACCCGTTTGCTCACAAGTTGAGCAACCATGCCTTGGAGGGTAGAAAGTTTGCGGAGGTTGTGGTGGTGGAATGGTGGATGTGTTGGTGGTGTTGGGGATGTTTGGAGTGGTCATGATGGATGCAAGCAAAGCACTTTGCATTTGCATTGTCTCACTTAAGTGAGAATCCACCATGCCTTTGAATTGGTGGAGGTTGTGGAGTTCGGCTTGAATCTCCTCTCTAGTGGGGTTGTCATCCCACATGCTCTCCGGAATGTCCTCAATATGAGGGGACATTGATGATGGAAGTGGATGATCCTCGTATAAAGGACCATGAATGTCCTTGTGAATGGGGTGGAAAAGGAGAGGTCTTGGCCCTAATGGGGCGTTTGGGTCAATGGATGACCGAGGTGATTCATGAGCGATTCGCTCAATGGTGCCAAAGGATGGCAATGGTGGTGGATGACTTGGCCTAGGAGGCAAGTCTTCCAAGTCCTCTAGGAAAGGATTTGGTGATGTTGGTGGAGTTGAAAATAACTCCATGGGAGTGAGAGTGGGAGACCTTGGTGAAGGTGGTGAGGGTGTTTTGGATGTTTGGATGGGTGCCGGTGGAGGTGAAGTAGGTGCTTTTGATGGTGGTGGAGTGGTGATCACAATGTGTGATGAAGTGGGTGTAGCTAAGGTAAGGTGTGTATCATCTCTAATGGGAGATGAGATGGTGAGTGGTGAATAACGTATAGAAAAGAAGAAGTGAGGTAGAAGAAACATACCTAACTGAACCCACTATACTGATCGTAAGTTGGGTGAAGGTTTAGTAATCCTTGGAGTAGAGAAGTTACCAAGTTGTAGTTTAGTTTGGTAAAGAGTTGTTAAAGAATGGAGATATTTAACTTTCTGAAATGGTACTAGTAGGAGTGTGGAAGAAGTAAGAGTGATGATAGATCGTTTAGTTTTGGGTTCAATTTTTACTGTTTTAGTAGTGGTTTTGGAACGTTCTTTTGGCGATCTTACTCGCATTCCGGAACAACAAAACAAGTAGAATCGAGCAGTAGGCTTAGAAGTGGTGAGTGGTAGAGTAGAGGGTAATCTCTACTATGTGTGGAATGGAATCGATGTGGGTGAAGTAGTGTGTAACACTAGTGGTGAGGTGGTGGTAGT